>JAJHIY020001410.1:25000-727572 GCA_022114975.2 Lampris megalopsis
CCAACAAAAATACATTTTATCCACTATGCTCTTCTGAATGTTGCATCAGAAATAAACTATCCACTCAGCTTTTCTGAATGTTGCATCAGAAATAAACTTTATCCACTCAGCTCTTCTGAATGTTGCATCAGAAATAAACTTTATCCACTCAGCTCTTCTGAATGTTGCATCAGAAATAAACCTGATCCACACAGCTCTTCAGAATGTTGCATCAGAAATAAACTTTATCCACTCAGATCTTCTGAGCATTGCATAAGAGATAAACATTGTCCACTCAGCTCTTCTGAGCGTTGCATCAGAAATAAACTTTATCCACTCAGCTCTTCTGAACGTTGCATCAGAAATATACTTTATCCACTAAGCTCTTCTGAGTGTTGCATCAGAAATATACTTTAGCCACTCAGCGCTTCTGAGCGTTGCATCCGAAATAAACTTTATCCACTCAACTCTTCTAAACGTTGCATCCGAAATAAACTTTATCCACTCAGCTCTTCTGAGCGTTGCATTAGAAATATACTTTATCCACTCAGCTCTTCCGAGCGTTGCATCCGAAATAAACTTTATCCACTCAGCTTTTATGAACGTTGCATCAGAAATAAACGTTATCCACTCAGCTCTTCTGAATGTTGCATCAGAAGTAAACTTTATCCACTCAGCTCTTCTGAATGTTGCATCAGAAATAAACTTTATCCACTTAGCTCTTCTGAGCGTTGCATCAGAAATTAATTTATCAGCACAGCTCTTATGAACGTTGCATCAGAAATAAACGTTATCCACTCAGCTCTTCTGAATGTTGCATCAGAAGTAAACTTTATCCACTCAGCTCTTCTGAATGTTGCATCAGAAATAAACTTTATCCACTCAGCTCTTCTGAATGTTGCATCACAAATAAACTTTATCCACTTAGCTCTTCTGAGCGTTGCATCGGAAATTAAATGATCGACTCAGCTCTTCTGAGCGTTGCATCAGAAATAAACTTTATCCACTCAGCTCTTCTGAGCGTTGCATCAGAAATAAACTTTATCCACTCAGCTCTTCTGAATGTTGCATCAGAAATAAACTTTATCCACTCAGCTCTTCTGAGCGTTGCATCAGAAATAAACTTTATCCACTCAGCTCTTCTGAACGTTGCATCAGAAATAAACTTTATCCACTCAGCTCTTCTGAACGTTGCATCAGAAATAAACTTTATCCACTTAGCACTTCTGAACGTTGCATCAGAAACAAACTTTGTCCACTCAGCTCTTCTGAATGTTGCATCACAAATAAACGTTATCCACTCAGCTCTTCTGAATGTTGCATCAGAAATAAACTTTATCCACTCAGCTCTCCTGAATGTTGCATCAGAAATAAACTTTATCCACTCAGCTATTCTGAGCGTTGCATCAGAAATAAACGTTATCCACTCAGCTCTTCTAAACGTTGTATCAGAAATAAACGTTATCCACTCAGCTCTGCTGAACGTTCCATCAGAAATAAACTTTATCCACTCAGCTCTTCTGAACGTTGCATCAGAAATAAACGTTATCCACTCAGCTCTTCTGAATGTTGCATCAGAAATAGACTTTATCCACTCAGCTCTTCTGAACGTTGCATCAGAAATAAACTTTATCCACTTTGCTCTTCTGAACGTTGCATCAGAAATAAACTTTATCCACTCAGCTCTTCTGAATGTTTCATCAGAAATAAACGTTATCCACTCAGCTTTTCTGAGCGTTGCATCAGAAATAAACGTTATCCAATGAGCTCTTTTGAATGTTGCATCAGAAATAAACTTTATCCACTTAGCTCTTCTGAGCGTTGCATCAGAAATAAACGTTATCCACTGAGCTCTTCTGAGCATTGCATCAGAAATAAACGTTATCCACTGAGCTCTTCTGAGCGTTGCATCAGAAATAAACTTTATCCACTTAGCACTTCTGAACGTTGCATCAGAAACAAACTTTGTCCACTCACCTCTTCTGAATGTTGCATCACAAATAAACGTTATCCACTCAGCTCTTCTGAATGTTGCATCAGAAATAAACTTTATCCACTCAGCTCTCCTGAATGTTGCATCAGAAATAAACTTTATCCACTCAGCTCTTCTGAATGTTGCATCAGAAATAGACTTTATCCACTCAGCTCTTCTGAATGTTGCATCAGAAATAAACTTTATCCACTTTGCTCTTCTGAACGTTGCATCAGAAATAAACTTTATCCACTCAGCTCTTCTGAGCATTTCATCAGAAATAAACGTTATCCACTCAGCTTTTCTGAGCGTTGCATCAGAAATAAACTTTATCCACTGAGCTCTTCTGAACGTTGCATCAGAAATAATTTTATCCACTCAGCTCTTCTGAGCATTGCATCAGAAATAAACTTTATCCACTCAGCTCTTCTGAACGTTGCATCAGAAATATAAATTATCCACTCAGCTCTCTGAGCGTTGCATCAGAAATATAGTTTATCCACTCAGCTCTTCTGAGTGTTGCATCAGAAACAAACTTTATCCACTCAGCTCTTCTGAATGTTGGATCACAAATAAACTTTATCCACTCAGCTCTTCTGAGCGCTGCATCAGAATTAAACGTTATCCAATGAGCTCTTTTGAATGTTGCATCAGAAATAAACTTTATCCACTTAGCTCTTCTGAGCGTTGCATCAGAAATAAACGTTATCCACTGAGCTCTTCTGAGCATTGCATCAGAAATAAACGTTATCCACTGAGCTCTTCTGAGCGTTGCATCAGAAATAAACTTTATCCACTTAGCACTTCTGAACGTTGCATCAGAAACAAACTTTGTCCACTCAGCTCTTCTGAATGTTGCATCACAAATAAACGTTATCCACTCAGCTCTTCTGAATGTTGCATCAGAAATAAACTTTATCCACTCAGCTCTCCTGAATGTTGCATCAGAAATAAACTTTATCCACTCAGCTCTTCTGAACATTGCATCAGAAATAAGCTTATCCACTCAGCTCTTCTGAACGTTGCATCACAAATAAACGTTATCCACTCAGCTATTCTGAGCGTTGCATCAGAAATAAACGTTATACACTCAGCTCTTCTAAACGTTGCATCAGAAATAAACGTTATCCACTCAGCTCTGCTGAACGTTCCATCAGAAATAAACGTTATCCACTCAGCTTTTCTGAGCATTGCATCAGAAATAAACTTTATCCATTCAGCTCTTCTGAGCATTGCATCAGAAATAAACTATATCCACTCAGCTCTTCTGAACGTTGCATCAGAAATAAACGTTATCCACTCAGCTCTTCTGAATGTTGCATCAGAAATAGACTTTATCCACTCAGCTCTTCTGAACGTTGCATCAGAAATAAACTTTATCCACTCAGCTTTTCTGAGCATTTCATCGGAAATAAACGTTATCCACTCAGCTTTTCTGAGCGTTGCATCAGAAATAAACTTTATCCACTGAGCTCTTCTGAACGTTGCATCAGAAATAATTTTATCCACTCAGCTCTTCTGAGCAATGCATCAGAAATAAACTTTATCCACTCAGCTCTTCTGAACGTTGCATCAGAAATATAAATTATCCACTCAGCTCTTCTGAGCGTTGCATCAGAAATACAGTTTATCCACTCAGCTCTTCTGAGTGTTGCATCAGAAACAAACTTTATCCACTCAGCTCTTCTGAATGTTGCATCAGAAATAAACTTTATCCACTCAGCTCTCCTGAATGTTGCATCAGAAATAAACTTTATCCACTCAGCTCTTCTGAACATTGCATCAGAAATAAACTTTATCCACTCAGCTCTTCTGAACGTTGCATCAGAAATAAACGTTATCCACTCAGCTATTCTGAGCGTTGCATCAGAAATAAACGTTATCCACTCAGCTCTTCTAAACGTTGCATCAGAAATAAACGTTATCCACTCAGCTCTGCTGAACGTTGCATCAGAAATAAACGTTATCCACTCAGCTCTTCTGAATGTTGCATCAGAAATAGACTTTATCCACTCAGCTCTTCTGAGCATTTCATCAGAAATAAACCTTATCCACTCAGCTTTTCTGAGCGTTGCATCAGAAATAAACTTTATCCACTGAGCTCTTCTGAACGTTGCATCAGAAATAATTTTATCCACTCAGCTCTTCTGAGCATTGCATCAGAAATAAACTTTATCCACTCAGCTCTTCTGAACGTTGCATCAGAAATATAGTTTATCCACTCAGCTCTTCTGAGTGTTGCATCAGAAACAAACTTTATCCACTCAGCTCTTCTGAATGTTGCATCAGAAATAAACTTTTTCCACTTAGCTCTTCTGAGCGTTGCATCAGAAATAATCGTTATCCACTGAGCTCTTCTGAGCATTGCATCAGAAATAAACGTTATCCACTGAGCTCTTCTGAGCGTTGCAACAGAAATAAACTTTATCCACTTAGCACTTCTGAACGTTGCATCAGAAACAAACTTTGTCCACTCAGCTCTTCTGAATGTTGCATCACAAATAAACGTTATCCACTCAGCTCTTCTGAATGTTGCATCAGAAATAAACTTTATCCACTCAGCTCTCCTGAATGTTGCATCAGAAATAAACTTTATCCACTCAGCTCTTCTGAACATTGCATCAGAAATAAGCTTATCCACTCAGCTCTTCTGAACGTTGCATCAGAAATAAACGTTATCCACTCAGCTATTCTGAGCGTTGCATCAGAAATAAACGTTATACACTCAGCTCTTCTAAACGTTGCATCAGAAATAAACGTTATCCACTCAGCTCTGCTGAACGTTCCATCAGAAATAAACGTTATCCACTCAGCTTTTCTGAGCATTGCATCAGAAATAAACTTTATCCATTCAGCTCTTCTGAGCATTGCATCAGAAATAAACTATATCCACTCAGCTCTTCTGAACGTTGCATCAGAAATAAACGTTATCCACTCAGCTGTTCTGAATGTTGTATCAGAAATAGACTTTATCCACTCAGCTCTTCTGAGCATTTCATCAGAAATAAACTTTATCCACTCAGCTCTTCTGAACGTTGCATCAGAAATATAAATTATCCACTCAGCTCTTCTGAGCGTTGCATCAGAAATATAGTTTATCCACTCAGCTCTTCTGAGTGTTGCATCAGAAACAAACTTTATCCACTCAGCTCTTCTGAATGTTGCATCAGAAATAAACTTTATCCACTCAGCTCTCCTGAATGTTGCATCAGAAATAAACTTTATCCACTCAGCTCTTCTGAACATTGCATCAGAAATAAACTTTATCCACTCAGCTCTTCTGAACGTTGCATCAGAAATAAACGTTATCCACTCAGCTATTCTGAGCGTTGCATCAGAAATAAACGTTATCCACTCAGCTCTGCTGAACGTTCCATCAGAAATAAACGTTATCCACTCAGCTTTTCTGAGCATTGCATCAGAAATAAACTTTATCCACTCAGCTCTTCTGAACGTTGCATCAGAAATAAACGTTATCCACTCAGCTCTTCTGAATGTTGCATCAGAAATAGACTTTATCCACTTTGCTCTTCTGAACGTTGAATCAGAAATAAACTTTATCCACTTTTCTCTTCTGAACGTTGCATCAGAAATAAACTTTATCCACTCAGCTCTTCTGAGCATTTCATCCGAAATAAACGTTATCCACTCAGCTTTTCTGAGCGTTGCATCAGAAATAAACTTTATCCACTGAGCTCTTCTGAACGTTGCATCAGAAATAATTTTATCCACTCAGCTCTTCTGAGCATTGCATCAGAAATAAACGTTATCCACTCAGCTCTTCTGAACGTTGCATCAGAAATATAAATTATCCACTCAGCTCTCTGAGCGTTGCATCAGAAATATAGTTTATCCAATCAGCTCTTCTGAGTGTTGCATCAGAAACAAACTTTATCCACTCAGCTCTTCTGAATGTTGGATCACAAATAAACTTTATCCACTCAGCTCTTCTGAGCGCTGCATCAGAATTAAACGTTATCCAATGAGCTCTTTTGAATGTTGCATCAGAAATAAACGTTATCCACTTAGCTCTTCTGAGCGTTGCATCAGAAATAAACGTTATCCACTGAGCTCTTCTGAGCATTGCATCAGAAATAAACGTTATCCACTGAGCTCTTCTGAGCGTTGCATCAGAAATAAACTTTATCCACTTAGCACTTCTGAACGTTGCATCAGAAACAAACTTTGTCCACTCAGCTCTTCTGAATGTTGCATCACAAATAAACGTTATCCACTCAGCTCTTCTGAATGTTGCATCAGAAATAAACTTTATCCACTCAGCTCTCCTGAATGTTGCATCAGAATTAACCTTTATCCACTCAGCTCTTCTGAACATTGCATCAGAAATAAGCTTATCCACTCAGCTCTTCTGAACGTTGCATCAGAAATAAACGTTATCCACTCAGCTATTCTGAGCGTTGCATCAGAAATAAACGTTATACACTCAGCTCTTCTAAACGTTGCATCAGAAATAAACGTTATCCACTCAGCTCTGCTGAACGTTCCATCAGAAATAAACGTTATCCACTCAGCTTTTCTGAGCATTGCATCAGAAATAAACTTTATCCATTCAGCTCTTCTGAGCATTGCATCAGAAATAAACTATATCCACTCAGCTCTTCTGAACGTTGCATCAGAAATAAACGTTATCCTCTCAGCTCTTCTGAATGTTGCATCAGAAATAGACTTTATCCACTCAGCTCTTCTGAACGTTGCATCAGAAATAAACTTTATCCACTCAGCTCTTCTGAGCATTTCATCAGAAATAAACGTTATCCACTCAGCTTTTCTGAGCGTTGAGTCAGAAATAAACTTTATCCACTGAGCTCTTCTGAACGTTGCATCAGAAATAATTTTATCCACTCAGCTCTTCTGAGCATTGCATCAGAAATAAGCTTATCCACTCAGCTCTTCTGAACGTTGCATCAGAAATAAACGTTATCCACTCAGCTATTCTGAGCGTTGCATCAGAAATAAACGTTATACACTCAGCTCTTCTAAACGTTGCATCAGAAATAAACGTTATCCACTCAGCTCTGCTGAACGTTCCATCAGAAATAATTTTATCCACTCAGCTCTTCTGAGCATTGCATCAGAAATAAACTTTATCCAAACAGCTCTTCTGAACGTTGCATCAGAAATATAAATTATCCACTCAGCTCTTCTGAGCGTTGCATCAGAAATATAGTTTATCCGCTCAGCTCTTCTGAGTGTTGCATCAGAAACAAACTTTATCCACTCAGCTCTTCTGAATGTTGCATCAGAAATAAACTTTATCCACTCAGCTTTTCTGAACGTTGCATCAGAAATAAACGTTATCCACTCAGCTATTCTGAGCGTTGCATCAGAAATAAACGTTATCCACTCAGCTCTTCTAAACGTTGCATCAGAAATAAACGTTATCCACTCAGCTCTGCTGAAGGTTCCATCAGAAATAAACGTTATCCACTCAGCTTTTCTGAGCATTGCATCAGAAATAAACGTTATCCACTCAGCTTTTCTGAGCGTTGCATCAGAAATAAACTTTATCCACTGAGCTCTTCTGAACGTTGCATCAGAAATAATTTTATCCACTCAGCTCTTCTGAGCATTGCATCAGAAATAAACTTTATCCACTCAGCTCTTCTGAACGTTGCATCAGAAATATAAATTATCCACTCAGCTCTTCTGAGCGTTGCATCAGAAATATAGTTTATCCACTCAGCTCTTCTGAGTGTTGCATCAGAAATAGACTTTATCCACTTTGCTCTTCTGAACGTTGAATCAGAAATAAACTTTATCCACTTTTCTCTTCTGAACGTTGCATCAGAAATAAACTTTATCCACTCAGCTCTTCTGAGCATTTCATCCGAAATAAACGTTATCCACTCAGCTTTTCTGAGCGTTGCGTCAGAAATAAACTTTATCCACTGAGCTCTTCTGAACGTTGCATCAGAAATAATTTTATCCACTCAGCTCTTCTGAGCATTGCATCAGAAATAAAAGTTATCCACTCAGCTCTTCTGAACGTTGCATCAGAAATATAAATTATCCACTCAGCTCTCTGAGCGTTGCATCAGAAATATAGTTTATCCAATCAGCTCTTCTGAGTGTTGCATCAGAAACAAACTTTATCCACTCAGCTCTTCTGAATGTTGGATCACAAATAAACTTTATCCACTCAGCTCTTCTGAGCGCTGCATCAGAATTAAACGTTATCCAATGAGCTCTTTTGAATGTTGCATCAGAAATAAACTTTATCCACTTAGCTCTTCTGAGCGTTGCATCAGAAATAAACGTTATCCACTGAGCTCTTCTGAGCATTGCATCAGAAATAAACGTTATCCACTGAGCTCTTCTGAGCGTTGCATCAGAAATAAACTTTATCCACTTAGCACTTCTGAACGTTGCATCAGAAACAAACTTTGTCCACTCAGCTCTTCTGAATGTTGCATCACAAATAAACGTTATCCACTTAGCTCTTCTGAATGTTGCATCAGAAATAAACTTTATCCACTCAGCTCTCCTGAATGTTGCATCAGAATTAAACTTTATCCACTCAGCTCTTCTGAACATTGCATCAGAAATAAGCTTATCCACTCAGCTCTTCTGAACGTTGCATCAGAAATAAACGTTATCCACTCAGCTATTCTGAGCGTTGCATCAGAAATAAACGTTATACACTCAGCTCTTCTAAACGTTGCATCAGAAATAAACGTTATCCACTCAGCTCTGCTGAACGTTCCATCAGAAATAAACGTTATCCACTCAGCTTTTCTGAGCATTGCATCAGAAATAAACTTTATCCATTCAGCTCTTCTGAGCATTGCATCAGAAATAAACTATATCCACTCAGCTCTTCTGAACGTTGCATCAGAAATAAACGTTATCCACTCAGCTGTTCTGAATGTTGCATCAGAAATAGACTTTATCCACTCAGCTCTTCTGAGCATTTCATCAGAAATAAACGTTATCCACTCAGCTTTTCTGAGCGTTGCATCAGAAATAAACTTTATCCACTGAGCTCTTCTGAACGTTGCATCAGAAATAATTTTATCCACTCAGCTCTTCTGAGCATTGCATCAGAAATAAACTTTATCCAAACAGCTCTTCTGAACGTTGCATCAGAAATATAAATTATCCACTCAGCTCTTCTGAGCGTTGCATCAGAAATATAGTTTATCCACTCAGCTCTTCTGAGTGTTGCATCAGAAACAAACTTTATCCACTCAGCTCTTCTGAATGTTGCATCAGAAATAAACTTTATCCACTCAGCTCTTCTGAACATTGCATCAGAAATAAACTTTATCCACTCAGCTTTTCTGAACGTTGCATCAGAAATAAACGTTATCCACTCAGCTATTCTGAGCGTTGCATCAGAAATAAACGTTATCCACTCAGCTCTTCTAAACGTTGCATCAGAAATAAACGTTATCCACTCAGCTCTGCTGAACGTTCCATCAGAAATAAACGTTATCCACTCAGCTTTTCTGAGCATTGCATCAGAAATAAACGTTATCCACTCAGCTTTTCTGAGCGTTGCATCAGAAATAAACTTTATCCACTGAGCTCTTCTGAACGTTGCATCAGAAATAATTTTATCCACTCAGCTCTTCTGAGCATTGCATCAGAAATAAACTTTATCCACTCAGCTCTTCTGAACGTTGCATCAGAAATATAAATTATCCACTCAGCTCTTCTGAGCGTTGCATCAGAAATATAGTTTATCCACTCAGCTCTTCTGAGTGTTGCATCAGAAACAAACTTTATCCACTCAGCTCTTCTGAATGTTGCATCAGAAATAAACTTTATCCACTCAGCTCTTCTGAACATTGCATCAGAAATAAACTTTATCCACTCAGCTCTTCTGAGCGTTGCATCAGAAATAAACGTTATCCACTCAGCTATTCTGAGCGTTGCATCAGAAATAAACGTTATCCACTCAGCTCTTCTAAACGTTGCATCAGAAATAAACGTTATCCACTCAGCTCTGCTGAACGTTCCATCAGAAATAAACGTTATCCACTCAGCTTTTCTGAGCATTGCATCAGAAATAAACTTTATCCATTCAGCTCTTCTGAGCATTGCATCAGAAATAAACTTTATCCACTCAGCTCTTCTGAACGTTGCATCAGAAATAAACGTTATCCACTCAGCTCTTCTGAATGTTGCATCAGAAATAGACTTTATCCACTTTGCTCTTCTGAACGTTGAATCAGAAATAAACTTTATCCACTTTTCTCTTCTGAACGTTGCATCAGAAATAAACTTTATCCACTCAGCTCTTCTGAGCATTTCATCCGAAATAAACGTTATCCACTCAGCTTTTCTGAGCGTTGCATCAGAAATAAACTTTATCCACTGAGCTCTTCTGAACGTTGCATCAGAAATAATTTTATCCACTCAGCTCTTCTGAGCATTGCATCAGAAATAAACGTTATCCACTCAGCTCTTCTGAACGTTGCATCAGAAATATAAATTATCCACTCAGCTCTTCTGAGCGTTGCATCAGAAATATAGTTTATCCAATCAGCTCTTCTGAGTGTTGCATCAGAAACAAACTTTATCCACTCAGCTCTTCTGAATGTTGGATCACAAATAAACTTTATCCACTCAGCTCTTCTGAGCGCTGCATCAGAATTAAACGTTATCCAATGAGCTCTTTTGAATGTTGCATCAGAAATAAACTTTATCCACTCAGCTCTTCTGAGCGTTGCATCAGAAATATAGTTTATCCACTCAGCTCTTCTGAGTGTTGCATCAGAAATAGACTTTATCCACTTTGCTCTTCTGAACGTTGAATCAGAAATAAACTTTATCCACTTTTCTCTTCTGAACGTTGCATCAGAAATAAACTTTATCCACTCAGCTCTTCTGAGCATTTCATCCGAAATAAACGTTATCCACTCAGCTTTTCTGAGCGTTGCATCAGAAATAAACTTTATCCACTGAGCTCTTCTGAACGTTGCATCAGAAATAATTTTATCCACTCAGCTCTTCTGAGCATTGCATCAGAAATAAAAGTTATCCACTCAGCTCTTCTGAACGTTGCATCAGAAATATAAATTATCCACTCAGCTCTCTGAGCGTTGCATCAGAAATATAGTTTATCCAATCAGCTCTTCTGAGTGTTGCATCAGAAACAAACTTTATCCACTCAGCTCTTCTGAATGTTGGATCACAAATAAACTTTATCCACTCAGCTCTTCTGAGCGCTGCATCAGAATTAAACGTTATCCAATGAGCTCTTTTGAATGTTGCATCAGAAATAAACTTTATCCACTTAGCTCTTCTGAGCGTTGCATCAGAAATAAACGTTATCCACTGAGCTCTTCTGAGCATTGCATCAGAAATAAACGTTATCCACTGAGCTCTTCTGAGCGTTGCATCAGAAATAAACTTTATCCACTTAGCACTTCTGAACGTTGCATCAGAAACAAACTTTGTCCACTCAGCTCTTCTGAATGTTGCATCACAAATAAACGTTATCCACTTAGCTCTTCTGAATGTTGCATCAGAAATAAACTTTATCCACTCAGCTCTCCTGAATGTTGCATCAGAATTAAACTTTATCCACTCAGCTCTTCTGAACATTGCATCAGAAATAAGCTTATCCACTCAGCTCTTCTGAACGTTGCATCAGAAATAAACGTTATCCACTCAGCTATTCTGAGCGTTGCATCAGAAATAATCGTTATACACTCAGCTCTTCTAAACGTTGCATCAGAAATAAACGTTATCCACTCAGCTCTGCTGAACGTTCCATCAGAAATAAACGTTATCCACTCAGCTTTTCTGAGCATTGCATCAGAAATAAACTTTATCCATTCAGCTCTTCTGAGCATTGCATCAGAAATAAACTATATCCACTCAGCTCTTCTGAACGTTGCATCAGAAATAAACGTTATCCTCTCAGCTCTTCTGAATGTTGCATCAGAAATAGACTTTATCCACTCAGCTCTTCTGAACGTTGCATCAGAAATAAACTTTATCCACTCAGCTCTTCTGAGCATTTCATCAGAAATAAACGTTATCCACTCAGCTTTTCTGAGCGTTGAGTCAGAAATAAACTTTATCCACTGAGCTCTTCTGAACGTTGCATCAGAAATAATTTTATCCACTCAGCTCTTCTGAGCATTGCATCAGAAATAAGCTTATCCACTCAGCTCTTCTGAACGTTGCATCAGAAATAAACGTTATCCACTCAGCTATTCTGAGCGTTGCATCAGAAATAAACGTTATACACTCAGCTCTTCTAAACGTTGCATCAGAAATAAACGTTATCCACTCAGCTCTGCTGAACGTTCCATCAGAAATAAACGTTATCCACTCAGCTTTTCTGAGCATTGCATCAGAAATAAACTTTATCCATTCAGCTCTTCTGAGCATTGCATCAGAAATAAACTATATCCACTCAGCTCTTCTGAACGTTGCATCAGAAATAAACGTTATCCACTCAGCTGTTCTGAATGTTGCATCAGAAATAGACTTTATCCACTCAGCTCTTCTGAGCATTTCATCAGAAATAAACGTTATCCACTCAGCTTTTCTGAGCGTTGCATCAGAAATAAACTTTATCCACTGAGCTCTTCTGAACGTTGCATCAGAAATAATTTTATCCACTCAGCTCTTCTGAGCATTGCATCAGAAATAAACTTTATCCAAACAGCTCTTCTGAACGTTGCATCAGAAATATAAATTATCCACTCAGCTCTTCTGAGCGTTGCATCAGAAATATAGTTTATCCACTCAGCTCTTCTGAGTGTTGCATCAGAAACAAACTTTATCCACTCAGCTCTTCTGAATGTTGCATCAGAAATAAACTTTATCCACTCAGCTCTTCTGAACATTGCATCAGAAATAAACTTTATCCACTCAGCTTTTCTGAACGTTGCATCAGAAATAAACGTTATCCACTCAGCTATTCTGAGCGTTGCATCAGAAATAAACGTTATCCACTCAGCTCTTCTAAACGTTGCATCAGAAATAAACGTTATCCACTCAGCTCTGCTGAACGTTCCATCAGAAATAAACGTTATCCACTCAGCTTTTCTGAGCATTGCATCAGAAATAAACGTTATCCACTCAGCTTTTCTGAGCGTTGCATCAGAAATAAACTTTATCCACTGAGCTCTTCTGAACGTTGCATCAGAAATAATTTTATCCACTCAGCTCTTCTGAGCATTGCATCAGAAATAAACTTTATCCACTCAGCTCTTCTGAACGTTGCATCAGAAATATAAATTATCCACTCAGCTCTTCTGAGCGTTGCATCAGAAATATAGTTTATCCACTCAGCTCTTCTGAGTGTTGCATCAGAAACAAACTTTATCCACTCAGCTCTTCTGAATGTTGCATCAGAAATAAACTTTATCCACTCAGCTCTTCTGAACATTGCATCAGAAATAAACTTTATCCACTCAGCTCTTCTGAGCGTTGCATCAGAAATAAACGTTATCCACTCAGCTATTCTGAGCGTTGCATCAGAAATAAACGTTATCCACTCAGCTCTTCTAAACGTTGCATCAGAAATAAACGTTATCCACTCAGCTCTGCTGAACGTTCCATCAGAAATAAACGTTATCCACTCAGCTTTTCTGAGCATTGCATCAGAAATAAACTTTATCCATTCAGCTCTTCTGAGCATTGCATCAGAAATAAACTTTATCCACTCAGCTCTTCTGAACGTTGCATCAGAAATAAACGTTATCCACTCAGCTCTTCTGAATGTTGCATCAGAAATAGACTTTATCCACTTTGCTCTTCTGAACGTTGAATCAGAAATAAACTTTATCCACTTTTCTCTTCTGAACGTTGCATCAGAAATAAACTTTATCCACTCAGCTCTTCTGAGCATTTCATCCGAAATAAACGTTATCCACTCAGCTTTTCTGAGCGTTGCATCAGAAATAAACTTTATCCACTGAGCTCTTCTGAACGTTGCATCAGAAATAATTTTATCCACTCAGCTCTTCTGAGCATTGCATCAGAAATAAACGTTATCCACTCAGCTCTTCTGAACGTTGCATCAGAAATATAAATTATCCACTCAGCTCTTCTGAGCGTTGCATCAGAAATATAGTTTATCCAATCAGCTCTTCTGAGTGTTGCATCAGAAACAAACTTTATCCACTCAGCTCTTCTGAATGTTGGATCACAAATAAACTTTATCCACTCAGCTCTTCTGAGCGCTGCATCAGAATTAAACGTTATCCAATGAGCTCTTTTGAATGTTGCATCAGAAATAAACTTTATCCACTTAGCTCTTCTGAGCGTTGCATCAGAAATAAACGTTATCCACTGAGCTCTTCTGAGCATTGCATCATAAATAAACGTTATCCACTGAGCTCTTCTGAGCGTTGCATCAGAAATAAACTTTATCCACTTAGCACTTCTGAACGTTGCATCAGAAACAAACTTTGTCCACTCAGCTCTTCTGAATGTTGCATCACAAATAAACGTTATCCACTCAGCTCTTCTGAATGTTGCATCAGAAATAAACTTTATCCACTCAGCTCTCCTGAATGTTGCATCAGAAATAAACTTTATCCACTCAGCTCTTCTGAACATTGCATCAGAAATAAGCTTATCCACTCAGCTCTTCTGAACGTTGCATCAGAAATAAACGTTATCCACTCAGCTATTCTGAGCGTTGCATCAGAAATAAACGTTATACACTCAGCTCTTCTAAACGTTGCATCAGAAATAAACGTTATCCACTCAGCTCTGCTGAACGTTCCATCAGAAATAAACGTTATCCACTCAGCTTTTCTGAGCATTGCATCAGAAATAAACTTTATCCATTCAGCTCTTCTGAGCATTGCATCAGAAATAAACTATATCCACTCAGCTCTTCTGAACGTTGCATCAGAAATAAACGTTATCCACTCAGCTCTTCTGAATGTTGCATCAGAAATAGACTTTATCCACTCAGCTCTTCTGAACGTTGCATCAGAAATAAACTTTATCCACTCAGCTCTTCTGAGCATTTCATCAGAAATAAACGTTATCCACTCAGCTTTTCTGAGCGTTGAGTCAGAAATAAACTTTATCCACTGAGCTCTTCTGAACGTTGCATCAGAAATAATTTTATCCACTCAGCTCTTCTGAGCATTGCATCAGAAATAAACTTTATCCACTCAGCTCTTCTGAACGTTGCATCAGAAATATAAATTATCCACTCAGCTCTTCTGAGCGTTGCATAAGAAATATAGTTTATCCACTCAGCTCTTCTGAGTGTTGCATCAGAAACAAACTTTATCCACTCAGCTCTTCTGAATGTTGCGTCAGAAATAAACGTTATCCACTCAGCTCTTCTGAACGTTGCATCAGAAATATAAATTATCCACTCAGCTCTTCTGAGCGTTGCATCAGAAATAAACTTTATCCACTTAGCACTTCTGAACGTTGCATCAGAAACAAACTTTGTCCACTCAGCTCTTCTGAATGTTGCATCACAAATAAACGTTATCCACTCAGCTCTTCTGAATGTTGCATCAGAAATAAACTTTATCCACTCAGCTCTCCTGAATGTTGCATCAGAAATAAACTTTATCCACTCAGCTCTTCTAAACATTGCATCAGAAATAAGCTTATCCACTCAGCTCTTCTGAACGTTGCATCAGAAATAAACGTTATCCGCTCAGCTATTCTGAGCGTTGCATCAGAAATAAACGTTATACACTCAGCTCTTCTAAACGTTGCATCAGAAATAAACGTTATCCACTCAGCTCTGCTGAACGTTCCATCAGAAATAAACGTTATCCACTCAGCTTTTCTGAGCATTGCATCAGAAATAAACTTTATCCATTCAGCTCTTCTGAGCATTGCATCAGAAATAAACTATATCCACTCAGCTCTTCTGAACGTTGCATCAGAAATAAACGTTATCCACTCAGCTCTTCTGAATGTTGCATCAGAAATAGACTTTATCCACTCAGCTCTTCTGAACGTTGCATCAGAAATAAACTTTATCCACTCAGCTCTTCTGAGCATTTCATCAGAAATAAACGTTATCCACTCAGCTTTTCTGAGCGTTGCATCAGAAATAAACTTTATCCACTGAGCTCTTCTGAACGTTGCATCAGAAATAATTTTATCCACTCAGCTCTTCTGAGCATTGCATCAGAAATAAACTTTATCCACTCAGCTCTTCTGAACGTTGCATCAGAAATATAAATTATCCACTCAGCTCTTCTGAGCGTTGCATCAGAAATATAGTTTATCCACTCAGCTCTTCTGAGTGTTGCATCAGAAACAAACTTTATCCACTCAGCTCTTCTGAATGTTGCATCAGAAATAAACTTTATCCACTCAGCTCTCCTGAATGTTGCATCAGAAATAAACTTTATCCACTCAGCTCTTCTGAACATTGCATCAGAAATAAACTTTATCCACTCAGCTCTTCTGAACGTTGCATCAGAAATAAACGTTATCCACTCAGCTATTCTGAGCGTTGCATCAGAAATAAACGTTATCCACTCAGCTCTTCTAAACGTTGCATCAGAAATAAGTGTTATCCACTCAGCTCTGCTGAACGTTCCATCAGAAATAAACGTTATCCACTCAGTTTTTCTGAGCATTGCATCAGAAATAAACTTTATCCATTCAGCTCTTCTGAGCATTGCATCTGAAATAAACTTTATCCACTCAGCTCTTCTGAATGTTGCATCAGAAATAAACGTTATCCACTCAGCTCTTCTGAATGTTGCATCAGAAATATACTTTATCCACTTTGCTCTTCTGAACGTTGAATCAGAAATAAACTTTATCCACTTTTCTCTTCTGAACGTTGCATCAGAAATAAACTTTATCCACTCAGCTCTTCTGAGCATTTCATCAGAAATAAACGTTATCCACTCAGCTTTTCTGAGCGTTGCATCAGAAATAAACTTTATCCACTGAGCTCTTCTGAACGTTGCATCAGAAATAATTTTATCCACTCAGCTCTTCTGAGCATTGCATCAGAAATAAACTTTATCCACTCAGCTCTTCTGAACGTTGCATCAGAAATATAGTTTATCCACTCAGCTCTTCTGAGTGTTGCATCAGAAACAAACTTTATCCACTCAGCTCTTCTGAATGTTGCATCAGAAATAAACGTTATCCACTCAGCTCTTCTGAACGTTGCATCAGAAATATAAATTATCCACTCAGCTCTTCTGAGCGTTGCATCAGAAATAAACTTTATCCACTTAGCACTTCTGAACGTTGCATCAGAAACAAACTTTGTCCACTCAGCTCTTCTGAATGTTGCATCACAAATAAACGTTATCCACTCAGCTCTTCTGAATGTTGCATCAGAAATAAACTTTATCCACTCAGCTCTCCTGAATGTTGCATCAGAAATAAACTTTATCCACTCAGCTCTTCTAAACATTGCATCAGAAATAAGCTTATCCACTCAGCTCTTCTGAACGTTGCATCAGAAATAAACGTTATCCGCTCAGCTATTCTGAGCGTTGCATCAGAAATAAACGTTATACACTCAGCTCTTCTAAACGTTGCATCAGAAATAAACGTTATCCACTCAGCTCTGCTGAACGTTCCATCAGAAATAAACGTTATCCACTCAGCTTTTCTGAGCATTGCATCAGAAATAAACTTTATCCATTCAGCTCTTCTGAGCATTGCATCAGAAATAAACTATATCCACTCAGCTCTTCTGAACGTTGCATCAGAAATAAACGTTATCCACTCAGCTCTTCTGAATGTTGCATCAGAAATAGACTTTATCCACTCAGCTCTTCTGAACGTTGCATCAGAAATAAACTTTATCCACTCAGCTCTTCTGAGCATTTCATCAGAAATAAACGTTATCCACTCAGCTTTTCTGAGCGTTGCATCAGAAATAAACTTTATCCACTGAGCTCTTCTGAACGTTGCATCAGAAATAATTTTATCCACTCAGCTCTTCTGAGCATTGCATCAGAAATAAACTTTATCCACTCAGCTCTTCTGAACGTTGCATCAGAAATAGACTTTATCCACTCAGCTCTTCTGAGCGTTGCATCAGAAATATAGTTTATCCACTCAGCTCTTCTGAGTGTTGCATCAGAAACAAACTTTATCCACTCAGCTCTTCTGAATGTTGCATCAGAAATAAACTTTATCCACTCAGCTCTCCTGAATGTTGCATCAGAAATAAACTTTATCCACTCAGCTCTTCTGAACATTGAATCAGAAATAAACTTTATCCACTCAGCTCTTCTGAACGTTGCATCAGAAATAAACGTTATCCACTCAGCTATTCTGAGCGTTGCATCAGAAATAAACGTTATCCACTCAGCTCTTCTAAACGTTGCATCAGAAATAAGTGTTATCCACTCAGCTCTGCTGAACGTTCCATCAGAAATAAACGTTATCCACTCAGTTTTTCTGAGCATTGCATCAGAAATAAACTTTATCCATTCAGCTCTTCTGAGCATTGCATCTGAAATAAACTTTATCCACTCAGCTCTTCTGAATGTTGCATCAGAAATAAACGTTATCCACTCAGCTCTTCTGAATGTTGCATCAGAAATATACTTTATCCACTTTGCTCTTCTGAACGTTGAATCAGAAATAAACTTTATCCACTTTTCTCTTCTGAACGTTGCATCAGAAATAAACTTTATCCACTCAGCTCTTCTGAGCATTTCATCAGAAATAAACGTTATCCACTCAGCTTTTCTGAGCGTTGCATCAGAAATAAACTTTATCCACTGAGCTCTTCTGAACGTTGCATCAGAAATAATTTTATCCACTCAGCTCTTCTGAGCATTGCATCAGAAATAAACTTTATCCACTCAGCTCTTCTGAACGTTGCATCAGAAATATAGTTTATCCACTCAGCTCTTCTGAGTGTTGCATCAGAAACAAACTTTATCCACTCAGCTCTTCTGAATGTTGCATCAGAAATAAACGTTATCCACTCAGCTCTTCTGAACGTTGCATCAGAAATATAAATTATCCACTCAGCTCTTCTGAGCGTTGCATCAGAAATAAACTTTATCCACTTAGCACTTCTGAACGTTGCATCAGAAACAAACTTTGTCCACTCAGCTCTTCTGAATGTTGCATCACAAATAAACGTTATCCACTCAGCTCTTCTGAATGTTGCATCAGAAATAAACTTTATCCACTCAGCTCTCCTGAATGTTGCATCAGAAATAAACTTTATCCACTCAGCTCTTCTAAACATTGCATCAGAAATAAGCTTATCCACTCAGCTCTTCTGAACGTTGCATCAGAAATAAACGTTATCCGCTCAGCTATTCTGAGCGTTGCATCAGAAATAAACGTTATACACTCAGCTCTTCTAAACGTTGCATCAGAAATAAACGTTATCCACTCAGCTCTGCTGAACGTTCCATCAGAAATAAACGTTATCCACTCAGCTTTTCTGAGCATTGCATCAGAAATAAACTTTATCCATTCAGCTCTTCTGAGCATTGCATCAGAAATAAACTATATCCACTCAGCTCTTCTGAACGTTGCATCAGAAATAAACGTTATCCACTCAGCTCTTCTGAATGTTGCATCAGAAATAGACTTTATCCACTCAGCTCTTCTGAACGTTGCATCAGAAATAAACTTTATCCACTCAGCTCTTCTGAGCATTTCATCAGAAATAAACGTTATCCACTCAGCTTTTCTGAGCGTTGCATCAGAAATAAACTTTATCCACTGAGCTCTTCTGAACGTTGCATCAGAAATAATTTTATCCACTCAGCTCTTCTGAGCATTGCATCAGAAATAAACTTTATCCACTCAGCTCTTCTGAACGTTGCATCAGAAATAGACTTTATCCACTCAGCTCTTCTGAGCGTTGCATCAGAAATATAGTTTATCCACTCAGCTCTTCTGAGTGTTGCATCAGAAACAAACTTTATCCACTCAGCTCTTCTGAATGTTGCATCAGAAATAAACTTTATCCACTCAGCTCTCCTGAATGTTGCATCAGAAATAAACTTTATCCACTCAGCTCTTCTGAACATTGAATCAGAAATAAACTTTATCCACTCAGCTCTTCTGAACGTTGCATCAGAAATAAACGTTATCCACTCAGCTATTCTGAGCGTTGCATCAGAAATAAACGTTATCCACTCAGCTCTTCTAAACGTTGCATCAGAAATAAGTGTTATCCACTCAGCTCTGCTGAACGTTCCATCAGAAATAAACGTTATCCACTCAGTTTTTCTGAGCATTGCATCAGAAATAAACTTTATCCATTCAGCTCTTCTGAGCATTGCATCAGAAATAAACTTTATCCACTCAGCTCTTCTGAATGTTGCATCAGAAATAAACGTTATCCACTCAGCTCTTCTGAATGTTGCATCAGAAATAGACTTTATCCACTTTGCTCTTCTGAACGTTGAATCAGAAATAAACTTTATCCACTTTTCTCTTCTGAACGTTGCATCAGAAATAAACTTTATCCACTCAGCTCTTCTGAGCATTTCATGAGAAAAAAACGTTATCCACTCAGCTTTTCTGAGCGTTGCATCAGAAATAAACTTTATCCACTGAGCTCTTCTGAACGTTGCATCAGAAATAATTTTATCCACTCAGCTCTTCTGAGCATTGCATCAGAAATTAACTTTATCCACTCAGCTCTTCTGAACGTTGCATCAGAAATATAAATTATCCACTCAGCTCTCTGAGCGTTGCATCAGAAATATAGTTTATCCACTCAGCTCTTCTGAGTGTTGCATCAGAAACAAACTTTATCCACTCAGCTCTTCTGAATGTTGGATCACAAATAAACTTTATCCACTCAGCTCTTCTGAGCGCTGCATCAGAATTAAACGTTATCCAATGAGCTCTTTTGAATGTTGCATCAGAAATAAACTTTATCCACTTAGCTCTTCTGAGCGTTGCATCAGAAATAATCGTTATCCACTGAGCTCTTCTGGGCATTGCATCAGAAATAAACGTTATCCACTGAGCTCTTCTGAGCGTTGCATCAGAAATAAACTTTATCCACTTAGCACTTCTGAACGTTGCATCAGAAACAAACTTTGTCCACTCAGCTCTTCTGAATGTTGCATCAGAAATAGGCTTATCCACTCAGCTCTTCTGAACGTTGCATCAGAAATAAACGTTATCCACTCAGCTATTCTGAGCGTTGCATCAGAAATAAACATTATACACTCAGCTCTTCTAAACGTTGCATCAGAAATAAACGTTATCCACTCAGCTCTGCTGAACGTTCCATCAGAAATAAACGTTATCCACTCAGCTTTTCTGAGCATTGCATCAGAAATAAACTTTATCCATTCAGCTCTTCTGAGCATTGCATCAGAAATATAGTTTATCCACTCAGCTCTTCTGAGTGTTGCATCAGAAACAAACTTTATCCACTCAGCTCTTCTGAATGTTGGATCACAAATAAACTTTATCCACTCAGCTCTTCTGAGCGCTGCATCAGAATTAAACGTTATCCAATGAGCTCTTTTGAATGTTGCATCAGAAATAAACTTTATCCACTTAGCTCTTCTGAGCGTTGCATCAGAAATAATCGTTATCCACTGAGCTCTTCTGAGCATTGCATCAGAAATAAACGTTATCCACTGAGCTCTTCTGAGCGTTGCATCAGAAATAAACTTTATCCACTTAGCACTTCTGAACGTTGCATCAGAAACAAACTTTGTCCACTCAGCTCTTCTGAATGTTGCATCAGAAATAAACGTTATCCACTCAGCTCTTCTGAATGTTGCATCAGAAATAGACTTTATCCACTTTGCTCTTCTGAACGTTGAATCAGAAATAAACTTTATCCACTTTTCTCTTCTGAACGTTGCATCAGAAATAAACTTTATCCACTCAGCTCTTCTGAGCATTTCATCAGAAATAAACGTTATCCACTCAGCTTTTCTGAGCGTTGCATCAGAAATAAACTTTATCCACTGAGCTCTTCTGAACGTTGCATCAGAAATAATTTTATCCACTCAGCTCTTCTGAGCATTGCATCAGAAATAAACTTTATCCACTCAGCTCTTCTGAACGTTGCATCAGAAATATAAATTATCCACTCAGCTCTCTGAGCGTTGCATCAGAAATATAGTTTATCCACTCAGCTCTTCTGAGTGTTGCATCAGAAACAAACTTTATCCACTCAGCTCTTCTGAATGTTGGATCACAAATAAACTTTATCCACTCAGCTCTTCTGAGCGCTGCATCAGAATTAAACGTTATCCAATGAGCTCTTTTGAATGTTGCATCAGAAATAAACTTTATCCACTTAGCTCTTCTGAGCGTTGCATCAGAAATAATCGTTATCCACTGAGCTCTTCTGAGCATTGCATCAGAAATAAACGTTATCCACTGAGCTCTTCTGAGCGTTGCATCAGAAATAAACTTTATCCACTTAGCACTTCTGAACGTTGCATCAGAAACAAACTTTGTCCACTCAGCTCTTCTGAATGTTGCATCAGAAATAGGCTTATCCACTCAGCTCTTCTGAACGTTGCATCAGAAATAAACGTTATCCACTCAGCTATTCTGAGCGTTGCATCAGAAATAAACATTATACACTCAGCTCTTCTAAACGTTGCATCAGAAATAAACGTTATCCACTCAGCTCTGCTGAACGTTCCATCAGAAATAAACGTTATCCACTCAGCTTTTCTGAGCATTGCATCAGAAATAAACTTTATCCATTCAGCTCTTCTGAGCATTGCATCAGAAATATAGTTTATCCACTCAGCTCTTCTGAGTGTTGCATCAGAAACAAACTTTATCCACTCAGCTCTTCTGAATGTTGGATCACAAATAAACTTTATCCACTCAGCTCTTCTGAGCGCTGCATCAGAATTAAACGTTATCCAATGAGCTCTTTTGAATGTTGCATCAGAAATAAACTTTATCCACTTAGCTCTTCTGAGCGTTGCATCAGAAATAATCGTTATCCACTGAGCTCTTCTGAGCATTGCATCAGAAATAAACGTTATCCACTGAGCTCTTCTGAGCGTTGCATCAGAAATAAACTTTATCCACTTAGCACTTCTGAACGTTGCATCAGAAACAAACTTTGTCCACTCAGCTCTTCTGAATGTTGCATCACAAATAAACGTTATCCACTCAGCTCTTCTGAATGTTGCATCAGAAATAAACTTTATCCACTCAGCTCTCCTGAATGTTGCATCAGAAATAAACTTTATCCACTCAGCTCTTCTGAACATTGCATCAGAAATAAGCTTATCCACTCAGCTCTTCTGAACGTTGCATCAGAAATAAACGTTATCCACTCAGCTATTCTGAGCGTTGCATCAGAAATAAACGTTATACACTCAGCTCTTCTAAACGTTGCATCAGAAATAAACGTTATCCACTCAGCTCTGCTGAACGTTCCATCAGAAATAAACGTTATCCACTCAGCTTTTCTGAGCATTGCATCAGAAATAAACTTTATCCATTCAGCTCTTCTGAGCATTGCATCAGAAATAAACTATATCCACTCAGCTCTTCTGAACGTTGCATCAGAAATAAACGTTATCCACTCAGCTCTTCTGAATGTTGCATCAGAAATAGACTTTATCCACTCAGCTCTTCTGAACGTTGCATCAGAAATAAACTTTATCCACTCAGCTCTTCTGAACGTTGCATCAGAAATAATTTTATCCACTCAGCTCTTCTGAGCGTTGCATCAGAAATATAGTTTATCCACTCAGCTCTTCTGAGTGTTGCATCAGAAACAAACTTTATCCACTCAGCTCTTTTGAATGTTGCATCAGAAATAAACTTTATCCACTCAGCTCTTCTGAACATTGCATCAGAAATAAACTTTATCCACTCAGCTCTTCTGAACGTTGCATCAGAAATAAACGTTATCCACTCAGCTATTCTGAGCGTTGCATCAGAAATAAACGTTATCCACTCAGCTCTTCTAAACGTTGCATCAGAAATAAACGTTATCCACTCAGCTCTGCTGAACGTTCCATCAGAAATAAACGTTATCCACTCAGCTTTTCTGAGCATTGCATCAGAAATAAACGTTATCCATTCAGCTCTTCTGAGCATTGCATCAGAAATAAACTTTATCCACTCAGCTCTTCTGAACGTTGCATCAGAAATAAACGTTATCCACTCAGCTCTTCTGAATGTTGCATCAGAAATAGACTTTATCCACTTTGCTCTTCTGAACGTTGAATCAGAAATAAACTTTATCCACTTTTCTCTTCTGAACGTTGCATCAGAAATAAAATTTATCCACTCAGCTCTTCTGAGCATTTCATCCGAAATAAACGTTATCCACTCAGCTTTTCTGAGCGTTGCATCAGAAATAAACTTTATCCACTGAGCTCTTCTGAACGTTGCATCAGAAATAATTTTATCCACTCAGCTCTTCTGAGCATTGCATCAGAAATAAACGTTATCCACTCAGCTCTTCTGAGTGTTGCATCAGAAACAAACTTTATCCACTCAGCTCTTCTGAATGTTGGATCACAAATAAACTTTATCCACTCAGCTCTTCTGAGCGCTGCATCAGAATTAAACGTTATCCAATGAGCTCTTTTGAATGTTGCATCAGAAATAAACTTTATCCACTTAGCTCTTCTGAGCGTTGCATCAGAAATAATCGTTATCCACTGAGCTCTTCTGAGCATTGCATCAGAAATAAACGTTATCCACTGAGCTCTTCTGAGCGTTGCATCAGAAATAAACTTTATCCACTTAGCACTTCTGAACGTTGCATCAGAAACAAACTTTGTCCACTCAGCTCTTCTGAATGTTGCATCACAAATAAACGTTATCCACTCAGCTCTTCTGAATGTTGCATCAGAAATAAACTTTATCCACTCAGCTCTCCTGAATGTTGCATCAGAAATAAACTTTATCCACTCAGCTCTTCTGAACATTGCATCAGAAATAAGCTTATCCACTCAGCTCTTCTGAACGTTGCATCAGAAATAAACGTTATCCACTCAGCTATTCTGAGCGTTGCATCAGAAATAAACGTTATACACTCAGCTCTTCTAAACGTTGCATCAGAAATAAACGTTATCCACTCAGCTCTGCTGAACGTTCCATCAGAAATAAACGTTATCCACTCAGCTTTTCTGAGCATTGCATCAGAAATAAACTTTATCCATTCAGCTCTTCTGAGCATTGCATCAGAAATAAACTATATCCACTCAGCTCTTCTGAACGTTGCATCAGAAATAAACGTTATCCACTCAGCTCTTCTGAATGTTGCATCAGAAATAGACTTTATCCACTCAGCTCTTCTGAACGTTGCATCAGAAATAAACTTTATCCACTCAGCTCTTCTGAACGTTGCATCAGAAATAATTTTATCCACTCAGCTCTTCTGAGCGTTGCATCAGAAATATAGTTTATCCACTCAGCTCTTCTGAGTGTTGCATCAGAAACAAACTTTATCCACTCAGCTCTTCTGAATGTTGCATCAGAAATAAACTTTATCCACTCAGCTCTTCTGAACATTGCATCAGAAATAAACTTTATCCACTCAGCTCTTCTGAACGTTGCATCAGAAATAAACGTTATCCACTCAGCTATTCTGAGCGTTGCATCAGAAATAAACGTTATCCACTCAGCTCTTCTAAACGTTGCATCAGAAATAAACGTTATCCACTCAGCTCTGCTGAACGTTCCATCAGAAATAAACGTTATCCACTCAGCTTTTCTGAGCATTGCATCAGAAATAAACGTTATCCACTCAGCTTTTCTGAGCGTTGCATCAGAAATAAATTTTATCCACTGAGCTCTTCTGAACGTTGCATCAGAAATAATTTTATCCACTCAGCTCTTCTGAGCATTGCATCAGAAATAAACTTTATCCACTCAGCTCTTCTGAACGTTGCATCAGAAATATAAATTATCCACTCAGCTCTTCTGAGCGTTGCATCAGAAATATAGTTTATCCACTCAGCTCTTCTGAGTGTTGCATCAGAAACAAACTTTATCCACTCAGCTCTTCTGAATGTTGCATCAGAAATAAACTTTATCCACTCAGCTCTTCTGAACATTGCATCAGAAATAAACTTTATCCACTCAGCTCTTCTGAGCGTTGCATCAGAATTAAATGTTATCCACTCAGCTATTCTGAGCGTTGCATCAGAAATAAACGTTATCCACTCAGCTCTTCTAAACGTTGCATCAGAAATAAACGTTATCCACTCAGCTCTGCTGAACGTTCCATCAGAAATAAACGTTATCCACTCAGCTTTTCTGAGCATTGCATCAGAAATAAACTTTATCCATTCAGCTCTTCTGAGCATTGCATCAGAAATAAACTTTATCCACTCAGCTCTTCTGAACGTTGCATCAGAAATAAACGTTATCCACTCAGCTCTTCTGAATGTTGCATCAGAAATAGACTTTATCCACTTTGCTCTTCTGAACGTTGAATCAGAAATAAACTTTATCCACTTTTCTCTTCTGAACGTTGCATCAGAAATAAACTTTATCCACTCAGCTCTTCTGAGCATTTCATCCGAAATAAACGTTATCCACTCAGCTTTTCTGAGCGTTGCATCAGAAATAAACTTTATCCACTGAGCTCTTCTGAACGTTGCATCAGAAATAATTTTATCCACTCAGCTCTTCTGAGCATTGCATCAGAAATAAACGTTATCCACTCAGCTCTTCTGAACGTTGCATCAGAAATATAAATTATCCACTCAGCTCTCTGAGCGTTGCATCAGAAATATAGTTTATCCAATCAGCTCTTCTGAGTGTTGCATCAGAAACAAACTTTATCCACTCAGCTCTTCTGAGCGCTGCATCAGAATTAAACGTTATCCAATGAGCTCTTTTGAATGTTGCATCAGAAATAAACTTTATCCACTTAGCTCTTCTGAGCGTTGCATCAGAAATAAACGTTATCCACTGAGCTCTTCTGAGCATTGCATCAGAAATAAACGTTATCCACTGAGCTCTTCTGAGCGTTGCATCAGAAATAAACTTTATCCACTTAGCAGTTCTGAACGTTGCATCAGAAATAATTTTATCCACTCAGCTCTTCTGAGCGTTGCATCAGAAATATAGTTTATCCACTCAGCTCTTCTGAGTGTTGCATCAGAAACAAACTTTATCCACTCAGCTCTTCTGAATGTTGCATCAGAAATAAACTTTATCCACTCAGCTCTTCTGAACATTGCATCAGAAATAAACTTTATCCACTCAGCTCTTCTGAACGTTGCATCAGAAATAAACGTTATCCACTCAGCTATTCTGAGCGTTGCATCAGAAATAAACGTTATCCACTCAGCTCTTCTAAACGTTGCATCAGAAATAAACGTTATCCACTCAGCTCTGCTGAACGTTCCATCAGAAATAAACGTTATCCACTCAGCTTTTCTGAGCATTGCATCAGAAATAAACGTTATCCACTCAGCTTTTCTGAGCGTTGCATCAGAAATAAACTTTATCCACTGAGCTCTTCTGAACGTTGCATCAGAAATAATTTTATCCACTCAGCTCTTCTGAGCATTGCATCAGAAATAAACTTTATCCACTCAGCTCTTCTGAACGTTGCATCAGAAATAAACTTTATCCACTCAGCTCTTCTGAGCGTTGCATCAGAAATATAGTTTATCCACTCAGCTCTTCTGAGTGTTGCATCAGAAACAAACTTTATCCACTCAGCTCTTCTGAATGTTGCATCAGAAATAAACTTTATCCACTCAGCTCTTCTGAACATTGCATCAGAAATAAACTTTATCCACTCAGCTCTTCTGAGCGTTGCATCAGAATTAAACGTTATCCACTCAGCTATTCTGAGCGTTGCATCAGAAATAAACGTTATCCACTCAGCTCTTCTAAACGTTGCATCAGAAATAAACGTTATCCACTCAGCTCTGCTGAACGTTCCATCAGAAATAAACGTTATCCACTCAGCTCTTCTGAATGTTGCATCACAAATAAACGTTATCCACTCAGCTCTTCTGAGCATTGCATCAGAAATAAACTTTATCCACTCAGCTCTTCTGAACGTTGCATCAGAAATAAACGTTATCCACTCAGCTCTTCTGAATGTTGCATCAGAAATAGACTTTATCCACTTTGCTCTTCTGAACGTTGAATCAGAAATAAACTTTATCCACTTTTCTCTTCTGAACGTTGCATCAGAAATAAACTTTATCCACTCAGCTCTTCTGAGCATTTCATCCGAAATAAACGTTATCCACTCAGCTTTTCTGAGCGTTGCATCAGAAATAAACTTTATCCACTGAGCTCTTCTGAACGTTGCATCAGAAATAATTTTATCCACTCAGCTCTTCTGAGCATTGCATCAGAAATAAACGTTATCCACTCAGCTCTTCTGAACGTTGCATCAGAAATATAAATTATCCACTCAGCTCTCTGAGCGTTGCATCAGAAATATAGTTTATCCACTCAGCTCTTCTGAGTGTTGCATCAGAAACAAAATTTATCCACTCAGCTCTTCTGAATGTTGGATCACAAATAAACTTTATCCACTCAGCTCTTCTGAGCGCTGCATCAGAATTAAACGTTATCCAATGAGCTCTTTTGAATGTTGCATCAGAAATAAACTTTATCCACTTAGCTCTTCTGAGCGTTGCATCAGAAATAAACGTTATCCACTGAGCTCTTCTGAGCATTGCATCAGAAATAAACGTTATCCACTGAGCTCTTCTGAGCGTTGCATCAGAAATAAACTTTATCCACTTAGCACTTCTGAACGTTGCATCAGAAACAAACTTTGTCCACTCAGCTCTTCTGAATGTTGCATCACAAATAAACGTTATCCACTCAGCTCTTCTGAATGTTGCATCAGAAATAAACTTTATCCACTCAGCTCTCCTGAATGTTGCATCAGAAATAAACTTTATCCACTCAGCTCTTCTGAACATTGCATCAGAAATAAGCTTATCCACTCAGCTCTTCTGAACGTTGCATCAGAAATAAACGTTATCCACTCAGCTATTCTGAGCGTTGTATCAGAAATAAACGTTATACACTCAGCTCTTCTAAACGTTGCATCAGAAATAAACGTTATCCACTCAGCTCTGCTGAACGTTCCATCAGAAATAAACGTTATCCACTCAGCTTTTCTGAGCATTGCATCAGAAATAAACTTTATCCATTCAGCTCTTCTGAGCATTGCATCAGAAATAAACTATATCCACTCAGCTCTTCTGAACGTTGCATCAGAAATAAACGTTATCCACTCAGCTCTTCTGAATGTTGCATCAGAAATAGACTTTATCCACTCAGCTCTTCTGAACATTGCATCAGAAATAAACTTTATCCACTCAGCTTTTCTGAGCGTTGAGTCAGAAATAAACTTTATCCACTGAGCTCTTCTGAACGTTGCATCAGAAATAATTTTATCCACTCAGCTCTTCTGAGCATTGCATCAGAAATAAACTTTATCCACTCAGCTCTTCTGAACGTTGCATCAGAAATATAAATTATCCACTCAGCTCTTCTGAGCGTTGCATCAGAAATATAGTTTATCCACTCAGCTCTTCTGAGTGTTGCATCAGAAACAAACTTTATCCACTCAGCTCTTCTGAATGTTGCATCAGAAATAAACGTTATCCACTCAGCTCTTCTGAACGTTGCATCAGAAATATAAATTATCCACTCAGCTCTTCTGAGCGTTGCATCAGAAATAAACTTTATCCACTTAGCACTTCTGAACGTTGCATCAGAAACAAACTTTGTCCACTCAGCTCTTCTGAATGTTGCATCACAAATAAACGTTATCCACTCAGCTCTTCTGAATGTTGCATCAGAAATAAACTTTATCCACTCAGCTCTCCTGAATGTTGCATCAGAAATAAACTTTATCCACTCAGCTCTTCTAAACATTGCATCAGAAATAAGCTTATCCACTCAGCTCTTCTGAACGTTGCATCAGAAATAAACGTTATCCACTCAGCTATTCTGAGCGTTGCATCAGAAATAAACGTTATACACTCAGCTCTTCTAAACGTTGCATCAGAAATAAACGTTATCCACTCAGCTCTGCTGAACGTTCCATCAGAAATAAACGTTATCCACTCAGCTTTTCTGAGCATTGCATCAGAAATAAACTTTATCCATTCAGCTCTTCTGAGCATTGCATCAGAAATAAACTATATCCACTCAGCTCTTCTGAACGTTGCATCAGAAATAAACGTTATCCACTCAGCTCTTCTGAATGTTGCATCAGAAATAGACTTTATCCACTCAGCTCTTCTGAACGTTGCATCAGAAATAAACTTTATCCACTCAGCTCTTCTGAGCATTTCATCAGAAATAAACGTTATCCACTCAGCTTTTCTGAGCGTTGCATCAGAAATAAACTTTATCCACTGAGCTCTTCTGAACGTTGCATCAGAAATAATTTTATCCACTCAGCTCTTCTGAGCATTGCATCAGAAATAAACTTTATCCACTCAGCTCTTCTGAACGTTGCATCAGAAATATAAATTATCCACTCAGCTCTTCTGAGCGTTGCATCAGAAATATAGTTTATCCACTCAGCTCTTCTGAGTGTTGCATCAGAAACAAACTTTATCCACTCAGCTCTTCTGAATGTTGCATCAGAAATAAACTTTATCCACTCAGCTCTTCTGAATGTTGGATCACAAATAAACTTTATCCACTCAGCTCTTCTGAGCGCTGCATCAGAATTAAACGTTATCCAATGAGCTCTTTTGAATGTTGCATCAGAAATAAACTTTATCCACTTAGCTCTTCTGAGCGTTGCATCAGAAATAAACGTTATCCACTGAGCTCTTCTGAGCATTGCATCAGAAATAAACGTTATCCACTGAGCTCTTCTGAGCGTTGCATCAGAAATAAACTTTATCCACTTAGCACTTCTGAACGTTGCATCAGAAACAAACTTTGTCCACTCAGCTCTTCTGAATGTTGCATCACAAATAAACGCTATCCACTCAGCTCTTCTGAATGTTGCATCAGAAATAAACTTTATCCACTCAGCTCTCCTGAATGTTGCATCAGAAATAAACTTTATCCACTCAGCTCTTCTGAACATTGCATCAGAAATAAGCTTATCCACTCAGCTCTTCTGAACGTTGCATCAGAAATAAACGTTATCCACTCAGCTATTCTGAGCGTTGTATCAGAAATAAACGTTATACACTCAGCTCTTCTAAACGTTGCATCAGAAATAAACGTTATCCACTCAGCTCTGCTGAACGTTCCATCAGAAATAAACGTTATCCACTCAGCTTTTCTGAGCATTGCATCAGAAATAAACTTTATCCATTCAGCTCTTCTGAGCATTGCATCAGAAATAAACTATATCCACTCAGCTCTTCTGAACGTTGCATCAGAAATAAACGTTATCCACTCAGCTCTTCTGAATGTTGCATCAGAAATAGACTTTATCCACTCAGCTCTTCTGAACGTTGCATCAGAAATAATTTTATCCACTCAGCTTTTCTGAGCGTTGAGTCAGAAATAAACTTTATCCACTCAGCTCTTCTGAATGTTGCATCAGAAATAAACGTTATCCACTCAGCTCTTCTGAACGTTGCATCAGAAATATAAATTATCCACTCAGCTCTTCTGAGCGTTGCATCAGAAATAAACTTTATCCACTTAGCACTTCTGAACGTTGCATCAGAAACAAACTTTGTCCACTCAGCTCTTCTGAATGTTGCATCACAAATAAACGTTATCCACTCAGCTCTTCTGAATGTTGCATCAGAAATAAACTTTATCCACTCAGCTCTCCTGAATGTTGCATCAGAAATAAACTTTATCCACTCAGCTCTTCTGAACATTGCATCAGAAATAAGCTTATCCACTCAGCTCTTCTGAACGTTGCATCAGAAATAAACGTTATCCACTCAGCTATTCTGAGCGTTGCATCAGAAATAAACGTTATACACTCAGCTCTTCTAAACGTTCCATCAGAAATAAACGTTATCCACTCAGCTTTTCTGAGCATTGCATCAGAAATAAACTTTATCCATTCAGCTCTTCTGAGCATTGCATCAGAAATAAACTATATCCACTCAGCTTTTCTGAGCATTGCATCAGAAATAAACTTTATCCACTCAGCTCTCCTGAGCATTGCATCAGAAATAAACTATATCCACTCAGCTCTTCTGAACATTGCATCAGAAATAAGCTTATCCACTCAGCTCTTCTGAACGTTGCATCAGAAATAAACGTTATCCACTCAGCTATTCTGAGCGTTGCATCAGAAATAAACGTTATACACTCAGCTCTTCTAAACGTTGCATCAGAAATAAACGTTATCCACTCAGCTCTGCTGAACGTTCCATCAGAAATAAACGTTATCCACTCAGCTTTTCTGAGCATTGCATCAGAAATAAACTTTATCCATTCAGCTCTTCTGAGCATTGCATCAGAAATAAACCATATCCACTCAGCTCTTCTGAACGTTGCATCAGAAATAAACGTTATCCACTCAGCTCTTCTGAATGTTGCATCAGAAATAGACTTTATCCACTCAGCTCTTCTGAACGTTGCATCAGAAATAAACGTTATCCACTCAGCTTTTCTGAGCGTTGCATCAGAAATAAACGTTATCCACTCAGCTCTTCTGAACGTTGCATCAGAAATAATTTTATCCACTCAGCTCTTCTGAGCATTGCATCAGAAACAAACTTTATCCACTCAGCTCTTCTGAACGTTGCATCAGAAATATAAATTATCCACTCAGCTCTACTGAGCGTTGCATCAGAAATATAGTTTATCCACTCAGCTCTTCTGAGTGTTGCATCAGAAACAAACTTTATCCACTCAGCTCTTCTGAATGTTGCATCAGAAATAAACTTTATCCACTCAGCTCTCCTGAATGTTGCATCAGAAATAAACTTTATCCACTCAGCTCTTATGAACATTGCATCAGAAATAAACTTTATCCACTCAGCTCTTCTGAACGTTGCATCAGAAATAAACATTATCCACTCAGCTATTCTGAGCGTTGCATCAGAAATAAACGTTATCCACTCAGCTCTTCTAAACGTTGCATCAGAAATAAACGTTATCCACTCAGCTCTCCTGAACGTTGCATCAGAAATAAACGTTATCCACTCAGCTCTTCTGAATGTTGCATCAGAAATAGACTTTATCCACTCAGCTCTTCTGAACGTTGTATCAGAAATAAACTTTATCCACTTTGCTCTTCTGAACGTTGCATCAGAAATAAACTTTATCCACTCAGCTCTTCTGAGCATTTCATCAGAAATAAACGTTATCCACTCAGCTTTTCTGAGCGTTGCATCAGAAATAAACTTTATCCACTGAGCTCTTCTGAACGTTGCATCAGAAATAATTTTATCCACTCAGCTCTTCTGAGCATTGCATCAGAAATAAACTTTATCCACTCAGCTCTTCTGAACGTTGCATCAGAAATATAAATTATCTACTCAGCTCTCTGAGCGTTGCATCAGAAATATAGTTTATCCACTCAGCTCTTCTGAGTGTTGCATCAGAAACAAACTTTGTCCACTCAGCTCTTCTGAATGTTGCATCACAAATAAACGTTATCCACTCAGCTCTTCTGAATGTTGCATCAGAAATAAACTTTATCCACTCAGCTCTCCTGAATGTTGCATCAGAAATAAACTTTATCCACTCAGCTCTTCTTAACATTGCATCAGAAATAAGCTTATCCACTCAGCTCTTCTGAACGTTGCATCAGAAATAAACGTTATCCACTCAGCTATTCTGAGCGTTGCATCAGAAATAAACGTTATACACTCAGCTCTTCTAAACGTTGCATCAGAAATAAACGTTATCCACTCAGCTCTGCTGAACGTTCCATCAGAAATAAACGTTATCCACTCAGCTTTTCTGAGCATTGCATCAGAAATAAACTTTATCCATTCAGCTCTTCTGAGCATTGCATCAGAAATATAGTTTATCCACTCAGCTCTTCTGAGTGTTGCATCAGAAACAAACTTTATCCACTCAGCTCTTCTGAATGTTGGATCACAAATAAACTTTATCCACTCAGCTCTTCTGAGCATTGCATCAGAAATAAACTATATCCACTCAGCTCTTCTGAACGTTGCATCAGAAATAAACGTTATCCACTCAGCTCTTCTGAATGTTGCATCAGAAATAGACTTTATCCACTCAGCTCTTCTGAACGTTGCATCAGAAATAAACTTTATCCACTCAGCTCTTCTGAGCATTTCATCAGAAATAAACGTTATCCACTCAGCTCTTCTGAATGTTGCATCAGAAATAGACTTTATCCACTCAGCTCTTCTGAACGTTGTATCAGAAATAAACTTTATCCACTTTGCTCTTCTGAACGTTGCATCAGAAATAAACTTTATCCACTCAGCTCTTCTGAGCATTTCATCAGAAATAAACGTTATCCACTCAGCTTTTCTGAGCGTTGCATCAGAAATAAACTTTATCCACTGAGCTCTTCTGAACGTTGCATCAGAAATAATTTTATCCACTCAGCTCTTCTGAGCATTGCATCAGAAATAAACTTTATCCACTCAGCTCTTCTGAACGTTGCATCAGAAATATAAATTATCCACTCAGCTCTCTGAGCGTTGCATCAGAAATATAGTTTATCCACTCAGCTCTTCTGAGTGTTGCATCAGAAACAAACTTTGTCCACTCAGCTCTTCTGAATGTTGCATCACATATAAACGTTATCCACTCAGCTCTTCTGAATGTTGCATCAGAAATAAACTTTATCCACTCAGCTCTCCTGAATGTTGCATCAGAAATAAACTTTATCCACTCAGCTCTTCTTAACATTGCATCAGAAATAAGCTTATCCACTCAGCTCTTCTGAACGTTGCATCAGAAATAAACGTTATCCACTCAGCTATTCTGAGCGTTGCATCAGAAATAAACGTTATACACTCAGCTCTTCTAAACGTTGCATCAGAAATAAACGTTATCCACTCAGCTCTGCTGAACGTTCCATCAGAAATAAACGTTATCCACTCAGCTTTTCTGAGCATTGCATCAGAAATAAACTTTATCCATTCAGCTCTTCTGAGCATTGCATCAGAAATATAGTTTATCCACTCAGCTCTTCTGAGTGTTGCATCAGAAACAAACTTTATCCACTCAGCTCTTCTGAATGTTGGATCACAAATAAACTTTATCCACTCAGCTCTTCTGAGCGCTGCATCAGAATTAAACGTTATCCAATGAGCTCTTTTGAATGTTGCATCAGAAATAAACTTTATCCACTTAGCTCTTCTGAGCGTTGCATCAGAAATAATCGTTATCCACTGAGCTCTTCTGAGCATTGCATCAGAAATAAACATTATCCACTGAGCTCTTCTGAGCGTTGCATCAGAAATAAACTTTATCCACTTAGCACTTCTGAACGTTGCATCAGAAACAAACTTTGTCCACTCAGCTCTTCTGAATGTTGCATCACAAATAAACGTTATCCACTCAGCTCTTCTGAATGTTGCATCAGAAATAAACTTTATCCACTCAGCTCTCCTGAATGTTGCATCAGAAATAAACTTTATCCACTCAGCTCTTCTGAACATTGCATCAGAAATAAGCTTATCCACTCAGCTCTTCTGAACGTTGCATCAGAAATAAACGTTATCCACTCAGCTATTCTGAGCGTTGCATCAGAAATAAACGTTATACACTCAGCTCTTCTAAACGTTGCATCAGAAATAAACGTTATCCACTCAGCTCTGCTGAACGTTCCATCAGAAATAAACGTTATCCACTCAGCTTTTCTGAGCATTGCATCAGAAATAAACTTTATCCATTCAGCTCTTCTGAGCATTGCATCAGAAATAAACTATATCCACTCAGCTCTTCTGAACGTTGCATCAGAAATAAACGTTATCCACTCAGCTCTTCTGAATGTTGCATCAGAAATAGACTTTATCCACTCAGCTCTTCTGAACGTTGCATCAGAAATAAACTTTATCCACTCAGCTCTTCTGAGCATTTCATCAGAAATAAACGTTATCCACTCAGCTTTTCTGAGCGTTGCATCAGAAATAAACTTTATCCACTGAGCTCTTCTGAACGTTGCATCAGAAATAATTTTATCCACTCAGCTCTTCTGAGCATTGCATCAGAAATAAACTTTATCCACTCAGCTCTTCTGAACGTTGCATCAGAAATATAAATTATCCACTCAGCTCTTCTGAGCGCTGCATCAGAATTAAACGTTATCCAATGAGCTCTTTTGAATGTTGCATCAGAAATAAACTTTATCCACTTAGCTCTTCTGAGCGTTGCATCAGAAATAAACGTTATCCACTGAGCTCTTCTGAGCATTGCATCAGAAATAAACGTTATCCACTGAGCTCTTCTGAGCGTTGCATCAGAAATAAACTTTATCCACTTAGCACTTCTGAACGTTGCATCAGAAACAAACTTTGTCCACTCAGCTCTTCTGAATGTTGCATCACAAATAAACGTTATCCACTCAGCTCTTCTGAATGTTGCATCAGAAATAAACTTTATCCACTCAGCTCTTCTGAGCATTGCATCAGAAATAAACGTTATCCACTCAGCTCTTCTGAACGTTGCATCAGAAATATAAATTATCCACTCAGCTCTCTGAGCGTTGCATCAGAAATATAGTTTATCCAATCAGCTCTTCTGAGTGTTGCATCAGAAACAAACTTTATCCACTCAGCTCTTCTGAATGTTGGATCACAAATAAACTTTATCCACTCAGCTCTTCTGAGCGCTGCATCAGAATTAAACGTTATCCAATGAGCTCTTTTGAATGTTGCATCAGAAATAAACTTTATCCACTTAGCTCTTCTGAGCGTTGCATCAGAAATAAACGTTATCCACTGAGCTCTTCTGAGCATTGCATCAGAAATAAACGTTATCCACTGAGCTCTTCTGAGCGTTGCATCAGAAATAAACTTTATCCACTCAGCTCTGCTGAACGTTCCATCAGAAATAAACGTTATCCACTCAGCTTTTCTGAGCATTGCATCAGAAATAAACTTTATCCATTCAGCTCTTCTGAGCATTGCATCAGAAATAAACTATATCCACTCAGCTCTTCTGAACGTTGCATCAGAAATAAACGTTATCCACTCAGCTCTTCTGAATGTTGCATCAGAAATAGACTTTATCCACTCAGCTCTTCTGAACGTTGCATCAGAAATAAACTTTATCCACTCAGCTTTTCTGAGCGTTGAGTCAGAAATAAACTTTATCCACTGAGCTCTTCTGAACGTTGCATCAGAAATAATTTTATCCACTCAGCTCTTCTGAGCATTGCATCAGAAATAAACTTTATCCACTCAGCTCTTCTGAACGTTGCATCAGAAATATAAATTATCCACTCAGCTCTTCTGAGCGTTGCATCAGAAATATAGTTTATCCACTCAGCTCTTCTGAGTGTTGCATCAGAAACAAACTTTATCCACTCAGCTCTTCTGAATGTTGCATCAGAAATAAACGTTATCCACTCAGCTCTTCTGAACGTTGCATCAGAAATATAAATTATCCACTCAGCTCTTCTGAGCGTTGCATCAGAAATAAACTTTATCCACTTAGCACTTCTGAACGTTGCATCAGAAACAAACTTTGTCCACTCAGCTCTTCTGAATGTTGCATCACAAATAAACGTTATCCACTCAGCTCTTCTGAATGTTGCATCAGAAATAAACTTTATCCACTCAGCTCTCCTGAATGTTGCATCAGAAATAAACTTTATCCACTCAGCTCTTCTAAACATTGCATCAGAAATAAGCTTATCCACTCAGCTCTTCTGAACGTTGCATCAGAAATAAACGTTATCCACTCAGCTATTCTGAGCGTTGCATCAGAAATAAACGTTATACACTCAGCTCTTCTAAACGTTGCATCAGAAATAAACGTTATCCACTCAGCTCTGCTGAACGTTCCATCAGAAATAAACGTTATCCACTCAGCTCTTCTGAATGTTGCATCAGAAATAGACTTTATCCACTCAGCTCTTCTGAACGTTGCATCAGAAATAAACGTTATCCACTCAGCTATTCTGAGCGTTGCATCAGAAATAAACGTTATACACTCAGCTCTTCTAAACGTTGCATCAGAAATAAACGTTATCCACTCAGCTATTCTGAGCGTTGCATCAGAAATAAACGTTATACACTCAGCTCTTCTGAGTGTTGCATCAGAAACAAACTTTATCCACTCAGCTCTTCTGAATGTTGGATCACAAATAAACTTTATCCACTCAGCTCTTCTGAGCGCTGCATCAGAATTAAACGTTATCCAATGAGCTCTTTTGAATGTTGCATCAGAAATAAACTTTATCCACTTAGCTCTTCTGAGCGTTGCATCAGAAATAATCGTTATCCACTGAGCTCTTCTGAGCATTGCATCAGAAATAAACGTTATCCACTGAGCTCTTCTGAGCGTTGCATCAGAAATAAACTTTATCCACTTAGCACTTCTGAACGTTGCATCAGAAACAAACTTTGTCCACTCAGCTCTTCTGAATGTTGCATCACAAATAAACGTTATCCACTCAGCTCTTCTGAATGTTGCATCAGAAATAAACTTTATCCACTCAGCTCTCCTGAATGTTGCATCAGAAATAAACTTTATCCACTCAGCTCTTCTGAACATTGCATCAGAAATAAGCTTATCCACTCAGCTCTTCTGAATGTTGCATCAGAAATAAACGTTATCCACTCAGCTATTCTGAGCGTTGCATCAGAAATAAACGTTATACACTCAGCTCTTCTAAACGTTGCATCAGAAATAAACGTTATCCACTCAGCTCTGCTGAACGTTCCATCAGAAATAAACGTTATCCACTCAGCTTTTCTGAGCATTGCATCAGAAATAAACTTTATCCATTCAGCTCTTCTGAGCATTGCATCAGAAATAAACTATATCCACTCAGCTCTTCTGAACGTTGCATCAGAAATAAACGTTATCCACTCAGCTCTTCTGAACGTTGCATCAGAAATATAAATTATCCACTCAGCTCTTCTGAGCGTTGCATCAGAAATATAGTTTATCCACTCAGCTCTTCTGAGTGTTGCATCAGAAACAAACTTTATCCACTCAGCTCTTCTGAGCATTGCATCAGAAATAAACGTTATCCACTCAGCTCTTCTGAACGTTGCATCAGAAATATAAATTATCCACTCAGCTCTCTGAGCGTTGCATCAGAAATATAGTTCATCCAATCAGCTCTTCTGAGTGTTGCATCAGAAACAAACTTTATCCACTCAGCTCTTCTGAATGTTGGATCACAAATAAACTTTATCCACTCAGCTCTTCTGAGCGCTGCATCAGAATTAAACGTTATCCAATGAGCTCTTTTGAATGTTGCATCAGAAATAAACTTTATCCACTTAGCTCTTCTGAGCGTTGCATCAGAAATAAACGTTATCCACTGAGCTCTTCTGAGCATTGCATCAGAAATAAACGTTATCCACTGAGCTCTTCTGAGCGTTGCATCAGAAATAAACTTTATCCACTTAGCACTTCTGAACGTTGCATCAGAAACAAACTTTGTCCACTCAGCTCTTCTGAATGTTGCATCACAAATAAACGTTATCCACTCAGCTCTTCTGAATGTTGCATCAGAAATAAACTTTATCCACTCAGCTCTCCTGAATGTTGCATCAGAAATAAACTTTATCCACTCAGCTCTTCTGAACATTGCATCAGAAATAAGCTTATCCACTCAGCTCTTCTGAACGTTGCATCAGAAATAAACGTTATCCACTCAGCTATTCTGAGCGTTGCATCAGAAATAAACGTTATACACTCAGCTCTTCTAAACGTTGCATCAGAAATAAACGTTATCCACTCAGCTCTGCTGAACGTTCCATCAGAAATAAACGTTATCCACTCAGCTTTTCTGAGCATTGCATCAGAAATAAACTTTATCCATTCAGCTCTTCTGAGCATTGCATCAGAAATAAACTATATCCACTCAGCTCTTCTGAACGTTGCATCAGAAATAAACGTTATCCACTCAGCTCTTCTGAATGTTGCATCAGAAATAGACTTTATCCACTCAGCTCTTCTGAACGTTGCATCAGAAATAAACTTTATCCACTCAGCTTTTCTGAGCGTTGAGTCAGAAATAAATTTTATCCACTGAGCTCTTCTGAACGTTGCATCAGAAATAATTTTATCCACTCAGCTCTTCTGAGCATTGCATCAGAAATAAACTTTATCCACTCAGCTCTTCTGAACGTTGCATCAGAAATATAAATTATCCACTCAGCTCTTCTGAGCGTTGCATCAGAAATATAGTTTATCCACTCAGCTCTTCTGAGTGTTGCATCAGAAACAAACTTTATCCACTCAGCTCTTCTGAATGTTGCATCAGAAATAAACGTTATCCACTCAGCTCTTCTGAACGTTGCATCAGAAATATAAATTATCCACTCAGCTCTTCTGAGCGTTGCATCAGAAATAAACTTTATCCACTTAGCACTTCTGAACGTTGCATCAGAAACAAACTTTGTCCACTCAGCTCTTCTGAATGTTGCATCACAAATAAACGTTATCCACTCAGCTCTTCTGAATTTTGCATCAGAAATAAACTTTATCCACTCAGCTCTCCTGAATGTTGCATCAGAAATAAACTTTATCCACTTAGCTCTTCTAAACATTGCATCAGAAATAAGCTTATCCACTCAGCTCTTCTGAACGTTGCATCAGAAATAAACGTTATCCACTCAGCTATTCTGAGCGTTGCATCAGAAATAAACGTTATCCACTCAGCTATTCTGAGCGTTGCATCAGAAATAAACGTTATCCACTCAGCTCTTCTAAACGTTGCATCAGAAATAAGTGTTATCCACTCAGCTCTGCTGAACGTTCCATCAGAAATAAACGTTATCCACTCAGCTTTTCTGAGCATTGCATCAGAAATAAACTTTATCCATTCAGCTCTTCTGAGCATTGCATCAGAAATAAACTTTATCCACTCAGCTCTTCTGAACGTTGCATCAGAAATAAACGTTATCCACTCAGCTCTTCTGAATGTTGCATCAGAAATAGACTTTATCCACTTTGCTCTTCTGAACGTTGAATCAGAAATAAACTTTATCCACTTTTCTCTTCTGAACGTTGCATCAGAAATAAACTTTATCCACTCAGCTCTTCTGAGCATTTCATCAGAAATAAACGTTATCCACTCAGCTTTTCTGAGCGTTGCATCAGAAATAAACTTTATCCACTGAGCTCTTCTGAACGTTGCATCAGAAATAATTTTATCCACTCAGCTCTTCTGAGCATTGCATCAGAAATAAACTTTATCCACTCAGCTCTTCTGAACGTTGCATCAGAAATATAAATTATCCACTCAGCTCTCTGAGCGTTGCATCAGAAATATAGTTTATCCACTCAGCTCTTCTGAGTGTTGCATCAGAAACAAACTTTATCCACTCAGCTCTTCTGAATGTTGGATCACAAATAAACTTTATCCACTCAGCTCTTCTGAGCGCTGCATCAGAATTAAACGTTATCCAATGAGCTCTTTTGAATGTTGCATCAGAAATAAACTTTATCCACTTAGCTCTTCTGAGCGTTGCATCAGAAATAATCGTTATCCACTGAGCTCTTCTGAGCATTGCATCAGAAATAAACGTTATCCACTGAGCTCTTCTGAGCGTTGCATCAGAAATAAACTTTATCCACTTAGCACTTCTGAACGTTGCATCAGAAACAAACTTTGTCCACTCAGCTCTTCTGAATGTTGCATCACAAATAAACGTTATCCACTCAGCTCTTCTGAATGTTGCATCAGAAATAAACTTTATCCACTCAGCTCTCCTGAATGTTGCATCAGAAATAAACTTTATCCACTCAGCTCTTCTTAACATTGCATCAGAAATAAGCTTATCCACTCAGCTCTTCTGAACGTTGCATCAGAAATAAACGTTATCCACTCAGCTATTCTGAGCGTTGCATCAGAAATAAACGTTATACACTCAGCTCTTCTAAACGTTGCATCAGAAATAAACGTTATCCACTCAGCTCTTCTGAACGTTGCATCAGAAATAAACGTTATCCACTCAGCTCTTCTGAATGTTGCATCAGAAATAGACTTTATCCACTTTGCTCTTCTGAACGTTGAATCAGAAATAAACTTTATCCACTTTTCTCTTCTGAACGTTGCATCAGAAATAAACTTTATCCACTCAGCTCTTCTGAGCATTTCATCAGAAATAAACGTTATCCACTCAGCTTTTCTGAGCGTTGCATCAGAAATAAACTTTATCCACTGAGCTCTTCTGAACGTTGCATCAGAAATAATTTTATCCACTCAGCTCTTCTGAGCATTGCATCAGAAATAAACTTTATCCACTCAGCTCTTCTGAACGTTGCATCAGAAATATAAATTATCCACTCAGCTCTCTGAGCGTTGCATCAGAAATATAGTTTATCCACTCAGCTCTTCTGAGTGTTGCATCAGAAACAAACTTTATCCACTCAGCTCTTCTGAATGTTGGATCACAAATAAACTTTATCCACTCAGCTCTTCTGAGCGCTGCATCAGAATTAAACGTTATCCAATGAGCTCTTTTGAATGTTGCATCAGAAATAAACTTTATCCACTTAGCTCTTCTGAGCGTTGCATCAGAAATAATCGTTATCCACTGAGCTCTTCTGAGCATTGCATCAGAAATAAACGTTATCCACTGAGCTCTTCTGAGCGTTGCATCAGAAATAAACTTTATCCACTTAGCACTTCTGAACGTTGCATCAGAAACAAACTTTGTCCACTCAGCTCTTCTGAATGTTGCATCACAAATAAACGTTATCCACTCAGCTCTTCTGAATGTTGCATCAGAAATAAACTTTATCCACTCAGCTCTCCTGAATGTTGCATCAGAAATAAACTTTATCCACTCAGCTCTTCTTAACATTGCATCAGAAATAAGCTTATCCACTCAGCTCTTCTGAACGTTGCATCAGAAATAAACGTTATCCACTCAGCTATTCTGAGCGTTGCATCAGAAATAAACGTTATACACTCAGCTCTTCTAAACGTTGCATCAGAAATAAACGTTATCCACTCAGCTCTGCTGAACGTTCCATCAGAAATAAACGTTATCCACTCAGCTTTTCTGAGCATTGCATCAGAAATAAACTTTATCCATTCAGCTCTTCTGAGCATTGCATCAGAAATATAGTTTATCCACTCAGCTCTTCTGAGTGTTGCATCAGAAACAAACTTTATCCACTCAGCTCTTCTGAATGTTGGATCACAAATAAACTTTATCCACTCAGCTCTTCTGAGCGCTGCATCAGAATTAAACGTTATCCAATGAGCTCTTTTGAATGTTGCATCAGAAATAAACTTTATCCACTTAGCTCTTCTGAGCGTTGCATCAGAAATAATCGTTATCCACTGAGCTCTTCTGAGCATTGCATCAGAAATAAACGTTATCCACTGAGCTCTTCTGAGCGTTGCATCAGAAATAAACTTTATCCACTTAGCACTTCTGAACGTTGCATCAGAAACAAACTTTGTCCACTCAGCTCTTCTGAATGTTGCATCACAAATAAACGTTATCCACTCAGCTCTTCTGAATTTTGCATCAGAAATAAACTTTATCCACTCAGCTCTCCTGAATGTTGCATCAGAAATAAACTTTATCCACTCAGCTCTTCTAAACATTGCATCAGAAATAAGCTTATCCACTCAGCTCTTCTGAACGTTGCATCAGAAATAAACGTTATCCACTCAGCTATTCTGAGCGTTGCATCAGAAATAAACGTTATACACTCAGCTCTTCTAAACGTTGCATCAGAAATAAACGTTATCCACTCAGCTCTGCTGAACGTTCCATCAGAAATAAACGTTATCCACTCAGCTTTTCTGAGCATTGCATCAGAAATAAACTTTATCCATTCAGCTCTTCTGAGCATTGCATCAGAAATAAACTATATCCACTCAGCTCTTCTGAACGTTGCATCAGAAATAAACGTTATCCACTCAGCTCTTCTGAATGTTGCATCAGAAATAGACTTTATCCACTCAGCTCTTCTGAACGTTGCATCAGAAATAAACTTTATCCACTCAGCTCTTCTGAGCATTTCATCAGAAATAAACGTTATCCACTCAGCTTTTCTGAGCGTTGCATCAGAAATAAACTTTATCCACTGAGCTCTTCTGAACGTTGCATCAGAAATAATTTTATCCACTCAGCTCTTCTAAACGTTGCATCAGAAATAAACTTTATCCACTCAGCTCTTCTGAACGTTGCATCAGAAATATAAATTATCCACTCAGCTCTTCTGAGCGTTGCATCAGAAATATAGTTTATCCACTCAGCTCTTCTGAGTGTTGCATCAGAAACAAACTTTATCCACTCAGCTCTTCTGAATGTTGCATCAGAAATAAACTTTATCCACTCAGCTCTCCTGAATGTTGCATCAGAAATAAACTTTATCCACTCAGCTCTTCTGAACATTGCATCAGAAATAAACTTTATCCACTCAGCTCTTCTGAGTGTTGCATCAGAAACAAACTTTATCCACTCAGCTCTTCTGAGCATTGCATCAGAAATAAACGTTATCCACTCAGCTCTTCTGAACGTTGCATCAGAAATATAAATTATCCACTCAGCTCTCTGAGCGTTGCATCAGAAATATAGTTTATCCAATCAGCTCTTCTGAGTGTTGCATCAGAAACAAACTTTATCCACTCAGCTCTTCTGAATGTTGGATCACAAATAAACTTTATCCACTCAGCTCTTCTGAGCGCTGCATCAGAATTAAACGTTATCCAATGAGCTCTTTTGAATGTTGCATCAGAAATAAACTTTATCCACTTAGCTCTTCTGAGCGTTGCATCAGAAATAAACGTTATCCACTGAGCTCTTCTGAGCATTGCATCAGAAATAAACGTTATCCACTGAGCTCTTCTGAGCGTTGCATCAGAAATAAACTTTATCCACTCAGCTCTCCTGAATGTTGCATCAGAAATAAACTTTATCCACTCAGCTCTTCTTAACATTGCATCAGAAATAAGCTTATCCACTCAGCTCTTCTGAACGTTGCATCAGAAATAAACGTTATCCACTCAGCTATTCTGAGCGTTGCATCAGAAATAAACGTTATACACTCAGCTCTTCTAAACGTTGCATCAGAAATAAACGTTATCCACTCAGCTCTGCTGAACGTTCCATCAGAAATAAACGTTATCCACTCAGCTTTTCTGAGCATTGCATCAGAAATAAACTTTATCCATTCAGCTCTTCTGAGCATTGCATCAGAAATATAGTTTATCCACTCAGCTCTTCTGAGTGTTGCATCAGAAACAAACTTTATCCACTCAGCTCTTCTGAATGTTGGATCACAAATAAACTTTATCCACTCAGCTCTTCTGAGCGCTGCATCAGAATAAAACGTTATCCAATGAGCTCTTTTGAATGTTGCATCAGAAATAAACTTTATCCACTTAGCTCTTCTGAGCGTTGCATCAGAAATAATCGTTATCCACTGAGCTCTTCTGAGCATTGCATCAGAAATAAACGTTATCCACTGAGCTCTTCTGAGCGTTGCATCAGAAATAAACTTTATCCACTTAGCACTTCTGAACGTTGCATCAGAAACAAACTTTGTCCACTCAGCTCTTCTGAATGTTGCATCACAAATAAACGTTATCCACTCAGCTCTTCTGAATTTTGCATCAGAAATAAACTTTATCCACTCAGCTCTCCTGAATGTTGCATCAGAAATAAACTTTATCCACTCAGCTCTTCTAAACATTGCATCAGAAATAAGCTTATCAACTCAGCTCTTCTGAACGTTGCATCAGAAATAAACGTTATCCACTCAGCTATTCTGAGCGTTGCATCAGAAATAAACGTTATACACTCAGCTCTTCTAAACGTTGCATCAGAAATAAACGTTATCCACTCAGCTCTGCTGAACGTTCCATCAGAAATAAACGTTATCCACTCAGCTTTTCTGAGCATTGCATCAGAAATAAACTTTATCCATTCAGCTCTTCTGAGCATTGCATCAGAAATAAACTATATCCACTCAGCTCTTCTGAACGTTGCATCAGAAATAAACGTTATCCACTCAGCTCTTCTGAATGTTGCATCAGAAATAGACTTTATCCACTCAGCTCTTCTGAACGTTGCATCAGAAATAAACTTTATCCACTCAGCTCTTCTGAGCATTTCATCAGAAATAAACGTTATCCACTCAGCTTTTCTGAGCGTTGCATCAGAAATAAACTTTATCCACTGAGCTCTTCTGAACGTTGCATCAGAAATAATTTTATCCACTCAGCTCTTCTGAGCATTGCATCAGAAATAAACTTTATCCACTCAGCTCTTCTGAACGTTGCATCAGAAATATAAATTATCCACTCAGCTCTTCTGAGCGTTGCATCAGAAATATAGTTTATCCACTCAGCTCTTCTGAGTGTTGCATCAGAAACAAACTTTATCCACTCAGCTCTTCTGAATGTTGCATCAGAAATAAACTTTATCCACTCAGCTCTCCTGAATGTTGCATCAGAAATAAACTTTATCCACTCAGCTCTTCTGAACATTGCATCAGAAATAAACTTTATCCACTCAGCTCTTCTGAGTGTTGCATCAGAAACAAACTTTATCCACTCAGCTCTTCTGAGCATTGCATCAGAAATAAACGTTATCCACTCAGCTCTTCTGAACGTTGCATCAGAAATATAAATTATCCACTCAGCTCTCTGAGCGTTGCATCAGAAATATAGTTTATCCAATCAGCTCTTCTGAGTGTTGCATCAGAAACAAACTTTATCCACTCAGCTCTTCTGAATGTTGGATCACAAATAAACTTTATCCACTCAGCTCTTCTGAGCGCTGCATCAGAATTAAACGTTATCCAATGAGCTCTTTTGAATGTTGCATCAGAAATAAACTTTATCCACTTAGCTCTTCTGAGCGTTGCATCAGAAATAAACGTTATCCACTGAGCTCTTCTGAGCATTGCATCAGAAATAAACGTTATCCACTGAGCTCTTCTGAGCGTTGCATCAGAAATAAACTTTATCCACTTAGCACTTCTGAACGTTGCATCAGAAACAAACTTTGTCCACTCAGCTCTTCTGAATGTTGCATCACAAATAAACGTTATCCACTCAGCTCTTCTGAATGTTGCATCAGAAATAAACTTTATCCACTCAGCTCTCCTGAATGTTGCATCAGAAATAAACTTTATCCACTCAGCTCTTCTGAACATTGCATCAGAAATAAGCTTATCCACTCAGCTCTTCTGAACGTTGCATCAGAAATAAACGTTATCCACTCAGCTATTCTGAGCGTTGCATCAGAAATAAACGTTATACACTCAGCTCTTCTAAACGTTGCATCAGAAATAAACGTTATCCACTCAGCTCTGCTGAACGTTCCATCAGAAATAAACGTTATCCACTCAGCTTTTCTGAGCATTGCATCAGAAATAAACTTTATCCATTCAGCTCTTCTGAGCATTGCATCAGAAATAAACTATATCCACTCAGCTCTTCTGAACGTTGCATCAGAAATAAACGTTATCCACTCAGCTCTTCTGAATGTTGCATCAGAAATAGACTTTATCCACTCAGCTCTTCTGAACGTTGCATCAGAAATAAACTTTATCCACTCAGCTTTTCTGAGCGTTGAGTCAGAAATAAACTTTATCCACTGAGCTCTTCTGAACGTTGCATCAGAAATAATTTTATCCACTCAGCTCTTCTGAGCATTGCATCAGAAATAAACTTTATCCACTCAGCTCTTCTGAACGTTGCATCAGAAATATAAATTATCCACTCAGCTCTTCTGAGCGTTGCATCAGAAATATAGTTTATCCACTCAGCTCTTCTGAGTGTTGCATCAGAAACAAACTTTATCCACTCAGCTCTTCTGAATGTTGCATCAGAAATAAACGTTATCCACTCAGCTCTTCTGAACGTTGCATCAGAAATATAAATTATCCACTCAGCTCTTCTGAGCGTTGCATCAGAAATAAACTTTATCCACTCAGCTCTTCTAAACATTGCATCAGAAATAAGCTTATCCACTCAGCTCTTCTGAACGTTGCATCAGAAATAAACGTTATCCACTCAGCTATTCTGAGCGTTGCATCAGAAATAAACGTTATACACTCAGCTCTTCTAAACGTTGCATCAGAAATAAACGTTATCCACTCAGCTCTGCTGAACGTTCCATCAGAAATAAACGTTATCCACTCAGCTTTTCTGAGCATTGCATCAGAAATAAACTTTATCCATTCAGCTCTTCTGAGCATTGCATCAGAAATAAACTATATCCACTCAGCTCTTCTGAACGTTGCATCAGAAATAAACGTTATCCACTCAGCTCTTCTGAATGTTGCATCAGAAATAGACTTTATCCACTCAGCTCTTCTGAACGTTGCATCAGAAATAAACTTTATCCACTCAGCTCTTCTGAGCATTTCATCAGAAATAAACTTTATCCACTCAGCTCTTCTGAGCATTTCATCAGAAATAAACGTTATCCACTCAGCTATTCTGAGCGTTGCATCAGAAATAAACGTTATACACTCAGCTCTTCTAAACGTTGCATCAGAAATAAACGTTATCCACTCAGCTCTGCTGAACGTTCCATCAGAAATAAACGTTATCCACTCAGCTTTTCTGAGCATTGCATCAGAAATAAACTTCATCCATTCAGCTCTTCTGAGCATTGCATCAGAAATAAACTATATCCACTCAGCTCTTCTGAACGTTGCATCAGAAATAAACGTTATCCACTCAGCTCTTCTGAATGTTGCATCAGAAATAGACTTTATCCACTCAGCTCTTCTGAACGTTGCATCAGAAATAAACTTTATCCACTCAGCTTTTCTGAGCGTTGAGTCAGAAATAAACTTTATCCACTGAGCTCTTCTGAACGTTGCATCAGAAATAATTTTATCCACTCAGCTCTTCTGAGCATTGCATCAGAAATAAACTTTATCCACTCAGCTCTTCTGAACGTTGCATCAGAAATATAAATTATCCACTCAGCTCTTCTGAGCGTTGCATCAGAAATATAGTTTATCCACTCAGCTCTTCTGAGTGTTGCATCAGAAACAAACTTTATCCACTCAGCTCTTCTGAATGTTGCATCAGAAATAAACGTTATCCACTCAGCTCTTCTGAACGTTGCATCAGAAATATAAATTATCCACTCAGCTCTTCTGAGCGTTGCATCAGAAATAAACTTTATCCACTTAGCACTTCTGAACGTTGCATCAGAAACAAACTTTGTCCACTCAGCTCTTCTGAATGTTGCATCACAAATAAACGTTATCCACTCAGCTCTTCTGAATGTTGCATCAGAAATAAACTTTATCCACTCAGCTCTCCTGAATGTTGCATCAGAAATAAACTTTATCCACTCAGCTCTTCTAAACATTGCATCAGAAATAAGCTTATCCACTCAGCTCTTCTGAACGTTGCATCAGAAATAAACGTTATCCACTCAGCTCTTCTAAACGTTGCATCAGAAATAAACGTTATCCACTCAGCTCTTCTAAACATTGAATCAGAAATAAGCTTATCCACTCAGCTATTCTGAGCGTTGCATCAGAAATAAACGTTATACACTCAGCTCTTCTAAACGTTGCATCAGAAATAAACGTTATCCACTCAGCTCTGCTGAACGTTCCATCAGAAATAAACGTTATCCACTCAGCTTTTCTGAGCATTGCATCAGAAATAAACTTTATCCATTCAGCTCTTCTGAGCATTGCATCAGAAATAAACTATATCCACTCAGCTCTTCTGAACGTTGCATCAGAAATAAACGTTATCCACTCAGCTCTTCTGAATGTTGCATCAGAAATAGACTTTATCCACTCAGCTCTTCTGAACGTTGCATCAGAAATAAACTTTATCCACTCAGCTCTTCTGAGCATTTCATCACAAATAAACGTTATCCACTCAGCTTTTCTGAGCGTTGCATCAGAAATAAACTTTATCCACTGAGCTCTTCTGAACGTTGCATCAGAAATAATTTTATCCACTCAGCTCTTCTGAGCATTGCATCAGAAATAAACTTTATCCACTCAGCTCTTCTGAACGTTGCATCAGAAATATAAATTATCCACTCAGCTCTTCTGAGCGTTGCATCAGAAATATAGTTTATCCACTCAGCTCTTCTGAGTGTTGCATCAGAAACAAACTTTATCCACTCAGCTCTTCTGAATGTTGCATCAGAAATAAACTTTATCCACTCAGCTCTCCTGAATGTTGCATCAGAAATAAACTTTATCCACTCAGCTCTTCTGAACATTGCATCAGAAATAAACTTTATCCACTCAGCTCTTCTGAACGTTGCATCAGAAATAAACGTTATCCACTCAGCTATTCTGAGCGTTGCATCAGAAATAAACGTTATCCACTCAACTCTTCTAAACGTTGCATCAGAAATAAGTGTTATCCACTCAGCTCTGCTGAACGTTCCATCAGAAATAAACGTTATCCACTCAGCTCTTCTGAGCATTGCATCAGAAATAAACGTTATCCACTGAGCTCTTCTGAGCGTTGCATCAGAAATAAACTTTATCCACTTAGCACTTCTGAACGTTGCATCAGAAACAAACTTTGTCCACTCAGCTCTTCTGAATGTTGCATCACAAATAAACGTTATCCACTCAGCTCTTCTGAATGTTGCATCAGAAATAAACTTTATCCACTCAGCTCTCCTGAATGTTGCATCAGAAATAAACTTTATCCACTCAGCTCTTCTTAACATTGCATCAGAAATAAGCTTATCCACTCAGCTCTTCTGAACATTGCATCAGAAATAAACGTTATCCACTCAGCTATTCTGAGCGTTGCATCAGAAATAAACGTTATACACTCAGCTCTTCTAAACGTTGCATCAGAAATAAACGTTATCCACTTAGCACTTCTGAACGTTGCATCAGAAACAAACTTTGTCCACTCAGCTCTTCTGAATGTTGCATCACAAATAAACGTTATCCACTCAGCTCTTCTGAATGTTGCATCAGAAATAAACTTTATCCACTCAGCTCTCCTGAATGTTGCATCAGAAATAAACTTTATCCACTCAGCTCTTCTAAACATTGCATCAGAAATAAGCTTATCCACTCAGCTCTTCTGAACGTTGCATCAGAAATAAACGTTATCCACTCAGCTATTCTGAGCGTTGCATCAGAAATAAACGTTATACACTCAGCTCTTCTAAACGTTGCATCAGAAATAAACGTTATCCACTCAGCTCTGCTGAACGTTCCATCAGAAATAAACGTTATCCACTCAGCTTTTCTGAGCATTGCATCAGAAATAAACTTTATCCATTCAGCTCTTCTGAGCATTGCATCAGAAATAAACTATATCCACTCAGCTCTTCTGAACGTTGCATCAGAAATAAACGTTATCCACTCAGCTCTTCTGAATGTTGCATCAGAAATAGACTTTATCCACTCAGCTCTTCTGAACGTTGCATCAGAAATAAACTTTATCCACTCAGCTCTTCTGAGCATTTCATCAGAAATAAACGTTATCCACTCAGCTTTTCTGAGCGTTGCATCAGAAATAAACTTTATCCACTGAGCTCTTCTGAACGTTGCATCAGAAATAATTTTATCCACTCAGCTCTTCTGAGCATTGCATCAGAAATAAACTTTATCCACTCAGCTCTTCTGAACGTTGCATCAGAAATATAAATTATCCACTCAGCTCTTCTGAGTGTTGCATCAGAAACAAACTTTATCCACTCAGCTCTTCTGAATGTTGCATCAGAAATAAACTTTATCCACTCAGCTCTCCTGAATGTTGCATCAGAAATAAACTTTATCCACTCAGCTCTTCTGAACATTGCATCAGAAATAAACTTTATCCACTCAGCTCTTCTGAACGTTGCATCAGAAATAAACGTTATCCACTCAGCTATTCTGAGCGTTGCATCAGAAATAAACGTTATCCACTCAGCTCTTCTAAACGTTGCATCAGAAATAAGTGTTATCCACTCAGCTCTGCTGAACGTTCCATCAGAAATAAACGTTATCCACTCAGCTCTTCTGAGCATTGCATCAGAAATAAACGTTATCCACTGAGCTCTTCTGAGCGTTGCATCAGAAATAAACTTTATCCACTTAGCACTTCTGAACGTTGCATCAGAAACAAACTTTGTCCACTCAGCTCTTCTGAATGTTGCATCACAAATAAACGTTATCCACTGAGCTCTTCTGAGCGTTGCATCAGAAATAAACTTTATCCACTTAGCACTTCTGAGCATTGCATCAGAAATAAACTTTATCCACTCAGCTCTTCTGAACGTTGCATCAGAAATATAAATTATCCACTCAGCTCTTCTGAGCGTTGCATCAGAAATATAGTTTATCCACTCAGCTCTTCTGAGTGTTGCATCAGAAACAAACTTTATCCACTCAGCTCTTCTGAATGTTGCATCAGAAATAAACTTTATCCACTCAGCTCTCCTGAATGTTGCATCAGAAATAAACTTTATCCACTCAGCTCTTCTGAACATTGCATCAGAAATAAACTTTATCCACTCAGCTCTTCTGAACGTTGCATCAGAAATAAACGTTATCCACTCAGCTATTCTGAGCGTTGCATCAGAAATAAACGTTATCCACTCAGCTCTTCTAAACGTTGCATCAGAAATAAGTGTTATCCACTCAGCTCTGCTGAACGTTCCATCAGAAATAAACGTTATCCACTCAGCTCTTCTGAGCATTGCATCAGAAATAAACGTTATCCACTGAGCTCTTCTGAGCGTTGCATCAGAAATAAACTTTATCCACTTAGCACTTCTGAACGTTGCATCAGAAACAAACTTTGTCCACTCAGCTCTTCTGAATGTTGCATCACAAATAAACGTTATCCACTCAGCTCTTCTGAATGTTGCATCAGAAATAAACTTTATCCACTCAGCTCTCCTGAATGTTGCATCAGAAATAAACTTTATCCACTCAGCTCTTCTTAACATTGCATCAGAAATAAGCTTATCCACTCAGCTCTTCTGAACGTTGCATCAGAAATAAACGTTATCCACTCAGCTATTCTGAGCGTTGCATCAGAAATAAACGTTATACACTCAGCTCTTCTAAACGTTGCATCAGAAATAAACGTTATCCACTTAGCACTTCTGAACGTTGCATCAGAAACAAACTTTGTCCACTCAGCTCTTCTGAATGTTGCATCACAAATAAACGTTATCCACTCAGCTCTTCTGAATGTTGCATCAGAAATAAACTTTATCCACTCAGCTCTCCTGAATGTTGCATCAGAAATAAACTTTATCCACTCAGCTCTTCTAAACATTGCATCAGAAATAAGCTTATCCACTCAGCTCTTCTGAACGTTGCATCAGAAATAAACGTTATCCACTCAGCTATTCTGAGCGTTGCATCAGAAATAAACGTTATACACTCAGCTCTTCTAAACGTTGCATCAGAAATAAACGTTATCCACTCAGCTCTGCTGAACGTTCCATCAGAAATAAACGTTATCCACTCAGCTTTTCTGAGCATTGCATCAGAAATAAACTTTATCCATTCAGCTCTTCTGAGCATTGCATCAGAAATAAACTATATCCACTCAGCTCTTCTGAACGTTGCATCAGAAATAAACTTTATCCACTCAGCTTTTCTGAGCGTTGCATCAGAAATAAACTTTATCCACTGAGCTCTTCTGAACGTTGCATCAGAAATAAACTTTATCCACTCAGCTCTTCTGAGCATTTCATCAGAAATAAACGTTATCCACTCAGCTTTTCTGAGCGTTGCATCAGAAATAAACTTTATCCACTGAGCTCTTCTGAACGTTGCATCAGAAATAATTTTATCCACTCAGCTCTTCTGAGCATTGCATCAGAAATAAACTTTATCCACTCAGCTCTTCTGAACGTTGCATCAGAAATATAAATTATCCACTCAGCTCTTCTGAGCGTTGCATCAGAAATATAGTTTATCCACTCAGCTCTTCTGAGTGTTGCATCAGAAACAAACTTTATCCACTCAGCTCTTCTGAATGTTGCATCAGAAATAAACTTTATCCACTCAGCTCTCCTGAATGTTGCATCAGAAATAAACTTTATCCACTCAGCTCTTCTGAACATTGCATCAGAAATAAACTTTATCCACTCAGCTCTTCTGAACGTTGCATCAGAAATAAACGTTATCCACTCAGCTATTCTGAGCGTTGCATCAGAAATAAACGTTATCCACTCAGCTCTTATAAACGTTGCATCAGAAATAAGTGTTATCCACTCAGCTCTGCTGAACGTTCCATCAGAAATAAACGTTATCCACTCAGCTCTTCTGAGCATTGCATCAGAAATAAACGTTATCCACTGAGCTCTTCTGAGCGTTGCATCAGAAATAAACTTTATCCACTTAGCACTTCTGAACGTTGCATCAGAAACAAACTTTGTCCACTCAGCTCTTCTGAATGTTGCATCACAAATAAACGTTATCCACTCAGCTCTTCTGAATGTTGCATCAGAAATAAAATTTATCCACTCAGCTCTCCTGAATGTTGCATCAGAAATAAACTTTATCCACTCAGCTCTTCTTAACATTGCATCAGAAATAAGCTTATCCACTCAGCTCTTCTGAACGTTGCATCAGAAATAAACGTTATCCACTCAGCTATTCTGAGCGTTGCATCAGAAATAAACGTTATACACTCAGCTCTTCTAAACGTTGCATCAGAAATAAACGTTATCCACTCAGCTCTGCTGAACGTTCCATCAGAAATAAACGTTATCCACTCAGCTTTTCTGAGCATTGCATCAGAAATAAACTTTATCCATTCAGCTCTTCTGAGCATTGCATCAGAAATATAGTTTATCCACTCAGCTCTTCTGAGTGTTGCATCAGAAACAAACTTTATCCACTCAGCTCTTCTGAATGTTGGATCACAAATAAACTTTATCCACTCAGCTCTTCTGAGCGCTGCATCAGAATTAAACGTTATCCAATGAGCTCTTTTGAATGTTGCATCAGAAATAAACTTTATCCACTTAGCTCTTCTGAGCGTTGCATCAGAAATAATCGTTATCCACTGAGCTCTTCTGAGCATTGCATCAGAAATAAACGTTATCCACTGAGCTCTTCTGAGCGTTGCATCAGAAATAAACTTTATCCACTTAGCACTTCTGAACGTTGCATCAGAAACAAACTTTGTCCACTCAGCTCTTCTGAATGTTGCATCACAAATAAACGTTATCCACTCAGCTCTTCTGAATGTTGCATCAGAAATAAACTTTATCCACTCAGCTCTCCTGAATGTTGCATCAGAAATAAACTTTATCCACTCAGCTCTTCTGAACATTGCATCAGAAATAAGCTTATCCACTCAGCTCTTCTGAACGTTGCATCAGAAATATAAATTATCCACTCAGCTCTTCTGAGCGTTGCATCAGAAATATAGTTTATCCACTCAGCTCTTCTGAGTGTTGCATCAGAAACAAACTTTATCCACTCAGCTCTTCTGAATGTTGCATCAGAAATAAACTTTATCCACTCAGCTCTCCTGAATGTTGCATCAGAAATAAACTTTATCCACTCAGCTCTTCTGAACATTGCATCAGAAATAAACTTTATCCACTCAGCTCTTCTGAACGTTGCATCAGAAATAAACGTTATCCACTCAGCTATTCTGAGCGTTGCATCAGAAATAAACGTTATCCACTCAGCTCTGCTGAACGTTCCATCAGAAATAAACGTTATCCACTCAGCTTTTCTGAGCATTGCATCAGAAATAAACTTCATCCATTCAGCTCTTCTGAGCATTGCATCAGAAATAAACTATATCCACTCAGCTCTTCTGAACGTTGCATCAGAAATAAACGTTATCCACTCAGCTCTTCTGAATGTTGCATCAGAAATAGACTTTATCCACTCAGCTCTTCTGAACGTTGCATCAGAAATAAACTTTATCCACTCAGCTTTTCTGAGCGTTGAGTCAGAAATAAACTTTATCCACTGAGCTCTTCTGAACGTTGCATCAGAAATAATTTTATCCACTCAGCTCTTCTGAGCATTGCATCAGAAATAAACTTTATCCACTCAGCTCTTCTGAACGTTGCATCAGAAATATAAATTATCCACTCAGCTCTTCTGAGCGTTGCATCAGAAATATAGTTTATCCACTCAGCTCTTCTGAGTGTTGCATCAGAAACAAACTTTATCCACTCAGCTCTTCTGAATGTTGCATCAGAAATAAACGTTATCCACTCAGCTCTTCTGAACGTTGCATCAGAAATATAAATTATCCACTCAGCTCTTCTGAGCGTTGCATCAGAAATAAACTTTATCCACTTAGCACTTCTGAACGTTGCATCAGAAACAAACTTTGTCCACTCAGCTCTTCTGAATGTTGCATCACAAATAAACGTTATCCACTCAGCTCTTCTGAATGTTGCATCAGAAATAAACTTTATCCACTCAGCTCTCCTGAATGTTGCATCAGAAATAAACTTTATCCACTCAGCTCTTCTAAACATTGCATCAGAAATAAGCTTATCCACTCAGCTCTTCTGAACGTTGCATCAGAAATAAACGTTATCCACTCAGCTCTTCTAAACGTTGCATCAGAAATAAACGTTATCCACTCAGCTCTTCTAAACATTGAATCAGAAATAAGCTTATCCACTCAGCTATTCTGAGCGTTGCATCAGAAATAAACGTTATACACTCAGCTCTTCTAAACGTTGCATCAGAAATAAACGTTATCCACTCAGCTCTGCTGAACGTTCCATCAGAAATAAACGTTATCCACTCAGCTTTTCTGAGCATTGCATCAGAAATAAACTTTATCCATTCAGCTCTTCTGAGCATTGCATCAGAAATAAACTATATCCACTCAGCTCTTCTGAACGTTGCATCAGAAATAAACGTTATCCACTCAGCTCTTCTGAATGTTGCATCAGAAATAGACTTTATCCACTCAGCTCTTCTGAACGTTGCATCAGAAATAAACTTTATCCACTCAGCTCTTCTGAGCATTTCATCACAAATAAACGTTATCCACTCAGCTTTTCTGAGCGTTGCATCAGAAATAAACTTTATCCACTGAGCTCTTCTGAACGTTGCATCAGAAATAATTTTATCCACTCAGCTCTTCTGAGCATTGCATCAGAAATAAACTTTATCCACTCAGCTCTTCTGAACGTTGCATCAGAAATATAAATTATCCACTCAGCTCTTCTGAGCGTTGCATCAGAAATATAGTTTATCCACTCAGCTCTTCTGAGTGTTGCATCAGAAACAAACTTTATCCACTCAGCTCTTCTGAATGTTGCATCAGAAATAAACTTTATCCACTCAGCTCTCCTGAATGTTGCATCAGAAATAAACTTTATCCACTCAGCTCTTCTGAACATTGCATCAGAAATAAACTTTATCCACTCAGCTCTTCTGAACGTTGCATCAGAAATAAACGTTATCCACTCAGCTATTCTGAGCGTTGCATCAGAAATAAACGTTATCCACTCAACTCTTCTAAACGTTGCATCAGAAATAAGTGTTATCCACTCAGCTCTGCTGAACGTTCCATCAGAAATAAACGTTATCCACTCAGCTCTTCTGAGCATTGCATCAGAAATAAACGTTATCCACTGAGCTCTTCTGAGCGTTGCATCAGAAATAAACTTTATCCACTTAGCACTTCTGAACGTTGCATCAGAAACAAACTTTGTCCACTCAGCTCTTCTGAATGTTGCATCACAAATAAACGTTATCCACTCAGCTCTTCTGAATGTTGCATCAGAAATAAACTTTATCCACTCAGCTCTCCTGAATGTTGCATCAGAAATAAACTTTATCCACTCAGCTCTTCTTAACATTGCATCAGAAATAAGCTTATCCACTCAGCTCTTCTGAACGTTGCATCAGAAATAAACGTTATCCACTCAGCTATTCTGAGCGTTGCATCAGAAATAAACGTTATACACTCAGCTCTTCTAAACGTTGCATCAGAAATAAACGTTATCCACTTAGCACTTCTGAACGTTGCATCAGAAACAAACTTTGTCCACTCAGCTCTTCTGAATGTTGCATCACAAATAAACGTTATCCACTCAGCTCTTCTGAATGTTGCATCAGAAATAAACTTTATCCACTCAGCTCTCCTGAATGTTGCATCAGAAATAAACTTTATCCACTCAGCTCTTCTAAACATTGCATCAGAAATAAGCTTATCCACTCAGCTCTTCTGAACGTTGCATCAGAAATAAACGTTATCCACTCAGCTATTCTGAGCGTTGCATCAGAAATAAACGTTATACACTCAGCTCTTCTAAACGTTGCATCAGAAATAAACGTTATCCACTCAGCTCTGCTGAACGTTCCATCAGAAATAAACGTTATCCACTCAGCTTTTCTGAGCATTGCATCAGAAATAAACTTTATCCATTCAGCTCTTCTGAGCATTGCATCAGAAATAAACTATATCCACTCAGCTCTTCTGAACGTTGCATCAGAAATAAACGTTATCCACTCAGCTCTTCTGAATGTTGCATCAGAAATAGACTTTATCCACTCAGCTCTTCTGAACGTTGCATCAGAAATAAACTTTATCCACTCAGCTCTTCTGAGCATTTCATCAGAAATAAACGTTATCCACTCAGCTTTTCTGAGCGTTGCATCAGAAATAAACTTTATCCACTGAGCTCTTCTGAACGTTGCATCAGAAATAATTTTATCCACTCAGCTCTTCTGAGCATTGCATCAGAAATAAACTTTATCCACTCAGCTCTTCTGAACGTTGCATCAGAAATATAAATTATCCACTCAGCTCTTCTGAGTGTTGCATCAGAAACAAACTTTATCCACTCAGCTCTTCTGAATGTTGCATCAGAAATAAACTTTATCCACTCAGCTCTCCTGAATGTTGCATCAGAAATAAACTTTATCCACTCAGCTCTTCTGAACATTGCATCAGAAATAAACTTTATCCACTCAGCTCTTCTGAACGTTGCATCAGAAATAAACGTTATCCACTCAGCTATTCTGAGCGTTGCATCAGAAATAAACGTTATCCACTCAGCTCTTCTAAACGTTGCATCAGAAATAAGTGTTATCCACTCAGCTCTGCTGAACGTTCCATCAGAAATAAACGTTATCCACTCAGCTCTTCTGAGCATTGCATCAGAAATAAACGTTATCCACTGAGCTCTTCTGAGCGTTGCATCAGAAATAAACTTTATCCACTTAGCACTTCTGAACGTTGCATCAGAAACAAACTTTGTCCACTCAGCTCTTCTGAATGTTGCATCACAAATAAACGTTATCCACTGAGCTCTTCTGAGCGTTGCATCAGAAATAAACTTTATCCACTTAGCACTTCTGAGCATTGCATCAGAAATAAACTTTATCCACTCAGCTCTTCTGAACGTTGCATCAGAAATATAAATTATCCACTCAGCTCTTCTGAGCGTTGCATCAGAAATATAGTTTATCCACTCAGCTCTTCTGAGTGTTGCATCAGAAACAAACTTTATCCACTCAGCTCTTCTGAATGTTGCATCAGAAATAAACTTTATCCACTCAGCTCTCCTGAATGTTGCATCAGAAATAAACTTTATCCACTCAGCTCTTCTGAACATTGCATCAGAAATAAACTTTATCCACTCAGCTCTTCTGAACGTTGCATCAGAAATAAACGTTATCCACTCAGCTATTCTGAGCGTTGCATCAGAAATAAACGTTATCCACTCAGCTCTTCTAAACGTTGCATCAGAAATAAGTGTTATCCACTCAGCTCTGCTGAACGTTCCATCAGAAATAAACGTTATCCACTCAGCTCTTCTGAGCATTGCATCAGAAATAAACGTTATCCACTGAGCTCTTCTGAGCGTTGCATCAGAAATAAACTTTATCCACTTAGCACTTCTGAACGTTGCATCAGAAACAAACTTTGTCCACTCAGCTCTTCTGAATGTTGCATCACAAATAAACGTTATCCACTCAGCTCTTCTGAATGTTGCATCAGAAATAAACTTTATCCACTCAGCTCTCCTGAATGTTGCATCAGAAATAAACTTTATCCACTCAGCTCTTCTTAACATTGCATCAGAAATAAGCTTATCCACTCAGCTCTTCTGAACGTTGCATCAGAAATAAACGTTATCCACTCAGCTATTCTGAGCGTTGCATCAGAAATAAACGTTATACACTCAGCTCTTCTAAACGTTGCATCAGAAATAAACGTTATCCACTTAGCACTTCTGAACGTTGCATCAGAAACAAACTTTGTCCACTCAGCTCTTCTGAATGTTGCATCACAAATAAACGTTATCCACTCAGCTCTTCTGAATGTTGCATCAGAAATAAACTTTATCCACTCAGCTCTCCTGAATGTTGCATCAGAAATAAACTTTATCCACTCAGCTCTTCTAAACATTGCATCAGAAATAAGCTTATCCACTCAGCTCTTCTGAACGTTGCATCAGAAATAAACGTTATCCACTCAGCTATTCTGAGCGTTGCATCAGAAATAAACGTTATACACTCAGCTCTTCTAAACGTTGCATCAGAAATAAACGTTATCCACTCAGCTCTGCTGAACGTTCCATCAGAAATAAACGTTATCCACTCAGCTTTTCTGAGCATTGCATCAGAAATAAACTTTATCCATTCAGCTCTTCTGAGCATTGCATCAGAAATAAACTATATCCACTCAGCTCTTCTGAACGTTGCATCAGAAATAAACTTTATCCACTCAGCTTTTCTGAGCGTTGCATCAGAAATAAACTTTATCCACTGAGCTCTTCTGAACGTTGCATCAGAAATAAACTTTATCCACTCAGCTCTTCTGAGCATTTCATCAGAAATAAACGTTATCCACTCAGCTTTTCTGAGCGTTGCATCAGAAATAAACTTTATCCACTGAGCTCTTCTGAACGTTGCATCAGAAATAATTTTATCCACTCAGCTCTTCTGAGCATTGCATCAGAAATAAACTTTATCCACTCAGCTCTTCTGAACGTTGCATCAGAAATATAAATTATCCACTCAGCTCTTCTGAGCGTTGCATCAGAAATATAGTTTATCCACTCAGCTCTTCTGAGTGTTGCATCAGAAACAAACTTTATCCACTCAGCTCTTCTGAATGTTGCATCAGAAATAAACTTTATCCACTCAGCTCTCCTGAATGTTGCATCAGAAATAAACTTTATCCACTCAGCTCTTCTGAACATTGCATCAGAAATAAACTTTATCCACTCAGCTCTTCTGAACGTTGCATCAGAAATAAACGTTATCCACTCAGCTATTCTGAGCGTTGCATCAGAAATAAACGTTATCCACTCAGCTCTTATAAACGTTGCATCAGAAATAAGTGTTATCCACTCAGCTCTGCTGAACGTTCCATCAGAAATAAACGTTATCCACTCAGCTCTTCTGAGCATTGCATCAGAAATAAACGTTATCCACTGAGCTCTTCTGAGCGTTGCATCAGAAATAAACTTTATCCACTTAGCACTTCTGAACGTTGCATCAGAAACAAACTTTGTCCACTCAGCTCTTCTGAATGTTGCATCACAAATAAACGTTATCCACTCAGCTCTTCTGAATGTTGCATCAGAAATAAAATTTATCCACTCAGCTCTCCTGAATGTTGCATCAGAAATAAACTTTATCCACTCAGCTCTTCTTAACATTGCATCAGAAATAAGCTTATCCACTCAGCTCTTCTGAACGTTGCATCAGAAATAAACGTTATCCACTCAGCTATTCTGAGCGTTGCATCAGAAATAAACGTTATACACTCAGCTCTTCTAAACGTTGCATCAGAAATAAACGTTATCCACTCAGCTCTGCTGAACGTTCCATCAGAAATAAACGTTATCCACTCAGCTTTTCTGAGCATTGCATCAGAAATAAACTTTATCCATTCAGCTCTTCTGAGCATTGCATCAGAAATATAGTTTATCCACTCAGCTCTTCTGAGTGTTGCATCAGAAACAAACTTTATCCACTCAGCTCTTCTGAATGTTGGATCACAAATAAACTTTATCCACTCAGCTCTTCTGAGCGCTGCATCAGAATTAAACGTTATCCAATGAGCTCTTTTGAATGTTGCATCAGAAATAAACTTTATCCACTTAGCTCTTCTGAGCGTTGCATCAGAAATAATCGTTATCCACTGAGCTCTTCTGAGCATTGCATCAGAAATAAACGTTATCCACTGAGCTCTTCTGAGCGTTGCATCAGAAATAAACTTTATCCACTTAGCACTTCTGAACGTTGCATCAGAAACAAACTTTGTCCACTCAGCTCTTCTGAATGTTGCATCACAAATAAACGTTATCCACTCAGCTCTTCTGAATGTTGCATCAGAAATAAACTTTATCCACTCAGCTCTCCTGAATGTTGCATCAGAAATAAACTTTATCCACTCAGCTCTTCTGAACATTGCATCAGAAATAAGCTTATCCACTCAGCTCTTCTGAACGTTGCATCAGAAATATAAATTATCCACTCAGCTCTTCTGAGCGTTGCATCAGAAATATAGTTTATCCACTCAGCTCTTCTGAGTGTTGCATCAGAAACAAACTTTATCCACTCAGCTCTTCTGAATGTTGCATCAGAAATAAACTTTATCCACTCAGCTCTCCTGAATGTTGCATCAGAAATAAACTTTATCCACTCAGCTCTTCTGAACATTGCATCAGAAATAAACTTTATCCACTCAGCTCTTCTGAACGTTGCATCAGAAATAAACGTTATCCACTCAGCTATTCTGAGCGTTGCATCAGAAATAAACGTTATCCACTCAGCTCTTCTGAGCGTTGCATCAGAAATAAGTGTTATCCACTCAGCTCTGCTGAACGTTCCATCAGAAATAAACGTTATCCACTCAGCTCTTCTGAGCATTGCATCAGAAATAAACGTTATCCACTGAGCTCTTCTGAGCGTTGCATCAGAAATAAACTTTATCCACTTAGCACTTCTGAACGTTGCATCAGAAACAAACTTTGTCCACTCAGCTCTTCTGAATGTTGCATCACAAATAAACGTTATCCACTCAGCTCTTCTGAATGTTGCATCAGAAATAAACTTTATCCACTCAGCTCTCCTGAATGTTGCATCAGAAATAAACTTTATCCACTCAGCTCTTCTTAACATTGCATCAGAAATAAGCTTATCCACTCAGCTCTTCTGAACGTTGCATCAGAAATAAACGTTATCCACTCAGCTATTCTGAGCGTTGCATCAGAAATAAACGTTATACACTCAGCTCTTCTAAACGTTGCATCAGAAATAAACGTTATCCACTTAGCACTTCTGAACGTTGCATCAGAAACAAACTTTGTCCACTCAGCTCTTCTGAATGTTGCATCACAAATAAACGTTATCCACACAGCTCTTCTGAATGTTGCATCAGAAATAAACTTTATCCACTCAGCTCTCCTGAATGTTGCATCAGAAATAAACTTTATCCACTCAGCTCTTCTAAACATTGCATCAGAAATAAGCTTATCCACTCAGCTCTTCTGAACGTTGCATCAGAAATAAACGTTATCCACTCAGCTATTCTGAGCGTTGCATCAGAAATAAACGTTATACACTCAGCTCTTCTAAACGTTGCATCAGAAATAAACGTTATCCACTCAGCTCTGCTGAACGTTCCATCAGAAATAAACGTTATCCACTCAGCTTTTCTGAGCATTGCATCAGAAATAAACTTTATCCATTCAGCTCTTCTGAGCATTGCATCAGAAATAAACTATATCCACTCAGCTCTTCTGAACGTTGCATCAGAAATAAACTTTATCCACTCAGCTTTTCTGAGCGTTGCATCAGAAATAAACTTTATCCACTGAGCTCTTCTGAACGTTGCATCAGAAATAAACTTTATCCACTCAGCTCTTCTGAGCATTTCATCAGAAATAAACGTTATCCACTCAGCTTTTCTGAGCGTTGCATCAGAAATAAACTTTATCCACTGAGCTCTTCTGAACGTTGCATCAGAAATAATTTTATCCACTCAGCTCTTCTGAGCATTGCATCAGAAATAAACTTTATCCACTCAGCTCTTCTGAACGTTGCATCAGAAATATAAATTATCCACTCAGCTCTTCTGAGCGTTGCATCAGAAATATAGTTTATCCACTCAGCTCTTCTGAGTGTTGCATCAGAAACAAACTTTATCCACTCAGCTCTTCTGAATGTTGCATCAGAAATAAACTTTATCCACTCAGCTCTCCTGAATGTTGCATCAGAAATAAACTTTATCCACTCAGCTCTTCTGAACATTGCATCAGAAATAAACTTTATCCACTCAGCTCTTCTGAACGTTGCATCAGAAATAAACGTTATCCACTCAGCTATTCTGAGCGTTGCATCAGAAATAAACGTTATCCACTCAGCTCTTATAAACGTTGCATCAGAAATAAGTGTTATCCACTCAGCTCTGCTGAACGTTCCATCAGAAATAAACGTTATCCACTCAGCTCTTCTGAGCATTGCATCAGAAATAAACGTTATCCACTGAGCTCTTCTGAGCGTTGCATCAGAAATAAACTTTATCCACTTAGCACTTCTGAACGTTGCATCAGAAACAAACTTTGTCCACTCAGCTCTTCTGAATGTTGCATCACAAATAAACGTTATCCACTCAGCTCTTCTGAATGTTGCATCAGAAATAAAATTTATCCACTCAGCTCTCCTGAATGTTGCATCAGAAATAAACTTTATCCACTCAGCTCTTCTTAACATTGCATCAGAAATAAGCTTATCCACTCAGCTCTTCTGAACGTTGCATCAGAAATAAACGTTATCCACTCAGCTATTCTGAGCGTTGCATCAGAAATAAACGTTATACACTCAGCTCTTCTAAACGTTGCATCAGAAATAAACGTTATCCACTCAGCTCTGCTGAACGTTCCATCAGAAATAAACGTTATCCACTCAGCTTTTCTGAGCATTGCATCAGAAATAAACTTTATCCATTCAGCTCTTCTGAGCATTGCATCAGAAATATAGTTTATCCACTCAGCTCTTCTGAGTGTTGCATCAGAAACAAACTTTATCCACTCAGCTCTTCTGAATGTTGGATCACAAATAAACTTTATCCACTCAGCTCTTCTGAGCGCTGCATCAGAATTAAACGTTATCCAATGAGCTCTTTTGAATGTTGCATCAGAAATAAACTTTATCCACTTAGCTCTTCTGAGCGTTGCATCAGAAATAATCGTTATCCACTGAGCTCTTCTGAGCATTGCATCAGAAATAAACGTTATCCACTGAGCTCTTCTGAGCGTTGCATCAGAAATAAACTTTATCCACTTAGCACTTCTGAACGTTGCATCAGAAACAAACTTTGTCCACTCAGCTCTTCTGAATGTTGCATCACAAATAAACGTTATCCATTCAGCTCTTCTGAATGTTGCATCAGAAATAAACTTTATCCACTCAGCTCTCCTGAATGTTGCATCAGAAATAAACTTTATCCACTCAGCTCTTCTGAACATTGCATCAGAAATAAGCTTATCCACTCAGCTCTTCTGAACGTTGCATCAGAAATAAACGTTATCCACTCAGCTATTCTGAGCGTTGCATCAGAAATAAACGTTATACACTCAGCTCTTCTAAACGTTGCATCAGAAATAAACGTTATCCACTCAGCTCTGCTGAACGTTCCATCAGAAATAAACGTTATCCACTCAGCTTTTCTGAGCATTGCATCAGAAATAAACTTTATCCATTCAGCTCTTCTGAGCATTGCATCAGAAATAAACTATATCCACTCAGCTCTTCTGAACGTTGCATCAGAAATAAACGTTATCCACTCAGCTCTTCTGAATGTTGCATCAGAAATAGACTTTATCCACTCAGCTCTTCTGAACGTTGCATCAGAAATAAACTTTATCCACTCAGCTCTTCTGAGCATTTCATCAGAAATAAACGTTATCCACTCAGCTTTTCTGAGCGTTGCATCAGAAATAAACTTTATCCACTGAGCTCTTCTGAACGTTGCATCAGAAATAATTTTATCCACTCAGCTCTTCTGAGCATTGCATCAGAAATAAACTTTATCCACTCAGCTCTTCTGAACGTTGCATCAGAAATATAAATTATCCACTCAGCTCTTCTGAGCGTTGCATCAGAAATATAGTTTATCCACTCAGCTCTTCTGAGTGTTGCATCAGAAACAAACTTTATCCACTCAGCTCTTCTGAGCATTGCATCAGAAATAAACGTTATCCACTCAGCTCTTCTGAACGTTGCATCAGAAATATAAATTATCCACTCAGCTCTCTGAGCGTTGCATCAGAAATATAGTTTATCCAATCAGCTCTTCTGAGTGTTGCATCAGAAACAAACTTTATCCACTCAGCTCTTCTGAATGTTGGATCACAAATAAACTTTATCCACTCAGCTCTTCTGAGCGCTGCATCAGAATTAAACGTTATCCAATGAGCTCTTTTGAATGTTGCATCAGAAATAAACTTTATCCACTTAGCTCTTCTGAGCGTTGCATCAGAAATAAACGTTATCCACTGAGCTCTTCTGAGCATTGCATCAGAAATAAACGTTATCCACTGAGTTCTTCTGAGCGTTGCATCAGAAATAAACTTTATCCACTTAGCACTTCTGAACGTTGCATCAGAAACAAACTTTGTCCACTCAGCTCTTCTGAATGTTGCATCACAAATAAACGTTATCCACTCAGCTCTTCTGAATGTTGCATCAGAAATAAACTTTATCCACTCAGCTCTCCTGAATGTTGCATCAGAAATAAACTTTATCCACTCAGCTCTTCTGAACATTGCATCAGAAATAAGCTTATCCACTCAGCTCTTCTGAACGTTGCATCAGAAATAAACGTTATCCACTCAGCTATTCTGAGCGTTGCATCAGAAATAAACGTTATACACTCAGCTCTTCTAAACGTTGCATCAGAAATAAACGTTATCCACTCAGCTCTGCTGAACGTTCCATCAGAAATAAACGTTATCCACTCAGCTTTTCTGAGCATTGCATCAGAAATAAACTTTATCCATTCAGCTCTTCTGAGCATTGCATCAGAAATAAACTATATCCACTCAGCTCTTCTGAACGTTGCATCAGAAATAAACGTTATCCACTCAGCTCTTCTGAATGTTGCATCAGAAATAGACTTTATCCACTCAGCTCTTCTGAACGTTGCATCAGAAATAAACTTTATCCACTCAGCTTTTCTGAGCGTTGAGTCAGAAATAAACTTTATCCACTGAGCTCTTCTGAACGTTGCATCAGAAATAATTTTATCCACTCAGCTCTTCTGAGCATTGCATCAGAAATAAACTTTATCCACTCAGCTCTTCTGAACGTTGCATCAGAAATATAAATTATCCACTCAGCTCTTCTGAGCGTTGCATCAGAAATATAGTTTATCCACTCAGCTCTTCTGAGTGTTGCATCAGAAACAAACTTTATCCACTCAGCTCTTCTGAATGTTGCATCAGAAATAAACGTTATCCACTCAGCTCTTCTGAACGTTGCATCAGAAATATAAATTATCCACTCAGCTCTTCTGAGCGTTGCATCAGAAATAAACTTTATCCACTTAGCACTTCTGAACGTTGCATCAGAAACAAACTTTGTCCACTCAGCTCTTCTGAAAGTTGCATCACAAATAAACGTTATCCACTCAGCTCTTCTGAATGTTGCATCAGAAATAAACTTTATCCACTCAGCTCTCCTGAATGTTGCATCAGAAATAAACTTTATCCACTCAGCTCTTCTAAACATTGCATCAGAAATAAGCTTATCCACTCAGCTCTTCTGAACGTTGCATCAGAAATAAACGTTATCCACTCAGCTATTCTGAGCGTTGCATCAGAAATAAACGTTATACACTCAGCTCTTCTAAACGTTGCATCAGAAATAAACGTTATCCACTCAGCTCTGCTGAACGTTCCATCAGAAATAAACGTTATCCACTCAGCTTTTCTGAGCATTGCATCAGAAATAAACTTTATCCATTCAGCTCTTCTGAGCATTGCATCAGAAATAAACTATATCCACTCAGCTCGTCTGAACGTTGCATCAGAAATAAACGTTATCCACTCAGCTCTTCTGAATGTTGCATCAGAAATAGACTTTATCCACTCAGCTCTTCTGAACGTTGCATCAGAAATAAACTTTATCCACTCAGCTCTTCTGAGCATTTCATCAGAAATAAACGTTATCCACTCAGCTTTTCTGAGCGTTGCATCAGAAATAAACTTTATCCACTGAGCTCTTCTGAACGTTGCATCAGAAATAATTTTATCCACTCAGCTCTTCTGAGCATTGCATCAGAAATAAACTTTATCCACTCAGCTCTTCTGAACGTTGCATCAGACATATAAATTATCCACTCAGCTCTTCTGAGCGTTGCATCAGAAATATAGTTTATCCACTCAGCTCTTCTGAGTGTTGCATCAGAAACAAACTTTATCCACTCAGCTCTTCTGAATGTTGCATCAGAAATAAACTTTATCCACTCAGCTCTCCTGAATGTTGCATCAGAAATAAACTTTATCCACTCAGCTCTTCTGAACATTGCATCAGAAATAAACTTTATCCACTCAGCTCTTCTAAACGTTGCATCAGAAATAAGTGTTATCCACTCAGCTCTGCTGAACGTTCCATCAGAAATAAACGTTATCCACTCAGCTTTTCTGAGCATTGCATCAGAAATAAACTTTATCCATTCAGCTCTTCTGAGCATTGCATCAGAAATAAACTTTATCCACTCAGCTCTCCTGAATGTTGCATCAGAAATAAACTTTATCCACTCAGCTCTTCTGAACATTGCATCAGAAATAAGCTTATCCACTCAGCTCTTCTGAACGTTGCATCAGAAATAAACGTTATCCACTCAGCTATTCTGAGCGTTGCATCAGAAATAAACGTTATACACTCAGCTCTTCTAAACGTTGCATCAGAAATAAACGTTATCCACTCAGCTCTGCTGAACGTTCCATCAGAAATAAACGTTATCCACTCAGCTTTTCTGAGCATTGCATCAGAAATAAACTTTATCCATTCAGCTCTTCTGAGCATTGCATCAGAAATAAACTATATCCACTCAGCTCTTCTGAACGTTGCATCAGAAATAAACTTTATCCACTCAGCTTTTCTGAGCGTTGAGTCAGAAATAAACTTTATCCACTGAGCTCTTCTGAACGTTGCATCAGAAATAATTTTATCCACTCAGCTCTTCTGAGCATTGCATCAGAAATAAACTTTATCCACTCAGCTCTTCTGAACGTTGCATCAGAAATATAAATTATCCACTCAGCTCTTCTGAGCGTTGCATCAGAAATATAGTTTATCCACTCAGCTCTTCTGAGTGTTGCATCAGAAACAAACTTTATCCACTCAGCTCTTCTGAATGTTGCATCAGAAATAAACGTTATCCACTCAGCTCTTCTGAACGTTGCATCAGAAATATAAATTATCCACTCAGCTCTTCTGAGCGTTGCATCAGAAATAAACTTTATCCACTTAGCACTTCTGAACGTTGCATCAGAAACAAACTTTGTCCACTCAGCTCTTCTGAATGTTGCATCACAAATAAACGTTATCCACTCAGCTCTTCTGAATGTTGCATCAGAAATAAACTTTATCCACTCAGCTCTCCTGAATGTTGCATCAGAAATAAACTTTATCCACTCAGCTCTTCTAAACATTGCATCAGAAATAAGCTTATCCACTCAGCTCTTCTGAACGTTGCATCAGAAATAAACGTTATCCACTCAGCTATTCTGAGCGTTGCATCAGAAATAAACGTTATACACTCAGCTCTTCTAAACGTTGCATCAGAAATAAACGTTATCCACTCAGCTCTGCTGAACGTTCCATCAGAAATAAACGTTATCCACTCAGCTTTTCTGAGCATTGCATCAGAAATAAACTTTATCCATTCAGCTCTTCTGAGCATTGCATCAGAAATAAACTATATCCACTCAGCTCTTCTGAACGTTGCATCAGAAATAAACGTTATCCACTCAGCTCTTCTGAATGTTGCATCAGAAATAGACTTTATCCACTCAGCTCTTCTGAACGTTGCATCAGAAATAAACTTTATCCACTCAGCTCTTCTGAGCATTTCATCAGAAATAAACGTTATCCACTCAGCTTTTCTGAGCGTTGCATCAGAAATAAACTTTATCCACTGAGCTCTTCTGAACGTTGCATCAGAAATAATTTTATCCACTCAGCTCTTCTGAGCATTGCATCAGAAATAAACTTTATCCACTCAGCTCTTCTGAACGTTGCATCAGAAATATAAATTATCCACTCAGCTCTTCTGAGCGTTGCATCAGAAATATAGTTTATCCACTCAGCTCTTCTGAGTGTTGCATCAGAAACAAACTTTATCCACTCAGCTCTTCTGAGCATTGCATCAGAAATAAACGTTATCCACTCAGCTCTTCTGAACGTTGCATCAGAAATATAAATTATCCACTCAGCTCTCTGAGCGTTGCATCAGAAATATAGTTTATCCAATCAGCTCTTCTGAGTGTTGCATCAGAAACAAACTTTATCCACTCAGCTCTTCTGAATGTTGGATCACAAATAAACTTTATCCACTCAGCTCTTCTGAGCGCTGCATCAGAATTAAACGTTATCCAATGAGCTCTTTTGAATGTTGCATCAGAAATAAACTTTATCCACTTAGCTCTTCTGAGCGTTGCATCAGAAATAAACTTTATCCACTGAGCTCTTCTGAGCATTGCATCAGAAATAAACGTTATCCACTGAGCTCTTCTGAGCGTTGCATCAGAAATAAACTTTATCCACTTAGCACTTCTGAACGTTGCATCAGAAACAAACTTTGTCCACTCAGCTCTTCTGAATGTCGCATCACAAATAAACGTTATCCACTCAGCTCTTCTGAATGTTGCATCAGAAATAAACTTTATCCACTCAGCTCTCCTGAATGTTGCATCAGAAATAAACTTTATCCACTCAGCTCTTCTGAACATTGCATCAGAAATAAGCTTATCCACTCAGCTCTTCTGAACGTTGCATCAGAAATAAACGTTATCCACTCAGCTATTCTGAGCGTTGCATCAGAAATAATTTTATCCACTCAGCTCTTCTGAGCATTGCATCAGAAATAAACTTTATCCACTCAGCTCTTCTGAACGTTGCATCAGAAATATAAATTATCCACTCAGCTCTTCTGAGCGTTGCATCAGAAATATAGTTTATCCACTCAGCTCTTCTGAGTGTTGCATCAGAAACAAACTTTATCCACTCAGCTCTTCTGAATGTTGCATCAGAAATAAACTTTATCCACTCAGCTCTCCTGAATGTTGCATCAGAAATAAACTTTATCCACTCAGCTCTTCTGAACATTGCATCAGAAATAAACTTTATCCACTCAGCTCTTCTGAACGTTGCATCAGAAATAAACGTTATCCACTCAGCTATTCTGAGCGTTGCATCAGAAATAAACGTTATCCACTCAGCTCTTCTAAACGTTGCATCAGAAATAAGTGTTATCCACTCAGCTCTGCTGAACGTTCCATCAGAAATAAACGTTATCCACTCAGCTTTTCTGAGCATTGCATCAGAAATAAACTTTATCCATTCAGCTCTTCTGAGCATTGCATCAGAAATAAACTTTATCCACTCAGCTCTCCTGAATGTTGCATCAGAAATAAACTTTATCCACTCAGCTCTTCTGAACATTGCATCAGAAATAAGCTTATCCACTCAGCTCTTCTGAACGTTGCATCAGAAATAAACGTTATCCACTCAGCTATTCTGAGCGTTGCATCAGAAATAAACGTTATACACTCAGCTCTTCTAAACGTTGCATCAGAAATAAACGTTATCCACTCAGCTCTGCTGAACGTTCCATCAGAAATAAACGTTATCCACTCAGCTTTTCTGAGCATTGCATCAGAAATAAACTTTATCCATTCAGCTCTTCTGAGCATTGCATCAGAAATAAACTATATCCACTCAGCTCTTCTGAACGTTGCATCAGAAATAAACGTTATCCACTCAGCTCTTCTGAATGTTGCATCAGAAATAGACTTTATCCACTCAGCTCTTCTGAACGTTGCATCAGAAATAAACTTTATCCACAGAGCTCTTCTGAGCATTTCATCAGAAATAAACGTTATCCACTCAGCTTTTCTGAGCGTTGCATCAGAAATAAACTTTATCCACTGAGCTCTTCTGAACGTTGCATCAGAAATAATTTTATCCACTCAGCTCTTCTGAGCATTGCATCAGAAATAAACTTTATCCACTCAGCTCTTCTGAACGTTGCATCAGAAATATAAATTATCCACTCAGCTCTTCTGAGCGTTGCATCAGAAATATAGTTTATCCACTCAGCTCTTCTGAGTGTTGCATCAGAAACAAACTTTATCCACTCAGCTCTTCTGAGCATTGCATCAGAAATAAACGTTATCCACTCAGCTCTTCTGAACGTTGCATCAGAAATATAAATTATCCACTCAGCTCTCTGAGCGTTGCATCAGAAATATAGTTTATCCAATCAGCTCTTCTGAGTGTTGCATCAGAAACAAACTTTATCCACTCAGCTCTTCTGAATGTTGGATCACAAATAAACTTTATCCACTCAGCTCTTCTGAGCGCTGCATCAGAATTAAACGTTATCCAATGAGCTCTTTTGAATGTTGCATCAGAAATAAACTTTATCCACTTAGCTCTTCTGAGCGTTGCATCAGAAATAAACGTTATCCACTGAGCTCTTCTGAGCATTGCATCAGAAATAAACGTTATCCACTGAGCTCTTCTGAGCGTTGCATCAGAAATAAACTTTATCCACTTAGCACTTCTGAACGTTGCATCAGAAACAAACTTTGTCCACTCAGCTCTTCTGAATGTTGCATCACAAATAAACGTTATCCACTCAGCTCTTCTGAATGTTGCATCAGAAATAAACTTTATCCACTCAGCTCTCCTGAATGTTGCATCAGAAATAAACTTTATCCACTCAGCTCTTCTGAACATTGCATCAGAAATAAGCTTATCCACTCAGCTCTTCTGAACGTTGCATCAGAAATAAACGTTATCCACTCAGCTATTCTGAGCGTTGCATCAGAAATAAACGTTATACACTCAGCTCTTCTAAACGTTGCATCAGAAATAAACGTTATCCACTCAGCTCTGCTGAACGTTCCATCAGAAATAAACGTTATCCACTCAGCTTTTCTGAGCATTGCATCAGAAATAAACTTTATCCATTCAGCTCTTCTGAGCATTGCATCAGAAATAAACTATATCCACTCAGCTCTTCTGAACGTTGCATCAGAAATAAACGTTATCCACTCAGCTCTTCTGAATGTTGCATCAGAAATAGACTTTATCCACTCAGCTCTTCTGAACGTTGCATCAGAAATAAACTTTATCCACTCAGCTTTTCTGAGCGTTGAGTCAGAAATAAACTTTATCCACTGAGCTCTTCTGAACGTTGCATCAGAAATAATTTTATCCACTCAGCTCTTCTGAGCATTGCATCAGAAATAAACTTTATCCACTCAGCTCTTCTGAACGTTGCATCAGAAATATAAATTATCCACTCAGCTCTTCTGAGCGTTGCATCAGAAATATAGTTTATCCACTCAGCTCTTCTGAGTGTTGCATCAGAAACAAACTTTATCCACTCAGCTCTTCTGAGCATTGCATCAGAAATAAACGTTATCCACTCAGCTCTTCTGAACGTTGCATCAGAAATATAAATTATCCACTCAGCTCTCTGAGCGTTGCATCAGAAATATAGTTTATCCAATCAGCTCTTCTGAGTGTTGCATCAGAAACAAACTTTATCCACTCAGCTCTTCTGAATGTTGGATCACAAATAAACTTTATCCACTCAGCTCTTCTGAGCGCTGCATCAGAATTAAACGTTATCCAATGAGCTCTTTTGAATGTTGCATCAGAAATAAACTTTATCCACTTAGCTCTTCTGAGCGTTGCATCAGAAATAAACGTTATCCACTGAGCTCTTCTGAGCATTGCATCAGAAATAAACGTTATCCACTGAGCTCTTCTGAGCGTTGCATCAGAAATAAACTTTATCCACTTAGCACTTCTGAACGTTGCATCAGAAACAAACTTTGTCCACTCAGCTCTTCTGAATGTTGCATCACAAATAAACGTTATCCACTCAGCTCTTCTGAATGTTGCATCAGAAATAAACTTTATCCACTCAGCTCTCCTGAATGTTGCATCAGAAATAAACTTTATCCACTCAGCTCTTCTGAACGTTGCATCAGAAATAATTTTATCCACTCAGCTCTTCTGAACGTTGCATCAGAAATAAACTTTATCCACTCAGCTATTCTGAGCGTTGCATCAGAAATAATTTTATCCACTCAGCTCTTCTGAGCATTGCATCAGAAATAAACTTTATCCACTCAGCTCTTCTGAACGTTGCATCAGAAATATAAATTATCCACTCAGCTCTTCTGAGCGTTGCATCAGAAATAAACTTTATCCACTCAGCTCTCCTGAATGTTGCATCAGAAATAAACTTTATCCACTCAGCTCTTCTGAACGTTGCATCAGAAATAAACGTTATCCACTCAGCTATTCTGAGCGTTGCATCAGAAATAAACGTTATCCACTCAGCTCTTCTAAACGTTGCATCAGAAATAAGTGTTATCCACTCAGCTCTGCTGAACGTTCCATCAGAAATAAACGTTATCCACTCAGCTTTTCTGAGCATTGCATCAGAAATAAACTTTATCCATTCAGCTCTTCTGAGCATTGCATCAGAAATAAACTTTATCCACTCAGCTCTCCTGAATGTTGCATCAGAAATAAACTTTATCCACTCAGCTCTTCTGAACATTGCATCAGAAATAAGCTTATCCACTCAGCTCTTCTGAACGTTGCATCAGAAATAAACGTTATCCACTCAGCTATTCTGAGCGTTGCATCAGAAATAAACGTTATACACTCAGCTCTTCTAAACGTTGCATCAGAAATAAACGTTATCCACTCAGCTCTGCTGAACGTTCCATCAGAAATAAACGTTATCCACTCAGCTTTTCTGAGCATTGCATCAGAAATAAACTTTATCCATTCAGCTCTTCTGAGCATTGCATCAGAAATAAACTATATCCACTCAGCTCTTCTGAACGTTGCATCAGAAATAAACGTTATCCACTCAGCTCTTCTGAATGTTGCATCAGAAATAGACTTTATCCACTCAGCTCTTCTGAACGTTGCATCAGAAATAAACTTTATCCACAGAGCTCTTCTGAGCATTTCATCAGAAATAAACGTTATCCACTCAGCTTTTCTGAGCGTTGCATCAGAAATAAACTTTATCCACTGAGCTCTTCTGAACGTTGCATCAGAAATAATTTTATCCACTCAGCTCTTCTGAGCATTGCATCAGAAATAAACTTTATCCACTCAGCTCTTCTGAACGTTGCATCAGAAATATAAATTATCCACTCAGCTCTTCTGAGCGTTGCATCAGAAATATAGTTTATCCACTCAGCTCTTCTGAGTGTTGCATCAGAAACAAACTTTATCCACTCAGCTCTTCTGAGCATTGCATCAGAAATAAACGTTATCCACTCAGCTCTTCTGAACGTTGCATCAGAAATATAAATTATCCACTCAGCTCTCTGAGCGTTGCATCAGAAATATAGTTTATCCAATCAGCTCTTCTGAGTGTTGCATCAGAAACAAACTTTATCCACTCAGCTCTTCTGAATGTTGGATCACAAATAAACTTTATCCACTCAGGTCTTCTGAGCGCTGCATCAGAATTAAACGTTATCCAATGAGCTCTTTTGAATGTTGCATCAGAAATAAACTTTATCCACTTAGCTCTTCTGAGCGTTGCATCAGAAATAAACGTTATCCACTGAGCTCTTCTGAGCATTGCATCAGAAATAAACGTTATCCACTGAGCTCTTCTGAGCGTTGCATCAGAAATAAACTTTATCCACTTAGCACTTCTGAACGTTGCATCAGAAACAAACTTTGTCCACTCAGCTCTTCTGAATGTTGCATCACAAATAAACGTTATCCACTCAGCTCTTCTGAATGTTGCATCAGAAATAAACTTTATCCACTCAGCTCTCCTGAATGTTGCATCAGAAATAAACTTTATCCACTCAGCTCTTCTGAACATTGCATCAGAAATAAGCTTATCCACTCAGCTCTTCTGAACGTTGCATCAGAAATAAACGTTATCCACTCAGCTATTCTGAGCGTTGCATCAGAAATAAACGTTATACACTCAGCTCTTCTAAACGTTGCATCAGAAATAAACGTTATCCACTCAGCTCTGCTGAACGTTCCATCAGAAATAAACGTTATCCACTCAGCTTTTCTGAGCATTGCATCAGAAATAAACTTTATCCATTCAGCTCTTCTGAACGTTGCATCAGAAATAAACGTTATCCACTCAGCTCTTCTGAATGTTGCATCAGAAATAGACTTTATCCACTGAGCTCTTCTGAACGTTGCATCAGAAATAAACTTTATCCACTCAGCTTTTCTGAGCGTTGAGTCAGAAATAAACTTTATCCACTGAGCTCTTCTGAACGTTGCATCAGAAATAATTTTATCCACTCAGCTCTTCTGAGCATTGCATCAGAAATAAACTTTATCCACTCAGCTCTTCTGAACGTTGCATCAGAAATATAAATTATCCACTCAGCTCTTCTGAGCGTTGCATCAGAAATATAGTTTATCCACTCAGCTCTTCTGAGTGTTGCATCAGAAACAAACTTTATCCACTCAGCTCTTCTGAGCATTGCATCAGAAATAAACGTTATCCACTCAGCTCTTCTGAACGTTGCATCAGAAATATAAATTATCCACTCAGCTCTCTGAGCGTTGCATCAGAAATATAGTTTATCCAATCAGCTCTTCTGAGTGTTGCATCAGAAACAAACTTTATCCACTCAGCTCTTCTGAATGTTGGATCACAAATAAACTTTATCCACTCAGCTCTTCTGAGCGCTGCATCAGAATTAAAAGTTATCCAATGAGCTCTTTTGAATGTTGCATCAGAAATAAACTTTATCCACTTAGCTCTTCTGAGCGTTGCATCAGAAATAAACGTTATCCACTGAGCTCTTCTGAGCATTGCATCAGAAATAAACGTTATCCACTGAGCTCTTCTGAGCGTTGCATCAGAAATAAACTTTATCCACTTAGCACTTCTGAACGTTGCATCAGAAACAAACTTTGTCCACTCAGCTCTTCTGAATGTTGCATCACAAATAAACGTTATCCACTCAGCTCTTCTGAATGTTGCATCAGAAATAAACTTTATCCACTCAGCTCTCCTGAATGTTGCATCAGAAATAAACTTTATCCACTCAGCTCTTCTGAACATTGCATCAGAAATAAGCTTATCCACTCAGCTCTTCTGAACGTTGCATCAGAAATAAACGTTATCCACTCAGCTATTCTGAGCGTTGCATCAGAAATAAACGTTATACACTCAGCTCTTCTAAACGTTGCATCAGAAATAAACGTTATCCACTCAGCTCTGCTGAACGTTCCATCAGAAATAAACGTTATCCACTCAGCTTTTCTGAGCATTGCATCAGAAATAAACTTTATCCATTCAGCTCTTCTGAGCATTGCATCAGAAATAAACTATATCCACTCAGCTCTTCTGAACGTTGCATCAGAAACAAACGTTATCCACTCAGCTCTTCTGAATGTTGCATCAGAAATAGACTTTATCCACTCAGCTCTTCTGAACGTTGCATCAGAAATAAACTTTATCCACTCAGCTTTTCTGAGCGTTGAGTCAGAAATAAACTTTATCCACTGAGCTCTTCTGAACGTTGCATCAGAAATAATTTTACCCACTCAGCTCTTCTGAGCATTGCATCAGAAATAAACTTTATCCACTCAGCTCTTCTGAACGTTGCATCAGAAATATAAATTATCCACTCAGCTCTTCTGAGCGTTGCATCAGAAATATAGTTTATCCACTCAGCTCTTCTGAGTGTTGCATCAGAAACAAACTTTATCCACTCAGCTCTTCTGAATGTTGCATCAGAAATAAACGTTATCCACTCAGCTCTTCTGAACGTTGCATCAGAAATATAAATTATCCACTCAGCTCTTCTGAGCGTTGCATCAGAAATAAACTTTATCCACTTAGCACTTCTGAACGTTGCATCAGAAACAAACTTTGTCCACTCAGCTCTTCTGAATGTTGCATCACAAATAAACGTTATCCACTCAGCTCTTCTGAATGTTGCATCAGAAATAAACTTTATCCACTCAGCTCTCCTGAATGTTGCATCAGAAATAAACTTTATCCACTCAGCTCTTCTAAACATTGCATCAGAAATAAGCTTATCCACTCAGCTCTTCTGAACGTTGCATCAGAAATAAACGTTATCCACTCAGCTATTCTGAGCGTTGCATCAGAAATAAACGTTATACACTCAGCTCTTCTAAACGTTGCATCAGAAATAAACGTTATCCACTCAGCTCTGCTGAACGTTCCATCAGAAATAAACGTTATCCACTCAGCTTTTCTGAGCATTGCATCAGAAATAAACTTTATCCATTCAGCTCTTCTGAGCATTGCATCAGAAATAAACTATATCCACTCAGCTCTTCTGAACGTTGCATCAGAAATAAACGTTATCCACTCAGCTCTTCTGAATGTTGCATCAGAAATAGACTTTATCCACTCAGCTCTTCTGAACGTTGCATCAGAAATAAACTTTATCCACTCAGCTCTTCTGAGCATTTCATCAGAAATAAACGTTATCCACTCAGCTTTTCTGAGCGTTGCATCAGAAATAAACTTTATCCACTGAGCTCTTCTGAACGTTGCATCAGAAATAATTTTATCCACTCAGCTCTTCTGAGCATTGCATCAGAAATAAACTTTATCCACTCAGCTCTTCTGAACGTTGCATCAGAAATATAAATTATCCACTCAGCTCTTCTGAGCGTTGCATCAGAAATAAACTTTATCCACTGAGCTCTTCTGAACGTTGCATCAGAAATAATTTTATCCACTCAGCTCTTCTGAGCATTGCATCAGAAATAAACTTTATCCACTCAGCTCTTCTGAACGTTGCATCAGAAATATAAATTATCCACTCAGCTCTTCTGAGCGTTGCATCAGAAATATAGTTTATCCACTCAGCTCTTCTGAGTGTTGCATCAGAAACAAACTTTATCCACTCAGCTCTTCTGAGCATTGCATCAGAAATAAACGTTATCCACTCAGCTCTTCTGAACGTTGCATCAGAAATATAAATTATCCACTCAGCTCTCTGAGCGTTGCATCAGAAATATAGTTTATCCAATCAGCTCTTCTGAGTGTTGCATCAGAAACAAACTTTATCCACTCAGCTCTTCTGAATGTTGGATCACAAATAAACTTTATCCACTCAGCTCTTCTGAGCGCTGCATCAGAATTAAACGTTATCCAATGAGCTCTTTTGAATGTTGCATCAGAAATAAACTTTATCCACTTAGCTCTTCTGAGCGTTGCATCAGAAATAAACGTTATCCACTGAGCTCTTCTGAGCATTGCATCAGAAATAAACGTTATCCACTGAGCTCTTCTGAGCGTTGCATCAGAAATAAACTTTATCCACTTAGCACTTCTGAACGTTGCATCAGAAACAAACTTTGTCCACTCAGCTCTTCTGAATGTTGCATCACAAATAAACGTTATCCACTCAGCTCTTCTGAATGTTGCATCAGAAATAAACTTTATCCACTCAGCTCTCCTGAATGTTGCATCAGAAATAAACTTTATCCACTCAGCTCTTCTGAACATTGCATCAGAAATAATTTTATCCACTCAGCTCTTCTGAGCATTGCATCAGAAATAAACTTTATCCACTCAGCTCTTCTGAACGTTGCATCAGAAATATAAATTATCCACTCAGCTCTTCTGAGCGTTGCATCAGAAATATAGTTTATCCACTCAGCTCTTCTGAGTGTTGCATCAGAAACAAACTTTATCCACTCAGCTCTTCTGAATGTTGCATCAGAAATAAACTTTATCCACTCAGCTCTCCTGAATGTTGCATCAGAAATAAACTTTATCCACTCAGCTCTTCTGAACATTGCATCAGAAATAAACTTTATCCACTCAGCTCTTCTGAACGTTGCATCAGAAATAAACGTTATCCACTCATCTATTCTGAGCGTTGCATCAGAAATAAACGTTATCCACTCAGCTCTTCTAAACGTTGCATCAGAAATAAGTGTTATCCACTCAGCTCTGCTGAACGTTCCATCAGAAATAAACGTTATCCACTCAGCTTTTCTGAGCATTGCATCAGAAATAAACTTTATCCATTCAGCTCTTCTGAGCATTGCATCAGAAATAAACTTTATCCACTCAGCTCTCCTGAATGTTGCATCAGAAATAAACTTTATCCACTCAGCTCTTCTGAACATTGCATCAGAAATAAGCTTATCCACTCAGCTCTTCTGAACGTTGCATCAGAAATAAACGTTATCCACTCAGCTATTCTGAGCGTTGCATCAGAAATAAACGTTATACACTCAGCTCTTCTAAACGTTGCATCAGAAATAAACGTTATCCACTCAGCTCTGCTGAACGTTCCATCAGAAATAAACGTTATCCACTCAGCTTTTCTGAGCATTGCATCAGAAATAAACTTTATCCATTCAGCTCTTCTGAGCATTGCATCAGAAATAAACTATATCCACTCAGCTTTTCTGAACGTTGCATCAGAAATAAACGTTATCCACTCAGCTCTTCTGAATGTTGCATCAGAAATAGACTTTATCCACTCAGCTCTTCTGAACGTTGCATCAGAAATAAACTTTATCCACTCAGCTCTTCTGAGCATTTCATCAGAAATAAACGTTATCCACTAAGCTTTTCTGAGCGTTGCATCAGAAATAAACTTTATCCACTGAGCTCTTCTGAACGTTGCATCAGAAATAATTTTATCCACTCAGCTCTTCTGAGCATTGCATCAGAAATAAACTTTATCCACTCAGCTCTTCTGAACGTTGCATCAGAAATATAAATTATCCACTCAGCTCTTCTGAGCGTTGCATCAGAAATATAGTTTATCCACTCAGCTCTTCTGAGTGTTGCATCAGAAACAAACTTTATCCACTCAGCTCTTCTGAGCATTGCATCAGAAATAAACGTTATCCACTCAGCTCTTCTGAACGTTGCATCAGAAATATAAATTATCCACTCAGCTCTCTGAGCGTTGCATCAGAAATATAGTTTATCCAATCAGCTCTTCTGAGTGTTGCATCAGAAACAAACTTTATCCACTCAGCTCTTCTGAATGTTGGATCACAAATAAACTTTATCCACTCAGCTCTTCTGAACGTTGCATCAGAAACAAACTTTGTCCACTCAGCTCTTCTGAATGTTGCATCACAAATAAACGTTATCCACTCAGCTCTTCTGAATGTTGCATCAGAAATAAACTTTATCCACTCAGCTCTCCTGAATGTTGCATCAGAAATAAACTTTATCCACTCAGCTCTTCTGAACATTGCATCAGAAATAAGCTTATCCACTCAGCTCTTCTGAACGTTGCATCAGAAATAAACGTTATCCACTCAGCTATTCTGAGCGTTGCATCAGAAATAATTTTATCCACTCAGCTCTTCTGAACGTTGCATCAGAAATAAACGTTATCCACTCAGCTATTCTGAGCGTTGCATCAGAAATAAACGTTATACACTCAGCTCTTCTAAACGTAGCATCAGAAATAAACGTTATCCACTCAGCTCTGCTGAACGTTCCATCAGAAATAAACGTTATCCACTCAGCTTTTCTGAGCATTGCATCAGAAATAAACTTTATCCATTCAGCTCTTCTGAGCATTGCATCAGAAATAAACTATATCCACTCAGCTCTTCTGAACGTTGCATCAGAAATAAACGTTATCCACTCAGCTCTTCTGAATGTTGCATCAGAAATAGACTTTATCCACTCAGCTCTTCTGAACGTTGCATCAGAAATAAACTTTATCCACTCAGCTCTTCTGAGCATTTCATCAGAAATAAACGTTATCCACTAAGCTTTTCTGAGTGTTGCATCAGAAATAAACTTTATCCACTGAGCTCTTCTGAACGTTGCATCAGAAATAATTTTATCCACTCAGCTCTTCTGAGCATTGCATCAGAAATAAACTTTATCCACTCAGCTCTTCTGAACGTTGCATCAGAAATATAAATTATCCACTCAGCTCTTCCGAGCGTTGCATCAGAAATATAGTTTATCCACTCAGCTCTTCTGAGTGTTGCATCAGAAACAAACTTTATCCACTCAGCTCTTCTGAGCATTGCATCAGAAATAAACGTTATCCACTCAGCTCTTCTGAACGTTGCATCAGAAATATAAATTATCCACTCAGCTCTCTGAGCGTTGCATCAGAAATATAGTTTATCCAATCAGCTCTTCTGAGTGTTGCATCAGAAACAAACTTTATCCACTCAGCTCTTCTGAATGTTGGATCACAAATAAACTTTATCCACTCAGCTCTTCTGAGCGCTGCATCAGAATTAAACGTTATCCAATGAGCTCTTTTGAATGTTGCATCAGAAATAAACTTTATCCACTTAGCTCTTCTGAGCGTTGCATCAGAAATAAACGTTATCCACTGAGCTCTTCTGAGCATTGCATCAGAAATAAACGTTATCCACTGAGCTCTTCTGAGCGTTGCATCAGAAATAAACTTTATCCACTTAGCACTTCTGAACGTTGCATCAGAAACAAACTTTGTCCACTCAGCTCTTCTGAATGTTGCATCACAAATAAACGTTATCCACTCAGCTCTTCTGAATGTTGCATCAGAAATAAACTTTATCCACTCAGCTCTCCTGAATGTTGCATCAGAAATAAACTTTATCCACTCAGCTCTTCTGAACATTGCATCAGAAATAAGCTTATCCACTCAGCTCTTCTGAACGTTGCATCAGAAATAAACGTTATCCACTCAGCTATTCTGAGCGTTGCATCAGAAATAAACGTTATACACTCAGCTCTTCTAAACGTTGCATCAGAAATAAACGTTATCCACTCAGCTCTGCTGAACGTTCCATCAGAAATAAACGTTATCCACTCAGCTTTTCTGAGCATTGCATCAGAAATAAACTTTATCCATTCAGCTCTTCTGAGCATTGCATCAGAAATAAACTATATCCACTCAGCTCTTCTGAACGTTGCATCAGAAATAAACGTTATCCACTCAGCTCTTCTGAATGTTGCATCAGAAATAGACTTTATCCACTCAGCTCTTCTGAACGTTGCATCAGAAATAAACTTTATCCACTCAGCTTTTCTGAGCGTTGAGTCAGAAATAAACTTTATCCACTGAGCTCTTCTGAACGTTGCATCAGAAATAATTTTATCCACTCAGCTCTTCTGAGCATTGCATCAGAAATAAACTTTATCCACTCAGCTCTTCTGAACGTTGCATCAGAAATATAAATTATCCACTCAGCTCTTCTGAGCGTTGCATCAGAAATATAGTTTATCCACTCAGCTCTTCTGAGTGTTGCATCAGAAACAAACTTTATCCACTCAGCTCTTCTGAATGTTGCATCAGAAATAAACGTTATCCACTCAGCTCTTCTGAACGTTGCATCAGAAATATAAATTATCCACTCAGCTCTTCTGAGCGTTGCATCAGAAATAAACTTTATCCACTTAGCACTTCTGAACGTTGCATCAGAAACAAACTTTGTCCACTCAGCTCTTCTGAACGTTGCATCAGAAATATAAATTATCCACTCAGCTCTTCTGAGCGTTGCATCAGAAATAAACTTTATCCACTTAGCACTTCTGAACGTTGCATCAGAAACAAACTTTGTCCACTCAGCTCTTCTGATTGTTGCATCACAAATAAACGTTATCCACTCAGCTCTTCTGAATGTTGCATCAGAAATAAACTTTATCCACTCAGCTCTCCTGAATGTTGCATCAGAAATAAATTTTATCCACTCAGCTCTTCTAAACATTGCATCAGAAATAAGCTTATCCACTCAGCTCTTCTGAACGTTGCATCAGAAATAAACGTTATCCACTCAGCTATTCTGAGCGTTGCATCAGAAATAAACGTTATACACTCAGCTCTTCTAAACGTTGCATCAGAAATAAACGTTATCCACTCAGCTCTGCTGAACGTTCCATCAGAAATAAACGTTATCCACTCAGCTTTTCTGAGCATTGCATCAGAAATAAACTTTATCCATTCAGCTCTTCTGAGCATTGCATCAGAAATAAACTATATCCACTCAGCTCTTCTGAACGTTGCATCAGAAATAAACGTTATCCACTCAGCTCTTCTGAATGTTGCATCAGAAATAGACTTTATCCACTCAGCTCTTCTGAGCATTTCATCAGAAATAAACGTTATCCACTCAGCTTTTCTGAGCGTTGCATCAGAAATAAACTTTATCCACTGAGCTCTTCTGAACGTTGCATCAGAAATAATTTTATCCACTCAGCTCTTCTGAGCATTGCATCAGAAATAAACTTTATCCACTCAGCTCTTCTGAACGTTGCATCAGAAATATAAATTATCCACTCAGGTCTTCTGAGCGTTGCATCAGAAATATAGTTTATCCACTCAGCTCTTCTGAGTGTTGCATCAGAAACAAACTTTATCCACTCAGCTCTTCTGAATGTTGCATCAGAAATAAACTTTATCCACTCAGCTCTCCTGAATGTTGCATCAGAAATAAACTTTATCCACTCAGCTCTTCTGAACATTGCATCAGAAATAAACTTTATCCACTCAGCTCTTCTGAACGTTGCATCAGAAATAAACGTTATCCACTCAGCTATTCTGAGCGTTGCATCAGAAATAAACGTTATCCACTCAGCTCTTCTAAACGTTGCATCAGAAATAAGTGTTATCCACTCAGCTCTGCTGAACGTTCCATCAGAAATAAACGTTATCCACTCAGCTTTTCTGAGCATTGCATCAGAAATAAACTTTATCCATTCAGCTCTTCTGAGCATTGCATCAGAAATAAACTTTATCCACTCAGCTCTTCTGAACGTTGCATCAGAAATAAACGTTATCCACTCAGCTCTTCTGAATGTTGCATCAGAAATAGACTTTATCCACTTTGCTCTTCTGAACGTTGAATCAGAAATAAACTTTATCCATTTTTCTCTTCTGAACGTTGCATCAGAAATAAACTTTATCCACTCAGCTCTTCTGAGCATTTCATCAGAAATAAACGTTATCCACTCAGCTTTTCTGAGCGTTGCATCAGAAATAAACTTTATCCACTGAGCTCTTCTGAACGTTGCATCAGAAATAATTTTATCCACTCAGCTCTTCTGAGCATTGCATCAGAAATAAACTTTATCCACTCAGCTCTTCTGAACGTTGCATCAGAAATATAAATTATCCACTCAGCTCTCTGAGCGTTGCATCAGAAATATAGTTTATCCACTCAGCTCTTCTGAGTGTTGCATCAGAAACAAACTTTATCCACTCAGCTCTTCTGAATGTTGGATCACAAATAAACTTTATCCACTCAGCTCTTCTGAGCGCTGCATCAGAATTAAACGTTATCCAATGAGCTCTTTTGAATGTTGCATCAGAAATAAACTTTATCCACTTAGCTCTTCTGAGCGTTGCATCAGAAATAATCGTTATCCACTGAGCTCTTCTGAGCATTGCATCAGAAATAAACGTTATCCACTGAGCTCTTCTGAGCGTTGCATCAGAAATAAACTTTATCCACTTAGCACTTCTGAACGTTGCATCAGAAACAAACTTTGTCCACTCAGCTCTTCTGAATGTTGCATCACAAATAAACGTTATCCACTCAGCTCTTCTGAATGTTGCATCAGAAATAAACTTTATCCACTCAGCTCTCCTGAATGTTGCATCAGAAATAAACGTTATCCACTCAGCTATTCTGAGCTTTGCATCAGAAATAAACGTTATACACTCAGCTCTTCTAAACGTTGCATCAGAAATAAACGTTATCCACTCAGCTCTGCTGAACGTTCCATCAGAAATAAACGTTATCCACTCAGCTTTTCTGAGCATTGCATCAGAAATAAACTTTATCCATTCAGCTCTTTTGAGCATTGCATCAGAAATATAGTTTATCCACTCAGCTCTTCTGAGTGTTGCATCAGAAACAAACTTTATCCACTCAGCTCTTCTGAATGTTGGATCACAAATAAACTTTATCCACTCAGCTCTTCTGAGCGCTGCATCAGAATTAAACGTTATCCAATGAGCTCTTTTGAATGTTGCATCAGAAATAAACTTTATCCACTTAGCTCTTCTGAGCGTTGCATCAGAAATAATCGTTATCCACTGAGCTCTTCTGAGCATTGCATCAGAAATAAACGTTATCCACTGAGCTCTTCTGAGCGTTGCATCAGAAATAAACTTTATCCACTTAGCACTTCTGAACGTTGCATCAGAAACAAACTTTGTCCACTCAGCTCTTCTGAATGTTGCATCACAAATAAACGTTATCCACTCAGCTCTTCTGAATGTTGCATCAGAAATAAACTTTATCCACTCAGCTCTCCTGAATGTTGCATCAGAAATAAACTTTATCCACTCAGCTCTTCTGAACATTGCATCAGAAATAAGCTTATCCACTCAGCTCTTCTGAACGTTGCATCAGAAATAAACGTTATCCACTCAGCTATTCTGAGCGTTGCATCAGAAATAAACGTTATACACTCAGCTCTTCTAAACGTTGCATCAGAAATAAACGTTATCCACTCAGCTCTGCTGAACGTTCCATCAGAAATAAACGTTATCCACTCAGCTTTTCTGAGCATTGCATCAGAAATAAACTTTATCCATTCAGCTCTTCTGAGCATTGCATCAGAAATAAACTATATCCACTCAGCTCTTCTGAACGTTGCATCAGAAATAAACGTTATCCACTCAGCTCTTCTGAATGTTGCATCAGAAATAGACTTTATCCACTCAGCTCTTCTGAACGTTGCATCAGAAATAAACTTTATCCACTCAGCTCTTCTGAGCATTTCATCAGAAATAAACGTTATCCACTCAGCTTTTCTGAGCGTTGCATCAGAAATAAACTTTATCCACTGAGCTCTTCTGAACGTTGCATCAGAAATAATTTTATCCACTCAGCTCTTCTGAGCATTGCATAAGAAATAAACTTTATCCACTCAGCTCTTCTGAACGTTGCATCAGAAATATAAATTATCCACTCAGCTCTTCTGAGCGTTGCATCAGAAATATAGTTTATCCACTCAGCTCTTCTGAGTGTTGCATCAGAAACAAACTTTACCCACTCAGCTCTTCTGAATGTTGCATCAGAAATAAACGTTATCCACTCAGCTCTTCTGAACGTTGCATCAGAAATATAAATTATCCACTCAGCTCTTCTGAGCGTTGCATCAGAAATAAACTTTATCCACTTAGCACTTCTGAACGTTGCATCAGAAACAAACTTTGTCCACTCAGCTCTTCTGAATGTTGCATCACAAATAAACGTTATCCACTCAGCTCTTCTGAATGTTGCATCAGAAATAAACTTTATCCACTCAGCTCTCCTGAATGTTGCATCAGAAATAAACTTTATCCACTCAGCTCTTCTGAACATTGCATCAGAAATAAGCTTATCCACTCAGCTCTTCTGAACGTTGCATCAGAAATAAACGTTATCCACTCAGCTATTCTGAGCGTTGCATCAGAAATAAACGTTATACACTCAGCTCTTCTAAACGTTGCATCAGAAATAAACGTTATCCACTCAGCTCTGCTGAACGTTCCATCAGAAATAAACGTTATCCACTCAGCTTTTCTGAGCATTGCTTCAGAAATAAACTTTATCCATTCAGCTCTTCTGAGCATTGCATCAGAAATAAACCATATCCACTCAGCTCTTCTGAACGTTGCATCAGAAATAAACGTTATCCACTCAGCTCTTCTGAATGTTGCATCAGAAATAGACTTTATCCACTCAGCTCTTCTGAACGTTGCATCAGAAATAAACTTTATCCACTCAGCTCTTCTGAGCATTTCATCAGAAATAAACGTTATCCACTCAGCTTTTCTGAGCGTTGCATCAGAAATAAACGTTATCCACTCAGCTCTTCTGAACGTTGCATCAGAAATAATTTTATCCACTCAGCTCTTCTGAGCATTGCATCAGAAATAAACTTTATCCACTCAGCTCTTCTGAACGTTGCATCAGAAATATAAATTATCCACTCAGCTCTTCTGAGCGTTGCATCAGAAATATAGTTTATCCACTCAGCTCTTCTGAGTGTTGCATCAGAAACAAACTTTATCCACTCAGCTCTTCTGAATGTTGCATCAGAAATAAACTTTATCCACTCAGCTCTCCTGAATGTTGCATCAGAAATAAACTTTATCCACTCAGCTCTTATGAACATTGCATCAGAAATATAAATTATCCACTCAGCTCTCTGAGCGTTGCATCAGAAATATAGTTTATCCACTCAGCTCTTCTGAGTGTTGCATCAGAAACAAACTTTATCCACTCAGCTCTTCTGAATGTTGCATCAGAAATAAACTTTATCCACTCAGCTCTCCTGAATGTTGCATCAGAAATAAACTTTATCCACTCAGCTCTTATGAACATTGCATCAGAAATAAACTTTATCCACTTTGCTCTTCTGAACGTTGCATCAGAAATAAACTTTATCCACTCAGCTCTTCTAAGCATTTCATCAGAAATAAACGTTATCCACTCAGCTTTTCTGAGCGTTGCATCAGAAATAAACTTTATCCACTGAGCTCTTCTGAACGTTGCATCAGAAATAAACGTTATCCACTCAGCTCTGCTGAACGTTGCATCAGAAATAAACGTTATCCACTCAGCTCTGCTGAACGTTCCATCAGAAATAAACGTTATCCACTCAGCTCTTCTGAACGTTGCATCAGAAATAAACGTTATCCACTCAGCTATTCTGAGCGTTGCATCAGAAATAAACGTTATACACTCAGCTCTTCTAAACGTTGCATCAGAAATAAACGTTATCCACTCAGCTCTGCTGAACGTTCCATCAGAAATAAACGTTATCCACTCAGCTTTTCTGAGCATTGCATCAGAAATAAACTTTATCCATTCAGCTCTTCTGAGCATTGCATCAGAAATATAGTTTATCCACTCAGCTCTTCTGAGTGTTGCATCAGAAACAAACTTTATCCACTCAGCTCTTCTGAATGTTGGATCACAAATAAACTTTATCCACTCAGCTCTTCTGAGCGCTGCATCAGAATTAAACGTTATCCAATGAGCTCTTTTGAATGTTGCATCAGAAATAAACTTTATCCACTTAGCTCTTCTGAGCGTTGCATCAGAAATAATCGTTATCCACTGAGCTCTTCTGAGCATTGCATCAGAAATAAACGTTATCCACTGAGCTCTTCTGAGCGTTGCATCAGAAATAAACTTTATCCACTTAGCACTTCTGAACGTTGCATCAGAAACAAACTTTGTCCACTCAGCTCTTCTGAATGTTGCATCACAAATAAACGTTATCCACTCAGCTCTTCTGAATGTTGCATCAGAAATAAACTTTATCCACTCAGCTCTCCTGAATGTTGCATCAGAAATAAACTTTATCCACTCAGCTCTTCTGAACATTGCATCAGAAATAAGCTTATCCACTCAGCTCTTCTGAACGTTGCATCAGAAATAAACGTTATCCACTCAGCTATTCTGAGCGTTGCATCAGAAATAAACGTTATACACTCAGCTCTTCTAAACGTTGCATCAGAAATAAACGTTATCCACTCAGCTCTGCTGAACGTTCCATCAGAAATAAACGTTATCCACTCAGCTTTTCTGAGCATTGCATCAGAAATAAACTTTATCCATTCAGCTCTTCTGAGCATTGCATCAGAAATAAACTATATCCACTCAGCTCTTCTGAACGTTGCATCAGAAATAAACGTTATCCACTCAGCTCTTCTGAATGTTGCATCAGAAATAGACTTTATCCACTCAGCTCTTCTGAACGTTGCATCAGAAATAAACTTTATCCACTCAGCTCTTCTGAACGTTGCATCAGAAATATAAATTATCCACTCAGCTCTTCTGAGCGTTGCATCAGAAATATAGTTTATCCACTCAGCTCTTCTGAGTGTTGCATCAGAAACAAACTTTATCCACTCAGCTCTTCTGAATGTTGCATCAGAAATAAACGTTATCCACTCAGCTCTTCTGAACGTTGCATCAGAAATATAAATTATCCACTCAGCTCTTCTGAGTGTTGCATCAGAAATAAACTTTATCCACTTAGCACTTCTGAACGTTGCATCAGAAACAAACTTTGTCCACTCAGCTCTTCTGAATGTTGCATCACAAATAAACGTTATCCACTCAGCTCTTCTGAATGTTGCATCAGAAATAAACTTTATCCACTCAGCTCTCCTGAATGTTGCATCAGAAATAAACTTTATCCACTCAGCTCTTCTGAACATTGCATCAGAAATAAGCTTATCCACTCAGCTCTTCTGAACGTTGCATCAGAAATAAACGTTATCCACTCAGCTATTCTGAGCGTTGCATCAGAAATAAACGTTATACACTCAGCTCTTCTAAACGTTGCATCAGAAATAAACGTTATCCACTCAGCTCTGCTGAACGTTCCATCAGAAATAAACGTTATCCACTCAGCTTTTCTGAGCATTTCATCAGAAATAAACTTTATCCATTCAGCTCTTCTGAGCATTGCATCAGAAATAAACCATATCCACTCAGCTCTTCTGAACGTTGCATCAGAAATAAACGTTATCTACTCAGCTCTTCTGAATGTTGCATCAGAAATAGACTTTATCCACTCAGCTCTTCTGAACGTTGCATCAGAAATAAACTTTATCCACTCAGCTCTTCTGAGCATTTCATCAGAAATAAACGTTATCCACTCAGCTTTTCTGAGCGTTGCATCAGAAATAAACGTTATCCACTGAGCTCTTCTGAACGTTGCATCAGAAATAATTTTATCCACTCAGCTCTTCTGAGCATTGCATCAGAAATAAAATTTATCCACTCAGCTCTTCTGAACGTTGCATCAGAAATATAAATTATCCACTCAGCTCTTCTGAGCGTTGCATCAGAAATATAGTTTATCCACTCAGCTCTTCTGAGTGTTGCATCAGAAACAAACTTTATCCACTCAGCTCTTCTGAATGTTGCATCAGAAATAAACTTTATCCACTCAGCTCTCCTGAATGTTGCATCAGAAATAAACTTTATCCACTCAGCTCTTCTGAACATTGCATCAGAAATAAACTTTATCCACTCAGCTCTTCTGAACGTTGCATCAGAAATAAACGTTATCCACTCAGCTATTCTGAGCGTTGCATCAGAAATAAACGTTATCCACTCAGCTCTTCTAAACGTTGCATCAGAAATAAACGTTATCCACTCAGCTCTGCTGAACGTTGCATCAGAAATAAACGTTATCCACTCAGCTCTTCTGAATGTTGCATCAGAAATAGACTTTATCCACTCAGCTCTTCTGAACGTTGCATCAGAAATAAACTTTATCCACTCAGCTCTTCTGAGCATTTCATCAGAAATAAACGTTATCCACTCAGCTTTTCTGAGCGTTGCATCAGAAATAAACGTTATCCACTGAGCTCTTCTGAACGTTGCATCAGAAATAATTTTATCCACTCAGCTCTTCTGAGCATTGCATCAGAAATAAAATTTATCCACTCAGCTCTTCTGAACGTTGCATCAGAAATATAAATTATCCACTCAGCTCTTCTGAGCGTTGCATCAGAAATATAGTTTATCCACTCAGCTCTTCTGAGTGTTGCATCAGAAACAAACTTTATCCACTCAGCTCTTCTGAATGTTGCATCAGAAATAAACTTTATCCACTCAGCTCTCCTGAATGTTGCATCAGAAATAAACTTTATCCACTCAGCTCTTCTGAACATTGCATCAGAAATAAACTTTATCCACTCAGCTCTTCTGAACGTTGCATCAGAAATAAACGTTATCCACTCAGCTATTCTGAGCGTTGCATCAGAAATAAACGTTATCCACTCAGCTCTTCTAAACGTTGCATCAGAAATAAACGTTATCCACTCAGCTCTGCTGAACGTTGCATCAAAAATAAACGTTATCCACTCAGCTCTTCTGAATGTTGCATCAGAAATAGACTTTATCCACTCAGCTCTTCTGAACGTTGTATCAGAAATAAACTTTATCCACTTTGCTCTTCTGAACGTTGCATCAGAAATAAACTTTATCCACTCAGCTCTTCTGAGCATTTCATCAGAAATAAACGTTATCCACTCAGCTTTTCTGAGCGTTGCATCAGAAATAAACTTTATCCACTGAGCTCTTCTGAACGTTGCATCAGAAATAATTTTATCCACTCAGCTCTTCTGAGCATTGCATCAGAAATAAACTTTATCCACTCAGCTCTTCTGAACGTTGCATCAGAAATATAAATTATCCACTCAGCTCTCTGAGCGTTGCATCAGAAATATAGTTTATCCACTCAGCTCTTCTGAGTGTTGCATCATAAACAAACTTTATCCACTCAGCTCTTCTGAATGTTGGATCACAAATAAACTTTATCCACTCAGCTCTTCTGAGCGCTGCATCAGAATTAAACGTTATCCAATGAGCTCTTTTGAATGTTGCATCAGAAATAAACTTTATCCACTTAGCTCTTCTGAGCGTTGCATCAGAAATAAACGTTATCCACTGAGCTCTTCTGAGCATTGCATCAGAAATAAACGTTATCCACTGAGCTCTTCTGAGCGTTGCATCAGAAATAAACTTTATCCACTTAGCACTTCTGAACGTTGCATCAGAAACAAACTTTGTCCACTCAGCTCTTCTGAATGTTGCATCACAAATAAACGTTATCCACTCAGCTCTTCTGAATGTTGCATCAGAAATAAACTTTATCCACTCAGCTCTCCTGAATGTTGCATCAGAAATAAACTTTATCCACTCAGCTCTTCTGAACATTGCATCAGAAATAAGCTTATCCGCTCAGCTCATCTGAACGTTGCATCAGAAATAAACGTTATCCACTCAGCTATTCTGAGCGTTGCATCAGAAATAAACGTTATACACTCAGCTCTTCTAAACGTTGCATCAGAAATAAACGTTATCTACTCAGCTCTGCTGAACGTTCCATCAGAAATAAACGTTATCCACTCAGCTTTTCTGAGCATTGCATCAGAAATAAACTTTATCCATTCAGCTCTTCTGAGCATTGCATCAGAAATAAACTATATCCACTCAGCTCTTCTGAACGTTGCATCAGAAATAAACGTTATCCACTCAGCTCTTCTGAATGTTGCATCAGAAATAGACTTTATCCACTCAGCTCTTCTGAACGTTGCATCAGAAATAAACTTTATCCACTCAGCTCTTCTGAGCATTTCATCAGAAATAAACGTTATCCACTCAGCTTTTCTGAGCGTTGCATCAGAAATAAACTTTATCCACTGAGCTCTTCTGAACGTTGCATCAGAAATAATTTTATCCACTCAGCTCTTCTGAGCATTGCATCAGAAATAAACTTTATCCACTCAGCTCTTCTGAACGTTGCATCAGAAATATAAATTATCCACTCAGCTCTTCTGAGCGTTGCATCAGAAATATAGTTTATCCACTCAGCTCTTCTGAACATTGCATCAGAAATAAACTTTATCCACTCAGCTCTTCTGAGCATTGCATCAGAAATAAACTTTATCCACTCAGCTCTTCTGAACGTTGCATCAGAAATAAACGTTATCCACTCAGCTCTTCTGAATGTTGCATCAGAAATAGACTTTATCCACTTTGCTCTTCTGAACGTTGAATCAGAAATAAACTTTATCCACTTTTCTCTTCTGAACGTTGCATCAGAAATAAACTTTATCCACTCAGCTCTTCTGAGCATTTCATCCGAAATAAACGTTATCCACTCAGCTTTTCTGAGCGTTGCATCAGAAATAAACTTTATCCACTGAGCTCTTCTGAACGTTGCATCAGAAATAATTTTATCCACTCAGCTCTTCTGAGCATTGCATCAGAAATAAACTTTATCCACTCAGCTCCTCTGAACGTTGCATCAGAAATATAAATTATCCACTCAGCTCTCTGAGCGTTGCATCAGAAATATAGTTTATCCACTCAGCTCTTCTGAGTGTTGCATCAGAAACAAACTTTATCCACTCAGCTCTTCTGAATGTTGGATCACAAATAAACTTTATCCACTCAGCTCTTCTGAGCGCTGCATCAGAATTAAACGTTATCCAATGAGCTCTTTTGAATGTTGGATCAGAAATAAACTTTATCCACTTAGCTCTTCTGAGCGTTGCATCAGAAATAAACGTTATCCACTGAGCTCTTCTGAGCATTGCATCAGAAATAAACGTTATCCACTGAGCTCTTCTGAGCGTTGCATCAGAAATAAACTTTATCCACTTAGCACTTCTGAACGTTGCATCACAAATAAACGTTATCCACTCAGCTCTTCTGAATGTTGCATCAGAAATAAACTTTATCCACTCAGCTCTCCTGAATGTTGCATCAGAAATAAACTTTATCCACTCAGCTCTTCTGAACATTGCATCAGAAATAAGCTTATCCACTCAGCTCTTCTGAACGTTGCATCAGAAATAAACGTTATCCACTCAGCTATTCTGAGCGTTGCATCAGAAATAAACGTTATACACTCAGCTCTTCTAAACGTTGCATCAGAAATAAACGTTATCCACTCAGCTCTGCTGAACGTTCCATCAGAAATAAACGTTATCCACTCAGCTTTTCTGAGCATTGCATCAGAAATAAACTTTATCCATTCAGCTCTTCTGAGCATTGCATCAGAAATAAACTATATCCACTCAGCTCTTCTGAACGTTGCATCACAAATAAACGTTATCCACTCAGCTCTTCTGAATGTTGCATCAGAAATAAACGTTAGACACTCAGCTCTTCTAAACGGTGCATCAGAAATAAACGTTATCCACTCAGCTCTGCTGAACGTTCCATCAGAAATAAACGTTATCCACTCAGCTTTTCTGAGCATTGCATCAGAAATAAACTTTATCCATTCAGCTCTTCTGAGCATTGCATCAGAAATAAACTATATCCACTCAGCTCTTCTGAACGTTGCATCACAAATAAACGTTATCCACTCAGCTCTTCTGAATGTTGCACCAGAAATAAACGTTAGACACTCAGCTCTTCTAAACGGTGCATCAGAAATAAACGTTATCCACTCAGCTCTTCTAAACGTTCCATCAGAAATAAACGTTATCCACTCAGCTTTTCTGAGCATTGCATCAGAAATAAACTTTATCCATTCAGCTCTTCTGAGCATTGCATCAGAAATAAACTATATCCACTCAGCTCTTCTGAACGTTGCATCAGAAATAAACGTTATCCACTCAGCTCTTCTGAATGTTGCATCAGAAATAGACTTTATCCACTCAGCTCTTCTGAACGTTGCATCAGAAATAATTTTATCCACTCAGCTCTTCTGAGCATTGCATCAGAAATAAACTTTATCCACTCAGCTCTCCTGAACGTTGCATCAGAAATATAAATTATCCACTCAGCTCTTCTGAGCGTTGCATCAGAAATATAGTTTATCCACTCAGCTCTTCTGAGTGTTGCATCAGAAACAAACTTTATCCACTCAGCTCTTCTGAATGTTGCATCAGAAATATACTTTATCCACTCAGCTCTCCAGAATGTTGCATCAGAAATAAACTTTATCCACTCAGCTCTTCTGAACATTGCATCAGAAATAAACTTTATCCACTCAGCTCTTCTGAACGTTGCATCAGAAATAAACGTTATCCACTCAGCTATTCTGAGCGTTGCATCAGAAATAAACGTTATCCACTCAGCTCTTCTGAACGTTGCATCAGAAATAAACGTTATCCACTCAGCTCTGCTGAACGTTCCATCAGAAATAAACGTTATCCACTCAGCTTTTCTGAGCATTGCATCAGAAATAAACTTTATCCATTCAGCTCTTCTGAGCATTGCATCAGAAATAAACTTTATCCACTCAGCTCTTCTGAACGTTGCATCAGAAATAAACGTTATCCACTCAGCTCTTCTGAATGTTGCATCAGAAATAGACTTTATCCACTTTGCTCTTCTGAACGTTGAATCAGAAATAAACTTTATCCACTTTTCTCTTCTGAACGTTGCATCAGAAATAAACTTTATCCACTCAGCTCTTCTGAGCATTTCATCCGAAATAAACGTTATCCACTCAGCTTTTCTGAGCGTTGCATCAGAAATAAACTTTATCCACTGAGCTCTTCTGAACGTTGCATCAGAAATAATTTTATCCACTCAGCTCTTCTGAGCATTGCATCAGAAATAAACTTTATCCACTCAGCTCTTCTGAACGTTGCATCAGAAATATAAATTATCCACTCAGCTCTGCTGAACGTTCCATCAGAAATAAACGTTATCCACTCAGCTTTTCTGAGCATTGCATCAGAAATAAACTTTATCCATTCAGCTCTTCTGAGCATTGCATCAGAAATAAACTATATCCACTCAGCTCTTCTGAACGTTGCATCAGAAACAAACTTTGTCCACTCAGCTCTTCTGAATGTTGCATCACAAATAAACGTTATCCACTCAGCTCTTCTGAATGTTGCATCAGAAATAAACTTTATCCACTCAGCTCTCCTGAATGTTGCATCAGAAATAAACTTTATCCACTCAGCTCTTCTGAACATTGCATCAGAAATAAGCTTATCCACTCAGCTCTTCTGAACGTTGCATCAGAAATAAACGTTATCCACTCAGCTATTCTGAGCGTTGCATCAGAAATAAACGTTATACACTCAGCTCTTCTAAACGTTGCATCAGAAATAAACGTTATCCACTCAGCTCTGCTGAACGTTCCATCAGAAATAAACGTTATCCACTCAGCTTTTCTGAGCATTGCATCAGAAATAAACTTTATCCATTCAGCTCTTCTGAGCATTGCATCAGAAATAAACTATATCCACTCAGCTCTTCTGAACGTTGCATCAGAATCAAACTTTGTCCACTCAGCTCTTCTGAATGTTGCATCACAAATAAACGTTATCCACTCAGCTCTTCTGAATGTTGCATCAGAAATAAACTTTATCCACTCAGCTCTCCTGAATGTTGCATCAGAAATAAACTTTATCCACTCAGCTCTTCTGAACATTGCATCAGAAATAAGCTTATGCACTCAGCTCTTCTGAACGTTGCATCAGAAATAAACGTTATCCACTCAGCTATTCTGAGCGTTGCATCAGAAATAAACGTTATACACTCAGCTCTTCTAAACGTTGCATCAGAAATAAACGTTATCCACTCAGCTCTGCTGAACGTTCCATCAGAAATAAACGTTATCCACTCAGCTTTTCTGAGCATTGCATCAGAAATAAACTTTATCCATTCAGCTCTTCTGAGCATTGCATCAGAAATAAACTATATCCACTCAGCTCTTCTGAACGTTGCATCAGAAACAAACTTTGTCCACTCAGCTCTTCTGAATGTTGCATCACAAATAAACGTTATCCACTCAGCTCTTCTGAATTTTGCATCAGAAATAAACTTTATCCACTCAGCTCTCCTGAATGTTGCATCAGAAATAAACTTTATCCACTCAGCTCTTCTGAACATTGCATCAGAAATAAACTTTATCCACTCAGCTCTTCTGAACGTTGCATCAGAAATAAATGTTATCCACTCAGCTATTCTGAGCGTTGCATCAGAAATAAACGTTATCCACTCAGCTCTTCTAAACGTTGCATCAGAAATAAACGTTATCCACTCAGCTCTGCTGAACGTTCCATCAGAAATAATCGTTATCCACTGAGCTCTTCTGAGCATTGCATCAGAAATAAACGTTATCCACTGAGCTCTTCTGAGCGTTGCATCAGAAATAAACTTTATCCACTTAGCACTTCTGAACGTTGCATCAGAAACAAACTTTGTCCACTCAGCTCTTCTGAATGTTGCATCACAAATAAACGTTATCCACTCAGCTCTTCTGAATGTTGCATCAGAAATAAACTTTATCCACTCAGCTCTCCTGAATGTTGCATCAGAAATAAACTTTATCCACTCAGCTCTTCTTAACATTGCATCAGAAATAAGATTATCCACTCAGCTCTTCTGAACGTTGCATCAGAAATAAACGTTATACACTCAGCTCTTCTAAACGTTGCATCAGAAATAAACGTTATCCACTCAGCTCTGCTGAACGTTCCATCAGAAATAAACGTTATCCACTCAGCTTTTCTGAGCATTGCATCAGAAATAAACTTTATCCATTCAGCTCTTCTGAGCATTGCATCAGAAATATAGTTTATCCACTCAGCTCTTCTGAGTGTTGCATCAGAAACAAACTTTATCCACTCAGCTCTTCTGAATGTTGGATCACAAATAAACTTTATCCACTCAGCTCTTCTGAGCGCTGCATCAGAATTAAACGTTATCCAATGAGCTCTTTTGAATGTTGCATCAGAAATAAACTTTATCCACTTAGCTCTTCTGAGCGTTGCATCAGAAATAATCGTTATCCACTGAGCTCTTCTGAGCATTGCATCAGAAATAAACGTTATCCACTGAGCTCTTCTGAGCGTTGCATCAGAAATAAACTTTATCCACTTAGCACTTCTGAACGTTGCATCAGAAACAAACTTTGTCCACTCAGCTCTTCTGAATGTTGCATCACAAATAAACGTTATCCACTCAGCTCTTCTGAATGTTGCATCAGAAATAAACTTTATCCACTCAGCTCTCCTGAATGTTGCATCAGAAATAAACTTTATCCACTCAGCTTTTCTGAGCATTGCATCAGAAATAAACTTTATCCATTCAGCTCTTCTGAGCATTGCATCAGAAATAAACTTTATCCACTCAGCTCTCCTGAATGTTGCATCAGAAATAAACTTTATCCACTCAGCTCTTCTGAACATTGCATCAGAAATAAGCTTATCCACTCAGCTCTTCTGAACGTTGCATCAGAAATAAACGTTATCCACTCAGCTATTCTGAGCGTTGCATCAGAAATAAACGTTATACACTCAGCTCTTCTAAACGTTGCATCAGAAATAAACGTTATCCACTCAGCTCTGCTGAACGTTCCATCAGAAATAAACGTTATCCACTCAGCTTTTCTGAGCATTGCATCAGAAATAAACTTTATCCATTCAGCTCTTCTGAGCATTGCATCAGAAATAAACTATATCCACTCAGCTCTTCTGAACATTGCATCAGAAATAAACTTTATCCACTCAGCTCTTCTGAACTTTGCATCAGAAATAAACGTTATCCACTCAGCTATTCTGAGCGTTGCATCAGAAATAAACGTTATCCACTCAGCTCTTCTAAACGTTGCATCAGAAATAAACGTTATCCACTCAGCTCTGCTGAACGTTCCATCAGAAATAAACGTTATCCACTCAGCTTTTCTGAGCATTGCATCAGAAATAAACTTTATCCATTCAGCTCTTCTGAGCATTGCATCAGAAATAAACTTTATCCACTCAGCTCTTCTGAACGTTGCATCAGAAATAAACGTTATCCACTCAGCTCTTCTGAATGTTGCATCAGAAATAGACTTTATCCACTTTGCTCTTCTGAACGTTGAATCAGAAATAAACTTTATCCACTTTTCTCTTCTGAACGTTGCATCAGAAATAAACTTTATCCACTCAGCTCTTCTGAGCATTTCATCCGAAATAAACGTTATCCACTCAGCTTTTCTGAGCGTTGCATCAGAAATAAACTTTATCCACTGAGCTCTTCTGAACGTTGCATCAGAAATAATTTTATCCACTCAGCTCTTCTGAGCATTGCATCAGAAATAAACTTTATCCACTCAGCTCTTCTGAACGTTGCATCAGAAATAAACGTTATCCACTCAGCTCTGCTGAACGTTCCATCAGAAATAAACGTTATCCACTCAGCTTTTCTGAGCATTGCATCAGAAATAAACTTTATCCACTCAGCTCTCCTGAATGTTGCATCAGAAATAAACTTTATCCACTCAGCTCTTCTTAACATTGCATCAGAAATAAGCTTATCCACTCAGCTCTTCTGAACGTTGCATCAGAAATAAACGTTATCCACTCAGCTATTCTGAGCGTTGCATCAGAAATAAACATTATACACTCAGCTCTTCTAAACGTTGCATCAGAAATAAACGTTATCCACTCAGCTCTGCTGAACGTTCCATCAGAAATAAACGTTATCCACTCAGCTTTTCTGAGCATTGCATCAGAAATAAACTTTATCCATTCAGCTCTTCTGAGCATTGCATCAGAAATAAACTTTATCCACTCAGCTCTTCTGAACGTTGCATCAGAAATAAACGTTATCCACTCAGCTCTTCTGAATGTTGCATCAGAAATAGACTTTATCCACTTTGCTCTTCTGAACGTTGAATCAGAAATAAACTTTATCCACTTTTCTCTTCTGAACGTTGCATCAGAAATAAACTTTATCCACTCAGCTCTTCTGAGCATTTCATCCGAAATAAACGTTATCCACTCAGCTTTTCTGAGCGTTGCATCAGAAATAAACTTTATCCACTGAGCTCTTCTGAACGTTGCATCAGAAATAATTTTATCCACTCAGCTCTTCTGAGCATTGCATCAGAAATAAACTTTATCCACTCAGCTCTTCTGAACGTTGCATCAGAAATAAACGTTATCCACTCAGCTCTGCTGAACGTTCCATCAGAAATAAACGTTATCCACTCAGCTTTTCTGAGCATTGCATCAGAAATAAACTTTATCCACTCAGCTCTCCTGAATGTTGCATCAGAAATAAACTTTATCCACTCAGCTCTTCTTAACATTGCATCAGAAATAAGCTTATCCACTCAGCTCTTCTGAACGTTGCATCAGAAATAAACGTTATCCACTCAGCTATTCTGAGCGTTGCATCAGAAATAAACATTATACACTCAGCTCTTCTAAACGTTGCATCAGAAATAAACGTTATCCACTCAGCTCTGCTGAACGTTCCATCAGAAATAAACGTTATCCACTCAGCTTTTCTGAGCATTGCATCAGAAATAAACTTTATCCATTCAGCTCTTCTGAGCATTGCATCAGAAATATAGTTTATCCACTCAGCTCTTCTGAGTGTTGCATCAGAAACAAACTTTATCCACTCAGCTCTTCTGAATGTTGGATCACAAATAAACTTTATCCACTCAGCTCTTCTGAGCGCTGCATCAGAATTAAACGTTATCCAATGAGCTCTTTTGAATGTTGCATCAGAAATAAACTTTATCCACTTAGCTCTTCTGAGCGTTGCATCAGAAATAATCGTTATCCACTGAGCTCTTCTGAGCATTGCATCAGAAATAAACGTTATCCACTGAGCTCTTCTGAGCGTTGCATCAGAAATAAACTTTATCCACTTAGCACTTCTGAACGTTGCATCAGAAACAAACTTTGTCCACTCAGCTCTTCTGAATGTTGCATCACAAATAAACGTTATCCACTCAGCTCTTCTGAATGTTGCATCAGAAATAAACTTTATCCACTCAGCTCTCCTGAATGTTGCATCAGCAATAAACTTTATCCACTCAGCTCTTCTGAACATTGCATCAGAAATAAGCTTATCCACTCAGCTCTTCTGAACGTTGCATCAGAAATAAAAGTTATCCACTCAGCTATTCTGAGCGTTGCATCAGAAATAAACGTTATACACTCAGCTCTTCTAAACGTTGCATCAGAAATAAATGTTATCCACTCAGCTCTGCTGAACGTTCCATCAGAAATAAACGTTATCCACTCAGCTTTTCTGAGCATTGCATCAGAAATAAACTTTATCCATTCAGCTCTTCTGAGCATTGCATCAGAAATAAACTATATCCACTCAGCTCTTCTGAACATTGCATCAGAAATAAACTTTATCCACTCAGCTCTTCTGAACGTTGCATCAGAAATAAACGTTATCCACTCAGCTATTCTGAGCGTTGCATCAGAAATAAACGTTATCCACTCAGCTCTTCTAAACGTTGCATCAGAAATAAACGTTATCCACTCAGCTCTGCTGAACGTTCCATCAGAAATAAACGTTATCCACTCAGCTTTTCTGAGCATTGCATCAGAAATAAACTTTATCCATTCAGCTCTTCTGAGCATTGCATCAGAAATAAACTTTATCCACTCAGCTCTTCTGAACGTTGCATCAGAAATAAACGTTATCCACTCAGCTCTTCTGAATGTTGCATCAGAAATAGACTTTATCCACTTTGCTCTTCTGAACGTTGAATCAGAAATAAACTTTATCCACTTTTCTCTTCTGAACGTTGCATCAGAAATAAACTTTATCCACTCAGCTCTTCTGAGCATTTCATCCGAAATAAACGTTATCCACTCAGCTTTTCTGAGCGTTGCATCAGAAATAATTTTATCCACTCAGCTCTTCTGAGCATTGCATCAGAAATAAACTTTATCCACTCAGCTTTTCTGAGCATTGCATCAGAAATAAACGTTATCCACTGAGCTCTTTTGAATGTTGCATCAGAAATAAACTTTATCCACTTAGCTCTTCTGAGCGTTGCATCAGAAATAATCGTTATCCACTGAGCTCTTCTGAGCATTGCATCAGAAATAAACGTTATCCACTGAGCTCTTCTGAGCGTTGCATCAGAAATAAACTTTATCCACTTAGCACTTCTGAACGTTGCATCAGAAACAAACTTTGTCCACTCAGCTCTTCTGAATGTTGCATCACAAATAAACGTTATCCACTCAGCTCTTCTGAATGTTGCATCAGAAATAAACTTTATCCACTCAGCTCTCCTGAATGTTGCATCAGAAATAAACTTTATCCACTCAGCTCTTCTGAACATTGCATCAGAAATAAGCTTATCCACTCAGCTCTTCTGAACGTTGCATCAGAAATAAAAGTTATCCACTCAGCTATTCTGAGCGTTGCATCAGAAATAAACGTTATACACTCAGCTCTTCTAAACGTTGCATCAGAAATAAATGTTATCCACTCAGCTCTGCTGAACGTTCCATCAGAAATAAACGTTATCCACTCAGCTTTTCTGAGCATTGCATCAGAAATAAACTTTATCCATTCAGCTCTTCTGAGCATTGCATCAGAAATAAACTATATCCACTCAGCTCTTCTGAACATTGCATCAGAAATAAACTTTATCCACTCAGCTCTTCTGAACGTTGCATCAGAAATAAACGTTATCCACTCAGCTATTCTGAGCGTTGCATCAGAAATAAACGTTATCCACTCAGCTCTTCTAAACGTTGCATCAGAAATAAACGTTATCCACTCAGCTCTGCTGAACGTTCCATCAGAAATAAACGTTATCCACTCAGCTTTTCTGAGCATTGCATCAGAAATAAACTTTATCCATTCAGCTCTTCTGAGCATTGCATCAGAAATAAACTTTATCCACTCAGCTCTTCTGAACGTTGCATCAGAAATAAACGTTATCCACTCAGCTCTTCTGAATGTTGCATCAGAAATAGACTTTATCCACTTTGCTCTTCTGAACGTTGAATCAGAAATAAACTTTATCCACTTTTCTCTTCTGAACGTTGCATCAGAAATAAACTTTATCCACTCAGCTCTTCTGAGCATTTCATCCGAAATAAACGTTATCCACTCAGCTTTTCTGAGCGTTGCATCAGAAATAAACTTTATCCACTGAGCTCTTCTGAACGTTGCATCAGAAATAATTTTATCCACTCAGCTCTTCTGAGCATTGCATCAGAAATAAACTTTATCCACTCAGCTCTTCTGAACGTTGCATCAGAAATATTAATTATCCACTCAGCTCTGCTGAACGTTCCATCAGAAATAAACGTTATCCACTCAGCTTTTCTGAGCATTGCATCAGAAATAAACTTTATCCATTCAGCTCTTCTGAGCATTGCATCAGAAATAAACTATATCCACTCAGCTCTTCTGAACGTTGCATCAGAAACAAACTTTGTCCACTCAGCTCTTCTGAATGTTGCATCACAAATAAACGTTATCCACTCAGCTCTTCTGAATGTTGCATCAGAAATAAACTTTATCCACTCAGCTCTCCTGAATGTTGCATCAGAAATAAACTTTATCCACTCAGCTCTTCTGAACATTGCATCAGAAATAAGCTTATCCACTCAGCTCTTCTGAACGTTGCATCAGAAATAAACGTTATCCACTCAGCTATTCTGAGCGTTGCATCAGAAATAAACGTTATACACTCAGCTCTTCTAAACGTTGCATCAGAAATAAACGTTATCCACTCAGCTCTTCTGAGCGTTGCATCAGAAATATAGTTTATCCACTCAGCTCTTCTGAGTGTTGCATCAGAAACAAACTTTGTCCACTCAGCTCTTCTGAATGTTGCATCACAAATAAACGTTATCCACTCAGCTCTTCTGAATGTTGCATCAGAAATAAACTTTATCCACTCAGCTCTCCTGAATGTTGCATCAGAAATAAACTTTATCCACTCAGCTCTTCTTAACATTGCATCAGAAATAAGCTTATCCACTCAGCTCTTCTGAACGTTGCATCAGAAATAAACGTTATCCACTCAGCTATTCTGAGCGTTGCATCAGAAATAAACGTTATACACTCAGCTCTTCTAAACGTTGCATCAGAAATAAACGTTATCCACTCAGCTCTGCTGAACGTTCCATCAGAAATAAACGTTATCCACTCAGCTTTTCTGAGCATTGCATCAGAAATAAACTTTATCCATTCAGCTCTTCTGAGCATTGCATCAGAAATATAGTTTATCCACTCAGCTCTTCTGAGTGTTGCATCAGAAACAAACTTTATCCACTCAGCTCTTCTGAATGTTGGATCACAAATAAACTTTATCCACTCAGCTCTTCTGAGCGCTGCATCAGAATTAAACGTTATCCAATGAGCTCTTTTGAATGTTGCATCAGAAATAAACTTTATCCACTTAGCTCTTCTGAGCGTTGCATCAGAAATAATCGTTATCCACTGAGCTCTTCTGAGCATTGCATCAGAAATAAACGTTATCCACTGAGCTCTTCTGAGCGTTGCATCAGAAATAAACTTTATCCACTTAGCACTTCTGAACGTTGCATCAGAAACAAACTTTGTCCACTCAGCTCTTCTGAATGTTGCATCACAAATAAACGTTATCCACTCAGCTCTTCTGAATGTTGCATCAGAAATAAACTTTATCCAATCAGCTCTCCTGAATGTTGCATCAGAAATAAACTTTATCCACTCAGCTCTTCTGAACATTGCATCAGAAATAAGCTTATCCACTCAGCTCTTCTGAACGTTGCATCAGAAATAAACGTTATCCACTCAGCTATTCTGAGCGTTGCATCAGAAATAAACGTTATACACTCAGCTCTTCTAAACGTTGCATCAGAAATAAACGTTATCCACTCAGCTCTGCTGAACGTTCCATCAGAAATAAACGTTATCCACTCAGCTTTTCTGAGCATTGCATCAGAAATAAACTTTATCCATTCAGCTCTTCTGAGCATTGCATCAGAAATAAACTATATCCACTCAGCTCTTCTGAACGTTGCATCAGAAATAAACGTTATCCACTCAGCTCTTCTGAATGTTGCATCAGAAATAGACTTTATCCACTCAGCTCTTCTGAACGTTGCATCAGAAATAAACTTTATCCACTCAGCTCTTCTGAGCATTTCATCAGAAATAAACGTTATCCACTCAGCTTTTCTGAGCGTTGCATCAGAAATATAAATTATCCACTCAGCTCTTCTGAGCGTTGCATCAGAAATATAGTTTATCCACTCAGCTCTTCTGAGTGTTGCATCAGAAACAAACTTTATCCACTCAGCTCTTCTGAATGTTGCATCAGAAATAAACGTTATCCACTCAGCTCTTCTGAACGTTGCATCAGAAATATAAATTATCCACTCAGCTCTTCTGAGTGTTGCATCAGAAATAAACTTTATCCACTTAGCACTTCTGAACGTTGCATCAGAAACAAACTTTGTCCACTCAGCTCTTCTGAATGTTGCATCACAAATAAACGTTATCCACTCAGCTCTTCTGAATGTTGCATCAGAAATAAACTTTATCCACTCAGCTCTCCTGAATGTTGCATCAGAAATAAACTTTATCCGCTCAGCTCTTCTGAACATTGCATCAGAAATAAGCTTATCCACTCAGCTCTTCTGAACGTTGCATCAGAAATAAACGTTATCCACTCAGCTATTCTGAGCGTTGCATCAGAAATAAACGTTATACACTCAGCTCTTCTAAACGTTGCATCAGAAATAAACGTTATCCACTCAGCTCTGCTGAACGTTCCATCAGAAATAAACGTTATCCACTCAGCTTTTCTGAGCATTTCATCAGAAATAAACTTTATCCATTCAGCTCTTCTGAGCATTGCATCAGAAATAAACCATATCCACTCAGCTCTTCTGAACGTTGCATCAGAAATAAACGTTATCTACTCAGCTCTTCTGAATGTTGCATCAGAAATAGACTTTATCCACTCAGCTCTTCTGAACGTTGCATCAGAAATAAACTTTATCCACTCAGCTCTTCTGAGCATTTCATCAGAAATAAACGTTATCCACTCAGCTTTTCTGAGCGTTGCATCAGAAATAAACGTTATCCACTGAGCTCTTCTGAACGTTGCATCAGAAATAATTTTATCCACTCAGCTCTTCTGAGCATTGCATCAGAAATAAACTTTATCCACTCAGCTCTTCTGAACGTTGCATCAGAAATATAAATTATCCACTCAGCTCTTCTGAGCGTTGCATCAGAAATATAGTTTATCCACTCAGCTCTTCTGAGTGTTGCATCAGAAACAAACTTTATCCACTCAGCTCTTCTGAATGTTGCATCAGAAATAAACTTTATCCACTCAGCTCTCCTGAATGTTGCATCAGAAATAAACTTTATCCACTCAGCTCTTCTGAACATTGCATCAGAAATAAACTTTATCCACTCAGCTCTTCTGAACGTTGCATCAGAAATAAACGTTATCCACTCAGCTATTCTGAGCGTTGCATCAGAAATAAACGTTATCCACTCAGCTCTTCTAAACGTTGCATCAGAAATAAACGTTATCCACTCAGCTCTGCTGAACGTTGCATCAGAAATAAACGTTATCCACTCAGCTCTTCTGAATGTTGCATCAGAAATAGACTTTATCCACTCAGCTCTTCTGAACGTTGTATCAGAAATAAACTTTATCCACTTTGCTCTTCTGAACGTTGCATCAGAAATAAACTTTATCCACTCAGCTCTTCTGAGCATTTCATCAGAAATAAACGTTATCCACTCAGCTTTTCTGAGCGTTGCATCAGAAATAAACTTTATCCACTGAGCTCTTCTGAACGTTGCATCAGAAATAATTTTATCCACTCAGCTCTTCTGAGCATTGCATCAGAAATAAACTTTATCCACTCAGCTCTTCTGAACGTTGCATCAGAAATATAAATTATCCACTCAGCTCTCTGAGCGTTGCATCAGAAATATAGTTTATCCACTCAGCTCTTCTGAGTGTTGCATCATAAACAAACTTTATCCACTCAGCTCTTCTGAATGTTGGATCACAAATAAACTTTATCCACTCAGCTCTTCTGAGCGCTGCATCAGAATTAAACGTTATCCAATGAGCTCTTTTGAATGTTGCATCAGAAATAAACTTTATCCACTTAGCTCTTCTGAGCGTTGCATCAGAAATAAACGTTATCCACTGAGCTCTTCTGAGCATTGCATCAGAAATAAACGTTATCCACTGAGCTCTTCTGAGCGTTGCATCAGAAATAAACTTTATCCACTTAGCACTTCTGAACGTTGCATCAGAAACAAACTTTGTCCACTCAGCTCTTCTGAATGTTGCATCACAAATAAACGTTATCCACTCAGCTCTTCTGAATGTTGCATCAGAAATAAACTTTATCCACTCAGCTCTCCTGAATGTTGCATCAGAAATAAACTTTATCCACTCAGCTCTTCTGAACATTGCATCAGAAATAAGCTTATCCGCTCAGCTCATCTGAACGTTGCATCAGAAATAAACGTTATCCACTCAGCTATTCTGAGCGTTGCATCAGAAATAAACGTTATACACTCAGCTCTTCTAAACGTTGCATCAGAAATAAACGTTATCTACTCAGCTCTGCTGAACGTTCCATCAGAAATAAACGTTATCCACTCAGCTCTTCTGAACGTTGCATCAGAAATAAACGTTATCCACTCAGCTCTTCTGAATGTTGCATCAGAAATAGACTTTATCCACTCAGCTCTTCTGAACGTTGCATCAGAAATAAACTTTATCCACTCAGCTCTTCTGAGCATTTCATCAGAAATAAACGTTATCCACTCAGCTTTTCTGAGCGTTGCATCAGAAATAAACTTTATCCACTGAGCTCTTCTGAACGTTGCATCAGAAATAATTTTATCCACTCAGCTCTTCTGAGCATTGCATCAGAAATAAACTTTATCCACTCAGCTCTTCTGAACGTTGCATCAGAAATATAAATTATCCACTCAGCTCTTCTGAGCATTGCATCAGAAATATAGTTTATCCACTCAGCTCTTCTGAACATTGCATCAGAAATAAACTTTATCCATTCAGCTCTTCTGAGCATTGCATCAGAAATAAACTTTATCCACTCAGCTCTTCTGAACGTTGCATCAGAAATAAACGTTATCCACTCAGCTCTTCTGAATGTTGCATCAGAAATAGACTTTATCCACTTTGCTCTTCTGAACGTTGAATCAGAAATAAACTTTATCCACTTTTCTCTTCTGAACGTTGCATCAGAAATAAACTTTATCCACTCAGCTCTTCTGAGCATTTCATCCGAAATAAACGTTATCCACTCAGCTTTTCTGAGCGTTGCATCAGAAATAAACTTTATCCACTGAGCTCTTCTGAACGTTGCATCAGAAATAATTTTATCCACTTTGCTCTTCTGAGCATTGCATCAGAAATAAACTTTATCCACTCAGCTCCTCTGAACGTTGCATCAGAAATATAAATTATCCACTCAGCTCTCTGAGCGTTGCATCAGAAATATAGTTTATCCACTCAGCTCTTCTGAGTGTTGCATCAGAAACAAACTTTATCCACTCAGCTCTTCTGAATGTTGGATCACAAATAAACTTTATCCACTCAGCTCTTCTGAGCGCTGCATCAGAATTAAACGTTATCCAATGAGCTCTTTTGAATGTTGGATCAGAAATAAACTTTATCCACTTAGCTCTTCTGAGCGTTGCATCAGAAATAAACGTTATCCACTGAGCTCTTCTGAGCATTGCATCAGAAATAAACGTTATCCACTGAGCTCTTCTGAGCGTTGCATCAGAAATAAACTTTATCCACTTAGCACTTCTGAACGTTGCATCAGAAACAAACTTTGTCCACTCAGCTCTTCTGAATGTTGCATCACAAATAAACGTTATCCACTCAGCTCTTCTGAATGTTGCATCAGAAATAAACTTTATCCACTCAGCTCTCCTGAATGTTGCATCAGAAATAAACTTTATCCACTCAGCTCTTCTGAACATTGCATCAGAAATAAGCTTATCCACTCAGCTCTTCTGAACGTTGCATCAGAAATAAACGTTATCCACTCAGCTATTCTGAGCGTTGCATCAGAAATAAACGTTATACACTCAGCTCTTCTAAACGTTGCATCAGAAATAAACGTTATCCACTCAGCTCTGCTGAACGTTCCATCAGAAATAAACGTTATCCACTCAGCTTTTCTGAGCATTGCATCAGAAATAAACTTTATCCATTCAGCTCTTCTGAGCATTGCATCAGAAATAAACTATATCCACTCAGCTCTTCTGAACGTTGCATCACAAATAAATGTTATCCACTCAGCTCTTCTGAATGTTGCATCAGAAATAGACTTTATCCACTCAGCTCTTCTGAACGTTGCATCAGAAATAAACTTTATCCACTCAGCTCTTCTGAGCATTTCATCAGAAATAAACGTTATCCACTCAGCTTTTCTGAGCGTTGCATCAGAAATAAACTTTATCCACTGAGCTCTTCTGAACGTTGCATCAGAAATAATTTTATCCACTCAGCTCTTCTGAATGTTGCATCAGAAATAAACTTTATCCACTCAGCTCTCCTGAATGTTGCATCAGAAATAAACTTTATCCACTCAGCTCTTCTGAACATTGCATCAGAAATAAGCTTATCCACTCAGCTCTTCTGAACGTTGCATCAGAAATAAACGTTATCCACTCAGCTATTCTGAGCGTTGCATCAGAAATAAACGTTATACACTCAGCTCTTCTAAACGGTGCATCAGAAATAAACGTTATCCACTCAGCTCTGCTGAACGTTCCATCAGAAATAAACGTTATCCACTCAGCTTTTCTGAGCATTGCATCAGAAATAAACTTTATCCATTCAGCTCTTCTGAGCATTGCATCAGAAATAAACTATATCCACTCAGCTCTTCTGAACGTTGCATCAGAAATAAACGTTATCCACTCAGCTCTTCTGAATGTTGCATCAGAAATAGACTTTATCCACTCAGCTCTTCTGAACGTTGCATCAGAAATAATTTTATCCACTCAGCTCTTCTGAGCATTGCATCAGAAATAAACTTTATCCACTCAGCTCTTCTGAACGTTGCATCAGAAATATAAATTATCCACTCAGCTCTTCTGAGCGTTGCATCAGAAATATAGTTTATCCACTCAGCTCTTCTGAGTGTTGCATCAGAAACAAACTTTATCCACTCAGCTCTTCTGAATGTTGCATCAGAAATAAACTTTATCCACTCAGCTCTCCAGAATGTTGCATCAGAAATAAACTTTATCCACTCAGCTCTTCTGAACATTGCATCAGAAATAAACTTTATCCACTCAGCTCTTCTGAACGTTGCATCAGAAATAAACGTTATCCACTCAGCTATTCTGAGCGTTGCATCAGAAATAAACGTTATCCACTCAGCTCTTCTAAACGTTGCATCAGAAATAAACGTTATCCACTCAGCACTGCTGAACGTTCCATCAGAAATAAACGTTATCCACTCAGCTTTTCTGAGCATTGCATCAGAAATAAACTTTATCCATTCAGCTCTTCTGAGCATTGCATCAGAAATAAACTTTATCCACTCAGCTCTTCTGAACGTTGCATCAGAAATAAACGTTATCCACTCAGCTCTTCTGAATGTTGCATCAGAAATAGACTTTATCCACTTTGCTCTTCTGAACGTTGAATCAGAAATAAACTTTATCCACTTTTCTCTTCTGAACGTTGCATCAGAAATAAACTTTATCCACTCAGCTCTTCTGAGCATTTCATCCGAAATAAACGTTATCCACTCAGCTTTTCTGAGCATTGCATCAGAAATAAACTTTATCCACTTTTCTCTTCTGAACGTTGCATCAGAAATATAAATTATCCACTCAGCTCTGCTGAACGTTCCATCAGAAATAAACGTTATCCACTCAGCTTTTCTGAGCATTGCATCAGAAATAAACTTTATCCATTCAGCTCTTCTGAGCATTGCATCAGAAATAAACTATATCCACTCAGCTCTTCTGAACGTTGCATCAGAAACAAACTTTGTCCACTCAGCTCTTCTGAATGTTGCATCACAAATAAACGTTATCCACTCAGCTCTTCTGAATGTTGCATCAGAAATAAACTTTATCCACTCAGCTCTCCTGAATGTTGCATCAGAAATAAACTTTATCCACTCAGCTCTTCTGAACATTGCATCAGAAATAAGCTTATCCACTCAGCTCTTCTGAACGTTGCATCAGAAATAAACGTTATCCACTCAGCTATTCTGAGCGTTGCATCAGAAATAAACGTTATACACTCAGCTCTTCTAAACGTTGCATCAGAAATAAACGTTATCCACTCAGCTCTGCTGAACGTTCCATCAGAAATAAACGTTATCCACTCAGCTTTTCTGAGCATTGCATCAGAAATAAACTTTATCCATTCAGCTCTTCTGAGCATTGCATCAGAAATAAACTATATCCACTCAGCTCTTCTGAACGTTGCATCAGAATCAAACTTTGTCCACTCAGCTCTTCTGAATGTTGCATCACAAATAAACGTTATCCACTCAGCTCTTCTGAATGTTGCATCAGAAATAAACTTTATCCACTCAGCTCTCCTGAATGTTGCATCAGAAATAAACTTTATCCACTCAGCTCTTCTGAACATTGCATCAGAAATAAGCTTATCCACTCAGCTCTTCTGAACGTTGCATCAGAAATAAACGTTATCCACTCAGCTATTCTGAGCGTTGCATCAGAAATAAACGTTATACACTCAGCTCTTCTAAACGTTGCATCAGAAATAAACGTTATCCACTCAGCTCTGCTGAACGTTCCATCAGAAATAAACGTTATCCACTCAGCTTTTCTGAGCATTGCATCAGAAATAAACTTTATCCATTCAGCTCTTCTGAGCATTGCATCAGAAATAAACTATATCCACTCAGCTCTTCTGAACGTTGCATCAGAAACAAACTTTGTCCACTCAGCTCTTCTGAATGTTGCATCACAAATAAACGTTATCCACTCAGCTCTTCTGAATTTTGCATCAGAAATAAACTTTATCCACTCAGCTCTCCTGAATGTTGCATCAGAAATAAACTTTATCCACTCAGCTCTTCTGAACATTGCATCAGAAATAAACTTTATCCACTCAGCTCTTCTGAACGTTGCATCAGAAATAAACGTTATCCACTCAGCTATTCTGAGCGTTGCATCAGAAATAAACGTTATCCACTCAGCTCTTCTAAACGTTGCATCAGAAATAAACGTTATCCACTCAGCTCTGCTGAACGTTCCATCAGAAATAATCGTTATCCACTGAGCTCTTCTGAGCATTGCATCAGAAATAAACGTTATCCACTGAGCTCTTCTGAGCGTTGCATCAGAAATAAACTTTATCCACTTAGCACTTCTGAACGTTGCATCAGAAACAAACTTTGTCCACTCAGCTCTTCTGAATGTTGCATCACAAATAAACGTTATCCACTCAGCTCTTCTGAATGTTGCATCAGAAATAAACTTTATCCACTCAGCTCTCCTGAATGTTGCATCAGAAATAAACTTTATCCACTCAGCTCTTCTTAACATTGCATCAGAAATAAGCTTATCCACTCAGCTCTTCTGAACGTTGCATCAGAAATAAACGTTATCCACTCAGCTATTCTGAGCGTTGCATCAGAATTAAACGTTATACACTCAGCTCTTCTAAACGTTGCATCAGAAATAAACGTTATCCACTCAGCTCTGCTGAACGTTCCATCAGAAATAAACGTTATCCACTCAGCTTTTCTGAGCATTGCATCAGAAATAAACTTTATCCATTCAGCTCTTCTGAGCATTGCATCGGAAATATAGTTTATCCACTCAGCTCTTCTGAGTGTTGCATCAGAAACAAACTTTATCCACTCAGCTCTTCTGAATGTTGGATCACAAATAAACTTTATCCACTCAGCTCTTCTGAGCGCTGCATCAGAATTAAACGTTATCCAATGAGCTCTTTTGAATGTTGCATCAGAAATAAACTTTATCCACTTAGCTCTTCTGAGCGTTGCATCAGAAATAATCGTTATCCACTGAGCTCTTCTGAGCATTGCATCAGAAATAAACGTTATCCACTGAGCTCTTCTGAGCGTTGCATCAGAAATAAACTTTATCCACTTAGCACTTCTGAACGTTGCATCAGAAACAAACTTTGTCCACTCAGCTCTTCTGAATGTTGCATCACAAATAAACGTTATCCACTCAGCTCTTCTGAATGTTGCATCAGAAATAAACTTTATCCACTCAGCTCTCCTGAATGTTGCATCAGAAATAAACTTTATCCACTCAGCTCTTCTGAACATTGCATCAGAAATAAGCTTATCCACTCAGCTCTTCTGAACGTTGCATCAGAAATAAACGTTATCCACTCAGCTATTCTGAGCGTTGCATCAGAAATAAACGTTATACACTCAGCTCTTCTAAACGTTGCATCAGAAATAAACGTTATCCACTCAGCTCTGCTGAACGTTCCATCAGAAATAAACGTTATCCACTCAGCTTTTCTGAGCATTGCATCAGAAATAAACTTTATCCATTCAGCTCTTCTGAGCATTGCATCAGAAATAAACTATATCCACTCAGCTCTTCTGAACATTGCATCAGAAATAAACTTTATCCACTCAGCTCTTCTGAACGTTGCATCAGAAATAAACGTTATCCACTCAGCTATTCTGAGCGTTGCATCAGAAATAAACGTTATCCACTCAGCTCTTCTAAACGTTGCATCAGAAATAAACGTTATCCACTCAGCTCTGCTGAACGTTCCATCAGAAATAAACGTTATCCACTCAGCTTTTCTGAGCATTGCATCAGAAATAAACTTTATCCATTCAGCTCTTCTGAGCATTGCATCAGAAATAAACTTTATCCACTCAGCTCTTCTGAACGTTGCATCAGAAATAAACGTTATCCACTCAGCTCTTCTGAATGTTGCATCAGAAATAGACTTTATCCACTTTGCTCTTCTGAACGTTGAATCAGAAATAAACTTTATCCACTTTTCTCTTCTGAACGTTGCATCAGAAATAAACTTTATCCACTCAGCTCTTCTGAGCATTTCATCCGAAATAAACGTTATCCACTCAGCTTTTCTGAGCGTTGCATCAGAAATAAACTTTATCCACTGAGCTCTTCTGAACGTTGCATCAGAAATAATTTTATCCACTCAGCTCTTCTGAGCATTGCATCAGAAATAAACTTTATCCACTCAGCTCTTCTGAACGTTGCATCAGAAATAAACGTTATCCACTCAGCTCTGCTGAACGTTCCATCAGAAATAAACGTTATCCACTCAGCTTTTCTGAGCATTGCATCAGAAATAAACTTTATCCACTCAGCTCTCCTGAATGTTGCATCAGAAATAAACTTTATCCACTCAGCTCTTCTTAACATTGCATCAGAAATAAGCTTATCCACTCAGCTCTTCTGAACGTTGCATCAGAAATAAACGTTATCCACTCAGCTATTCTGAGCGTTGCATCAGAAATAAACATTATACACTCAGCTCTTCTAAACGTTGCATCAGAAATAAACGTTATCCACTCAGCTCTGCTGAACGTTCCATCAGAAATAAACGTTATCCACTCAGCTTTTCTGAGCATTGCATCAGAAATAAACTTTATCCATTCAGCTCTTCTGAGCATTGCATCAGAAATATAGTTTATCCACTCAGCTCTTCTGAGTGTTGCATCAGAAACAAACTTTATCCACTCAGCTCTTCTGAATGTTGGATCACAAATAAACTTTATCCACTCAGCTCTTCTGAGCGCTGCATCAGAATTAAACGTTATCCAATGAGCTCTTTTGAATGTTGCATCAGAAATAAACTTTATCCACTTAGCTCTTCTGAGCGTTGCATCAGAAATAATCGTTATCCACTGAGCTCTTCTGAGCATTGCATCAGAAATAAACGTTATCCACTGAGCTCTTCTGAGCGTTGCATCAGAAATAAACTTTATCCACTTAGCACTTCTGAACGTTGCATCAGAAACAAACTTTGTCCACTCAGCTCTTCTGAATGTTGCATCACAAATAAACGTTATCCACTCAGCTCTTCTGAATGTTGCATCAGAAATAAACTTTATCCACTCAGCTCTCCTGAATGTTGCATCAGAAATAAACTTTATCCACTCAGCTCTTCTGAACATTGCATCAGAAATAAGCTTATCCACTCAGCTCTTCTGAACGTTGCATCAGAAATAAAAGTTATCCACTCAGCTATTCTGAGCGTTGCATCAGAAATAAACGTTATACACTCAGCTCTTCTAAACGTTGCATCAGAAATAAATGTTATCCACTCAGCTCTGCTGAACGTTCCATCAGAAATAAACGTTATCCACTCAGCTTTTCTGAGCATTGCATCAGAAATAAACTTTATCCATTCAGCTCTTCTGAGCATTGCATCAGAAATAAACTATATCCACTCAGCTCTTCTGAACATTGCATCAGAAATAAACTTTATCCACTCAGCTCTTCTGAACGTTGCATCAGAAATAAACGTTATCCACTCAGCTATTCTGAGCGTTGCATCAGAAATAAACGTTATCCACTCAGCTCTTCTAAACGTTGCATCAGAAATAAACGTTATCCACTCAGCTCTGCTGAACGTTCCATCAGAAATAAACGTTATCCACTCAGCTTTTCTGAGCATTGCATCAGAAATAAACTTTATCCATTCAGCTCTTCTGAGCATTGCATCAGAAATAAACTTTATCCACTCAGCTCTTCTGAACGTTGCATCAGAAATAAACGTTATCCACTCAGCTCTTCTGAATGTTGCATCAGAAATAGACTTTATCCACTTTGCTCTTCTGAACGTTGCATCAGAAATAAACTTTATCCACTTTTCTCTTCTGAACGTTGCATCAGAAATAAACTTTATCCACTCAGCTCTTCTGAGCATTTCATCCGAAATAAACGTTATCCACTCAGCTTTTCTGAGCGTTGCATCAGAAATAAACTTTATCCACTGAGCTCTTCTGAACGTTGCATCAGAAATAATTTTATCCACTCAGCTCTTCTGAGCATTGCATCAGAAATAAACTTTATCCACTCAGCTCTTCTGAACGTTGCATCAGAAATATAAATTATCCACTCAGCTCTGCTGAACGTTCCATCAGAAATAAACGTTATCCACTCAGCTTTTCTGAGCATTGCATCAGAAATAAACTTTATCCATTCAGCTCTTCTGAGCATTGCATCAGAAATAAACTATATCCACTCAGCTCTTCTGAACGTTGCATCAGAAACAAACTTTGTCCACTCAGCTCTTCTGAATGTTGCATCACAAATAAACGTTATCCACTCAGCTCTTCTGAATGTTGCATCAGAAATAAACTTTATCCACCCAGCTCTCCTGAATGTTGCATCAGAAATAAACTTTATCCACTCAGCTCTTCTGAACATTGCATCAGAAATAAGCTTATCCACTCAGCTCTTCTGAACGTTGCATCAGAAATAAACGTTATCCACTCAGCTATTCTGAGCGTTGCATCAGAAATAAACGTTATACACTCAGCTCTTCTAAACGTTGCATCAGAAATAAACGTTATCCACTCAGCTCTGCTGAACGTTCCATCAGAAATAAACGTTATCCACTCAGCTTTTCTGAGCATTGCATCAGAAATAAACTTTATCCATTCAGCTCTTCTGAGCATTGCATCAGAAATAAACTATATCCACTCAGCTCTTCTGAACGTTGCATCAGAATCAAACTTTGTCCACTCAGCTCTTCTGAATGTTGCATCACAAATAAACGTTATCCACTCAGCTCTTCTGAATGTTGCATCAGAAATAAACTTTATCCACTCAGCTCTCCTGAAGGTTGCATCAGAAATAAACTTTATCCACTCAGCTCTTCTGAACATTGCATCAGAAATAAGCTTATGCACTCAGCTCTTCTGAACGTTGCATCAGAAATAAACGTTATCCACTCAGCTATTCTGAGCGTTGCATCAGAAATAAACGTTATACACTCAGCTCTTCTAAACGTTGCATCAGAAATAAACGTTATCCACTCAGCTCTGCTGAACGTTCCATCAGAAATAAACGTTATCCACTCAGCTTTTCTGAGCATTGCATCAGAAATAAACTTTATCCATTCAGCTCTTCTGAGCATTGCATCAGAAATAAACTATATCCACTCAGCTCTTCTGAACGTTGCATCAGAAACAAACTTTGTCCACTCAGCTCTTCTGAATGTTGCATCACAAATAAACGTTATCCACTCAGCTCTTCTGAATTTTGCATCAGAAATAAACTTTATCCACTCAGCTCTCCTGAATGTTGCATCAGAAATAAACTTTATCCACTCAGCTCTCCTGAATGTTGCATCAGAAATAAACTTTATCCACTCAGCTCTTCTGAACATTGCATCAGAAATAAACTTTATCCACTCAGCTCTTCTGAACGTTGCATCAGAAATAAACGTTATCCACTCAGCTATTCTGAGCGTTGCATCAGAAATAAACGTTATCCACTCAGCTCTTCTAAACGTTGCATCAGAAATAAACGTTATCCACTCAGCTCTGCTGAACGTTCCATCAGAAATAATAGTTATCCACTGAGCTCTTCTGAGCATTGCATCAGAAATAAACGTTATCCACTGAGCTCTTCTGAGCGTTGCATCAGAAATAAACTTTATCCACTTAGCACTTCTGAACGTTGCATCAGAAACAAACTTTGTCCACTCAGCTCTTCTGAATGTTGCATCACAAATAAACGTTATCCACTCAGCTCTTCTGAATGTTGCATCAGAAATAAACTTTATCCACTCAGCTCTCCTGAATGTTGCATCAGAAATAAACTTTATCCACTCAGCTCTTCTTAACATTGCATCAGAAATAAGCTTATCCACTCAGCTCTTCTGAACGTTGCATCAGAAATAAACGTTATCCACTCAGCTATTCTGAGCGTTGCATCAGAAATAAACGTTATACACTCAGCTCTTCTAAACGTTGCATCAGAAATAAACGTTATCCACTCAGCTCTGCTGAACGTTCCATCAGAAATAAACGTTATCCACTCAGCTTTTCTGAGCATTGCATCAGAAATAAACTTTATCCATTCAGCTCTTCTGAGCATTGCATCAGAAATAAACTATATCCACTCAGCTCTTCTGAACGTTGCATCAGAAACAAACTTTGTCCACTCAGCTCTTCTGAATGTTGCATCACAAATAAACGTTATCCACTCAGCTCTTCTGAATTTTGCATCAGAAATAAACTTTATCCACTCAGCTCTCCTGAATGTTGCATCAGAAATAAACTTTATCCACTCAGCTCTCCTGAATGTTGCATCAGAAATAAACTTTATCCACTCAGCTCTTCTGAACATTGCATCAGAAATAAACTTTATCCACTCAGCTCTTCTGAACGTTGCATCAGAAATAAACGTTATCCACTCAGCTATTCTGAGCGTTGCATCAGAAATAAACGTTATCCACTCAGCTCTTCTAAACGTTGCATCAGAAATAAACGTTATCCACTCAGCTCTGCTGAACGTTCCATCAGAAATAATCGTTATCCACTGAGCTCTTCTGAGCATTGCATCAGAAATAAACGTTATCCACTGAGCTCTTCTGAGCGTTGCATCAGAAATAAACTTTATCCACTTAGCACTTCTGAACGTTGCATCAGAAACAAACTTTGTCCATTCAGCTCTTCTGAATGTTGCATCACAAATAAACGTTATCCACTCAGCTCTTCTGAATGTTGCATCAGAAATAAACTTTATCCACTCAGCTCTCCTGAATGTTGCATCAGAAATAAACTTTATCCACTCAGCTCTTCTTAACATTGCATCAGAAATAAACGTTATCCACTCAGCTATTCTGAGCGTTGCATCAGAAATAAACGTTATCCACTCAGCTATTCTGAGCGTTGCATCAGAAATAAACGTTATACACTCAGCTCTTCTAAACGTTGCATCAGAAATAAACGTTATCCACTCAGCTCTGCTGAACGTTCCATCAGAAATAGACTTTATCCACTCAGCTCTTCTGAACGTTGCATCAGAAATAAACGTTATACACTCAGCTCTTCTAAACGTTGCATCAGAAATAAACGTTATCCACTCAGCTCTGCTGAACGTTCCATCAGAAATAGACTTTATCCACTCAGCTCTTCTGAATGTTGCATCAGAAATAAACGTTATCCACTCAGCTCTTCTGAACGTTGCATCAGAAATATAAATTATCCACTCAGCTCTTCTGAGCGTTGCATCAGAAATAAACTTTATCCACTTAGCACTTCTGAACGTTGCATCAGAAACAAACTTTGTCCACTCAGCTCTTCTGAATGTTGCATCACAAATAAACGTTATCCACTCAGCTCTTCTGAATGTTGCATCAGAAATAAACTTTATCCACTCAGCTCTCCTGAATGTTGCATCAGAAATAAACTTTATCCACTCAGCTCTTCTGAACATTGCATCAGAAATAAGCTTATCCACTCAGCTCTTCTGAACGTTGCATCAGAAATAAACGTTATCCACTCAGCTATTCTGAGCGTTGCATCAGAAATAAACGTTATACACTCAGCTCTTCTAAACGTTGCATCAGAAATAAACGTTATCCACTCAGCTCTGCTGAACGTTCCATCAGAAATAAACGTTATCCACTCAGCTTTTCTGAGCATTGCATCAGAAATAAACTTTATCCATTCAGCTCTTCTGAGCATTGCATCAGAAATAAACCATATCCACTCAGCTCTTCTGAACGTTGCATCAGAAATAAACGTTATCCACTCAGCTCTTCTGAATGTTGCATCAGAAATAGACTTTATCCACTCAGCTCTTCTGAACGTTGCATCAGAAATAAACTTTATCCACTCAGCTCTTCTGAGCATTTCATCAGAAATAAACGTTATCCACTCAGCTTTTCTGAGCGTTGCATCAGAAATAAACGTTATCCACTGAGCTCTTCTGAACGTTGCATCAGAAATAATTTTATCCACTCAGTTCTTCTGAGCATTGCATCAGAAATAAACTTTATCCACTCAGCTCTTCTGAACGTTGCATCAGAAATATAAATTATCCACTCAGCTCTTCTGAGCGTTGCATCAGAAATATAGTTTATCCACTCAGCTCTTCTGAGTGTTGCATCAGAAACAAACTTTATCCACTCAGCTCTTCTGAATGTTGCATCAGAAATAAACTTTATCCACTCAGCTCTCCTGAATGTTGCATCAGAAATAAACTTTATCCACTCAGCTCTTCTGAACATTGCATCAGAAATAAACTTTATCCACTCAGCTCTTCTGAACGTTGCGTCAGAAATAAACGTTATCCACTCAGCTATTCTGAGTATTGCATCAGAAATAAACGTTATCCACTCAGCTCTTCTAAACGTTGCATCAGAAATAAACGTTATCCACTCAGCTCTGCTGAACGTTGCATCAGAAATAAACGTTATCCACTCAGCTCTTCTGAATGTTGCATCAGAAATAGACTTTATCCACTCAGCTCTTCTGAACGTTGTAACAGAAATAAACTTTATCCACTTTGCTCTTCTGAACGTTGCATCAGAAATAAACTTTATCCACTCAGCTCTTCTGAGCATTTCATCAGAAATAAACGTTATCCACTCAGCTTTTCTGAGCGTTGCATCAGAAATAAACTTTATTCACTGAGCTCTTCTGAACGTTGCATCAGAAATAATTTTATCCACTCAGCTCTTCTGAGCATTGCATCAGAAATAAACTTTATCCACTCAGCTCTTCTGAACGTTGCATCAGAAATATAAATTATCCACTCAGCTCTCTGAGCGTTGCATCAGAAATATAGTTTATCCACTCAGCTCTTCTGAGTGTTGCATCAGAAACAAACTTTATCCACTCAGCTCTTCTGAATGTTGGATCACAAATAAACTTTATCCACTCAGCTCTTCTGAGCGCAGCATCAGAATTAAACGTTATCCAATGAGCTCTTTTGAATGTTGCATCAGAAATAAACTTTATCCACTTAGCTCTTCTGAGCGTTGCATCAGAAATAAACGTTATCCACTGAGCTCTTCTGAGCATTGCATCAGAAATAAACGTTATCCACTGAGCTCTTCTGAGCGTTGCATCAGAAATAAACTTTATCCACTTAGCACTTCTGAACGTTGCATCAGAAACAAACTTTGTCCACTCAGCTCTTCTGAATATTGCATCACAAATAAACGTTATCCACTCAGCTCTTCTGAATGTTGCATCAGAAATAAACTTTATCCACTCAGCTCTCCTGAATGTTGCATCAGAAATAAACTTTATCCACTCAGCTCTTCTGAACATTGCATCAGAAATAAGCTTATCCGCTCAGCTCATCTGAACGTTGCATCAGAAATAAACGTTATCCACTCAGCTATTCTGAGCGTTGCATCAGAAATAAACGTTATACACTCAGCTCTTCTAAACGTTGCATCAGAAATAAACGTTATCCACTCAGCTCTGCTGAACGTTCCATCAGAAATAAACGTTATCCACTCAGCTTTTCTGAGCATTGCATCAGAAATAAACTTTATCCATTCAGCTCTTCTGAGCATTGCATCAGAAATAAACTATATCCACTCAGCTCTTCTGAACGTTGCATCAGAAATAAACGTTATCCACTCAGCTCTTCTGAATGTTGCATCAGAAATATACTTTATCCACTCAGCTCTTCTGAACGTTGCATCAGAAATAAACTTTATCCACTCAGCTCTTCTGAGCATTTCATCAGAAATAAACGTTATCCACTCAGCTTTTCTGAGCGTTGCATCAGAAATAAACTTTATCCACTGAGCTCTTCTGAACGTTGCATCAGAAATAATTTTATCCACTCAGCTCTTCTGAGCATTGCATCAGAAATAAACTTTATCCACTCAGCTCTTCTGAACGTTGCATCAGAAATATAAATTATCCACTCAGCTCTTCTGAGCGTTGCATCAGAAATATAGTTTATCCACTCAGCTCTTCTGAACATTGCATCAGAAATAAACTTTATCCATTCAGCTCTTTTGAGCATTGCATCAGAAATAAACTTTATCCACTCAGCTCTTCTGAACGTTGCATCAGAAATAAACGTTATCCACTCAGCTCTTCTGAATGTTGCATCAGAAATAGACTTTATCCACTTTGCTCTTCTGAACGTTGAATCAGAAATAAACTTTATCCACTTTTCTCTTCTGAACGTTGCATCAGAAATAAACTTTATCCACTCAGCTCTTCTGAGCATTTCATCCGAAATAAACGTTATCCACTCAGCTTTTCTGAGCGTTGCATCAGAAATAAACTTTATCCACTGAGCTCTTCTGAACGTTGCAACAGAAATAATTTTATCCACTCAGCTCTTCTGAACGTTGCATCAGAAACAAACTTTGTCCACTCAGCTCTTCTGAATGTTGCATCACAAATAAACGTTATCCACTCAGCTCTTCTGAATGTTGCATCAGAAATAAACTTTATCCACTCAGCTCTCCTGAATGTTGCATCAGAAATAAACTTTATCCACTCAGCTCTTCTGAACATTGCATCAGAAATAAGCTTATCCACTCAGCTCTTCTGAACGTTGCATCAGAAATAAACGTTATCCACTCAGCTATTCTGAGCGTTGCATCAGAAATAAACGTTATACACTCAGCTCTTCTAAACGTTGCATCAGAAATAAACGTTATCCACTCAGCTCTGCTGAACGTTCAATCAGAAATAAACGTTATCCACTCAGCTTTTCTGAGCATTGCATCAGAAATAAACTTTATCCATTCAGCTCTTCTGAGCATTGCATCAGAAATAAACTATATCCACTCAGCTCTTCTGAACGTTGCATCAGAAATAAACGTTATCCACTCAGCTCTTCTGAATGTTGCATCAGAAATAGACTTTATCCACTCAGCTCTTCTGAACGTTGCATCAGAAATAAACTTTATCCACTCAGCTCTTCTGAGCATTTCATCAGAAATAAACGTTATCCACTCAGCTTTTCTGAGCGTTGCATCAGAAATAAACTTTATCCACTGAGCTCTTCTGAACGTTGCATCAGAAATAATTTTATCCACTCAGCTCTTCTGAGCATTGCATCAGAAATAAACTTTATCCACTCAGCTCTTCTGAACGTTGCATCAGAAATATAAATTATCCACTCAGCTCTTCTGAGCGTTGCATCAGAAATATAGTTTATCCACTCAGCTCTTCTGAGTGTTGCATCAGAAACAAACTTTATCCACTCAGCTCTTCTGAATGTTGCATCAGAAATAAACGTTATCCACTCAGCTCTTCTGAACGTTGCATCAGAAATATAAATTATCCACTCAGCTCTTCTGAGCGTTGCATCAGAAATAAACTTTATCCACTTAGCACTTCTGAACGTTGCATCAGAAACAAACTTTGTCCACTCAGCTCTTCTGAATGTTGCATCAGAAATAAACTTTATCCACTCAGCTCTCCTGAATGTTGCATCAGAAATAAACTTTATCCACTCAGCTCTTCTGAACATTGCATCAGAAATAAACTTTATCCACTCAGCTCTTCTGAACGTTGCATCAGAAATAAACGTTATCCACTCAGCTATTCTGAGCGTTGCATCAGAAATAAACGTTATCCACTCAGCTCTTCTGAATGTTGCATCAGAAATAGACTTTATCCACTCAGCTCTTCTGAACGTTGCATCAGAAATAAACTTTATCCACTCAGCTCTTCTGAGCATTTCATCAGAAATAAACGTTATCCACTCAGCTTTTCTGAGCGTTGCATCAGAAATAAACGTTATCCACTGAGCTCTTCTGAACGTTGCATCATAAATAATTTTATCCACTCAGCTCTTCTGAGCATTGCATCAGAAATAAACTTTATCCACTCAGCTCTTCTGAACGTTGCATCAGAAATATAAATTATCCACTCAGCTCTTCTGAGCGTTGCATCAGAAATATAGTTTATCCACTCAGCTCTTCTGAGTGTTGCATCAGAAACAAACTTTATCCACTCAGCTCTTCTGAATGTTGCATCAGAAATAAACTTTATCCACTCAGCTCTCCTGAATGTTGCATCAGAAATAAACTTTATCCACTCAGCTCTTCTGAACATTGCATCAGAAATAAACTTTATCCACTCAGCTCTTCTGAACGTTGCATCAGAAATAAACGTTATCCACTCAGCTATTCTGAGCGTTGCATCAGAAATAAACGTTATCCACTCAGCTCTTCTAAACGTTGCATCAGAAATAAACGTTATCCACTCAGCTCTGCTGAACGTTGCATCAGAAATAAACGTTATCCACTTTGCTCTTCTGAACGTTGCATCAGAAATAAACTTTATCCACTCAGCTCTTCTGAGCATTTCATCAGAAATAAACGTTATCCACTCAGCTTCTCTGAGCGTTGCATCAGAAATAAACTTTATCCACTGAGCTCTTCTGAACGTTGCATCAGAAATAATTTTATCCACTCAGCTCTTCTGAGCATTGCATCAGAAATAAACTTTATCCACTCAGCTCTTCTGAACGTTGCATCAGAAATATAAATTATCCACTCAGCTCTCTGAGCGTTGCATCAGAAATATAGTTTATCCACTCAGCTCTTCTGAGTGTTGCATCAGAAACAAACTTTATCCACTCAGCTCTTCTGAATGTTGGATCACAAATAAACTTTATCCACTCAGCTCTTCTGAGCGCTGCATCAGAATTAAACGTTATCCAATGAGCTCTTTTGAATGTTTCATCAGAAATAAACTTTATCCACTTAGCTCTTCTGAGCGTTGCATCAGAAATAAACGTTATCCACTGAGCTCTTCTGAGCATTGCATCAGAAATAAACGTTATCCACTGAGCTCTTCTGAGCGTTGCATCAGAAATAAACTTTATCCACTTAGCACTTCTGAACGTTGCATCAGAAACAAACTTTGTCCACTCAGCTCTTCTGAATGTTGCATCACAAATAAACGTTATCCACTCAGCTCTTCTGAATGTTGCATCAGAAATAAACTTTATCCACTCAGCTCTCCTGAATGTTGCATCAGAAATAAACTTTATCCACTCAGCTCTTCTGAACATTGCATCAGAAATAAGCTTATCCGCTCAGCTCATCTGAACGTTGCATCAGAAATAAACGTTATCCACTCAGCTATTCTGAGCGTTGCATCAGAAATAAACGTTATACACTCAGCTCTTCTAAACGTTGCATCAGAAATAAACGTTATCCACTCAGCTCTGCTGAACGTTCCATCAGAAATAAACTTTATCCACTCAGCTCTTCTGAACATTGCATCAGAAATAAGCTTATCCACTCAGCTCTTCTGAATGTTGCATCAGAAATAGACTTTATCCACTCAGCTCTTCTGAACGTTGCATCAGAAATAAACTTTATCCACTCAGCTCTTCTGAGCATTTCATCAGAAATAAACGTTATCCACTCAGCTTTTCTGAGCGTTGCATCAGAAATAAACTTTATCCACTGAGCTCTTCTGAACGTTGCATCAGAAATAATTTTATCCACTCAGCTCTTCTGAGCTTTGCATCAGAAATAAACTTTATCCACTCAGCTCTTCTGAACGTTGCATCAGAAATATAAATTATCCACTCAGCTCTTCTAAACGTTGCATCAGAAATAAACGTTATCCACTCAGCTCTGCTGAACGTTCCATCAGAAATAAACGTTATCCACTCAGCTTTTCTGAGCATTGCATCAGAAATAAACTTTATCCACTCAGCTCTTCTGAACATTGCATCGGAAATAAGCTTATCCACTCAGCTCTTCTGAATGTTGCATCAGAAATAGACTTTATCCACTCAGCTCTTCTGAACGTTGCATCAGAAATAAACTTTATCCACTCAGCTCTTCTGAGCATTTCATCAGAAATAAACGTTATCCACTCAGCTTTTCTGAGCGTTGCATCAGAAATAAACTTTATCCACTGAGCTCTTCTGAACGTTGCATCAGAAATAATTTTATCCACTCAGCTCTTCTGAGCATTGCATCAGAAATAAACTTTATCCACTCAGCTCTTCTGAACGTTGCATCAGAAATATAAATTATCCACTCAGCTCTTCTGAGCGTTGCATCAGAAATATAGTTTATCCACTCAGCTCTTCTGAACATTGCATCAGAAATAAACTTTATCCATTCAGCTCTTCTGAGCATTGCATCAGAAATAAACTTTATCCACTCAGCTCTTCTGAACGTTGCATCAGAAATAAACGTTATCCACTCAGCTCTTCTGAATGTTGCATCAGAAATAGACTTTATCCACTTTGCTCTTCTGAACGTTGAATCAGAAATAAACTTTATCCACTTTTCTCTTCTGAACGTTGCATCAGAAATAAACTTTATCCACTCAGCTCTTCTGAGCATTTCATCCGAAATAAACGTTATCCACTCAGCTTTTCTGAGCGTTGCATCAGAAATAAACTTTATCCACTGAGCTCTTCTGAACGTTGCATCAGAAATAATTTTATCCACTCAGCTCTTCTGAGCATTGCATCAGAAATAAAAATTATCCACTCAGCTCTCTGAGCGTTGCATCAGAAATATAGTTTATCCACTCAGCTCTTCTGAGTGTTGCATCAGAAACAAACTTTATCCACTCAGCTCTTCTGAATGTTGGATCACAAATAAACTTTATCCACTCAGCTCTTCTGAGCGCTGCATCAGAATTAAACGTTATCCAATGAGCTCTTTTGAATGTTGCATCAGAAATAAACTTTATCCACTTAGCTCTTCTGAGCGTTGCATCAGAAATAAACGTTATCCACTGAGCTCTTCTGAGCATTGCATCAGAAATAAACGTTATCCACTGAGCTCTTCTGAGCGTTGCATCAGAAATAAACTTTATCCACTTAGCACTTCTGAACGTTGCATCAGAAACAAACTTTGTCCACTCAGCTCTTCTGAATGTTGCATCACAAATAAACGTTATCCACTCAGCTCTTCTGAATGTTGCATCAGAAATAAACTTTATCCACTCAGCTCTCCTGAATGTTGCATCAGAAATAAACTTTATCCACTCAGCTCTTCTGAACATTGCATCAGAAATAAGCTTATCCACTCAGCTCTTCTGAACGTTGCATCAGAAATAAACGTTATCCACTCAGCTATTCTGAGCGTTGCATCAGAAATAAACGTTATACACTCAGCTCTTCTAAACGTTGCATCAGAAATAAACGTTATCCACTCAGCTCTGCTGAACGTTCCATCAGAAATAAACGTTATCCACTCAGCTTTTCTGAGCATTGCATCAGAAGTAAACTTTATCCATTCAGCTCTTCTGAGCATTGCATCAGAAATAAACTTTATCCACTCAGCTCTTCTGAACGTTGCATCACAAATAAACGTTATCCACTCAGCTCTTCTGAATGTTGCATCAGAAATAGACTTTATCCACTCAGCTCTTCTGAACGTTGCATCAGAAATAAACTTTATCCACTCAGCTCTTCTGAGCATTTCATCAGAAATAAACGTTATCCACTCAGCTTTTCTGAGCGTTGCATCAGAAATAAACTTTATCCACTGAGCTCTTCTGAACGTTGCATCAGAAATAATTTTATCCACTCAGCTCTTCTGAATGTTGCATCAGAAATAAACGTTATCCACTCAGCTCTCCTGAATGTTGCATCAGAAATAAACTTTATCCACTCAGCTCTTCTGAACATTGCATCAGAAATAAGCTTATCCACTCAGCTCTTCTGAACGTTGCATCAGAAATAAACGTTATCCACTCAGCTATTCTGAGCGTTGCATCAGAAATAAACGTTATACACTCAGCTCTTCTAAACGTTGCATCAGAAATAAACGTTATCCACTCAGCTCTGCTGAACGTTCCATCAGAAATAAACGTTATCCACTCAGCTTTTCTGAGCATTGCATCAGAAATAAACTTTATCCATTCAGCTCTTCTGAGCATTGCATCAGAAATAAACTATATCCACTCAGCTCTTCTGAACGTTGCATCAGAAATAAACGTTATCCACTCAGCTCTTCTGAATGTTGCATCAGAAATAGACTTTATCCACTCAGCTCTTCTGAACGTTGCATCAGAAATAAACTTTATCCACTCAGCTCTTCTGAGCATTTCATCAGAAATAAACGTTATCCACTCAGCTTTTCTGAGCGTTGCATCAGAAATAAACTTTATCCACTGAGCTCTTCTGAACGTTGCATCAGAAATAATTTTATCCACTCAGCTCTTCTGAGCATTGCATCAGAAATAAACTTTATCCACTCAGCTCTTCTGAACGTTGCATCAGAAATATAAATTATCCACTCAGCTCTTCTGAGCGTTGCATCAGAAATATAGTTTATCCACTCAGCTCTTCTGAGTGTTGCATCAGAAACAAACTTTATCCACTCAGCTCTTCTGAATGTTGCATCAGAAATAAACTTTATCCACTCAGCTCTCCTGAATGTTGCATCAGAAATAAACTTTATCCACTCAGCTCTTCTGAACATTGCATCAGAAATAAACTTTATCCACTCAGCTCTTCTGAACGTTGCATCAGAAATAAACGTTATCCACTCAGCTATTCTGAGCGTTGCATCAGAAATAAACGTTATCCACTCAGCTCTTCTAAACGTTGCATCAGAAATAAACGTTATCCACTCAGCTCTGCTGAACGTTCCATCAGAAATAAACGTTATCCACTCAGCTTTTCTGAGCATTGCATCAGAATTAAACTTTATCCATTCAGCTCTTCTGAGCATTGCATCAGAAATAAACTTTATCCACTCAGCTCTTCTGAACGTTGCATCAGAAATAAACGTTATCCACTCAGCTCTTCTGAATGTTGCATCAGAAATAGACTTTATCCACTTTGCTCTTCTGAACGTTGAATCAGAAATAAACTTTATCCACTTTTCTCTTCTGAACGTTGCATCACAAATAAACTTTATCCACTCAGCTCTTCTGAGCATTTCATCCGAAATAAACGTTATCCACTCAGCTTTTCTGAGCGTTGCATCAGAAATAAACATTATCCACTGAGCTCTTCTGAACGTTGCATCAGAAATAATTTTATCCACTCAGCTCTTCTGAGCATTGCATCAGAAATAAACTTTATCCACTCAGCTCTTCTGAACGTTGCATCAGAAATATAAATTATCCACTCAGCTCTCTGAGCGTTGCATCAGAAATATAGTTTATCCACTCAGCTCTTCTGAGTGTTGCATCAGAAACAAACTTTATCCACTCAGCTCTTCTGAATGTTGGATCACAAATAAACTTTATCCACTCAGCTCTTCTGAGCGCTGCATCAGAATTAAACGTTATCTAATGAGCTCTTCTGAGCGTTGCATCAGAAATAAACGTTATCCACCGAGCTCTTCTGAGCATTGCATCAGAAATAAACGTTATCCACTGAGCTCTTCTGAGCGTTGCATCAGAAATAAACTTTATCCACTTAGCACTTCTGAACGTTGCATCAGAAACAAACTTTGTCCACTCAGCTCTTCTGAATGTTGCATCACAAATAAACGTTTACCACTCAGCTCTTCTGAATGTTGCATCAGAAATAAACTTTATCCACTCAGCTCTCCTGAATGTTGCATCAGAAATAAACTTTATCCACTCAGCTCTTCTGAACATTGCATCAGAAATAAGCTTATCCACTCAGCTCTTCTGAACGTTGCATCAGAAATAAACGTTATCCACTCAGCTATTCTGAGCGTTGCATCAGAAATAAACGTTATACACTCAGCTCTTCTAAACGTTGCATCAGAAATAAACGTTATCCACTCAGCTCTGCTGAACGTTCCATCAGAAATAAACGTTATCCACTCAGCTTTTCTGAGCATTGCATCAGAAATAAACTTTATCCATTCAGCTCTTCTGAGCATTGCATCAGAAATAAACTATATCCACTCAGCTCTTCTGAACGTTGCATCAGAAACAAACTTTGTCCACTCAGCTCTTCTGAATGTTGCATCACAAATAAACGTTATCCACTCAGCTCTTCTGAATGTTGCATCAGAAATAAACTTTATCCACTCAGCTCTCCTGAATGTTGCATCAGAAATAAACTTTATCCACTCAGCTCTTCTGAACATTGCATCAGAAATAAACTTTATCCACTCAGCTCTTCTGAACGTTGCATCAGAAATAAACGTTATCCACTCAGCTATTCTGAGCGTTGCATCAGAAATAAACGTTATCCACTCAGCTCTTCTAAACGTTGCATCAGAAATAAACGTTATCCACTCAGCTCTGCTGAACGTTCCATCAGAAATAAACGTTATCCACTCAGCTTTTCTGAGCATTGCATCAGAAATAAACTTTATCCATTCAGCTCTTCTGATCATTGCATCAGAAATAAACTTTATCCACTCAGCTCTTCTGAACGTTGCATCAGAAATAAACGTTATCCACTCAGCTCTTCTGAATGTTGCATCAGAAATAGACTTTATCCACTTTGCTCTTCTGAACGTTGAATCAGAAATAAACTTTATCCACTTTTCTCTTCTGAACGTTGCATCACAAATAAACTTTATCCACTCAGCTTTTCTGAGCATTTCATCCGAAATAAACGTTATCCACTCAGCTTTTCTGAGCGTTGCATCAGAAATAAACTTTATCCACTGAGCTCTTCTGAACGTTGCATCAGAAATAATTTTATCCACTCAGCTCTTCTGAGCATTGCATCAGAAATAAACTTTATCCACTCAGCTCTTCTGAACGTTGCATCAGAAATATAAATTATCCACTCAGCTCTCGGAGCGTTGCATCAGAAATATAGTTTATCCACTCAGCTCTTCTGAGTGTTGCATCAGAAACAAACTTTATCCACTCAGCTCTTCTGAATGTTGGATCACAAATAGACTTTATCCACTTTGCTCTTCTGAGCGCTGCATCAGAATTAAACGTTATCTAATGAGCTCTTCTGAGCGTTGCATCAGAAATAAACGTTATCCACTGAGCTCTTCTGAGCATTGCATCAGAAATAAACGTTATCCACTGAGCTCTTCTGAGCGTTGCATCAGAAATAAACTTTATCCACTTAGCACTTCTGAACGTTGCATCAGAAACAAACTTTGTCCACTCAGCTCTTCTGAATGTTGCATCATAAATAAACGTTATCCACTCAGCTCTTCTGAATGTTGCATCAGAAATAAACTTTATCCACTCAGCTCTCCTGAATGTTGCATCAGAAATAAACTTTATCCACTCAGCTCTTCTGAACATTGCATCAGAAATAAGCTTATCCACTCAGCTCTTCTGAACGTTGCATCAGAAATAAACGTTATCCACTCAGCTATTCTGAGCGTTGCATCAGAAATAAACGTTATACACTCAGCTCTTCTAAACGTTGCATCAGAAATAAACGTTATCCACTCAGCTCTGCTGAACGTTCCATCAGAAATAAACGTTATCCACTCAGCTTTTCTGAGCATTGCATCAGAAATAAACTTTATCCATTCAGCTCTTCTGAGCATTGCATCAGAAATAAACTATATCCACTCAGCTCTTCTGAACGTTGCATCAGAAACAAACTTTGTCCACTCAGCTCTTCTGAATGTTGCATCACAAATAAACGTTATCCACTCAGCTCTTCTGAATGTTGCATCAGAAATAAACTTTATCCACTCAGCTCTCCTGAATGTTGCATCAGAAATAAACTTTATCCACTCAGCTCTTCTGAACATTGCATCAGAAATAAACTTTATCCACTCAGCTCTTCTGAACGTTGCATCAGAAATAAACATTATCCACTCAGCTATTCTGAGCGTTGCATCAGAAATAAACGTTATCCACTCAGGTCTTCTAAACGTTGCATCAGAAATAAACGTTATCCACTCAGCTCTGCTGAACGTTCCATCAGAAATAAACGTTATCCACTCAGCTTTTCTGAGCATTGCATCAGAAATAAACTTTATCCATTCAGCTCTTCTGAGCATTGCATCAGAAATAAACTTTATCCACTCAGCTCTTCTGAACGTTACATCAGAAATAAACGTTATCCACTCAGCTCTTCTGAATGTTGCATCAGAAATAGACTTTATCCACTTTGCTCTTCTGAACGTTGAATCAGAAATAAACTTTATCCACTTTTCTCTTCTGAACGTTGCATCAGAAATAAACTTTATCCACTCAGCTCTTCTGAGCATTTCATCCGAAATAAACGTTATCCACTCAGCTTTTCTGAGCGTTGCATCAGAAATAAACTTTATCCACTGAGCTCTTCTGAACGTTGCATCAGAAATAATTTTATCCACTCAGCTCTTCTGAGCATTGCATCAGAAATAAACTTTATCCACTCAGCTCTTCTGAACGTTGCATCAGAAATATAAATTATCCACTCAGCTCTCTGAGCGTTGCATCAGAAATATAGTTTATCCACTCAGCTCTTCTGAGTGTTGCATCAGAAACAAACTTTATCCACTCAGCTCTTCTGAATGTTGGATCACAAATAAACTTTATCCACTCAGCTCTTCTGAGCGCTGCATCAGAATTAAACGTTATCCAATGAGCTCTTTTGAATGTTGCATCAGAAATAAACTTTATCCACTTAGCTCTTCTGAGCGTTGCATCAGAAATAAACTTTATCCACTCAGCTCTTCTGAGCGCTGCATCAGAATTAAACGTTATCCACTCAGCTCTTCTGAATGTTGCATCAGAAATAAACTTTATCCACTCAGCTCTCCTGAATGTTGCATCAGAAATAAACTTTATCCACTCAGCTCTTCTGAACATTGCATCAGAAATAAGCTTATCCACTCAGCTCTTCTGAACGTTGCATCAGAAATAAACGTTATCCACTCAGCTATTCTGAGCGTTGCATCAGAAATAAACGTTATACACTCAGCTCTTCTAAACGTTGCATCAGAAATAAACGTTATCCACTCAGCTCTGCTGAACGTTCCATCAGAAATAAACTTTATCCACTCAGCTTTTCTGAGCATTGCATCAGAAATAAACTTTATCCATTCAGCTCTTCTGAGCATTGCATCAGAAATAAACTTTATCCACTCAGCTCTTCTGAACGTTGCATCACAAATAAACGTTATCCACTCAGCTCTTCTGAATGTTGCATCAGAAATAGACTTTATCCACTCAGCTCTTCTGAACGTTGCATCAGAAATAAACTTTATCCACTCAGCTCTTCTGAGCATTTCATCAGAAATAAACGTTATCCACTCAGCTTTTCTGAGCGTTGCATCAGAAATAAACTTTATCCACTGAGCTCTTCTGAACGTTGCATCAGAAATAATTTTATCCACTCAGCTCTTCTGAATGTTGCATCAGAAATAAACTTTATCCACTCAGCTCTTCTGAACATTGCATCAGAAATAAGCTTATCCACTCAGCTCTTCTGAACGTTGCATCAGAAATAAACGTTATCCACTCAGCTATTCTGAGCGTTGCATCAGAAATAAACGTTATACACTCAGCTCTTCTAAACGTTGCATCAGAAATAAACGTTATCCACTCAGCTCTGCTGAACGTTCCATCAGAAATAAACGTTATCCACTCAGCTTTTCTGAGCATTGCATCAGAAATAAACTTTATCCATTCAGCTCTTCTGAGCATTGCATCAGAAATAAACTATATCCACTCAGCTCTTCTGAACGTTGCATCAGAAATAAACGTTATCCACTCAGCTCTTCTGAATGTTGCATCAGAAATAGACTTTATCCACTCAGCTCTTCTGAACGTTGCATCAGAAATAAACTTTATCCACTCAGCTCTTCTGAGCATTTCATCAGAAATAAACGTTATCCACTCAGCTTTTCTGAGCGTTGCATCAGAAATGAACTTTATCCACTGAGCTCTTCTGAACGTTGCATCAGAAATAATTTTATCCACTCAGCTCTTCTGAGCATTGCATCAGAAATAAACTTTATCCACTCAGCTCTTCTGAACGTTGCATCAGAAATATAAATTATCCACTCAGCTCTTCTGAGCGTTGCATCAGAAATATAGTTTATCCACTCAGCTCTTCTGAGTGTTGCATCAGAAACAAACTTTATCCACTCAGCTCTTCTGAATGTTGCATCAGAAATAAACTTTATCCACTCAGCTCTCCAGAATGTTGCATCAGAAATAAACTTTATCCACTCAGCTCTTCTGAACGTTGCATCAGAAATAAACGTTATCCACTCAGCTCTTCTGAATGTTGCATCAGAAATAGACTTTATCCACTTTGCTCTTCTGAACGTTGAATCAGAAATAAACTTTATCCACTTTTCTCTTCTGAACGTTGCATCAGAAATAAACTTTATCCACTCAGCTCTTCTGAGCATTTCATCCGAAATAAACGTTATCCACTCAGCTTTTCTGAGCGTTGCATCAGAAATAAACTTTATCCACTGAGCTCTTCTGAACGTTGCATCAGAAATAATTTTATCCACTCAGCTCTTCTGAGCATTGCATCAGAAATAAACTTTATCCACTCAGCTCTTCTGAACGTTGCATCAGAAATATAAATTATCCACTCAGCTCTCTGAGCGTTGCATCAGAAATATAGTTTATCCACTCAGCTCTTCTTTTTTTTTTTTTTATGAATTTATTTCTGATTTTTCCCTTTTTTCTCCCAATTTAGTGGCCAATTGATCCCTATTTTAATTCAAACACCCACCCTCGTATTGCATGTGTTCGCCAACTGCATCTCTCCGGCCGGCAGCCTCGAAGGAAAGCGCCTCCCCACTTTCGTGACAAGGCGAATCCAAGCCGAACCACTGTTTTTCCGACACACACAGAGACGCATTCACATGACGAACACAAGCCGACTCCGCCCCCCTCCCGAAGACAGCGTTGCCAATGATTGCTGCTTCATCGAGTCCGGCCATAGTCGGATCTGACGAGACCGGGGCGCGAACCCCAGTCCCCAGTGGGCAACTGCATCGACACCAAGCCGATGCTTAGACCGCTACGCCACCGCGGACTCACTCAGCTCTTCTGAGTGTTGCATCAGAAACAAACTTTATCCACTCAGCTCTTCTGAATGTTGGATCACAAATAAACTTTATCCACTCAGCTCTTCTGAGCGCTGCATCAGAATTAAACGTTATCTAATGAGCTCTTCTGAGCGTTGCATCAGAAATAAACGTTATCCACTGAGCTCTTCTGAGCATTGCATCAGAAATAAACGTTATCCACTCAGCTCTTCTAAACGTTGCATCAGAAATAAACGTTATCCACTCAGCTCTGCTGAACGTTCCATCAGAAATAAACGTTATCCACTCAGCTTTTCTGAGCATTGCATCAGAATTAAACTTTATCCATTCAGCTCTTCTGAGCATTGCATCAGAAATAAACTTTATCCACTCAGCTCTTCTGAACATTGCATCAGAAATAAGCTTATCCACTCAGCTCTTCTGAACGTTGCATCAGAAATAAACGTTATCCACTCAGCTATTCTGAGCGTTGCATCAGAAATAAACGTTATACACTCAGCTCTTCTAAACGTTGCATCAGAAATAAACGTTATCCACTCAGCTCTGCTGAACGTTCCATCAGAAATAAACGTTATCCACTCAGCTTTTCTGAGCATTGCATCAGAAATAAACTTTATCCATTCAGCTCTTCTGAGCATTGCATCAGAAATAAACTATATCCACTCAGCTCTTCTGAACGTTGCATCAGAAACAAACTTTGTCCACTCAGCTCTTCTGAATGTTGCATCACAAATAAACGTTATCCACTCAGCTCTTCTGAATGTTGCATCAGAAATAAACTTTATCCACTCAGCTCTCCTGAATGTTGCATCAGAAATAAACTTTATCCACTCAGCTCTTCTGAACATTGCATCAGAAATAAACTTTATCCACTCAGCTCTTCTGAACGTTGCATCAGAAATAAACGTTATCCACTCAGCTATTCTGAGCGTTGCATCAGAAATAAACGTTATCCACTCAGCTCTTCTAAACGTTGCATCAGAAATAAACGTTATCCACTCAGCTTTTCTGAGCATTGCATCAGAAATAAACTTTATCCATTCAGCTCTTCTGAGCATTGCATCAGAAATAAACTTTATCCACTCAGTTCTTCTGAACGTTGCATCAGAAATAAACGTTATCCACTCAGCTCTTCTGAATGTTGCATCAGAAATAGACTTTATCCACTTTGCTCTTCTGAACGTTGAATCAGAAATAAACTTTATCCACTTTTCTCTTCTGAACGTTGCATCAGAAATAAACTTTATCCACTCAGCTCTTCTGAAGGTTGCATCACAAATAAACGTTATCCACTCAGCTCTTCTGAATGTTGCATCAGAAATAAACTTTATCCACTCAGCTCTCCTGAATGTTGCATCAGAAATAAACTTTATCCACTCAGCTCTTCTGAACATTGCATCAGAAATAAGCTTATCCACTCAGCTCTTCTGAACGTTGCATCAGAAATAAACGTTATCCACTCAGCTATTCTGAGCGTTGCATCAGAAATAAACGTTATACACTCAGCTCTTCTAAACGTTGCATCAGAAATAAACGTTATCCACTCAGCTCTGCTGAACGTTCCATCAGAAATAAACGTTATCCACTCAGCTTTTCTGAGCATTGCATCAGAAATAAACTTTATCCATTCAGCTCTTCTGAGCATTGCATCAGAAATAAACTATATCCACTCAGCTCTTCTGAACGTTGCATCAGAAACAAACTTTGTCCACTCAGCTCTTCTGAATGTTGCATCACAAATAAACGTTATCCACTCAGCTCTTCTGAATGTTGCATCAGAAATAAACTTTATCCACTCAGCTCTCCTGAATGTTGCATCAGAAATAAACTTTATCCACTCAGCTCTTCTGAACATTGCATCAGAAATAAGCTTATCCACTCAGCTCTTCTGAACGTTGCATCAGAAATAAACGTTATCCACTCAGCTATTCTGAGCGTTGCATCAGAAATAAACGTTATACACTCAGCTCTTCTAAACGTTGCATCAGAAATAAACGTTATCCACTCAGCTCTGCTGAACGTTCCATCAGAAATAAACGTTATCCACTCAGCTTTTCTGAGCATTGCATCAGAAATAAACTTTATCCATTCAGCTCTGCTGAGCATTGCATCAGAAATAAACTATATCCACTCAGCTCTTCTGAACGTTGCATCAGAAATAAACGTTATCCACTCAGCTCTTCTGAATGTTGCATCAGAAATAGACTTTATCCACTCAGCTCTTCTGAACGTTGCATCAGAAATAAACTTTATCCACTCAGCTCTTCTGAGCATTTCATCAGAAATAAACGTTATCCACTCAGCTTTTCTGAGCGTTGCATCAGAAATAAACTTTATCCACTGAGCTCTTCTGAATGTTGCATCAGAAATAATTTTATCCACTCAGCTCTTCTGAGCATTGCATCAGAAATAAACTTTATCCACTCAGCTCTTCTGAACGTTGCATCAGAAATAAACTTTATCCACTTTTCTCTTCTGAACGTTGCATCAGAAATAAACTTTATCCACTCAGCTCTTCTGAGCATTTCATCCGAAATAAACGTTATCCACTCAGCTTTTCTGAGCGTTGCATCAGAAATAAACTTTATCCACTGAGCTCTTCTGAACGTTGCATCAGATATAATTTTATCCACTCAGCTCTTCTGAGCATTGCATCAGAAATAAACTTTATCCACTCAGCTCTTCTGAACGTTGCATCAGAAATATAAATTATCCACTCAGCTCTCTGAGCGTTGCATCAGAAATATAGTTTATCCACTCAGCTCTTCTGAGTGTTGCATCAGAAACAAACTTTATCCACTCAGCTCTTCTGAATGTTGGATCACAAATAAACTTTATCCACTCAGCTCTTCTGAGCGCTGCATCAGAATTAAACGTTATCTAATGAGCTCTTCTGAGCGTTGCATCAGAAATAAACGTTATCCACTGAGCTCTTCTGAGCATTGCATCAGAAATAAACGTTATCCACTGAGCTCTGCTGAGCGTTGCATCAGAAATAAACTTTATCCACTTAGCACTTCTGAACGTTGCATCAGAAACAAACTTTGTCCACTCAGCTCTTCTGAAGGTTGCATCACAAATAAACGTTATCCACTCAGCTCTTCTGAATGTTGCATCAGAAATAAACTTTATCCACTCAGCTCTCCTGAATGTTGCATCAGAAATAAACTTTATCCACTCAGCTCTTCTGAACATTGCATCAGAAATAAGCTTATCCACTCAGCTCTTCTGAACGTTGCATCAGAAATAAACGTTATCCACTCAGCTATTCTGAGCGTTGCATCAGAAATAAACGTTATACACTCAGCTCTTCTAAACGTTGCATCAGAAATAAACGTTATCCACTCAGCTCTGCTGAACGTTCCATCAGAAATAAACGTTATCCACTCAGCTTTTCTGAGCATTGCATCAGAAATAAACTTTATCCATTCAGCTCTTCTGAGCATTGCATCAGAAATAAACTATATCCACTCAGCTCTTCTGAACGTTGCATCAGAAACAAACTTTGTCCACTCAGCTCTTCTGAATGTTGCATCACAAATAAACGTTATCCACTCAGCTCTTCTGAATGTTGCATCAGAAATAAACTTTATCCACTCAGCTCTATTGAATGTTGCATCAGAAATAAACTTTATCCACTCAGCTCTTCTGAACATTGCATCAGAAATAAGCTTATCCACTCAGCTCTTCTGAAAGTTGCATCAGAAATAAACGTTATCCACTCAGCTATTCTGAGCGTTGCATCAGAAATAAACGTTATACACTCAGCTCTTCTAAACGTTGCATCAGAAATAAACGTTATCCACTCAGCTCTGCTGAACGTTCCATCAGAAATAAACGTTATCCACTCAGCTTTTCTGAGCATTGCATCAGAAATAAACTTTATCCATTCAGCTCTGCTGAGCATTGCATCAGAAATAAACTATATCCACTCAGCTCTTCTGAACGTTGCATCAGAAATAAACGTTATCCACTCAGCTCTTCTGAATGTTGCATCAGAAATAGACTTTATCCACTCAGCTCTTCTGAACGTTGCATCAGAAATAAACTTTATCCACTCAGCTCTTCTGAGCATTTCATCAGAAATAAACGTTATCCACTCAGCTTTTCTGAGCGTTGCATCAGAAATAAACTTTATCCACTGAGCTCTTCTGAACGTTGCATCAGAAATAATTTTATCCACTCAGCTCTTCTGAGCATTGCATCAGAAATAAACTTTATCCACTCAGCTCTTCTGAACGTTGCATCAGAAATATAAATTATCCACTCAGCTCTTCTGAGCGTTGCATCAGAAATATAGTTTATCCACTCAGCTCTTCTGAGTGTTGCATCAGAAACAAACTTTATCCACTCAGCTCTTCTGAATGTTGCATCAGAAATAAACTTTATCCACTCAGCTCTCCAGAATGTTGCATCAGAAATAAACTTTATCCACTCAGCTCTTCTGAACATTGCATCAGAAATAAACTTTATCCACTCAGCTCTTCTGAACGTTGCATCAGAAATAAACGTTATCCACTCAGCTATTCTGAGCGTTGCTTCAGAAATAAACGTTATCCACTCAGCTCTTCTAAACGTTGCATCAGAAATAAACGTTATCCACTCAGCTCTGCTGAACGTTCCATCAGAAATAAACGTTATCCACTCAGCTTTTCTGAGCATTGCATCAGAAATAAACTTTATCCATTCAGCTCTGCTGAGCATTGCATCAGAAATAAACTATATCCACTCAGCTCTTCTGAACGTTGCATCAGAAATAAACGTTATCCACTCAGCTCTTCTGAATGTTGCATCAGAAATAGACTTTATCCACTCAGCTCTTCTGAACGTTGCATCAGAAATAAACTTTATCCACTCAGCTCTTCTGAGCATTTCATCAGAAATAAACGTTATCCACTCAGCTTTTCTGAGCGTTGCATCAGAAATAAACTTTATCCACTGAGCTCTTCTGAACGTTGCATCAGAAATAATTTTATCCACTCAGCTCTTCTGAGCATTGCATCAGAAATAAACTTTATCCACTCAGCTCTTCTGAACGTTGCATCAGAAATATAAATTATCCACTCAGCTCTTCTGAGCGTTGCATCAGAAATATAGTTTATCCACTCAGCTCTTCTGAGTGTTGCATCAGAAACAAACTTTATCCACTCAGCTCTTCTGAATGTTGCATCAGAAATAAACTTTATCCACTCAGCTCTCCAGAATGTTGCATCAGAAATAAACTTTATCCACTCAGCTCTTCTGAACATTGCATCAGAAATAAACTTTATCCACTCAGCTCTTCTGAACGTTGCATCAGAAATAAACGTTATCCACTCAGCTATTCTGAGCGTTGCTTCAGAAATAAACGTTATCCACTCAGCTCTTCTAAACGTTGCATCAGAAATAAACGTTATCCACTCAGCTCTGCTGAACGTTCCATCAGAAATAAACGTTATCCACTCAGCTTTTCTGAGCATTGCATCAGAAATAAACTTTATCCATTCAGTTCTTCTGACCATTGCATCAGAAATAAACTTTATCCACTCAGCTCTTCTGAACGTTGCATCAGAAATAAACGTTATCCACTCAGCTCTTCTGAATGTTGCATCAGACATAGACTTTATCCACTCAGCTCTTCTGAACGTTGAATCAGAAATAAACTTTATCCACTTTTCTCTTCTGAACGTTGCATCAGAAATAAACTTTATCCACTCAGCTCTTCTGAGCATTTCATCCGAAATAAACGTTATCCACTCAGCTTTTCTGAGCGTTGCATCTGAAATAAACTTTATCCACTGAGCTCTTCTGAACGTTGCATCAGAAATAATTTTATCCACTCAGCTCTTCTGAGCATTGCATCAGAAATAAACTTTATCCACTCAGCTCTTCTGAACGTTGCATCAGAAATATAAATTATCCACTCAGCTCTTCTGAGCATTGCATCAGAAATATAGTTTATCCACTGAGCTCTTCTGAGTGTTGCATCAGAAACAAACTTTATCCACTCAGCTCTTCTGAATGTTGGATTGCAAATAAACTTTATCCACTCAGCTCTTCTGAGCGCTGCATCAGAATTAAACGTTATCCACTGAGCTCTTTTGAATGTTGCATCAGAAATAAACTTTATCCACTTAGCTCTTCTGAGCGTTGCATCGGAAATTAATTTATCCATTCAGCTCTTCTGAGCGTTGCATCAGAAATAAACATTATCCACTCAGCTCTTCTGAACATTGCATCAGAAATAAACTTTATCCACTCAGCTCTTCTGAACGTTGCATCAGAAATAAACATTATCCACTCAGCTATTCTGAGCATTGCATCAGAAATATAGTTTATCCACTCAGCTCTTCTGAGCATTGCATCAGAAATATAGTTTATCCACTGAGCTCTTCTGAGTGTTGCATCAGAAACAAACTTTATCCACTCAGCTCTTCTGAATGTTGGATCGCAAATAAACTTTATCCACTCAGCTCTTCTGAGCGCTGCATCAGAATTAAACGTTATCCACTCAGCTCTTTTGAATGTTGCATCAGAAATAAACTTTATCCACTTAGCTCTTCTGAGCGTTGCATCGGAAATTAATTTATCCATTCAGCTCTTCTGAGCGTTGCATCAGAAATAAACATTATCCACTCAGCTCTTCTGAACATTGCATCAGAAATAAACTTTATCCACTCAGCTCTTCTGAATGTTGCATCAGAAATAAACTTTATCCACTCAGCTCTCCTGAATGTTGCATCAGAAATAAACTTTATCCACTCAGCTCTTCTGAACATTGCATCAGAAATAAGCTTATCCACTCAGCTCTTCTGAACGTTGCATCAGAAATAAACGTTATCCACTCAGCTATTCTGAGCGTTGCATCAGAAATAAACGTTATACACTCAGCTCTTCTAAACGTTGCATCAGAAATAAACGTTATCCACTCAGCTCTGCTGAACGTTCCATCAGAAATAAACGTTATCCACTCAGCTTTTCTGAGCATTGCATCAGAAATAAACTTTATCCATTCAGCTCTTCTGAGCATTGCATCAGAAATAAACTATATCCACTCAGCTCTTCTGAACGTTGCATCAGAAACAAACTTTGTCCACTCAGCTCTTCTGAATGTTGCATCACAAATAAACGTTATCCACTCAGCTCTTCTGAATGTTGCATCAGAAATAAACTTTATCCACTCAGCTCTCCTGAATGTTGCATCATAAATAAACTTTATCCACTCAACTCTTCTGAACGTTGCATCAGAAATATAAATTATCCACTCAGCTCTTCTGAACGTTGCATCAGAAATAAACGTTATCCACTCAGCTATTCTGAGCGTTGCATCAGAAATAAACGTTATACACTCAGCTCTTCTAAACGTTGCATCAGAAATAAACGTTATCCACTCAGCTCTGCTGAACGTTCCATCAGAAATAAACGTTATCCACTCAGCTTTTCTGAGCATTGCATCAGAAATAAACTTTATCCATTCAGCTCTTCTGAGCATTGCATCAGAAATAAACTATATCCACTCAGCTCTTCTGAACGTTGCATCAGAAACAAACTTTGTCCACTCAGCTCTTCTGAATGTTGCATCACAAATAAACGTTATCCACTCAGCTCTTCTGAATGTTGCATCAGAAATAAACTTTATCCACTCAGCTCTCCTGAATGTTGCATCAGAAATAAACTTTATCCACTCAGCTCGTCTGAACGTTGCATCAGAAATATAAATTATCCACTCAGCTCTTCTGAGCATTGCATCAGAAATATAGTTGATCCACTGAGCTCTTCTGAGTGTTGCATCAGAAACAAACTTTATCCACTCAGCTCTTCTGAATGTTGGATCGCAAATAAACTTTATCCACTCAGCTCTTCTGAGCGCTGCATCAGAATTAAACTTTATCCACTTTTCTCTTCTGAACGTTGCATCAGAAATAAACTTTATCCACTCAGCTCTTCTGAGCATTTCATCCGAAATAAACGTTATCCACTCAGCTTTTCTGAGCGTTGCATCAGAAATAAACTTTATCCACTGAGCTCTTCTGAACGTTGCATCAGAAATAATTTTATCCACTCAGCTCTTCTGAGCATTGCATCAGAAATAAACTTTATCCACTCAGCTCTTCTGAACGTTGCATCAGAAATATAAATTATCCACTCAGCTCTCTGAGCGTTGCATCAGAAATATAGTTTATCCACTCAGCTCTTCTGAGTGTTGCATCAGAAACAAACTTTATCCACTCAGCTCTTCTGAATGTTGGATCACAAATAAACTTTATCCACTCAGCTCTTCTGAGCGCTGCATCAGAATTAAACGTTATCTAATGAGCTCTTCTGAGCGTTGCATCAGAAATAAACGTTATCCACTGAGCTCTTCTGAGCATTGCATCAGAAATAAACGTTATCCACTGAGCTCTGCTGAGCGTTGCATCAGAAATAAACTTTATCCACTTAGCACTTCTGAACGTTGCATCAGAAACAAACTTTGTCCACTCAGCTCTTCTGAAGGTTGCATCACAAATAAACGTTATCCACTCAGCTCTTCTGAATGTTGCATCAGAAATAAACTTTATCCACTCAGCTCTCCTGAATGTTGCATCAGAAATAAACTTTATCCACTCAGCTCTTCTGAACATTGCATCAGAAATAAGCTTATCCACTCAGCTCTTCTGAACGTTGCATCAGAAATAAACGTTATCCACTCAGCTATTCTGAGCGTTGCATCAGAAATAAACGTTATACACTCAGCTCTTCTAAACGTTGCATCAGAAATAAACGTTATCCACTCAGCTCTGCTGAACGTTCCATCAGAAATAAACGTTATCCACTCAGCTTTTCTGAGCATTGCATCAGAAATAAACTTTATCCATTCAGCTCTTCTGAGCATTGCATCAGAAATAAACTATATCCACTCAGCTCTTCTGAGCGTTGCATCAGAAACAAACTTTGTCCACTCAGCTCTTCTGAATGTTGCATCACAAATAAACGTTATCCACTCAGCTCTTCTGAATGTTGCATCAGAAATAAACTTTATCCACTCAGCTCTCCTGAATGTTGCATCAGAAATAAACTTTATCCACTCAGCTCTTCTGAACATTGCATCAGAAATAAGCTTATCCACTCAGCTCTTCTGAACGTTGCATCAGAAATAAACGTTATCCACTCAGCTCTTCTGAATGTTGCATCAGAAATAGACTTTATCCACTTTGCTCTTCTGAACGTTGAATCAGAAATAAACTTTATCCACTTTTCTCTTCTGAACGTTGCATCAGAAATAAACTTTATCCACTCAGCTCTTCTGAGCATTTCATCCGAAATAAACGTTATCCACTCAGCTTTTCTGAGCGTTGCATCAGAAATAAACTTTATCCACTGAGCTCTTCTGAACGTTGCATCAGAAATAATTTTATCCACTCAGCTCTTCTGAGCATTGCATCAGAAATAAACTTTATCCACTCAGCTCTTCTGAACGTTGCATCAGAAATATAAATTATCCACTCAGCTCTCTGAGCGTTGCATCAGAAATATAGTTTATCCACTCAGCTCTTCTGAGTGTTGCATCAGAAACAAACTTTATCCACTCAGCTCTTCTGAATGTTGGATCACAAATAAACTTTATCCACTCAGCTCTTCTGAGCGCTGCATCAGAATTAAACGTTATCTAATGAGCTCTTCTGAGCGTTGCATCAGAAATAAACGTTATCCACTGAGCTCTTCTGAGCATTGCATCAGAAATAAACGTTATCCACTGAGCTCTGCTGAGCGTTGCATCAGAAATAAACTTTATCCACTTAGCACTTCTGAACGTTGCATCAGAAACAAACTTTGTCCACTCAGCTCTTCTGAAGGTTGCATCACAAATAAACGTTATCCACTCAGCTCTTCTGAATGTTGCATCAGAAATAAACTTTATCCACTCAGCTCTCCTGAATGTTGCATCAGAAATAAACTTTATCCACTCAGCTCTTCTGAACATTGCATCAGAAATAAGCTTATCCACTCAGCTCTTCTGAACGTTGCATCAGAAATAAACGTTATCCACTCAGCTATTCTGAGCGTTGCATCAGAAATAAACGTTATACACTCAGCTCTTCTAAACGTTGCATCAGAAATAAACGTTATCCACTCAGCTCTGCTGAACGTTCCATCAGAAATAAACGTTATCCACTCAGCTTTTCTGAGCATTGCATCAGAAATAAACTTTATCCATTCAGCTCTTCTGAGCATTGCATCAGAAATAAACTATATCCACTCAGCTCTTCTGAACGTTGCATCAGAAACAAACTTTGTCCACTCAGCTCTTCTGAATGTTGCATCACAAATAAACGTTATCCACTCAGCTCTTCTGAATGTTGCATCAGAAATAAACTTTATCCACTCAGCTCTCCTGAATGTTGCATCAGAAATAAACTTTATCCACTCAGCTCTTCTGAACATTGCATCAGAAATAAGCTTATCCACTCAGCTCTTCTGAACGTTGCATCAGAAATAAACGTTATCCACTCAGCTATTCTGAGCGTTGCATCAGAAATAAACGTTATACACTCAGCTCTTCTAAACGTTGCATCAGAAATAAACGTTATCCACTCAGCTCTGCTGAACGTTCCATCAGAAATAAACGTTATCCACTCAGCTTTTCTGAGCATTGCATCAGAAATAAACTTTATCCATTCAGCTCTGCTGAGCATTGCATCAGAAATAAACTATATCCACTCAGCTCTTCTGAACGTTGCATCAGAAATAAACGTTATCCACTCAGCTCTTCTGAATGTTGCATCAGAAATAGACTTTATCCACTCAGCTCTTCTGAACGTTGCATCAGAAATAAACTTTATCCACTCAGCTCTTCTGAGCATTTCATCAGAAATAAACGTTATCCACTCAGCTTTTCTGAGCGTTGCATCAGAAATAAACTTTATCCACTGAGCTCTTCTGAACGTTGCATCAGAAATAATTTTATCCACTCAGCTCTTCTGAGCATTGCATCAGAAATAAACTTTATCCACTCAGCTCTTCTGAACGTTGCATCAGAAATAAACTTTATCCACTTTTCTCTTCTGAACGTTGCATCAGAAATAAACTTTATCCACTCAGCTCTTCTGAGCATTTCATCCGAAATAAACGTTATCCACTCAGCTTTTCTGAGCGTTGCATCAGAAATAAACTTTATCCACTGAGCTCTTCTGAACGTTGCATCAGATATAATTTTATCCACTCAGCTCTTCTGAGCATTGCATCAGAAATAAACTTTATCCACTCAGCTCTTCTGAACGTTGCATCAGAAATATAAATTATCCACTCAGCTCTCTGAGCGTTGCATCAGAAATATAGTTTATCCACTCAGCTCTTCTGAGTGTTGCATCAGAAACAAACTTTATCCACTCAGCTCTTCTGAATGTTGGATCACAAATAAACTTTATCCACTCAGCTCTTCTGAGCGCTGCATCAGAATTAAACGTTATCTAATGAGCTCTTCTGAGCGTTGCATCAGAAATAAACGTTATCCACTGAGCTCTTCTGAGCATTGCATCAGAAATAAACGTTATCCACTGAGCTCTGCTGAGCGTTGCATCAGAAATAAACTTTATCCACTTAGCACTTCTGAACGTTGCATCAGAAACAAACTTTGTCCACTCAGCTCTTCTGAAGGTTGCATCACAAATAAACGTTATCCACTCAGCTCTTCTGAATGTTGCATCAGAAATAAACTTTATCCACTCAGCTCTCCTGAATGTTGCATCAGAAATAAACTTTATCCACTCAGCTCTTCTGAACATTGCATCAGAAATAAGCTTATCCACTCAGCTCTTCTGAACGTTGCATCAGAAATAAACGTTATCCACTCAGCTATTCTGAGCGTTGCATCAGAAATAAACGTTATACACTCAGCTCTTCTAAACGTTGCATCAGAAATAAACGTTATCCACTCAGCTCTGCTGAACGTTCCATCAGAAATAAACGTTATCCACTCAGCTTTTCTGAGCATTGCATCAGAAATAAACTTTATCCATTCAGCTCTTCTGAGCATTGCATCAGAAATAAACTATATCCACTCAGCTCTTCTGAACGTTGCATCAGAAACAAACTTTGTCCACTCAGCTCTTCTGAATGTTGCATCACAAATAAACGTTATCCACTCAGCTCTTCTGAATGTTGCATCAGAAATAAACTTTATCCACTCAGCTCTATTGAATGTTGCATCAGAAATAAACTTTATCCACTCAGCTCTTCTGAACATTGCATCAGAAATAAGCTTATCCACTCAGCTCTTCTGAAAGTTGCATCAGAAATAAACGTTATCCACTCAGCTATTCTGAGCGTTGCATCAGAAATAAACGTTATACACTCAGCTCTTCTAAACGTTGCATCAGAAATAAACGTTATCCACTCAGCTCTGCTGAACGTTCCATCAGAAATAAACGTTATCCACTCAGCTTTTCTGAGCATTGCATCAGAAATAAACTTTATCCATTCAGCTCTGCTGAGCATTGCATCAGAAATAAACTATATCCACTCAGCTCTTCTGAACGTTGCATCAGAAATAAACGTTATCCACTCAGCTCTTCTGAATGTTGCATCAGAAATAGACTTTATCCACTCAGCTCTTCTGAACGTTGCATCAGAAATAAACTTTATCCACTCAGCTCTTCTGAGCATTTCATCAGAAATAAACGTTATCCACTCAGCTTTTCTGAGCGTTGCATCAGAAATAAACTTTATCCACTGAGCTCTTCTGAACGTTGCATCAGAAATAATTTTATCCACTCAGCTCTTCTGAGCATTGCATCAGAAATAAACTTTATCCACTCAGCTCTTCTGAACGTTGCATCAGAAATATAAATTATCCACTCAGCTCTTCTGAGCGTTGCATCAGAAATATAGTTTATCCACTCAGCTCTTCTGAGTGTTGCATCAGAAACAAACTTTATCCACTCAGCTCTTCTGAATGTTGCATCAGAAATAAACTTTATCCACTCAGCTCTCCAGAATGTTGCATCAGAAATAAACTTTATCCACTCAGCTCTTCTGAACATTGCATCAGAAATAAACTTTATCCACTCAGCTCTTCTGAACGTTGCATCAGAAATAAACGTTATCCACTCAGCTATTCTGAGCGTTGCTTCAGAAATAAACGTTATCCACTCAGCTCTTCTAAACGTTGCATCAGAAATAAACGTTATCCACTCAGCTCTGCTGAACGTTCCATCAGAAATAAACGTTATCCACTCAGCTTTTCTGAGCATTGCATCAGAAATAAACTTTATCCATTCAGCTCTGCTGAGCATTGCATCAGAAATAAACTATATCCACTCAGCTCTTCTGAACGTTGCATCAGAAATAAACGTTATCCACTCAGCTCTTCTGAATGTTGCATCAGAAATAGACTTTATCCACTCAGCTCTTCTGAACGTTGCATCAGAAATAAACTTTATCCACTCAGCTCTTCTGAGCATTTCATCAGAAATAAACGTTATCCACTCAGCTTTTCTGAGCGTTGCATCAGAAATAAACTTTATCCACTGAGCTCTTCTGAACGTTGCATCAGAAATAATTTTATCCACTCAGCTCTTCTGAGCATTGCATCAGAAATAAACTTTATCCACTCAGCTCTTCTGAACGTTGCATCAGAAATATAAATTATCCACTCAGCTCTTCTGAGCGTTGCATCAGAAATATAGTTTATCCACTCAGCTCTTCTGAGTGTTGCATCAGAAACAAACTTTATCCACTCAGCTCTTCTGAATGTTGCATCAGAAATAAACTTTATCCACTCAGCTCTCCAGAATGTTGCATCAGAAATAAACTTTATCCACTCAGCTCTTCTGAACATTGCATCAGAAATAAACTTTATCCACTCAGCTCTTCTGAACGTTGCATCAGAAATAAACGTTATCCACTCAGCTATTCTGAGCGTTGCTTCAGAAATAAACGTTATCCACTCAGCTCTTCTAAACGTTGCATCAGAAATAAACGTTATCCACTCAGCTCTGCTGAACGTTCCATCAGAAATAAACGTTATCCACTCAGCTTTTCTGAGCATTGCATCAGAAATAAACTTTATCCATTCAGTTCTTCTGACCATTGCATCAGAAATAAACTTTATCCACTCAGCTCTTCTGAACGTTGCATCAGAAATAAACGTTATCCACTCAGCTCTTCTGAATGTTGCATCAGACATAGACTTTATCCACTCAGCTCTTCTGAACGTTGAATCAGAAATAAACTTTATCCACTTTTCTCTTCTGAACGTTGCATCAGAAATAAACTTTATCCACTCAGCTCTTCTGAGCATTTCATCCGAAATAAACGTTATCCACTCAGCTTTTCTGAGCGTTGCATCTGAAATAAACTTTATCCACTGAGCTCTTCTGAACGTTGCATCAGAAATAATTTTATCCACTCAGCTCTTCTGAGCATTGCATCAGAAATAAACTTTATCCACTCAGCTCTTCTGAACGTTGCATCAGAAATATAAATTATCCACTCAGCTCTTCTGAGCATTGCATCAGAAATATAGTTTATCCACTGAGCTCTTCTGAGTGTTGCATCAGAAACAAACTTTATCCACTCAGCTCTTCTGAATGTTGGATTGCAAATAAACTTTATCCACTCAGCTCTTCTGAGCGCTGCATCAGAATTAAACGTTATCCACTGAGCTCTTTTGAATGTTGCATCAGAAATAAACTTTATCCACTTAGCTCTTCTGAGCGTTGCATCGGAAATTAATTTATCCATTCAGCTCTTCTGAGCGTTGCATCAGAAATAAACATTATCCACTCAGCTCTTCTGAACATTGCATCAGAAATAAACTTTATCCACTCAGCTCTTCTGAACGTTGCATCAGAAATAAACATTATCCACTCAGCTATTCTGAGCATTGCATCAGAAATATAGTTTATCCACTCAGCTCTTCTGAGCATTGCATCAGAAATATAGTTTATCCACTGAGCTCTTCTGAGTGTTGCATCAGAAACAAACTTTATCCACTCAGCTCTTCTGAATGTTGGATCGCAAATAAACTTTATCCACTCAGCTCTTCTGAGCGCTGCATCAGAATTAAACGTTATCCACTCAGCTCTTTTGAATGTTGCATCAGAAATAAACTTTATCCACTTAGCTCTTCTGAGCGTTGCATCGGAAATTAATTTATCCATTCAGCTCTTCTGAGCGTTGCATCAGAAATAAACATTATCCACTCAGCTCTTCTGAACATTGCATCAGAAATAAACTTTATCCACTCAGCTCTTCTGAATGTTGCATCAGAAATAAACTTTATCCACTCAGCTCTCCTGAATGTTGCATCAGAAATAAACTTTATCCACTCAGCTCTTCTGAACATTGCATCAGAAATAAGCTTATCCACTCAGCTCTTCTGAACGTTGCATCAGAAATAAACGTTATCCACTCAGCTATTCTGAGCGTTGCATCAGAAATAAACGTTATACACTCAGCTCTTCTAAACGTTGCATCAGAAATAAACGTTATCCACTCAGCTCTGCTGAACGTTCCATCAGAAATAAACGTTATCCACTCAGCTTTTCTGAGCATTGCATCAGAAATAAACTTTATCCATTCAGCTCTTCTGAGCATTGCATCAGAAATAAACTATATCCACTCAGCTCTTCTGAACGTTGCATCAGAAACAAACTTTGTCCACTCAGCTCTTCTGAATGTTGCATCACAAATAAACGTTATCCACTCAGCTCTTCTGAATGTTGCATCAGAAATAAACTTTATCCACTCAGCTCTCCTGAATGTTGCATCATAAATAAACTTTATCCACTCAACTCTTCTGAACGTTGCATCAGAAATATAAATTATCCACTCAGCTCTTCTGAACGTTGCATCAGAAATAAACGTTATCCACTCAGCTATTCTGAGCGTTGCATCAGAAATAAACGTTATACACTCAGCTCTTCTAAACGTTGCATCAGAAATAAACGTTATCCACTCAGCTCTGCTGAACGTTCCATCAGAAATAAACGTTATCCACTCAGCTTTTCTGAGCATTGCATCAGAAATAAACTTTATCCATTCAGCTCTTCTGAGCATTGCATCAGAAATAAACTATATCCACTCAGCTCTTCTGAACGTTGCATCAGAAACAAACTTTGTCCACTCAGCTCTTCTGAATGTTGCATCACAAATAAACGTTATCCACTCAGCTCTTCTGAATGTTGCATCAGAAATAAACTTTATCCACTCAGCTCTCCTGAATGTTGCATCAGAAATAAACTTTATCCACTCAGCTCGTCTGAACGTTGCATCAGAAATATAAATTATCCACTCAGCTCTTCTGAGCATTGCATCAGAAATATAGTTGATCCACTGAGCTCTTCTGAGTGTTGCATCAGAAACAAACTTTATCCACTCAGCTCTTCTGAATGTTGGATCGCAAATAAACTTTATCCACTCAGCTCTTCTGAGCGCTGCATCAGAATTAAACGTTATCCACTGAGCTCTTTTGAATGTTGCATCAGAAATAAACTTTATCCACTTAGCTCTTCTGAGCGTTGCATCAGAAATTAATTTATCCACTCAGCTCTTCTGAACATTGCATCAGAAATAAACTTTATCCACTCAGCTCTTCTGAACGTTGCATCAGAAATAAACGTTATCCACTCAGCTATTCTGAGCGTTGCATCAGAAATAAACTTTATCCACTCAGCTCTGCTGAACGTTCCATCAGAAATAAACGTTATCCACTCAGCTTTTCTGAGCATTGCATGAGAAATAAACTTTATCCACTCAGCTCTTCTGAGCATTGCATCAGAAATAAACTTTATCCACTCAGCTCTTCTGAACGTTGCATCAGAAATAAACGTTATCCACTCAGCTCTTCTGAGCATTCCATCAGAAATAAACGTTATCCAGTCAGCTTTTCTGAGCGTTGCATCAGAAATAAACTTTATCCACTGAGCTTTTCTGAACGTTGCCTCAGAAATAATTTTATCCACTCAGCTCTTCTGAGCATTGCATCAGAAATAAACTTTATCCACTCAGCTCTTCTGAACTTTGCATCAGAAATAAACTTTATCCACTTTGCTATTCTGAACGTTGCATCAGAAATAAACGTTATCCACTCAGCTCTTCTGAGCATTTCATCAGAAATAAACGTTATCCACTCAGCTTTTCTGAGCGTTGCATCAGAAATAAACTTTATCCACTGAGCTCTTCTGAACGTTGCCTCAGAAATAATTTTATCCACTCAGCTCTTCTGAGCATTGCATCAGAAATAAACTTTATCCACTCAGCTCTTCTGAACTTTGCATCAGAAATAAACTTTATCCACTCAGCTCTTCTGAACGTTGCATCAGAAATATAAATTATCCACTCAGCTCTCTGAGCGTTGCATCAGAAATATAGTTTATCCACTCAGCTCTTCTGAGTGTTGCATCAGAAACAATCTTTATCCACTCAGCTCTTCTGAATGTTGGATCACAAATAAACTTTATCCACTCAGCTCTTCTGAGCGCTGCATCAGAATTAAACGTTATCCAATGAGCTCTTTTGAATGTTGCATCAGAAATAAACTTTATCCACATAGCTCTTCTGAGCGTTGCATCAGAAATAAACGTTATCCACTGAGCTCTTCTGAGCATTGCATCAGAAATAAACGTTATCCACTGAGCTCTTCTGAGCGATGCATCAGAAATAAACTTTATCCACTTAGCACTTCTGAACGTTGCATCAGAAACAAACTTTGTCCACTCAGCTCTTCTGAATGTTGCATCACAAATAAACGTTATCCACTCAGCTCTTCTGAATGTTGCATCAGAAATAAACGTTATCCACTCAGCTCTGCTGAACGTTCCATCAGAAATAAACGTTATCCACTCAGCTTTTCTGAGCATTGCATCAGAAATAAACTTTATCCATTCAGCTCGTCTGAGCATTGCATCAGAAATAAACTATATCCACTCAGCTCTTCTGAACGTTGCATCAGAAATAAACGTTATCCACTCAGCTCTTCTGAATGTTGCATCAGAAATAGACTTTATCCACTTAGCTCTTCTGAACGTTGCATCAGAAATAAACTTTATCCACTCAGCTCTTCTGAGCATTTCATCAGAAATAAACGTTATCCACTCAGCTTTTCTGAGCGTTGCATCAGAAATAAACTTTAACCACTGAGCTCTTCTGAACGTTGCATCAGAAATAATTTTATCCACTCAGCTCTTCTGAGCATTGCATCAGAAATAAACTTTATCCACTCAGCTCTTCTGAACGTTGCATCAGAAATATAAATTATCCACTCAGCTCTTCTGAGCGTTGCATCAGAAATATAGTTTATCCACTCAGCTCTTCTGAGTGTTGCATCAGAAACAAACTTTATCCACTCAGCTCTTCTGAACATTGCATCAGAAATAAACTTTATCCACTCAGCTCTTCTGAACGTTGCATCAGAAATAAACGTTATCCACTCAGCTATTCTGAGCGTTGCATCAGAAATAAACGTTATCCACTCAGCTCTTCTAAACGTTGCATCAGAAATAAACGTTATCCACTCAGCTCTGCTGAACGTTCCATCAGAAATAAACGTTATCCACTCAGCTTTTCTGAGCATTGCATCAGAAATAAACTTTATCCATTCAGCTCTTCTGAGCATTGCATCAGAAATAAACTTTATCCACTCAGCTCTTCTGAACGTTGCATCAGAAATAAACGTTATCCACTCAGCTCTTCTGAATGTTGCATCAGAAATATACTTTATCCACTTTGCTCTTCTGAACGTTGAATCAGAAATAAACTTTATCCACTTTTCTCTTCTGAACGTTGCATCAGAAATAAACTTTATCCACTCAGCTCTTCTGAACATTTCATCCGAAATAAACGTTATCCACTCAGCTTTTCTGGGCGTTGCATCAGAAATAAACTTTATCCACTGAGCTCTTCTGAACGTTGCATCAGAAATAATTTTATCCACTCAGCTCTTCTGAGCATTGCATCAGAAATAAACTTTATCCACTCAGCTCTTCTGAACGTTGCATCAGAAATATAAATTATCCACTCAGCTCTCTGAGCGTTGCATCAGAAATATAGTTTATCCACTCAGCTCTTTTGAATGTTGCATCAGAAATAAACTTTATCCACTTAGCTCTTCTGAGCGTTGCATCAGAAATAAACGTTATCCACTGAGCTCTTCTGAGCATTGCATCAGAAATAAACGTTATCCACTGAGCTCTTCTGAGCGTTGCATCAGAAATAAACTTTATCCACTTAGCACTTCTGAACGTTGCATCAGAAACAAACTTTGTCCACTCAGCTCTTCTGAATGTTGCATCACAAATAAACGTTATCCACTCAGCTCTTCTGAATGTTGCATCAGAAATAAACTTTATCCACTCAGCTCTCCTGAATGTTGCATCAGAAATAAACTTTATCCACTCAGCTCTTCTGAACATTGCATCAGAAATAAGCTTATCCACTCAGCTCTTCTGAACGTTGCATCAGAAATAAACGTTATCCACTCAGCTATTCTGAGCGTTGCATCAGAAATAAACGTTATACACTCAGCTCTTCTAAACGTTGCATCAGAAATAAACGTTATCCACTCAGCTCTGCTGAACGTTCCATCAGAAATAAACGTTATCCACTCAGCTTTTCTGAGCATTGCATCAGAAATAAACTTTATCCATTCAGCTCTTCTGAGCATTGCATCAGAAATAAACTATATCCACTCAGCTCTTCTGAACTTTGCATCAGAAATAAACGTTATCCACTCAGCTCTTCTGAATGTTGCATCAGAAATAGACTTTATCCACTCAGCTCTTCTGAACGTTGCATCAGAAATAAACTTTATCCACTCAGCTCTTCTGAGCATTTCATCAGAAATAAACGTTATCCACTCAGCTTTTCTGAGCGTTGCATCAGAAATAAACTTTATCCACTGAGCTCTTCTGAACGTTGCATCAGAAATAATTTTATCCACTCAGCTCTTCTGAGCATTGCATCAGAAATAAACTTTATCCACTCAGCTCTTCTGAACGTTGCATCAGAAATATAAATTATCCACTCAGCTCTTCTGAGCGTTGCATCAGAAATATAGTTTATCCACTCAGCTCTTCTGAGTGTTGCATCAGAAACAAATTTTATCCACTCAGCTCTTCTGAATGTTGCATCAGAAATAAACTTTATCCACTCAGCTCTCCTGAATGTTGCATCAGAAATAAACTTTATCCACTCAGCTCTTCTGAACATTGCATCAGAAATAAACTTTATCCACTCAGCTCTTCTGAACGTTGCATCAGAAATAAACGTTATCCACTCAGCTATTCTGAGCGTTGCATCAGAAATAAACGTTATCCACTCAGCTCTTCTAAACGTTGCATCAGAAATAAACGTTATCCACTCAGCTCTGCTGAACGTTGCATCAGAAATAAACGTTATCCACTCAGCTCTTCTGAATGTTGCATCAGAAATAGACTTTATCCACTCAGCTCTTCTGAACGTTGCATCAGAAATAAACTTTATCCACTTTGCTCTTCTGAACGTTGCATCAGAAATAAACGTTATACACTCAGCTCTTCTGAATGCTGCATCAGAAATAGACTTTATCCACTCAGCTCTTCTGAACGTTGAATCAGAAATAAACTTTATCCACTTTTCTCTTCTGAACGTTGCATCAGAAATAAACGTTATCCACTCAGCTCTTCTGAGCATTTCATCCGAAATAAACGTTATCCACTCAGCTTTTCTGAGCGTTGCATCTGAAATAAACTTTATCCACTCAGCTCTTCTGAGCATTGCATCAGAAATATAAATTATCCACTCAGCTCTCTGAGCGTTGCATCAGAAATATAGTTTATCCACTCAGCTCTTCTGAGTGTTGCATCAGAAACAAACTTTATCCACTCAGCTCTTCTGAATGTTGGATCGCAAATAAACTTTATCCACTCAGCTCTTCTGAGCGCTGCATCAGAATTAAACGTTATCCACTGAGCTCTTTTGAATGTTGCATCAGAAATAAACTTTATCCACTTAGCTCTTCTGAGCGTTGCATCAGAAATTAATTTACCCATTCAGCTCTTCTGAGCGTTGCATCAGAAATAAACATTATCCACTCAGCTCTTCTGAACATTGCATCAGAAATAAACTTTATCCACTCAGCTCTTCTGAACGTTGCATCAGAAATAAACGTTATCCACTCAGCTATTCTGAGCGTTGCATCAGAAATAAACGTTATCCACTCAGCTCTGCTGAACGTTCCATCAGAAATAAACGTTATCCACTCAGCTTTTCTGAGCATTGCATGAGAAATAAACTTTACCCACTCAGCTCTTCTGAGCATTGCATCAGAAATAAACTTTATCCACTCAGCTCTTCTGAACGTTGCATCAGAAATAAACGTTATCCACTCAGCTCTTCTGAAAGTTGCATCAGAAATAGACTTTATCCACTCAGCTCTTCTGAACGTTGCATCAGAAATAAACTTTATCCACTTTGCTATTCTGAACGTTGCATCAGAAATAAACATTATCCACTCAGCTCTTCTGAGCATTTCATCAGAAATAAACGTTATCCACTCAGCTTTTCTGAGCGTTGCATCAGAAATAAACTTTATCCACTGAGCTCTTCTGAACGTTGCCTCAGAAATAATTTTATCCACTCAGCTCTTCTGAGCATTGCATCAGAAATAAACTTTATCCACTCAGCTCTTCTGAACTTTGCATCAGAAATATAAATTATCCACTCAGCTCTTCTGAGCGTTGCATCAGAAATATAGTTTATCCACTCAGCTCTTCTGAATGTTGGATCACAAATAAACTTTATCCACTCAGCTCTTCTGAGCGTTGCATCAGAAATTAATTTATCTACTCAGCTCTTCTGAGCGTTGCATCAGAAATAAACGTTATCCACTGAGCTCTTCTGAGCGTTGCATCAGAAATAAACTTTATCCACTTAGCACTTCTGAACGTTGCATCAGAAACAAACTTTGTCCACTCAGCTCTTCTGAATGTTGCATCACAAATAAACGTTATCCACTCAGCTCTTCTGAATGTTGCATCAGAAATAAACTTTATCCACTCAGCTCTCCTGAATGTTGCATCAGAAATAACCTTTATCCACTCAGCTCTTCTGAGCATTGCATCAGAAATAAACGTTATCCACTCAGCTCTTTTGAATGTTGCATCAGAAATAAACTTTATTCACTCAGCTCTTCTGAGCATTGCATCAGAAATTAATTTATCCATTCAGCTCTTCTGAGCTTTGCATCAGAAATAAACTTTATCCACTCAGCTCTTCAGAACATTGCATCAGAAATAAACGTTATCCACTCAGCTCTTCTGAATGTTCCATCAGAAATAAACGTTATCCACTCAGCTTTTCTGAGCATTGCATGAGAAATAAACTTTATCCACTCAGCTCTTCTGAACGTTGCATCAGAAATAAACGTTATCCACTCAGCTCTTCTGAATGTTGCATCAGAAATAGACTTTATCCACTCAGCTCTTCTGAACGTTGCATCAGAAATATAAATTATCCACTCAGCTCTTCTGAGCATTGCATCAGAAATATAGTTTATCCACTCAGCTCTTCTGAGTGTTGCATCAGAAACAAACTTTATCCACTCAGCTCTTCTGAATGTTGGATCGCAAATAAACTTTATCCACTCAGCTCTTCTGAGCGCTGCATCAGAATTAAACGTTATCCACTGAGCTCTTTTGAATGTTGCATCAGAAATAAACTTTATCCACTTAGCTCTTCTGAGCGTTGCATCAGAAATTAATTTATCCATTCAGCTCTTCTGAGCGTTGCATCAGAAATAAACATTATCCACTCAGCTCTTCTGAACATTGCATCAGAAATAAACTTTATCCACTCAGCTCTTCTGAACGTTGCATCAGAAATAAACGTTATCCACTCAGCTATTCTGAGCGTTGCATCAGAAATAAACGTTATCCACTCAGCTCTGCTGAACGTTCCATCAGAAATAAACGTTATCCACTCAGCTTTTCTGAGCATTGCATGAGAAATAAACTTTATCCAGTCAGCTCTTCTGAGCATTGCATCAGAAATAAACTTTATCCACTCAGCTCTTCTGAACGTTGCATCAGAAATAAACGTTATCCACTCAGCTCTTCTGAAAGTTGCATCAGAAATAGACTTTATCCACTCAGCTCTTCTGAACGTTGCATCAGAAATAAACTTTATCCACTTAGCTATTCTGAACGTTGCATCAGAAATAAACGTTATCCACTCAGCTCTTCTGAGCATTTCATCAGAAATAAACGTTATCCACTCAGCTTTTCTGAGCGTTGCATCAGAAATAAACTTTATCCACTCAGCTCCTCTGAACGTTGCATCAGAAATAAACGTTATCCACTCAGCTCTTCTGAAAGTTGCATCAGAAATAGACTTTATCCACTCAGCTCTTCTGAACGTTGCATCATAAATAAACTTTATCCACTTTGCTATTCTGAACGTTGCATCAGAAATAAACGTTATCCACTCAGCTCTTCTGAGCATTTCATCAGAAATAAACGTTATCCACTCAGCTTTTCTGAGCGATGCATCAGAAATAAACTTTATCCACTGAGCTCTTCTGAACGTTGCCTCAGAAATAATTTTATCCACTCAGCTCTTCTGAGCATTGCATCAGAAATAAACTTTATCCACTCAGCTCTTCTGAACATTGCATCAGAAATATAAATTATCCACTCAGCTCTTCTGAGCGTTGCATCAGAAATATAGTTTATCCACTCAGCTCTTCTGAGTGTTGCATCAGAAATAAACTTTATCCACTCAGCTCTTCTGAATGTTGGATCAGAAATAAACTTTATCCACTCAGCTCTTCTGAGCGCTGCATCAGAATTAAACGTTATCCACTGAGCTCTTTTGAATGTTGCATCAGAAATAAACTTTATCCACATAGCTCTTCTGAGCGTTGCATCAGAAATTAATTTATCTACTCAGCTCTTCTGAGCGTTGCATCAGAAATAAACGTTATCCTCTGAGCTCTTCTGAGCGTTGCATCAGAAATAAACTTTATCCACTTAGCACTTCTGAACGTTGCATCAGAAACAAACTTTGTCCACTCAGCTCTTCTGAATGTTGCATCACAAATAAACGTTATCCACTCAGCTCTTCTGAATGTTGCATCAGAAATAAACTTTATCCACTCAGCTCTCCTGAATGTTGCATCAGAAATAAACTTTATCTACTCAGCTCTTCTGAACATTGCATCAGAAATAAGCTTATCCACTCAGCTCTTCTGAACGTTGCATCAGAAATAAACGTTATCCACTCAGCTATTCTGAGCGTTGCATCAGAAATAAACGTTATCCACTCAGCTCTTCTAAACGTTGCATCAGAAATAAGTGTTATCCACTCAGCTCTGCTGAACGTTCCATCAGAAATAAACGTTATCCACTCAGCTTTTCTGAGCATTGCATCAGAAATAAACTTTATCCATTCAGCTCTTCTGAGCATTGCATCAGAAATAAACTTTATCCACTCAGCTCTTCTGAGCATTTCATCAGAAATAAACGTTATCCACTCAGCTATTCTGAGCGTTGCATCAGAAATAAACTTTATCCACTGAGCTCTTCTGAACGTTGCATCAGAAATAATTTTATCCACTCAGCTCTTCTGAGCATTGCATCAGAAATAAACTTTATCCACTCAGCTCTTCTGAACGTTGCATCAGAAATATAAATTATCCACTCAGCTCTTCTGAGCGTTGCATCAGAAATATAGTTTATCCACTCAGCTCTTCTGAGTGTTGCATCAGAAACAAACTTTATCCACTCAGCTCTTCTGAACATTGCATCAGAAATAAACTTTATCCACTCAGCTCTTCTGAACGTTGCATCAGAAATAAACGTTATCCACTCAGCTATTCTGAGCGTTGCATCAGAAATAAACGTTATCCACTCAGCTCTTCTAAACGTTGCATCAGAAATAAACGTTATCCACTCAGCCCTGCTGAATGTTCCATCAGAAATAAACGTTATCCACTCAGCTTTTCTGAGCATTGCATCAGAAATAAACTTTATCCATTCAGCTCTTCTGAGCATTGCATCAGAAATATACTTTATCCACTCAGCTCTTCTGAATGTTGCATCAGAAATAAACGTTATCCACTCAGCTCTTCTGAATGTTGCATCAGAAATAGACTTTATCCACTTTGCTCTTCTGAACGTTGAATCAGAAATAAACTTTATCCACTTTTCTCTTCTGAACGTTGCATCAGAAATAAACTTTATCCACTCAGCTCTTCTGAGCATTTCATCCGAAATAAACGTTATCCACTCAGCTTTTCTGAGCGTTGCATCAGAAATAAACTTTATCCACTGAGCTCTTCTGAACGTTGCATCAGAAATAATTTTATCCACTCAGCTCTTCTGAGCATTGCATCAGAAATAAACTTTATCCACTCAGCTCTTCTGAACGTTGCATCAGAAATATAAATTATCCACTCAGCTCTCTGAGCGTTGCATCAGAAATATAGTTTATCCACTCAGCTCTTCTGAGTGTTGCATCAGAAACAAACTTTATCCACTCAGCTCTTCTGAATGTTGGATCACAAATAAACTTTATCCACTCAGCTCTTCTGAGCACTGCATCAGAATTAAACGTTATCTAATGAGCTCTTTTGAATGTTGCATCAGAAATAAACTTTATCCACTTAGCTCTTCTGAGCGTTGCATCAGAAATAAACGTTATCCACTGAGCTCTTCTGAGCATTGCATCAGAAATAAACGTTATCCACTGAGCTCTTCTGAGCGGTGCATCAGAAATAAACTTTATCCACTTAGCACTTCTGAACGTTGCATCAGAAACAAACTTTGTCCACTCAGCTCTTCTGAATGTTGCATCACAAATAAACGTTATCCACTCAGCTCTTCTGAATGTTGCATCAGAAATAAACTTTATCCACTCAGCTCTCCTGAATGTTGCATCAGAAATAAACTTTATCCACTCAGCTCTTCTTAACATTGCATCAGAAATAAGCTTATCCACTCAGCTCTTCTGAACGTTGCATCAGAAATAAACGTTATCCACTCAGCTATTCTGAGCGTTGCATCAGAAATAAACGTTATACACTCAGCTCTTCTAAACGTTGCATCAGAAATAAACGTTATCCACTCAGCTCTGCTGAACGTTCCATCAGAAATAAACGTTATCCACTCAGCTTTTCTGAGCATTGCATCAGAAATAAACTTTATCCATTCAGCTCTTCTGAGCATTGCATCAGAAATAAACTATATCCACTCAGCTCTTCTGAACGTTGCATCAGAAATAAACGTTATCCACTCAGCTCTTCTGAATGTTGCATCAGAAATAGACTTTATCCACTCAGCTCTTCTGAACGTTGCATCAGAAATAAACTTTATCCACTCAGCTCTTCTGAGCATTTCATCAGAAATAAACGTTATCCACTCAGCTTTTCTGAGCGTTGCATCAGAAATAAACTTTATCCACTGAGCTCTTCTGAACGTTGCATCAGAAATAATTTTATCCACTCAGCTCTTCTGAGCATTGCATCAGAAATAAACTTTATCCACTCAGCTCTTCTGAACGTTGCATCAGAAATATAAATTATCCACTCAGCTCTTCTGAGCGTTGCATCAGAAATATAGTTTATCCACTCAGCTCTTCTGAGTGTTGCATCAGAAACAAATTTTATCCACTCAGCTCTTCTGAATGTTGCATCAGAAATAAACTTTATCCACTCAGCTCTCCTGAATGTTGCATCAGAAATAAACTTTATCCACTCAGCTCTTCTGAACATTGCATCAGAAATAAACTTTATCCACTCAGCTCTTCTGAACGTTGCATCAGAAATAAACGTTATCCACTCAGCTATTCTGAGCGTTGCATCAGAAATAAACGTTATCCACTCAGCTCTTCTAAACGTTGCATCAGAAATAAACGTTATCCACTCAGCTCTGCTGAACGTTGCATCAGAAATAAACGTTATCCACTCAGCTCTTCTGAATGTTGCATCAGAAATAGACTTTATCCACTCAGCTCTTCTGAACGTTGCATCAGAAATAAACTTTATCCACTTTGCTCTTCTGAACGTTGCATCAGAAATAAACGTTATACACTCAGCTCTTCTGAATGCTGCATCAGAAATAGACTTTATCCACTCAGCTCTTCTGAACGTTGAATCAGAAATAAACTTTATCCACTCAGCTCTTCTGAACGTTGCATCAGAAATATAAATTATCCACTCAGCTCTTCTGAGCATTTCATCCGAAATAAACGTTATCCACTCAGCTTTTCTGAGCGTTGCATCTGAAATAAACTTTATCCACTCAGCTCTTCTGAGCATTGCATCAGAAATATAAATTATCCACTCAGCTCTCTGAACGTTGCATCAGAAATAAACTTTATCCACTTTGCTATTCTGAACGTTGCATCAGAAATAAACGTTATCCACTCAGCTCTTCTGAGCATTTCATCAGAAATAAACGTTTTCCACTCAGCTTTGCTGAGCGTTGCATCAGAAATAAACTTTATCCACTGAGCTCTTCTGAACGTTGCCTCAGAAATAATTTTATCCACTCAGCTCTTCTGAGCATTGCATCAGAAATAAACTTTATCCACTCAGCTCTTCTGAACTTTGCATCAGAAATATAAATTATCCACTCAGCTCTTCTGAGCGTTGCATCAGAAATATAGTTTATCCACTCAGCTTTTCTGAGTGTTGCATCAGAAATAAACTTTATCCACTCAGCTCTTCTGAATGTTGGATCACAAATAAACTTTATCCACTCAGCTCTTCTGAGCGCTGCATCAGAATTAAACGTTATCCACTGAGCTCTTTTGAATGTTGCATCAGAAATAAACTTTATCCACTTAGCTCTTCTGAGCGTTGCATCAGAAATTAATTTATCTACTCAGCTCTTCTGAGCGTTGCATCAGAAATAAACGTTATCCACTGAGCTCTTCTGAGCGTTGCATCAGAAATAAACTTTATCCACTTAGCACTTCTGAACGTTGCATCAGAAACAAACTTTGTCCACTCAGCTCTTCTGAATGTTGCATCACAAATAAACGTTATCCACTCAGCTCTTCTGAATGTTGCATCAGAAATAAACTTTATCCACTCAGCTCTCCTGAATGTTGCATCAGAAATAAACTTTATCCACTCAGCTCTTCTGAGCGTTGCATCAGAAATAAACGTTATCCACTCAGCTCTTCAGAACATTGCATCAGAAATATAGTTTATCCACTCAGCTCTTCTGAGTGTTGCATCAGAAACAAACTTTATCCACTCAGCTCTTCTGAACGTTGCATCAGAAATAAACTTTATACACTTTGCTATTCTGAGCATTGCATCAGAAATAAACTTTATCCATTCAGCTCTTCTGAGCATTGCATCAGAAATAAACTATATCCACTCAGCTCTTCTGAACGTTGCATCAGAAATAAACGTTATCCACTCAGCTCTTCTGAATGTTGCATCAGAAATAGACTTTATCCACTCAGCTCTTCTGAACGTTGCATCAGAAATAAACTTTATCCACTCAGCTCTTCTGAGCATTTCATCAGAAATAAACGTTATCCACTCAGCTTTTCTGAGCGTTGCATCAGAAATAAACTTTATCCACTGAGCTCTTCTGAACGTTGCATCAGAAATAATTTTATCCACTCAGCTCTTCTGAGCATTGCATCAGAAATAAACTTTATCCACTCAGCTCTTCTGAACGTTGCATCAGAAATATAAATTATCCACTCAGCTCTTCTGAGCGTTGCATCAGAAATATAGTTTATCCACTCAGCTCTTCTGAGTGTTGCATCAGAAACAAATTTTATCCACTCAGCTCTTCTGAATGTTGCATCAGAAATAAACTTTATCCACTCAGCTCTCCTGAATGTTGCATCAGAAATAAACTTTATCCACTCAGCTCTTCTGAACATTGCATCAGAAATAAACTTTATCCACTCAGCTCTTCTGAACGTTGCATCAGAAATAAACGTTATCCACTCAGCTATTCTGAGCGTTGCATCAGAAATAAACGTTATCCACTCAGCTCTTCTAAACGTTGCATCAGAAATAAACGTTATCCACTCAGCTCTGCTGAACGTTGCATCAGAAATAAACGTTATCCACTCAGCTCTTCTGAATGTTGCATCAGAAATAGACTTTATCCACTCAGCTCTTCTGAACGTTGCATCAGAAATAAACTTTATCCACTTTGCTCTTCTGAACGTTGCATCAGAAATAAACGTTATACACTCAGCTCTTCTGAATGCTGCATCAGAAATAGACTTTATCCACTCAGCTCTTCTGAACGTTGAATCAGAAATAAACTTTATCCACTCAGCTCTTCTGAACGTTGCATCAGAAATATAAATTATCCACTCAGCTCTTCTGAGCATTTCATCCGAAATAAACGTTATCCACTCAGCTTTTCTGAGCGTTGCATCTGAAATAAACTTTATCCACTCAGCTCTTCTGAGCATTGCATCAGAAATATAAATTATCCACTCAGCTCTCTGAACGTTGCATCAGAAATAAACTTTATCCACTTTGCTATTCTGAACGTTGCATCAGAAATAAACGTTATCCACTCAGCTCTTCTGAGCATTTCATCAGAAATAAACGTTTTCCACTCAGCTTTGCTGAGCGTTGCATCAGAAATAAACTTTATCCACTGAGCTCTTCTGAACGTTGCCTCAGAAATAATTTTATCCACTCAGCTCTTCTGAGCATTGCATCAGAAATAAACTTTATCCACTCAGCTCTTCTGAACTTTGCATCAGAAATATAAATTATCCACTCAGCTCTTCTGAGCGTTGCATCAGAAATATAGTTTATCCACTCAGCTTTTCTGAGTGTTGCATCAGAAATAAACTTTATCCACTCAGCTCTTCTGAATGTTGGATCACAAATAAACTTTATCCACTCAGCTCTTCTGAGCGCTGCATCAGAATTAAACGTTATCCACTGAGCTCTTTTGAATGTTGCATCAGAAATAAACTTTATCCACTTAGCTCTTCTGAGCGTTGCATCAGAAATTAATTTATCTACTCAGCTCTTCTGAGCGTTGCATCAGAAATAAACGTTATCCACTGAGCTCTTCTGAGCGTTGCATCAGAAATAAACTTTATCCACTTAGCACTTCTGAACGTTGCATCAGAAACAAACTTTGTCCACTCAGCTCTTCTGAATGTTGCATCACAAATAAACGTTATCCACTCAGCTCTTCTGAATGTTGCATCAGAAATAAACTTTATCCACTCAGCTCTCCTGAATGTTGCATCAGAAATAAACTTTATCCACTCAGCTCTTCTGAGCGTTGCATCAGAAATAAACGTTATCCACTCAGCTCTTCAGAACATTGCATCAGAAATATAGTTTATCCACTCAGCTCTTCTGAGTGTTGCATCAGAAACAAACTTTATCCACTCAGCTCTTCTGAACGTTGCATCAGAAATAAACTTTATACACTTTGCTATTCTGAACGTTGCATCAGAAATAAACGTTATCCACTCAGCTCTTCTGAGCATTTCATCAGAAATAAACGTTATCCACTCAGCTTTTCTGAGCGTTGCATCAGAAATAAACTTTATCCACTCAGCTCTTCTGAACGTTGCATCAGAAATAAACGTTATCCACTCAGCTCTTCTGAAAGTTGCATCAGAAATAGACTTTATCCACTCAGCTCTTCTGAACGTTGCATCAGAAATAAACTTTATCCACTTTGCTATTCTGAACGTTGCATCAGAAATAAACGTTATCCACTCAGCTCTTCTGAGCATTTCATCAGAAATAAACGTTATCCACTCAGCTTTTCTGAGCGTTGCATCAGAAATAAACTTTATCCACTGAGCTCTTCTGAACGTTGCCTCAGAATTAATTTTATCCACTCAGCTCTTCTGAGCATTGCATCAGAAATAATTTTATCCACTCAGTTCTTCTGAGCATTGCATCAGAAATAAACTTTATCCACTCAGCTCTTCTGAACGTTGCATCAGAAATATAAATTATCCACTCAGCTCTTCTGAGCGTTGCATCAGAAATATAGTTTATCCACTCAGCTCTTCTGAGTGTTGCATCAGAAACAAACTTTATCCACTCAGCTCTTCTGAACATTGCATCAGAAATAAACTTTATCCACTCAGCTCTTCTGAACGTTGCATCAGAAATAAACGTTATCCACTCAGCTATTCTGAGCGTTGCATCAGAAATAAACGTTATCCACTCAGCTCTTCTAAACGTTGCATCAGAAATAAACGTTATCCACTCAGCTCTGCTGAACGTTCCATCAGAAATAAACGTTATCCACTCAGCTTTTCTGAGCATTGCATCAGAAATAAACTTTATCCATTCAGCTCTTCTGAGCATTGCATCAGAAATATACTTTATCCACTCAGCTCTTCTGAACGTTGCATCAGAAATAAACGTTATCCACTCAGCTCTTCTGAATGTTGCATCAGAAATAGACTTTATCCACTTTGCTCTTCTGAACGTTGAATCAGAAATAAACTTTATCCACTTTTCTCTTCTGAACGTTGCATCAGAAATAAACTTTATCCACTCAGCTCTTCTGAGCATTTCATCCGAAATAAACGTTATCCACTCAGCTTTTCTGAGCGTTGCATCAGAAATAAACTTTATCCACTGAGCTATTCTGAACGTTGCATCAGAAATAATTTTATCCACTCAGCTCTTCTGAGCATTGCATCAGAAATAAACTTTATCCACTCAGCTCTTCTGAACGTTGCATCAGAAATATAAATTATCCACTCAGCTCTCTGAGCGTTGCATCAGAAATATAGTTTATCCACTCAGCTCTTCTGAGTGTTGCATCAGAAACAAACTTAATCCACTCAGCTCTTCTGAATGTTGGATCACAAATAAACTTTATCCACTCAGCTCTTCTGAGCACTGCATCAGAATTAAACGTTATCTAATGAGCTCTTTTGAATGTTGCATCAGAAATAAACTTTATCCACTTAGCTCTTCTGAGCGTTGCATCAGAAATAAACGTTATCCACTGAGCTCTTCTGAGCATTGCATCAGAAATAAACGTTATCCACTGAGCTCTTCTGAGCGGTGCATCAGAAATAAACTTTATCCACTTAGCACTTCTGAACGTTGCATCAGAAACAAACTTTGTCCACTCAGCTCTTCTGAATGTTGCATCACAAATAAACGTTATCCACTCAGCTCTTCTGAATGTTGCATCAGAAATAAACTTTATCCACTCAGCTCTCCTGAATGTTGCATCAGAAATAAACTTTATCCACTCAGCTCTTCTTAACATTGCATCAGAAATAAGCTTATCCACTCAGCTCTTCTGAACGTTGCATCAGAAATAAACGTTATCCACTCAGCTATTCTGAGCGTTGCATCAGAAATAAACGTTATACACTCAGCTCTTCTAAACGTTGCATCAGAAATAAACGTTATCCACTCAGCTCTGCTGAACGTTCCATCAGAAATAAACGTTATCCACTCAGCTTTTCTGAGCATTGCATCAGAAATAAACTTTATCCATTCAGCTCTTCTGAGCATTGCATCAGAAATAAACTATATCCACTCAGCTCTTCTGAACGTTGCATCAGAAATAAACGTTATCCACTCAGCTCTTCTGAATGTTGCATCAGAAATAGACTTTATCCACTCAGCTCTTCTGAACGTTGCATCAGAAATAAACTTTATCCACTCAGCTCTTCTGAGCATTTCATCAGAAATAAACGTTATCCACTCAGCTTTTCTGAGCGTTGCATCAGAAATAAACTTTATCCACTGAGCTCTTCTGAACGTTGCATCAGAAATAATTTTATCCACTCAGCTCTTCTGAGCATTGCATCAGAAATAAACTTTATCCACTCAGCTCTTCTGAACGTTGCATCAGAAATATAAATTATCCACTCAGCTCTTCTGAGCGTTGCATCAGAAATAAACTTTATCCACTCAGCTCTTCTGAACGTTGCATCAGAAATATAAATTATCCACTCAGCTCTCTGAGCGTTGCATCAGAAATATAGTTTATCCACTCAGCTCTTCTGAGTGTTGCATCAGAAACAAACTTTATCCACTCAGCTCTTCTGAATGTTGGATCACAAATAAACTTTATCCACTCAGCTCTTCTGAGCACTGCATCAGAATTAAACGTTATCTAATGAGCTCTTTTGAATGTTGCATCAGAAATAAACTTTATCCACTTAGCTCTTCTGAGCGTTGCATCAGAAATAAACGTTATCCACTGAGCTCTTCTGAGCATTGCATCAGAAATAAACGTTATCCACTGAGCTCTTCTGAGCGGTGCATCAGAAATAAACTTTATCCACTTAGCACTTCTGAACGTTGCATCAGAAACAAACTTTGTCCACTCAGCTCTTCTGAATGTTGCATCACAAATAAACGTTATCCACTCAGCTCTTCTGAATGTTGCATCAGAAATAAACTTTATCCACTCAGCTCTCCTGAATGTTGCATCAGAAATAAACTTTATCCACTCAGCTCTTCTTAACATTGCATCAGAAATAAGCTTATCCACTCAGCTCTTCTGAACGTTGCATCAGAAATAAACGTTATCCACTCAGCTATTCTGAGCGTTGCATTAGAAATAAACGTTATACACTCAGCTCTTCTAAACGTTGCATCAGAAATAAACGTTATCCACTCAGCTCTGCTGAACGTTCCATCAGAAATAAACGTTATCCACTCAGCTTTTCTGAGCATTGCATCAGAAATAAACTTTATCCATTCAGCTCTTCTGAGCATTGCATCAGAAATAAACTATATCCACTCAGCTCTTCTGAACTTTGCATCAGAAAGAAACGTTATCCACTCAGCTCTTCTGAATGTTGCATCAGAAATAGACTTTATCCACTCAGCTCTTCTGAACGTTGCATCAGAAATAAACTTTATCCACTCAGCTCTTCTGAGCATTTCATCAGAAATAAACGTTATCCACTCAGCTTTTCTGAGCGTTGCATCAGAAATAAACTTTATCCACTGAGCTCTTCTGAACGTTGCATCAGAAAAATTTTTATCCACTCAGCTCTTCTGAGCATTGCATCAGAAATAAACGTTATCCACTCAGCTCTTCTGAAAGTTGCATCAGAAATAGACTTTATCCACTCAGCTCTTCTGAACGTTGCATCAGAAATAAACTTTATCCACTTTGCTATTCTGAACGTTGCATCAGAAATAAACGTTATCCACTCAGCTCTTCTGAGCATTTCATCAGAAATAAACGTTATCCACTCAGCTTTTCTGAGCGTTGCATCAGAAATAAACTTTATCCACTGAGCTCTTCTGAACGTTGCCTCAGAAATAATTTTATCCACTCAGCTCTTCTGAGCATTGCATCAGAAATAATTTTATCCACTCAGTTCTTCTGAGCATTGCATCAGAAATAAACTTTATCCACTCAGCTCTTCTGAACGTTGCATCAGAAATATAAATTATCCACTCAGCTCTTCTGAGCGTTGCATCAGAAATATAGTTTATCCACTCAGCTCTTCTGAGTGTTGCATCAGAAACAAACTTTATCCACTCAGCTCTTCTGAACATTGCATCAGAAATAAACTTTATCCACTCAGCTCTTCTGAACGTTGCATCAGAAATAAACGTTATCCACTCAGCTATTCTGAGCGTTGCATCAGAAATAAACGTTATCCACTCAGCTCTTCTAAACGTTGCATCAGAAATAAACGTTATCCACTCAGCTCTGCTGAACGTTCCATCAGAAATAAACGTTATCCACTCAGCTTTTCTGAGCATTGCATCAGAAATAAACTTTATCCATTCAGCTCTTCTGAGCATTGCATCAGAAATATACTTTATCCACTCAGCTCTTCTGAACGTTGCATCAGAAATAAACGTTATCCACTCAGCTCTTCTGAATGTTGCATCAGAAATAGACTTTATCCACTTTGCTCTTCTGAACGTTGAATCAGAAATAAACTTTATCCACTTTTCTCTTCTGAACGTTGCATCAGAAATAAACTTTATCCACTCAGCTCTTCTGAGCATTTCATCCGAAATAAACGTTATCCACTCAGCTTTTCTGAGCGTTGCATCAGAAATAAACTTTATCCACTGAGCTCTTCTGAACGTTGCATCAGAAATAATTTTATCCACTCAGCTCTTCTGAGCATTGCATCAGAAATAAACTTTATCCACTCAGCTCTTCTGAACGTTGCATCAGAAATATAAATTATCCACTCAGCTCTCTGAGCGTTGCATCAGAAATATAGTTTATCCACTCAGCTCTTCTGAGTGTTGCATCAGAAACAAACTTAATCCACTCAGCTCTTCTGAATGTTGGATCACAAATAAACTTTATCCACTCAGCTCTCCTGAGCACTGCATCAGAATTAAACGTTATCTAATGAGCTCTTTTGAATGTTGCATCAGAAATAAACTTTATCCACTTAGCTCTTCTGAGCGTTGCATCAGAAATAAACGTTATCCACTGAGCTCTTCTGAGCATTGCATCAGAAATAAACGTTATCCACTGAGCTCTTCTGAGCGGTGCATCAGAAATAAACTTTATCCACTTAGCACTTCTGAACGTTGCATCAGAAACAAACTTTGTCCACTCAGCTCTTCTGAATGTTGCATCACAAATAAACGTTATCCACTCAGCTCTTCTGAATGTTGCATCAGAAATAAACTTTATCCACTCAGCTCTCCTGAATGTTGCATCAGAAATAAACTTTATCCACTCAGCTCTTCTTAACATTGCATCAGAAATAAGCTTATCCACTCAGCTCTTCTGAACGTTGCATCAGAAATAAACGTTATCCACTCAGCTATTCTGAGCGTTGCATCAGAAATAAACGTTATACACTCAGCTCTTCTAAACGTTGCATCAGAAATAAACGTTATCCACTCAGCTCTGCTGAACGTTCCATCAGAAATAAACGTTATCCACTCAGCTTTTCTGAGCATTGCATCAGAAATAAACTTTATCCATTCAGCTCTTCTGAGCATTGCATCAGAAATAAACTATATCCACTCAGCTCTTCTGAACGTTGCATCAGAAATAAACGTTATCCACTCAGCTCTTCTGAATGTTGCATCAGAAATAGACTTTATCCACTCAGCTCTTCTGAACGTTGCATCAGAAATAAACTTTATCCACTCAGCTCTTCTGAGCATTTCATCAGAAATAAACGTTATCCACTCAGCTTTTCTGAGCGTTGCATCAGAAATAAACTTTATCCACTGAGCTCTTCTGAACGTTGCATCAGAAATAATTTTATCCACTCAGCTCTTCTGAGCATTGCATCAGAAATAAACTTTATCCACTCAGCTCTTCTGAACGTTGCATCAGAAATATAAATTATCCACTCAGCTCTTCTGAGCGTTGCATCAGAAATAAACTTTATCCACTCAGCTCTTCTGAACGTTGCATCAGAAATATAAATTATCCACTCAGCTCTCTGAGCGTTGCATCAGAAATATAGTTTATCCACTCAGTTCTTCTGAGTGTTGCATCAGAAACAAACTTTATCCACTCAGCTCTTCTGAATGTTGGATCACAAATAAACTTTATCCACTCAGCTCTTCTGAGCACTGCATCAGAATTAAACGTTATCTAATGAGCTCTTTTGAATGTTGCATCAGAAATAAACTTTATCCACTTAGCTCTTCTGAGCGTTGCATCAGAAATAAACGTTATCCACTGAGCTCTTCTGAGCATTGCATCAGAAATAAACTTTATCCACTTAGCACTTCTGAACGTTGCATCAGAAACAAACTTTGTCCACTCAGCTCTTCTGAATGTTGCATCACAAATAAACGTTATCCACTCAGCTCTTCTGAATGTTGCATCAGAAATAAACTTTATCCACTCAGCTCTCCTGAATGTTGCATCAGAAATAAACTTTATCCACTCAGCTCTTCTTAACATTGCATCAGAAATAAGCTTATCCACTCAGCTCTTCTGAACGTTGCATCAGAAATAAACGTTATCCACTCAGCTATTCTGAGCGTTGCATCAGAAATAAACGTTATACACTCAGCTCTTCTAAACGTTGCATCAGAAATAAACGTTATCCACTCAGCTCTGCTGAACGTTCCATCAGAAATAAACGTTATCCACTCAGCTCTTCTGAACTTTGCATCAGAAAGAAACGTTATCCACTCAGCTCTTCTGAATGTTGCATCAGAAATAGACTTTATCCACTCAGCTCTTCTGAACGTTGCATCAGAAATAAACTTTATCCACTCAGCTCTTCTGAGCATTTCATCAGAAATAAACGTTATCCACTCAGCTTTTCTGAGCGTTGCATCAGAAATAAACTTTATCCACTGAGCTCTTCTGAACGTTGCATCAGAAATAATTTTATCCACTCAGCTCTTCTGAGCATTGCATCAGAAATAAACTTTATCCACTCAGCTCTTCTGAATGTTGCATCAGAAATAAACTTTATCCACTCAGCTCTCCTGAATGTTGCATCAGAAATAAACTTTATCCACTCAGCTCTTCTGAATGTTGCATCAGAAATAAACTTTATCCACTCAGCTCTCCTGAATGTTGCATCAGAAATAAACTTTATCCACTCAGCTCTTCTGAACGTTGCATCAGAAATAAACGTTATCCACTCAGCTATTCTGAGCGTTGCATCAGAAATAAACGTTATCCACTCAGCTCTTCTAAACGTTGCATCAGAAATAAACGTTATCCACTCAGCTCTGCTGAACGTTGCATCAGAAATAAACGTTATCCACTCAGCTCTTCTGAATGTTGCATCAGAAATAGACTTTATCCACTCAGCTCTTCTGAACGTTGCATCAGAAATAAACTTTATCCACTTTGCTCTTCTGAACGTTGCATCAGAAATAAACGTTATACACTCAGCTCTTCTGAATGCTGCATCAGAAATAGACTTTATCCACTCAGCTCTTCTGAACGTTGAATCAGAAATAAACTTTATCCACTTTTCTCTTCTGAACGTTGCATCAGAAATAAACTTTATCCACTCAGCTCTTCTGAGCATTTCATCCGAAATAAACGTTATCCACTCAGCTTTTCTGAGCGTTGCATCTGAAATAAACTTTATCCACTCAGCTCTTCTGAGCATTGCATCAGAAATATAAATTATCCACTCAGCTCTCTGAGCGTTGCATCAGAAATATAGTTTATCCACTCAGCTCTTCTGAGTGTTGCATCAGAAACAAACTTTATCCACTCAGCTCTTCTGAATGTTGGATCGCAAATAAACTTTATCCACTCAGCTCTTCTGAGCGCTGCATCAGAATTAAACGTTATCCACTGAGCTCTTTTGAATGTTGCATCAGAAATAAACTTTATCCACTTAGCTCTTCTGAGCGTTGCATCAGAAATTAATTTATCCATTCAGCTCTTCTGAGCGTTGCATCAGAAATAAACATTATCCACTCAGCTCTTCTGAACATTGCATCAGAAATAAACTTTATCCACTCAGCTCTTCTGAGCATTGCATCAGAAATAAACTTTATCCACTCAGCTCTTCTGAACGTTGCATCAGAAATAAACGTTATCCACTCAGCTCTTCTGAAAGTTGCATCAGAAATAGACTTTATCCACTCAGCTCTTCTGAACGTTGCATCAGAAATAAACTTTATCCACTTTGCTATTCTGAACGTTGCATCAGAAATAAACGTTATCCACTCAGCTCTTCTGAGCATTTCATCAGAAATAAACGTTTTCCACTCAGCTTTTCTGAGCGTTGCATCAGAAATAAACTTTATCCACTGAGCTCTTCTGAACGTTGCCTCAGAAATAATTTTATCCACTCAGCTCTTCTGAGCATTGCATCAGAAATAAACTTTATCCACTCAGCTCTTCTGAACTTTGCATCAGAAATATAAATTATCCACTCAGCTCTTCTGAGCGTTGCATCAGAAATATAGTTTATCCACTCAGCTCTTCTGAGTGTTGCATCAGAAATAAACTTTATCCACTCAGCTCTTCTGAATGTTGGATCACAAATAAACTTTATCCACTCAGCTCTTCTGAGCGCTGCATCAGAATTAAACGTTATCCACTGAGCTCTTTTGAATGTTGCATCAGAAATAAACTTTATCCACTTAGCTCTTCTGAGCGTTGCATCAGAAATTAATTTATCTACTCAGCTCTTCTGAGCGTTGCATCAGAAATAAACGTTATCCACTGAGCTCTTCTGAGCGTTGCATCAGAAATAAACTTTATCCACTTAGCACTTCTGAACGTTGCATCAGAAACAAACTTTGTCCACTCAGCTCTTCTGAATGTTGCATCACAAATAAACGTTATCCACTCAGCTCTTCTGAATGTTGCATCAGAAATAAACTTTATCCACTCAGCTCTCCTGAATGTTGCATCAGAAATAAACTTTATCCACTCAGCTCTTCTGAGCGTTGCATCAGAAATAAACGTTATCCACTCAGCTCTTCAGAACATTGCATCAGAAATATAGTTTATCCACTCAGCTCTTCTGAGTGTTGCATCAGAAACAAACTTTATCCACTCAGCTCTTCTGAACGTTGCATCAGAAATAAACTTTATACACTTTGCTATTCTGAACGTTGCATCAGAAATAAACGTTATCCACTCAGCTCTTCTGAGCATTTCATCAGAAATAAACGTTATCCACTCAGCTTTTCTGAGCGTTGCATCAGAAATAAACTTTATCCACTCAGCTCTTCTGAACGTTGCATCAGAAATAAACGTTATCCACTCAGCTCTTCTGAAAGTTGCATCAGAAATAGACTTTATCCACTCAGCTCTTCTGAACGTTGCATCAGAAATAAACTTTATCCACTTTGCTATTCTGAACGTTGCATCAGAAATAAACGTTATCCACTCAGCTCTTCTGAGCATTTCATCAGAAATAAACGTTATCCACTCAGCTTTTCTGAGCGTTGCATCAGAAATAAACTTTATCCACTGAGCTCTTCTGAACGTTGCCTCAGAAATAATTTTATCCACTCAGCTCTTCTGAGCATTGCATCAGAAATAAACTTTATCCACTCAGCTCTTCTGAACTTTGCATCAGAAATATAAATTATCCACTCAGCTCTTCTGAGCGTTGCATCAGAAATATAGTTTATCCACTCAGCTCTTCTGAGTGTTGCATCAGAAATAAACTTTATCCACTCAGCTCTTCTGAATGTTGGATCACAAATAAACTTTATCCATTCAGCTCTTCTGAGCGCTGCATCAGAATTAAACGTTATCCACTGAGCTCTTTTGAATGTTGCATCAGAAATAAACTTTATCCACTTAGCTCTTCTGAGCGTTGCATCAGAAATTAATTTATCTACTCAGCTCTTCTGAGCGTTGCATCAGAAATAAACGTTATCCACTGAGCTCTTCTGAGCGTTGCATCAGAAATAAACTTTATCCACTTAGCACTTCTGAACGTTGCATCAGAAACAAACTTTGTCCACTCAGCTCTTCTGAATGTTGCATCACAAATAAACTTTATCCACTCAGCTCTTCTGAACGTTGCATCAGAAATAAACGTTATCCACTCAGCTCTTCTGAATGTTGCATCAGAAATAGACTTTATCCACTCAGCTCTTCTGAACGTTGCATCAGAAATATAAATTATCCACTCAGCTCTTCTGAGCATTGCATCAGAAATATAGTTTATCCACTCAGCTCTTCTGAACATTGCATCAGAAACAAACTTTATCCACTCAGCTCTTCTGAATGTTGGATAGCAAATAAACTTTATCCACTCAGCTCTTCTGTGCGCTGCATCAGAATTAAACGTTATCCACTGAGCTCTTTTGAATGTTGCATCAGAAATAAACTTTATCCACTTAGCTCTTCTGAGCGTTGCATCAGAAATTAATTTATCCATTCAGCTCTTCTGAGCGTTGCATCAGAAATAAACATTATCCACTCAGCTCTTCTGAACATTGCATCAGAAATAAACTTTATCCACTCAGCTCTTCTGAACGTTGCATCAGAAATAAACGTTATCCACTCAGCTATTCTGAGCGTTGCATCAGAAATAAACGTTATCCACTCAGCTCTGCTGAACGTTCCATCAGAAATAAACGTTATCCACTCAGCTTTTCTGAGCATTGCATGAGAAATAAACTTTATCCACTCAGCTCTTCTGAGCATTGCATCAGAAATAAACTTTATCCACTCAGCTCTTCTGAACGTTGCATCAGAAATAAACGTTATCCACTCAGCTCTTCTGAAAGTTGCATCAGAAATAGACTTTATCCACTCAGCTCTTCTGAGCGTTGCATCAGAAATATAGTTTATCCACTCAGCTCTTCTGAGTGTTGCATCAGAAATAAACTTTATCCACTCAGCTCTTCTGAATGTTGGATCACAAATAAACTTTATCCACTCAGCTCTTCTGAGCGCTGCATCAGAATTAAACGTTATCCACTGAGCTCTTTTGAATGTTGCATCAGAAATAAACTTTATCCACTTAGCTCTTCTGAGCGTTGCATCAGAAATTAATTTATCTACTCAGCTCTTCTGAGCGTTGCATCAGAAATAAACGTTATACACTCAGCTCTTCTAAACGTTGCATCAGAAATAAACGTTATCCACTCAGCTCTGCTGAACGTTCCATCAGAAATAAACGTTATCCACTCAGCTTTTCTGAGCATTGCATCAGAAATAAACTTTATCCATTCAGCTCTTCTGAGCATTGCATCAGAAATAAACTATATCCACTCAGCTCTTCTGAACGTTGCATCAGAAATAAACGTTATCCACTCAGCTCTTCTGAATGTTGCATCAGAAATAGACTTTATCCACTCAGCTCTTCTGAACGTTGCATCAGAAATAAACTTTATCCACTCAGCTCTTCTGAGCATTTCATCAGAAATAAACGTTATCCACTCAGCTTTTCTGAGCGTTGCATCAGAAATAAACTTTATCCACTGAGCTCTTCTGAACGTTGCATCAGAAATAATTTTATCCACTCAGCTCTTCTGAGCATTGCATCAGAAATAAACTTTATCCACTCAGCTCTTCTGAACGTTGCATCAGAAATATAAATTATCCACTCAGCTCTTCTGAGCGTTGCATCAGAAATAAACTTTATCCACTCAGCTCTTCTGAACGTTGCATCAGAAATATAAATTATCCACTCAGCTCTCTGAGCGTTGCATCAGAAATATAGTTTATCCACTCAGCTCTTCTGAGTGTTGCATCAGAAACAAACTTTATCCACTCAGCTCTTCTGAATGTTGGATCACAAATAAACTTTATCCACTCAGCTCTTCTGAGCACTGCATCAGAATTAAACGTTATCTAATGAGCTCTTTTGAATGTTGCATCAGAAATAAACTTTATCCACTTAGCTCTTCTGAGCATTGCATCAGAAATAAACTTTATCCACTTAGCACTTCTGAACGTTGCATCAGAAACAAACTTTGTCCACTCAGCTCTTCTGAATGTTGCATCACAAATAAACGTTATCCACTCAGCTCTTCTGAATGTTGCATCAGAAATAAACTTTATCCACTCAGCTCTCCTGAATGTTGCATCAGAAATAAACTTTATCCACTCAGCTCTTCTTAACATTGCATCAGAAATAAGCTTATCCACTCAGCTCTTCTGAACGTTGCATCAGAAATAAACGTTATCCACTCAGCTATTCTGAGCGTTGCATCAGAAATAAACGTTATACACTCAGCTCTTCTAAACGTTGCATCAGAAATAAACGTTATCCACTCAGCTCTGCTGAACGTTCCATCAGAAATAAACGTTATCCACTCAGCTCTTCTGAACTTTGCATCAGAAAGAAACGTTATCCACTCAGCTCTTCTGAATGTTGCATCAGAAATAGACTTTATCCACTCAGCTCTTCTGAACGTTGCATCAGAAATAAACTTTATCCACTCAGCTCTTCTGAGCATTTCATCAGAAATAAACGTTATCCACTCAGCTTTTCTGAGCGTTGCATCAGAAATAAACTTTATCCACTGAGCTCTTCTGAACGTTGCATCAGAAATAATTTTATCCACTCAGCTCTTCTGAGCATTGCATCAGAAATAAATTTTATCCACTCAGCTCTTCTGAACGTTGCATCAGAAATATAAATTATCCACTCAGCTCTTATGAGCGTTGCATCAGAAATATAGTTTATCCACTCAGCTCTTCTGAGTGTTGCATCAGAAACAAATTTTATCCACTCAGCTCTTCTGAATGTTGCATCAGAAATAAACTTTATCCACTCAGCTCTCCTGAATGTTGCATCAGAAATAAACTTTATCCACTCAGCTCTTCTGAATGTTGCATCAGAAATAAACTTTATCCACTCAGCTCTCCTGAATGTTGCATCAGAAATAAACTTTATCCACTCAGCTCTTCTGAACGTTGCATCAGAAATAAACGTTATCCACTCAGCTATTCTGAGCGTTGCATCAGAAATAAACGTTATCCACTCAGCTCTTCTAAACGTTGCATCAGAAATAAACGTTATCCACTCAGCTCTGCTGAACGTTGCATCAGAAATAAACGTTATCCACTCAGCTCTTCTGAATGTTGCATCAGAAATAGACTTTATCCACTCAGCTCTTCTGAACGTTGCATCAGAAATAAACTTTATCCACTTTGCTCTTCTGAACGTTGCATCAGAAATAAACGTTATACACTCAGCTCTTCTGAATGCTGCATCAGAAATAGACTTTATCCACTCAGCTCTTCTGAACGTTGAATCAGAAATAAACTTTATCCACTTTTCTCTTCTGAACGTTGCATCAGAAATAAACTTTATCCACTCAGCTCTTCTGAGCATTTCATCCGAAATAAACGTTATCCACTCAGCTTTTCTGAGCGTTGCATCTGAAATAAACTTTATCCACTCAGCTCTTCTGAGCATTGCATCAGAAATATAAATTATCCACTCAGCTCTCTGAGCGTTGCATCAGAAATATAGTTTATCCACTCAGCTCTTCTGAGTGTTGCATCAGAAACAAACTTTATCCACTCAGCTCTTCTGAATGTTGGATCGCAAATAAACTTTATCCACTCAGCTCTTCTGAGCGCTGCATCAGAATTAAACGTTATCCACTGAGCTCTTTTGAATGTTGCATCAGAAATAAACTTTATCCACTTAGCTCTTCTGAGCGTTGCATCAGAAATTAATTTATCCATTCAGCTCTTCTGAGCGTTGCATCAGAAATAAACATTATCCACTCAGCTCTTCTGAACATTGCATCAGAAATAAACTTTATCCACTCAGCTCTTCTGAGCATTGCATCAGAAATAAACTTTATCCACTCAGCTCTTCTGAACGTTGCATCAGAAATAAACGTTATCCACTCAGCTCTTCTGAAAGTTGCATCAGAAATAGACTTTATCCACTCAGCTCTTCTGAACGTTGCATCAGAAATAAACTTTATCCACTTTGCTATTCTGAACGTTGCATCAGAAATAAACGTTATCCACTCAGCTCTTCTGAGCATTTCATCAGAAATAAACGTTTTCCACTCAGCTTTTCTGAGCGTTGCATCAGAAATAAACTTTATCCACTGAGCTCTTCTGAACGTTGCCTCAGAAATAATTTTATCCACTCAGCTCTTCTGAGCATTGCATCAGAAATAAACTTTATCCACTCAGCTCTTCTGAACTTTGCATCAGAAATATAAATTATCCACTCAGCTCTTCTGAGCGTTGCATCAGAAATATAGTTTATCCACTCAGCTCTTCTGAGTGTTGCATCAGAAATAAACTTTATCCACTCAGCTCTTCTGAATGTTGGATCACAAATAAACTTTATCCACTCAGCTCTTCTGAGCGCTGCATCAGAATTAAACGTTATCCACTGAGCTCTTTTGAATGTTGCATCAGAAATAAACTTTATCCACTTAGCTCTTCTGAGCGTTGCATCAGAAATTAATTTATCTACTCAGCTCTTCTGAGCGTTGCATCAGAAATAAACGTTATCCACTGAGCTCTTCTGAGCGTTGCATCAGAAATAAACTTTATCCACTTAGCACTTCTGAACGTTGCATCAGAAACAAACTTTGTCCACTCAGCTCTTCTGAATGTTGCATCACAAATAAACGTTATCCACTCAGCTCTTCTGAATGTTGCATCAGAAATAAACTTTATCCACTCAGCTCTCCTGAATGTTGCATCAGAAATAAACTTTATCCACTCAGCTCTTCTGAGCGTTGCATCAGAAATAAACGTTATCCACTCAGCTCTTATGAGCGTTGCATCAGAAATATAGTTTATCCACTCAGCTCTTCTGAGTGTTGCATCAGAAACAAATTTTATCCACTCAGCTCTTCTGAATGTTGCATCAGAAATAAACTTTATCCACTCAGCTCTCCTGAATGTTGCATCAGAAATAAACTTTATCCACTCAGCTCTTCTGAATGTTGCATCAGAAATAAACTTTATCCACTCAGCTCTCCTGAATGTTGCATCAGAAATAAACTTTATCCACTCAGCTCTTCTGAACGTTGCATCAGAAATAAACGTTATCCACTCAGCTATTCTGAGCGTTGCATCAGAAATAAACGTTATCCACTCAGCTCTTCTAAACGTTGCATCAGAAATAAACGTTATCCACTCAGCTCTGCTGAACGTTGCATCAGAAATAAACGTTATCCACTCAGCTCTTCTGAATGTTGCATCAGAAATAGACTTTATCCACTCAGCTCTTCTGAACGTTGCATCAGAAATAAACTTTATCCACTTTGCTCTTCTGAACGTTGCATCAGAAATAAACGTTATACACTCAGCTCTTCTGAATGCTGCATCAGAAATAGACTTTATCCACTCAGCTCTTCTGAACGTTGAATCAGAAATAAACTTTATCCACTTTTCTCTTCTGAACGTTGCATCAGAAATAAACTTTATCCACTCAGCTCTTCTGAGCATTTCATCCGAAATAAACGTTATCCACTCAGCTTTTCTGAGCGTTGCATCTGAAATAAACTTTATCCACTCAGCTCTTCTGAGCATTGCATCAGAAATATAAATTATCCACTCAGCTCTCTGAGCGTTGCATCAGAAATATAGTTTATCCACTCAGCTCTTCTGAGTGTTGCATCAGAAACAAACTTTATCCACTCAGCTCTTCTGAATGTTGGATCGCAAATAAACTTTATCCACTCAGCTCTTCTGAGCGCTGCATCAGAATTAAACGTTATCCACTGAGCTCTTTTGAATGTTGCATCAGAAATAAACTTTATCCACTTAGCTCTTCTGAGCGTTGCATCAGAAATTAATTTATCCATTCAGCTCTTCTGAGCGTTGCATCAGAAATAAACATTATCCACTCAGCTCTTCTGAACATTGCATCAGAAATAAACTTTATCCACTCAGCTCTTCTGAGCATTGCATCAGAAATAAACTTTATCCACTCAGCTCTTCTGAACGTTGCATCAGAAATAAACGTTATCCACTCAGCTCTTCTGAAAGTTGCATCAGAAATAGACTTTATCCACTCAGCTCTTCTGAACGTTGCATCAGAAATAAACTTTATCCACTTTGCTATTCTGAACGTTGCATCAGAAATAAACGTTATCCACTCAGCTCTTCTGAGCATTTCATCAGAAATAAACGTTTTCCACTCAGCTTTTCTGAGCGTTGCATCAGAAATAAACTTTATCCACTGAGCTCTTCTGAACGTTGCCTCAGAAATAATTTTATCCACTCAGCTCTTCTGAGCATTGCATCAGAAATAAACTTTATCCACTCAGCTCTTCTGAACTTTGCATCAGAAATATAAATTATCCACTCAGCTCTTCTGAGCGTTGCATCAGAAATATAGTTTATCCACTCAGCTCTTCTGAGTGTTGCATCAGAAATAAACTTTATCCACTCAGCTCTTCTGAATGTTGGATCACAAATAAACTTTATCCACTCAGCTCTTCTGAGCGCTGCATCAGAATTAAACGTTATCCACTGAGCTCTTTTGAATGTTGCATCAGAAATAAACTTTATCCACTTAGCTCTTCTGAGCGTTGCATCAGAAATTAATTTATCTACTCAGCTCTTCTGAGCGTTGCATCAGAAATAAACGTTATCCACTGAGCTCTTCTGAGCGTTGCATCAGAAATAAACTTTATCCACTTAGCACTTCTGAACGTTGCATCAGAAACAAACTTTGTCCACTCAGCTCTTCTGAATGTTGCATCACAAATAAACGTTATCCACTCAGCTCTTCTGAATGTTGCATCAGAAATAAACTTTATCCACTCAGCTCTCCTGAATGTTGCATCAGAAATAAACTTTATCCACTCAGCTCTTCTGAGCGTTGCATCAGAAATAAACGTTATCCACTCAGCTCTTCAGAACATTGCATCAGAAATATAGTTTATCCACTCAGCTCTTCTGAGTGTTGCATCAGAAACAAACTTTATCCACTCAGCTCTTCTGAACGTTGCATCAGAAATGAACTTTATACACTTTGCTATTCTGAACGTTGCATCAGAAATAAACGTTATCCACTCAGCTCTTCTGAGCATTTCATCAGAAATAAACGTTATCCACTCAGCTTTTCTGAGCGTTGCATCAGAAATAAACTTTATCCACTCAGCTCTTCTGAACGTTGCATCAGAAATAAACGTTATCCACTCAGCTCTTCTGAAAGTTGCATCAGAAATAGACTTTATCCACTCAGCTCTTCTGAACGTTGCATCAGAAATAAACTTTATCCACTTTGCTATTCTGAACGTTGCATCAGAAATAAACGTTATCCACTCAGCTCTTCTGAGCATTTCATCAGAAATAAACGTTATCCACTCAGCTTTTCTGAGCGTTGCATCAGAAATAAACTTTATCCACTGAGCTCTTCTGAACGTTGCCTCAGAAATAATTTTATCCACTCAGCTCTTCTGAGCATTGCATCAGAAATAAACTTTATCCACTCAGCTCTTCTGAACTTTGCATCAGAAATATAAATTATCCACTCAGCTCTTCTGAGCGTTGCATCAGAAATATAGTTTATCCACTCAGCTCTTCTGAGTGTTGCATCAGAAATAAACTTTATCCACTCAGCTCTTCTGAATGTTGGATCACAAATAAACTTTATCCATTCAGCTCTTCTGAGCGTTGCATCAGAATTAAACGTTATCCACTGAGCTCTTTTGAATGTTGCATCAGAAATAAACTTTATCCACTTAGCTCTTCTGAGCGTTGCATCAGAAATTAATTTATCTACTCAGCTCTTCTGAGCGTTGCATCAGAAATAAACGTTATCCACTGAGCTCTTCTGAGCGTTGCATCAGAAATAAACTTTATCCACTTAGCACTTCTGAACGTTGCATCAGAAACAAACTTTGTCCACTCAGCTCTTCTGAATGTTGCATCACAAATAAACGTTATCCACTCAGCTCTTCTGAATGTTGCATCAGAAATAAACTTTATCCACTCAGCTCTCCTGAATGTTGCATCAGAAATAAACTTTATCCACTCAGCTCTTCTGAGCGTTGCATCAGAAATAAACTTTATCCACTCAGCTCTTTTGAATGTTGCATCAGAAATAAACTTTATTCACTCAGCTCTTCTGAGCATTGCATCAGAAATTAATTTATCCATTCAGCTCTTCTGAGCTTTGCATCAGAAATAAACTTTATCCACTCAGCTCTTCAGAACATTGCATCAGAAATAAACGTTATCCACTCAGCTCTTCTGAATGTTCCATCAGAAATAAACGTTATCCACTCAGCTTTTCTGAGCATTGCATGAGAAATAAACTTTATCCACTCAGCTCTTCTGAACGTTGCATCAGAAATAAACGTTATCCACTCAGTTCTTCTGAATGTTGCATCAGAAATAGACTTTATCCACTCAGCTCTTCTGAACGTTGCATCAGAAATATAAATTATCCACTCAGCTCTTCTGAGCATTGCATCAGAAATATAGTTTATCCACTCAGCTCTTCTGAACATTGCATCAGAAACAAACTTTATCCACTCAGCTCTTCTGAATGTTGGATAGCAAATAAACTTTATCCACTCAGCTCTTCTGTGCGCTGCATCAGAATTAAACGTTATCCACTGAGCTCTTTTGAATGTTGCATCAGAAATAAACTTTATCCACTTAGCTCTTCTGAGCGTTGCATCAGAAATTAATTTATCCATTCAGCTCTTCTGAGCGTTGCATCAGAAATAAACATTATCCACTCAGCTCTTCTGAACATTGCATCAGAAATAAACTTTATCCACTCAGCTCTTCTGAACGTTGCATCAGAAATAAACGTTATCCACTCAGCTATTCTGAGCGTTGCATCAGAAATAAACGTTATCCACTCAGCTCTGCTGAACGTTCCATCAGAAATAAACGTTATCCACTCAGCTTTTCTGAGCATTGCATGAGAAATAAACTTTATCCACTCAGCTCTTCTGAGCATTGCATCAGAAATAAACTTTATCCACTCAGCTCTTCTGAACGTTGCATCAGAAATAAACGTTATCCACTCAGCTCTTCTGAAAGTTGCATCAGAAATAGACTTTATCCACTCAGCTCTTCTGAGCGTTGCATCAGAAATATAGTTTATCCACTCAGCTCTTCTGAGTGTTGCATCAGAAATAAACTTTATCCACTCAGCTCTTCTGAATGTTGGATCACAAATAAACTTTATCCACTCAGCTCTTCTGAGCGCTGCATCAGAATTAAACGTTATCCACTGAGCTCTTTTGAATGTTGCATCAGAAATAAACTTTATCCACTTAGCTCTTCTGAGCGTTGCATCAGAAATTAATTTATCTACTCAGCTCTTCTGAGCGTTGCATCAGAAATAAACGTTATCCACTGAGCTCTTCTGAGCGTTGCATCAGAAATAAACTTTATCCACTTAGCACTTCTGAACGTTGCATCAGAAACAAACTTTGTCCACTCAGCTCTTCTGAATGTTGCATCACAAATAAACGTTATCCACTCAGCTCTTCTGAATGTTGCATCAGAAATAAACTTTATCCACTCAGCTCTCCTGAATGTTGCATCAGAAATAAACTTTATCCACTCAGCTCTTCTGAGCGTTGCATCAGAAATAAACGTTATCCACTCAGCTCTTCTGAATGTTGCATCAGAAATAGACTTTATCCACTCAGCTCTTCTGAACGTTGCATCAGAAATATAAATTATCCACTCAGCTCTTCTGAGCATTGCATCAGAAATATAGTTTATCCACTCAGCTCTTCTGAGTGTTGCATCAGAAACAAACTTTATCCACTCAGCTCTTCTGAATGTTGGATCGCAAATAAACTTTATCCACTCAGCTCTTCTGAGCGCTGCATCAGAATTAAACGTTATCCACTGAGCTCTTTTGAATGTTGCATCAGAAATAAACTTTATCCACTTAGCTCTTCTGAGCGTTGCATCAGAAATTAATTTATCCATTCAGCTCTTCTGAGCGTTGCATCAGAAATAAACATTATCCACTCAGCTCTTCTGAACATTGCATCAGAAATAAACTTTATCCACTCAGCTCTTCTGAACGTTGCATCAGAAATAAACGTTATCCACTCAGCTCTGCTGAACGTTCCATCAGAAATAAACGTTATCCACTCAGCTTTTCTGAGCATTGCATGAGAAATAAACATTATCCACTCAGCTCTTCTGAGCATTGCATCAGAAATAAACTTTATCCACTCAGCTCTTCTGAACGTTGCATCAGAAATAAACGTTATCCACTCAGCTCTGCTGAACGTTCCATCAGAAATAAACGTTATCCACTCAGCTTTTCTGAGCATTGCATGAGAAATAAACTTTATCCACTCAGCTCTTCTGAGCATTGCATCAGAAATAAACTTTATCCACTCAGCTCTTCTGAACGTTGCATCAGAAATAAACGTTATCCACTCAGCTCTTCTGAAAGTTGCATCAGAAATAGACTTTATCCACTCAGCTCTTCTGAGCGTTGCATCAGAAATATAGTTTATCCACTCAGCTCTTCTGAGTGTTGCATCAGAAATAAACTTTATCCACTCAGCTCTTCTGAATGTTGGATCACAAATAAACTTTATCCACTCAGCTCTTCTGAGCGCTGCATCAGAATTAAACGTTATCCACTGAGCTCTTTTGAATGTTGCATCAGAAATAAACTTTATCCACTTAGCTCTTCTGAGCGTTGCATCAGAAATTAATTTATCTACTCAGCTCTTCTGAGCGTTGCATCAGAAATAAACGTTATCCACTGAGCTCTTCTGAGCGTTGCATCAGAAATAAACTTTATCCACTTAGCACTTCTGAACGTTGCATCAGAAACAAACTTTGTCCACTCAGCTCTTCTGAATGTTGCATCACAAATAAACGTTATCCACTCAGCTCTTCTGAATGTTGCATCAGAAATAAACTTTATCCACTCAGCTCTCCTGAATGTTGCATCAGAAATAAACTTTATCCACTCAGCTCTTCTGAGCGTTGCATCAGAAATAAACGTTATCCACTCAGCTCTTTTGAATGTTGCATCAGAAATAAACTTTATTCACTCAGCTCTTCTGAGCATTGCATCAGAAATTAATTTATCCATTCAGCTCTTCTGAGCTTTGCATCAGAAATAAACTTTATCCACTCAGCTCTTCAGAACATTGCATCAGAAATAAACGTTATCCACTCAGCTCTTCTGAATGTTCCATCAGAAATAAACGTTATCCACTCAGCTTTTCTGAGCATTGCATGAGAAATAAACTTTATCCACTCAGCTCTTCTGAACGTTGCATCAGAAATAAACGTTATCCACTCAGCTCTTCTGAATGTTGCATCAGAAATAGACTTTATCCACTCAGCTCTTCTGAACGTTGCATCAGAAATATAAATTATCCACTCAGCTCTTCTGAGCATTGCATCAGAAATATAGTTTATCCACTCAGCTCTTCTGAGTGTTGCATCAGAAACAAACTTTATCCACTCAGCTCTTCTGAATGTTGGATCGCAAATAAACTTTATCCACTCAGCTCTTCTGAGCGCTGCATCAGAATTAAACGTTATCCACTGAGCTCTTTTGAATGTTGCATCAGAAATAAACTTTATCCACTTAGCTCTTCTGAGCGTTGCATCAGAAATTAATTTATCCATTCAGCTCTTCTGAGCGTTGCATCAGAAATAAACATTATCCACTCAGCTCTTCTGAACATTGCATCAGAAATAAACTTTATCCACTCAGCTCTTCTGAACGTTGCATCAGAAATAAACGTTATCCACTCAGCTCTGCTGAACGTTCCATCAGAAATAAACGTTATCCACTTAGCTTTTCTGAGCATTGCATGAGAAATAAACTTTATCCACTCAGCTCTTCTGAGCATTGCATCAGAAATAAACTTTATCCACTCAGCTCTTCTGAACGTTGCATCAGAAATAAACGTTATCCACACAGCTCTGCTGAACGTTCCATCAGAAATAAACGTTATCCACTCAGCTTTTCTGAGCATTGCATGAGAAATAAACTTTATCCACTCAGCTCTTCTGAGCATTGCATCAGAAATAAACTTTATCCACTCAGCTCTTCTGAACGTTGCATCAGAAATAAACGTTATCCACTCAGCTCTTCTGAAAGTTGCATCAGAAATAGACTTTATCCACTCAGCTCTTCTGAGCGTTGCATCAGAAATATAGTTTATCCACTCAGCTCTTCTGAGTGTTGCATCAGAAATAAACTTTATCCACTCAGCTCTTCTGAATGTTGGATCACAAATAAACTTTATCCACTCAGCTCTTCTGAGCGCTGCATCAGAATTAAACGTTATCCACTGAGCTCTTTTGAATGTTGCATCAGAAATAAACTTTATCCACTTAGCTCTTCTGAGCGTTGCATCAGAAATTAATTTATCTACTCAGCTCTTCTGAGCGTTGCATCAGAAATAAACGTTATCCACTGAGCTCTTCTGAGCGTTGCATCAGAAATAAACTTTATCCACTTAGCACTTCTGAACGTTGCATCAGAAACAAACTTTGTCCACTCAGCTCTTCTGAATGTTGTATCACAAATAAACGTTATCCACTCAGCTCTTCTGAATGTTGCATCAGAAATAAACTTTATCCACTCAGCTCTCCTGAATGTTGCATCAGAAATAAACTTTATCCACTCAGCTCTTCTGAGCGTTGCATCAGAAATAAACGTTATCCACTCAGCTCTTTTGAATGTTGCATCAGAAATAAACTTTATTCACTCAGCTCTTCTGAGCATTGCATCAGAAATTAATTTATCCATTCAGCTCTTCTGAGCTTTGCATCAGAAATAAACTTTATCCACTCAGCTCTTCAGAACATTGCATCAGAAATAAACGTTATCCACTCAGCTCTTCTGAATGTTCCATCAGAAATAAACGTTATCCACTCAGCTTTTCTGAGCATTGCATGAGAAATAAACTTTATCCACTCAGCTCTTCTGAACGTTGCATCAGAAATAAACGTTATCCACTCAGCTCTTCTGAATGTTGCATCAGAAATAGACTTTATCCACTCAGCTCTTCTGAACGTTGCATCAGAAATATAAATTATCCACTCAGCTCTTCTGAGCATTGCATCAGAAATATAGTTTATCCACTCAGCTCTTCTGAGTGTTGCATCAGAAACAAACTTTATCCACTCAGCTCTTCTGAATGTTGGATCGCAAATAAACTTTATCCACTCAGCTCTTCTGAGCGCTGCATCAGAATTAAACGTTATCCACTGAGCTCTTTTGAATGTTGCATCAGAAATAAACTTTATCCACTCAGCTCTTCTGAACGTTGCATCAGAAATAATCGTTATCCACTCAGCTCTTCTGAATGTTGCATCAGAAATAGACTTTATCCACTCAGCTCTTCTGAACGTTGCATCAGAAATATAAATTATCCACTCAGCTCTTCTGAGCATTGCATCAGAAATATAGTTTATCCACTCAGCTCTTCTGATTGTTGCATCAGAAACAAACTTTATCCACTCAGCTCTTCTGAATGTTGGATCGCAAATAAACTTTATCCACTCAGCTCTTCTGAACGTTGCATCAGAAATAGACTTTATCCACTCAGCTCTTCTGAACGTTGCATCAGAAATATAAATTATCCACTCAGCTCTTCTGAGCATTGCATCAGAAATATAGTTTATCCACTCAGCTCTTCTGAGTGTTGCATCAGAAACAAACTTTATCCACTCAGCTCTTCTGAATGTTGGATCGCAAATAAACTTTATCCACTCAGCTCTTCTGAGCGCTGCATCAGAATTAAACGTTATCCACTGAGCTCTTTTGAATGTTGCATCAGAAATAAACTTTATCCACTCAGCTCTTCTGAACGTTGCATCAGAAATAAACGTTATCCACTCAGCTCTTCTGAATGTTGCATCAGAAATAGACTTTATCCACTCAGCTCTTCTGAACGTTGCATCAGAAATATAAATTATCCACTCAGCTCTTCTGAGCATTGCATCAGAAATATAGTTTATCCACTCAGCTCTTCTGAGTGTTGCATCAGAAACAAACTTTATCCACTCAGCTCTTCTGAATGTTGGATCGCAAATAAACTTTATCCACTCAGCTCTTCTGAGCGCTGCATCAGAATTAAACGTTATCCAATGAGCTCTTTTGAATGTTGCATCAGAAATAAACTTTATCCACTTAGCTCTTCTGAGGGTTGCATCAGAAATAAACTTTATCCACTTAGCACTTCTGAACGTTGCATCAGAAACAAACTTTGTCCACTCAGCTCTTCTGAATGTTGCATCACAAATAAACGTTATCCACTCAGCTCTTCTGAATGTTGCATCAGAAATAAACTTTATCCACTCAGCTCTCCTGAATGTTGCATCAGAAATAAACTTTATCCACTCAGCTCTTCTGAGCGTTGCATCAGAAATAAACGTTATCCACTCAGCTCTTTTGAATGTTGCATCAGAAATAAACTTTATTCACTCAGCTCTTCTGAGCATTGCATCAGAAATTAATTTATCCATTCAGCTCTTCTGAGCTTTGCATCAGAAATAAACTTTATCCACTCAGCTCTTCAGAACATTGCATCAGAAATAAACGTTATCCACTCAGCTCTTCTGAATGTTCCATCAGAAATAAACGTTATCCACTCAGCTTTTCTGAGCATTGCATGAGAAATAAACTTTATCCACTCAGCTCTTCTGAACGTTGCATCAGAAATAAACGTTATCCACTCAGCTCTTCTGAATGTTGCATCAGAAATAGACTTTATCCACTCAGCTCTTCTGAACGTTGCATCAGAAATATAAATTATCCACTCAGCTCTTCTGAGCATTGCATCAGAAATATAGTTTATCCACTCAGCTCTTCTGAGTGTTGCATCAGAAACAAACTTTATCCACTCAGCTCTTCTGAATGTTGGATCGCAAATAAACTTTATCCACTCAGCTCTTCTGAGCGCTGCATCAGAATTAAACGTTATCCACTGAGCTCTTTTGAATGTTGCATCAGAAATAAACTTTATCCACTCAGCTCTTCTGAACGTTGCATCAGAAATAATCGTTATCCACTCAGCTCTTCTGAATGTTGCATCAGAAATAGACTTTATCCACTCAGCTCTTCTGAACGTTGCATCAGAAATATAAATTATCCACTCAGCTCTTCTGAGCATTGCATCAGAAATATAGTTTATCCACTCAGCTCTTCTGATTGTTGCATCAGAAACAAACTTTATCCACTCAGCTCTTCTGAATGTTGGATCGCAAATAAACTTTATCCACTCAGCTCTTCTGAACGTTGCATCAGAAATAGACTTTATCCACTCAGCTCTTCTGAACGTTGCATCAGAAATATAAATTATCCACTCAGCTCTTCTGAGCATTGCATCAGAAATATAGTTTATCCACTCAGCTCTTCTGAGTGTTGCATCAGAAACAAACTTTATCCACTCAGCTCTTCTGAATGTTGGATCGCAAATAAACTTTATCCACTCAGCTCTTCTGAGCGCTGCATCAGAATTAAACGTTATCCACTGAGCTCTTTTGAATGTTGCATCAGAAATAAACTTTATCCACTCAGCTCTTCTGAACGTTGCATCAGAAATAAACGTTATCCACTCAGCTCTTCTGAATGTTGCATCAGAAATAGACTTTATCCACTCAGCTCTTCTGAACGTTGCATCAGAAATATAAATTATCCACTCAGCTCTTCTGAGCATTGCATCAGAAATATAGTTTATCCACTCAGCTCTTCTGAGTGTTGCATCAGAAACAAACTTTATCCACTCAGCTCTTCTGAACGTTGCATCAGAAATATAAATTATCCACTCAGCTCTTCTGAGCATTGCATCAGAAATATAGTTTATCCACTCAGCTCTTCTGAGTGTTGCATCAGAAACAAACTTTATCCACTCAGCTCTTCTGAATGTTGGATCGCAAATAAACTTTATCCACTCAGCTCTTCTGAGCGCTGCATCAGAATTAAACGTTATCCACTGAGCTCTTTTGAATGTTGCATCAGAAATAAACTTTATCCACTCAGCTCTTCTGAACGTTGCATCAGAAATAAACGTTATCCACTCAGCTCTTCTGAATGTTGCATCAGAAATAGACTTTATCCACTCAGCTCTTCTGAACGTTGCATCAGAAATATAAATTATCCACTCAGCTCTTCTGAGCATTGCATCAGAAATATAGTTTATCCACTCAGCTCTTCTGAGTGTTGCATCAGAAACAAACTTTATCCACTCAGCTCTTCTGAATGTTGGATCGCAAATAAACTTTATCCACTCAGCTCTTCTGAGCGCTGCATCAGAATTAAACGTTATCCAATGAGCTCTTTTGAATGTTGCATCAGAAATAAACTTTATCCACTTAGCTCTTCTGAGGGTTGCATCAGAAATAAACTTTATCCACTTAGCACTTCTGAACGTTGCATCAGAAACAAACTTTGTCCACTCAGCTCTTCTGAATGTTGCATCACAAATAAACGTTATCCACTCAGCTCTTCTGAATGTTGCATCAGAAATAAACTTTATCCACTCAGCTCTCCTGAATGTTGCATCAGAAATAAACTTTATCCACTCAGCTCTTCTGAGCGTTGCATCAGAAATAAACGTTATCCACTCAGCTCTTTTGAATGTTGCATCAGAAATAAACTTTATTCACTCAGCTCTTCTGAGCATTGCATCAGAAATTAATTTATCCATTCAGCTCTTCTGAGCTTTGCATCAGAAATAAACTTTATCCACTCAGCTCTTCAGAACATTGCATCAGAAATAAACGTTATCCACTCAGCTCTTCTGAATGTTCCATCAGAAATAAACGTTATCCACTCAGCTTTTCTGAGCATTGCATGAGAAATAAACTTTATCCACTCAGCTCTTCTGAACGTTGCATCAGAAATAAACGTTATCCACTCAGCTCTTCTGAATGTTGCATCAGAAATAGACTTTATCCACTCAGCTCTTCTGAACGTTGCATCAGAAATATAAATTATCCACTCAGCTCTTCTGAGCATTGCATCAGAAATATAGTTTATCCACTCAGCTCTTCTGAGTGTTGCATCAGAAACAAACTTTATCCACTCAGCTCTTCTGAATGTTGGATCGCAAATAAACTTTATCCACTCAGCTCTTCTGAGCGCTGCATCAGAATTAAACGTTATCCACTGAGCTCTTTTGAATGTTGCATCAGAAATAAACTTTATCCACTCAGCTCTTCTGAACGTTGCATCAGAAATAATCGTTATCCACTCAGCTCTTCTGAATGTTGCATCAGAAATAGACTTTATCCACTCAGCTCTTCTGAACGTTGCATCAGAAATATAAATTATCCACTCAGCTCTTCTGAGCATTGCATCAGAAATATAGTTTATCCACTCAGCTCTTCTGATTGTTGCATCAGAAACAAACTTTATCCACTCAGCTCTTCTGAATGTTGGATCGCAAATAAACTTTATCCACTCAGCTCTTCTGAACGTTGCATCAGAAATAGACTTTATCCACTCAGCTCTTCTGAACGTTGCATCAGAAATATAAATTATCCACTCAGCTCTTCTGAGCATTGCATCAGAAATATAGTTTATCCACTCAGCTCTTCTGAGTGTTGCATCAGAAACAAACTTTATCCACTCAGCTCTTCTGAATGTTGGATCGCAAATAAACTTTATCCACTCAGCTCTTCTGAGCGCTGCATCAGAATTAAACGTTATCCACTGAGCTCTTTTGAATGTTGCATCAGAAATAAACTTTATCCACTCAGCTCTTCTGAACGTTGCATCAGAAATAAACGTTATCCACTCAGCTCTTCTGAATGTTGCATCAGAAATAGACTTTATCCACTCAGCTCTTCTGAACGTTGCATCAGAAATATAAATTATCCACTCAGCTCTTCTGAGCATTGCATCAGAAATATAGTTTATCCACTCAGCTCTTCTGAGTGTTGCATCAGAAACAAACTTTATCCACTCAGCTCTTCTGAATGTTGGATCGCAAATAAACTTTATCCACTCAGCTCTTCTGAGCGCTGCATCAGAATTAAACGTTATCCAATGAGCTCTTTTGAATGTTGCATCAGAAATAAACTTTATCCACTTAGCTCTTCTGAGCGTTGCATCAGAAATAAACTTTATCCACTTAGCACTTCTGAACGTTGCATCAGAAACAAACTTTGTCCACTCAGCTCTTCTGAATGTTGCATCACAAATAAACGTTATCCACTCAGCTCTTCTGAATGTTGCATCAGAAATAAACTTTATCCACTCAGCTCTCCTGAATGTTGCATCAGAAATAAACTTTATCCACTCAGCTCTTCTGAGCGTTGCATCAGAAATAAACGTTATCCACTCAGCTCTTTTGAATGTTGCATCAGAAATAAACTTTATTCACTCAGCTCTTCTGAGCATTGCATCAGAAATTAATTTATCCATTCAGCTCTTCTGAGCTTTGCATCAGAAATAAACTTTATCCACTCAGCTCTTCAGAACATTGCATCAGAAATAAACGTTATCCACTCAGCTCTTCTGAATGTTCCATCAGAAATAAACGTTATCCACTCAGCTTTTCTGAGCATTGCATGAGAAATAAACTTTATCCACTCAGCTCTTCTGAACGTTGCATCAGAAATAAACGTTATCCACTCAGCTCTTCTGAATGTTGCATCAGAAATAGACTTTATCCACTCAGCTCTTCTGAACGTTGCATCAGAAATATAAATTATCCACTCAGCTCTTCTGAGCATTGCATCAGAAATATAGTTTATCCACTCAGCTCTTCTGAGTGTTGCATCAGAAACAAACTTTATCCACTCAGCTCTTCTGAATGTTGGATCGCAAATAAACTTTATCCACTCAGCTCTTCTGAGCGCTGCATCAGAATTAAACGTTATCCACTGAGCTCTTTTGAATGTTGCATCAGAAATAAACTTTATCCACTCAGCTCTTCTGAACGTTGCATCAGAAATAAACGTTATCCACTCAGCTCTGCTGAACGTTCCATCAGAAATAAACGTTATCCACTCAGCTTTTCTGAGCATTGCATGAGAAATAAACTTTATCCACTCAGCTCTTCTGAGCATTGCATCAGAAATAAACTTTATCCACTCAGCTCTTCTGAACGTTGCATCAGAAATAAACGTTATCCACTCAGCTCTGCTGAACGTTCCATCAGAAATAAACTTTATCCACTCAGCTCTTCTGAACGTTGCATCAGAAATAAACGTTATCCACTCAGCTCTTCTGAATGTTGCATCAGAAATAGACTTTATCCACTCAGCTCTTCTGAACGTTGCATCAGAAATATAAATTATCCACTCAGCTTTTCTGAGCATTGCATGAGAAATAAACTTTATCCACTCAGCTCTTCTGAGCATTGCATCAGAAATAAACTTTATCCACTCAGCTCTTCTGAAAGTTGCATCAGAAATAGACTTTATCCACTCAGCTCTTCTGAACGTTGCATCAGAAATATAAATTATCCACTCAGCTCTTCTGAGCATTGCATCAGAAATATAGTTTATCCACTCAGCTCTTCTGATTGTTGCATCAGAAACAAACTTTATCCACTCAGCTCTTCTGAATGTTGGATCGCAAATAAACTTTATCCACTCAGCTCTTCTGAACGTTGCATCAGAAATAGACTTTATCCACTCAGCTCTTCTGAACGTTGCATCAGAAATATAAATTATCCACTCAGCTCTTCTGAGCATTGCATCAGAAATATAGTTTATCCACTCAGCTCTTCTGAGTGTTGCATCAGAAACAAACTTTATCCACTCAGCTCTTCTGAATGTTGGATCGCAAATAAACTTTATCCACTCAGCTCTTCTGAGCGCTGCATCAGAATTAAACGTTATCCACTGAGCTCTTTTGAATGTTGCATCAGAAATAAACTTTATCCACTCAGCTCTTCTGAACGTTGCATCAGAAATAAACGTTATCCACTCAGCTCTTCTGAATGTTGCATCAGAAATAGACTTTATCCACTCAGCTCTTCTGAACGTTGCATCAGAAATATAAATTATCCACTCAGCTCTTCTGAGCATTGCATCAGAAATATAGTTTATCCACTCAGCTCTTCTGAGTGTTGCATCAGAAACAAACTTTATCCACTCAGCTCTTCTGAACGTTGCATCAGAAATATAAATTATCCACTCAGCTCTTCTGAGCATTGCATCAGAAATATAGTTTATCCACTCAGCTCTTCTGAGTGTTGCATCAGAAACAAACTTTATCCACTCAGCTCTTCTGAATGTTGGATCGCAAATAAACTTTATCCACTCAGCTCTTCTGAGCGCTGCATCAGAATTAAACGTTATCCACTGAGCTCTTTTGAATGTTGCATCAGAAATAAACTTTATCCACTCAGCTCTTCTGAACGTTGCATCAGAAATAAACGTTATCCACTCAGCTCTTCTGAATGTTGCATCAGAAATAGACTTTATCCACTCAGCTCTTCTGAACGTTGCATCAGAAATATAAATTATCCACTCAGCTCTTCTGAGCATTGCATCAGAAATATAGTTTATCCACTCAGCTCTTCTGAGTGTTGCATCAGAAACAAACTTTATCCACTCAGCTCTTCTGAATGTTGGATCGCAAATAAACTTTATCCACTCAGCTCTTCTGAGCGCTGCATCAGAATTAAACGTTATCCAATGAGCTCTTTTGAATGTTGCATCAGAAATAAACTTTATCCACTTAGCTCTTCTGAGGGTTGCATCAGAAATAAACTTTATCCACTTAGCACTTCTGAACGTTGCATCAGAAACAAACTTTGTCCACTCAGCTCTTCTGAATGTTGCATCACAAATAAACGTTATCCACTCAGCTCTTCTGAATGTTGCATCAGAAATAAACTTTATCCACTCAGCTCTCCTGAATGTTGCATCAGAAATAAACTTTATCCACTCAGCTCTTCTGAGCGTTGCATCAGAAATAAACGTTATCCACTCAGCTCTTTTGAATGTTGCATCAGAAATAAACTTTATTCACTCAGCTCTTCTGAGCATTGCATCAGAAATTAATTTATCCATTCAGCTCTTCTGAGCTTTGCATCAGAAATAAACTTTATCCACTCAGCTCTTCAGAACATTGCATCAGAAATAAACGTTATCCACTCAGCTCTTCTGAATGTTCCATCAGAAATAAACGTTATCCACTCAGCTTTTCTGAGCATTGCATGAGAAATAAACTTTATCCACTCAGCTCTTCTGAACGTTGCATCAGAAATAAACGTTATCCACTCAGCTCTTCTGAATGTTGCATCAGAAATAGACTTTATCCACTCAGCTCTTCTGAACGTTGCATCAGAAATATAAATTATCCACTCAGCTCTTCTGAGCATTGCATCAGAAATATAGTTTATCCACTCAGCTCTTCTGAGTGTTGCATCAGAAACAAACTTTATCCACTCAGCTCTTCTGAATGTTGGATCGCAAATAAACTTTATCCACTCAGCTCTTCTGAGCGCTGCATCAGAATTAAACGTTATCCACTGAGCTCTTTTGAATGTTGCATCAGAAATAAACTTTATCCACTCAGCTCTTCTGAACGTTGCATCAGAAATAATCGTTATCCACTCAGCTCTTCTGAATGTTGCATCAGAAATAGACTTTATCCACTCAGCTCTTCTGAACGTTGCATCAGAAATATAAATTATCCACTCAGCTCTTCTGAGCATTGCATCAGAAATATAGTTTATCCACTCAGCTCTTCTGATTGTTGCATCAGAAACAAACTTTATCCACTCAGCTCTTCTGAATGTTGGATCGCAAATAAACTTTATCCACTCAGCTCTTCTGAACGTTGCATCAGAAATAGACTTTATCCACTCAGCTCTTCTGAACGTTGCATCAGAAATATAAATTATCCACTCAGCTCTTCTGAGCATTGCATCAGAAATATAGTTTATCCACTCAGCTCTTCTGAGTGTTGCATCAGAAACAAACTTTATCCACTCAGCTCTTCTGAATGTTGGATCGCAAATAAACTTTATCCACTCAGCTCTTCTGAGCGCTGCATCAGAATTAAACGTTATCCACTGAGCTCTTTTGAATGTTGCATCAGAAATAAACTTTATCCACTCAGCTCTTCTGAACGTTGCATCAGAAATAAACGTTATCCACTCAGCTCTTCTGAATGTTGCATCAGAAATAGACTTTATCCACTCAGCTCTTCTGAACGTTGCATCAGAAATATAAATTATCCACTCAGCTCTTCTGAGCATTGCATCAGAAATATAGTTTATCCACTCAGCTCTTCTGAGTGTTGCATCAGAAACAAACTTTATCCACTCAGCTCTTCTGAATGTTGGATCGCAAATAAACTTTATCCACTCAGCTCTTCTGAGCGCTGCATCAGAATTAAACGTTATCCAATGAGCTCTTTTGAATGTTGCATCAGAAATAAACTTTATCCACTTAGCTCTTCTGAGCGTTGCATCAGAAATAAACTTTATCCACTTAGCACTTCTGAACGTTGCATCAGAAACAAACTTTGTCCACTCAGCTCTTCTGAATGTTGCATCACAAATAAACGTTATCCACTCAGCTCTTCTGAATGTTGCATCAGAAATAAACTTTATCCACTCAGCTCTCCTGAATGTTGCATCAGAAATAAACTTTATCCACTCAGCTCTTCTGAGCGTTGCATCAGAAATAAACGTTATCCACTCAGCTCTTTTGAATGTTGCATCAGAAATAAACTTTATTCACTCAGCTCTTCTGAGCATTGCATCAGAAATTAATTTATCCATTCAGCTCTTCTGAGCTTTGCATCAGAAATAAACTTTATCCACTCAGCTCTTCAGAACATTGCATCAGAAATAAACGTTATCCACTCAGCTCTTCTGAATGTTCCATCAGAAATAAACGTTATCCACTCAGCTTTTCTGAGCATTGCATGAGAAATAAACTTTATCCACTCAGCTCTTCTGAACGTTGCATCAGAAATAAACGTTATCCACTCAGCTCTTCTGAATGTTGCATCAGAAATAGACTTTATCCACTCAGCTCTTCTGAACGTTGCATCAGAAATATAAATTATCCACTCAGCTCTTCTGAGCATTGCATCAGAAATATAGTTTATCCACTCAGCTCTTCTGAGTGTTGCATCAGAAACAAACTTTATCCACTCAGCTCTTCTGAATGTTGGATCGCAAATAAACTTTATCCACTCAGCTCTTCTGAGCGCTGCATCAGAATTAAACGTTATCCACTGAGCTCTTTTGAATGTTGCATCAGAAATAAACTTTATCCACTCAGCTCTTCTGAACGTTGCATCAGAAATAAACGTTATCCACTCAGCTCTGCTGAACGTTCCATCAGAAATAAACGTTATCCACTCAGCTTTTCTGAGCATTGCATGAGAAATAAACTTTATCCACTCAGCTCTTCTGAGCATTGCATCAGAAATAAACTTTATCCACTCAGCTCTTCTGAACGTTGCATCAGAAATAAACGTTATCCACTCAGCTCTGCTGAACGTTCCATCAGAAATAAACTTTATCCACTCAGCTCTTCTGAACGTTGCATCAGAAATAAACGTTATCCACTCAGCTCTTCTGAATGTTGCATCAGAAATAGACTTTATCCACTCAGCTCTTCTGAACGTTGCATCAGAAATATAAATTATCCACTCAGCTTTTCTGAGCATTGCATGAGAAATAAACTTTATCCACTCAGCTCTTCTGAGCATTGCATCAGAAATAAACTTTATCCACTCAGCTCTTCTGAAAGTTGCATCAGAAATAGACTTTATCCACTCAGCTCTTCTGAACGTTGCATCAGAAATAAACTTTATCCACTTTGCTATTCTGAACGTTGCATCAGAAATAAACGTTATCCACTCAGCTCTTCTGAGCATTTCATCAGAAATAAACGTTATCCACTCAGCTTTTCTGAGCGTTGCATCAGAAATAAACTTTATCCACTCAGCTCTTCTGAACGTTGCATCAGAAATAAACGTTATCCTCTCAGCTCTTCTGAAAGTTGCATCAGAAATAGACTTTATCCACTCAGCTCTTCTGAACGTTGCATCAGAAATAAACTTTATCCACTTTGCTATTCTGAACGTTGCATCAGAAATAAACGTTATCCACTCAGCTCTTCTGAGCATTTCATCAGAAATAAACGTTATCCACTCAGCTTTTCTGAGCGTTGCATCAGAAATAAACTTTATCCACTGAGCTCTTCTGAACGTTGCCTCAGAAATAATTTTATCCACTCAGCTCTTCTGAGCATTGCATCAGAAATAAACTTTATCCACTCAGCTCTTCTGAACTTTGCATCAGAAATATAAATTATCCACTCAGCTCTTCTGAGCGTTGCATCAGAAATAAACTTTATCCACTCAGCTCTTCTGAGTGTTGCATCAGAAATAAACTTAATCCACTCAGCTCTTCTGAATGTTGGATCACAAATAAACTTTATCCACTCAGCTCTTCTGAGCGCTGCATCAGAATTAAACGTTATCCACTGAGCTCTTTTGAATGTTGCATCAGAAATAAACTTTATCCACTTAGCTCTTCTGAGCGTTGCATCAGAAATTAATTTATCTACTCAGCTCTTCTGAGCGTTGCATCAGAAATAAACGTTATCCACTGAGCTCTTCTGAGCGTTGCATCAGAAATAAACTTTATCCACTTAGCACTTCTGAACGTTGCATCAGAAACAAACTTTGTCCACTCAGCTCTTCTGAATGTTGCATCACAAATAAACGTTATCCACTCAGCTCTTCTGAATGTTGCATCAGAAATAAACTTTATCCACTCAGCTCTCCTGAATGTTGCATCAGAAATAAACTTTATCCACTCAGCTCTTCTGAGCGTTGCATCAGAAATAAACGTTATCCACTCAGCTCTTTTGAATGTTGCATCAGAAATAAACTTTATTCACTCAGCTCTTCTGAGCATTGCATCAGAAATTAATTTATCCATTCAGCTCTTCTGAGCTTTGCATCAGAAATAAACTTTATCCACTCAGCTCTTCAGAACATTGCATCAGAAATAAACGTTATCCACTCAGCTCTTCTGAATGTTCCATCAGAAATAAACGTTATCCACTCAGCTTTTCTGAGCATTGCATGAGAAATAAACTTTAGCCACTCAGCTCTTCTGAACGTTGCATCAGAAATAAACGTTATCCACTCAGCTCTTCTGAATGTTGCATCAGAAATAGACTTTATCCACTCAGCTCTTCTGAACGTTGCATCAGAAATATAAATTATCCACTCAGCTCTTCTGAGCATTGCATCAGAAATATAGTTTATCCACTCAGCTCTTCTGAGTGTTGCATCAGAAACAAACTTTATCCACTCAGCTCTTCTGAATGTTGGATCGCAAATAAACTTTATCCACTCAGCTCTTCTGAGCGCTGCATCAGAATTAAACGTTATCCACTGAGCTCTTTTGAATGTTGCATCAGAAATAAACTTTATCCACCTAGCTCTTCTGAGCGTTGCATCAGAAATTAATTTATCCACTCAGCTCTTCTGAACGTTGCATCAGAAATAAACTTTATCCACTCAGCTCTTCTGAACGTTGCATCAGAAATAAACTTTATTCACTTTGCTCTTCTGAACGTTGCATCAGAAATAAACTTTATCCACTCAGCTCTTCTGAGCATTTCATCAGAAATAAACGTTATCCACTCAGCTTTTCTGAGCGTTGCATCAGAAATAAACTTTATCCACTGAGCTCTTCTGAACGTTGCATCAGAAATAATTTTATCCCCTCAGCTCTTCTGAGCATTGCATCAGAAATAAACTTTATCCACTCAGCTCTTCTGAACGTTGCATCAGAAATATAAATTATCCACTCAGCTCTTCGGAGCGTTGCATCAGAAATGAACGTTATCCACTGAGCTCTTCTGAACGTTGCATCAGAAATAAACGTTATCCACTCAGATCTTCTGAACGTTGCATCAGAAATAAACTTTATCCACCCAGCTCTTCTGAACGTTGCATCAGAAATAAACTTTACCCACTCTGCTCTTCTGAACGTTGCATCGGAAATAAACGTTATCCACTCAGCTCTTCTGAGCATTGCATGAGAAATAAACTTTATCCACTCAGCTTTTCTGAGCGTTGCATCAGAAATAAACTTTATCCATTGAGCTCTTCTGAACGTTGCATCAGAAATAATTTTATCCACTCAGCTCTTCTGAGCATTGCATCAGAAATAAACTTTATCCACTCAGCTCTTCTGAATGTTGCATCAGAAATAGACTTTATCCACTCAGCTCTTCTGAACGTTGCATCAGAAATAAACTTTATCCACTTTGCTCTTCTGAACGTTGCATCAGAAATAAACTTTATCCACTTAGCTCTTCTGAGCATTTCATCAGAAATAAACGTTATCCACGCAGCTTTTCTGAGCGTTGCATCAGAAATAAACTTTATCCACTGAGCTCTTCTGAACGTTGCATCAGAAATAATTTTATCCACTCAGCTCTTCTGAGCATTGCATCAGAAATAAACTTTATCCACTCAGCTCTTCTGAGCATTGCATCAGAAATAAACTTTATCCACTCAGCTCTTCTGAGTGTTGCATCAGAAATAAACTTTATCCACTTAGCACTTCTGAACGTTGCATCAGAAACAAACTTTGTCCGATCAGCTCTTCTGAATGTTGCATCACAAATAAACGTTATCCACTCAGCTCTCCTGAATGTTGCATCAGAAATAAACTTTATCCACTCAGCTCTTCTGAGCGTTGCATCAGAAATAAACGTTATCCACTCAGCTCTTTTGAATGTTGCATCAGAAATAAAATTTATTCACTCAGCTCTTCTGAGCATTGCATCAGAAATTAATTTATCCATTCAGCTCTTCTGAGCGTTGCATCAGAAATAAACTTTATCCACTCAGCTCTTCTGAACGATGCATCAGAAATAAACGTTATCCACTCAGCTCTTCTGAATGTTCCATCAGAAATAAACGTTATCCACTCAGCTTTTCTGAGCATTGCATGAGAAATAAACTTTATCCACTCAGCTCTTCTGAACGTTGCATCAGAAATAAACGTTATCCACTCAGCTTTTCTGAATGTTGCATCAGAAATAGACTTTATCCACTCAGCTCTTCTGAACGTTGCATCAGAAATATAAATTATCCACTCAGCTCTTCGGAGCGTTGCATCAGAAATATAGTTAATCCACTCAGCTCTTCTGAATGTTGGATCACAAATAAACGTTATCCACTCAGCTCTTCTGAGCGTTGCATCAGAAATAAACGTTATCCACTCAGCTTTTCTGAATGTTGCATCAGAAATAGACTTTATCCACTCAGCTCTTCTGAGCGTTGCATCAGAAATTAATTTATCCACTCAGCTCTTCTGAGCGTTGCATCAGAAATGAACGTTATCCACTGAGCTCTTCTGAGCATTGCATCAGAAATAAACGTTATCCACTCAGATCTTCTGAACGTTGCATCAGAAATAAACTTTATCCACCCAGCTCTTCTGAACGTTGCATCAGAAATAAACTTTACCCACTCAGCTCTTCTGAACGTTGCATCGGAAATAAACGTTATCCACTCAGCTCTTCTGAGCATTGCATGAGAAATAAACTTTATCCACTTAGCTCTTCTGAACGTTGCATCAGAAATAAACTTTACCCACTCAGCTCTTCTGAACGTTGCATCAGAAATAAACTTTATCCACTTTGCTCTTCTGAACGTTGCATCAGAAATAAACTTTATCCACTTAGCTCTTCTGAGCATTTCATCAGAAATAAACGTTATCCACGCAGCTTTTCTGAGCGTTGCATCAGAAATAAACTTTATCTACTGAGCTCTTCTGAACGTTGCATCAGAAATAATTTTATCCCCTCAGCTCTTCTGAGCATTGCATCAGAAATAAACTTTATCCACTCAGCTCTTCTGAACGTTGCATCAGAAATATAAATTATCCACTCAGCTCTTCGGAGCGTTGCATCAGAAATATAGTTTATCCACTCAGCTCTTCTGAGTGTTGCATCAGAAATAAACTTTATCCACTCAGCTCTTCTGAATGTTGGATCACAAATAAACTTTATCCACTCAGCTCTTCTGAGCGTTGCATCAGAAATAAACTTTATCCACTCAGCTCTTCAGAACATTGCATCAGAAATAAACTTTATCCACTCAGCTCTTCTGAAGGATGCATCAGAAATAAACGTTATCCACTCAGCTCTTCTGAACGTTCCATCAGAAATAAACGTTATCAACTCAGCTTTTCTGAATGTTGCATCAGAAATAGACTTTATCCACTCAGCTTTTCTGAATGTTGCATCAGAAATAGACTTTATCCACTCAGCTCTTCTGAACGTTGCATCAGAAATAAACTTTATCCACTTTGCTCTTCTGAACGTTGCATCAGAAATAAACTTTATCCACTCAGCTCTTCTGAACGTTGCATCAGAAATATAAATTATCCACTCAGCTCTTCGGAGCGTTGCATCAGAAATATAGTTTATCCACTCAGCTCTTCTGAGTGTTGCATCAGAAACAAACTTTATCCACTCAGCTCTTCTGAATGTTGGATCACAAATAAACTTTATCCACTCAGCTCTTCTGAGCGTTGCATCAGAATTAAACGTTATCCACTGAGCTCTTTTGAATGTTGCATCAGAAATAAACGTTATCCACTCAGCTCTTCTGAGCGTTGCATCAGAAATAAACGTTATCCACTCAGCTCTTTTGAATGTTGCATCAGAAATAAAATTTATTCACTCAGCTCTTCTGAGCATTGCATCAGAAATTAATTTATCCATTCAGCTCTTCTGAGCGTTGCATCAGAAATAAACTTTATCCACTCAGCTCTTCTGAACGATGCATCAGAAATAAACGTTATCCACTCAGCTCTTCTGAATGTTCCATCAGAAATAAACGTTATCCACTCAGCTTTTCTGAGCATTGCATGAGAAATAAACTTTATCCACTCAGCTCTTCTGAACGTTGCATCAGAAATAAACGTTATCCACTCAGCTTTTCTGAATGTTGCATCAGAAATAGACTTTATCCACTCAGCTCTTCTGAACGTTGCATCAGAAATATAAATTATCCACTCAGCTCTTCGGAGCGTTGCTTCAGAAATATAGTTAATCCACTCAGCTCTTCTGAGTGTTGCATCAGAAACAAACTTTATCCACTCAGCTCTTCTGAATGTTGGATCACAAATAAACGTTATCCACTCAGCTCTTCTGAGCGTTGCATCAGAAATAAACGTTATCCACTCAGCTTTTCTGAATGTTGCATCAGAAATAGACTTTATCCACTCAGCTCTTCTGAGCGTTGCATCAGAAATTAATTTATCCACTCAGCTCTTCTGAGCGTTGCATCAGAAATGAACGTTATCCACTGAGCTCTTCTGAGCATTGCATCAGAAATAAACGTTATCCACTCAGATCTTCTGAACGTTGCATCAGAAATAAACTTTATCCACCCAGCTCTTCTGAACGTTGCATCAGAAATAAACTTTACCCACTCAGCTCTTCTGAACGTTGCATCGGAAATAAACGTTATCCACTCAGCTCTTCTGAGCATTGCATGAGAAATAAACTTTATCCACTTAGCTCTTCTGAACGTTGCATCAGAAATAAACTTTACCCACTCAGCTCTTCTGAACGTTGCATCAGAAATAAACTTTATCCACTTTGCTCTTCTGAACGTTGCATCAGAAATAAACTTTATCCACTTAGCTCTTCTGAGCATTTCATCAGAAATAAACGTTATCCACGCAGCTTTTCTGAATGTTGCATCAGAAATAAACTTTATCTACTGAGCTCTTCTGAACGTTGCATCAGAAATAATTTTATCCCCTCAGCTCTTCTGAGCATTGCATCAGAAATAAACTTTATCCACTCAGCTCTTCTGAACGTTGCATCAGAAATATAAATTATCCACTCAGCTCTTCGGAGCGTTGCATCAGAAATATAGTTTATCCACTCAGCTCTTCTGAGTGTTGCATCAGAAATAAACTTTATCCACTCAGCTCTTCTGAATGTTGGATCACAAATAAACTTTATCCACTCAGCTCTTCTGAGCGTTGCATCAGAAATAAACTTTATCCACTCAGCTCTTCAGAACATTGCATCAGAAATAAACTTTATCCACTCAGCTCTTCTGAAGGATGCATCAGAAATAAACGTTATCCACTCAGCTCTTCTGAACGTTCCATCAGAAATAAACGTTATCAACTCAGCTTTTCTGAATGTTGCATCAGAAATAGACTTTATCCACTCAGCTTTTCTGAATGTTGCATCAGAAATAGACTTTATCCACTCAGCTCTTCTGAACGTTGCATCAGAAATAAACTTTATCCACTTTGCTCTTCTGAACGTTGCATCAGAAATAAACTTTATCCACTCAGCTCTTCTGAACGTTGCATCAGAAATATAAATTATCCACTCAGCTCTTCGGAGCGTTGCATCAGAAATATAGTTTATCCACTCAGCTCTTCTGAGTGTTGCATCAGAAACAAACTTTATCCACTCAGCTCTTCTGAATGTTGGATCACAAATAAACTTTATCCACTCAGCTCTTCTGAGCGTTGCATCAGAATTAAACGTTATCCACTGAGCTCTTTTGAATGTTGCATCAGAAATAAACGTTATCCACTCAGCTCTTCTGAGCATTGCATCAGAAATAAACTTTATCCACTCAGCTGTTCTGAACGTTGCATCAGACATTAATTTATCTACTCAGCTCTTCTGAGCGTTGCATCAGAAATAAACCTTATCCACTTAGCACTTCTGAACGTTGCATCAGAAACAAACTTTGTCCGCTCAGCTCTTCTGAATGTTGCATCACAAATAAACGTTATCCACTCAGCTTTTCTGAATGTTGCATCAGAAATAAACTTTATCCACTCAGCTCTCCTGAATGTTACATCAGAAATAAACTTTATCCACTCAGCTCTTCTGAGCGTTGCATCAGAAATAAACGTTATCCACTCAGCTCTTTTGAATGTTGCATCAGAAATAAACTTTATTCACTCAGCTCTTCTGAGCATTGCATCAGAAATAATTTATCCATTCAGCTCTTCTGAGCGTTGCATCAGAAATAAACTTTATCCACTCAGCTCTTCAGAACATTGCATCAGAAATAAATTTTATCCACTCAGCTCTTCTGAACGATGCATCAGAAATAAACGTTATCCACTCAGCTCTTCTGAATGTTCCATCAGAAATAAACGTTATCCACTCAGCTTTTCTGAGCATTGCATGATAAATAAACTTTATCCACTCAGCTCTTCTGAACATTGCATCAGAAATAAACTTTATCCACTCAGCTCTTCTGAACGTTGCATCAGAAATAAACGTTATCCACTCAGCTATTCTGAGCGTTGCATCAGAAATAAACGTTATCCACTCAGCTCTGCTGAACGTTCCATCAGAAATAAACGTTATCCACTCAGCTTTTCTGAGCATTGCATGAGAAATAAACTTTATCCACTCAGCTCTTCTGAGCATTGCATCAGAAATAAACTTTATCCACTCAGCTCTTCTGAACGTTGCATCAGAAATAAACGTTATCCACTCAGCTCTTCTGAAAGTTGCATCAGAAATAGACTTTATCCACTCAGCTCTTCTGAACGTTGCATCAGAAATAAACTTTATCCACTTTGCTCTTCTGAACGTTGCATCAGAAATAAACTTTATCCACTTAGCTCTTCTGAGCATTTCATCAGAAATAAACGTTATCCACGCAGCTTTTCTGAGCGTTGCATCAGAAATAAACTTTATCCACTGAGCTCTTCTGAACGTTGCATCAGAAATAATTTTATCCACTCAGCTCTTCTGAGCATTGCATCAGAAATAAACTTTATCCACTCAGCTCTTCTGAGCATTGCATCAGAAATAAACTTTATCCACTCAGCACTTCTGAACGTTGCATCAGAAACAAACTTTGTCCGATCAGCTCTTCTGAATGTTGCATCACAAATAAACGTTATCCACTCAGCTCTCCTGAATGTTGCATCAGAAATAAACTTTATCCACTCAGCTCTTCTGAGCGTTGCATCAGAAATAAACGTTATCCACTCAGCTCTTTTGAATGTTGCATCAGAAATAAAATTTATTCACTCAGCTCTTCTGAGCATTGCATCAGAAATTAATTTATCCATTCAGCTCTTCTGAGCGTTGCATCAGAAATAAACTTTATCCACTCAGCTCTTCTGAACGATGCATCAGAAATAAACGTTATCCACTCAGCTCTTCTGAATGTTCCATCAGAAATAAACGTTATCCACTCAGCTTTTCTGAGCATTGCATGAGAAATAAACTTTATCCACTCAGCTCTTCTGAACGTTGCATCAGAAATAAACGTTATCCACTCAGCTTTTCTGAATGTTGCATCAGAAATAGACTTTATCCACTCAGCTCTTCTGAACGTTGCATCAGAAATATAAATTATCCACTCAGCTCTTCGGAGCGTTGCATCAGAAATATAGTTAATCCACTCAGCTCTTCTGAATGTTGGATCACAAATAAACGTTATCCACTCAGCTCTTCTGAGCATTGCATCAGAAATAAACGTTATCCACTCAGCTTTTCTGAATGTTGCATCAGAAATAGACTTTATCCACTCAGCTCTTCTGAGCGTTGCATCAGAAATTAATTTATCCACTCAGCTCTTCTGAGCGTTGCATCAGAAATGAACGTTATCCACTGAGCTCTTCTGAGCATTGCATCAGAAATAAACGTTATCCACTCAGATCTTCTGAACGTTGCATCAGAAATAAACTTTATCCACCCAGCTCTTCTGAACGTTGCATCAGAAATAAACTTTACCCACTCAGCTCTTCTGAACGTTGCATCGGAAATAAACGTTATCCACTCAGCTCTTCTGAGCATTGCATGAGAAATAAACTTTATCCACTTAGCTCTTCTGAACGTTGCATCAGAAATAAACTTTACCCACTCAGCTCTTCTGAACGTTGCATCAGAAATAAACTTTATCCACTTTGCTCTTCTGAACGTTGCATCAGAAATAAACTTTATCCACTTAGCTCTTCTGAGCATTTCATCAGAAATAAACGTTATCCACGCAGCTCTTCTGAGCGTTGCATCAGAAATAAACTTTATCTACTGAGCTCTTCTGAACGTTGCATCAGAAATAATTTTATCCCCTCAGCTCTTCTGAGCATTGCATCAGAAATAAACTTTATCCACTCAGCTCTTCTGAACGTTGCATCAGAAATATAAATTATCCACTCAGCTCTTCGGAGCGTTGCATCAGAAATATAGTTTATCCACGCAGCTCTTCTGAGTGTTGCATCAGAAATAAACTTTATCCACTCAGCTCTTCTGAATGTTGGATCACAAATAAACTTTATCCACTCAGCTCTTCTGAGCGTTGCATCAGAAATAAACTTTATCCACTCAGCTCTTCAGAACATTGCATCAGAAATAAACTTTATCCACTCAGCTCTTCTGAAGGATGCATCAGAAATAAACGTTATCCACTCAGCTCTTCTGAACGTTCCATCAGAAATAAACGTTATCAACTCAGCTTTTCTGAATGTTGCATCAGAAATAGACTTTATCCACTCAGCTTTTCTGAATGTTGCATCAGATATAGACTTTATCCACTCAGCTCTTCTGAACGTTGCATCAGAAATAAACTTTATCCACTTTGCTCTTCTGAACGTTGCATCAGAAATAAACTTTATCCACTCAGCTCTTCTGAACGTTGCATCAGAAATATAAATTATCCACTCAGCTCTTCGGAGCGTTGCATCAGAAATATAGTTTATCCACTCAGCTCTTCTGAGTGTTGCATCAGAAACAAACTTTATCCACTCAGCTCTTCTGAATGTTGGATCACAAATAAACTTTATCCACTCAGCTCTTCTGAGCGTTGCATCAGAATTAAACGTTATCCACTGAGCTCTTTTGAATGTTGCATCAGAAATAAACGTTATCCACTCAGCTCTTCTGAGCGTTGCATCAGAAATAAACGTTATCCACTCAGCTCTTTTGAATGTTGCATCAGAAATAAAATTTATTCACTCAGCTCTTCTGAGCATAGCATCAGAAATTAATTTATCCATTCAGCTCTTCTGAGCGTTGCGTCAGAAATAAACTTTATCCACTCAGCTCTTCTGAACGATGCATCAGAAATAAACGTTATCCACTCAGCTCTTCTGAATGTTCCATCAGAAATAAACGTTATCCACTCAGCTTTTCTGAGCATTGCATGAGAAATAAACTTTATCCACTCAGCTCTTCTGAACGTTGCATCAGAAATAAACGTTATCCACTCAGCTTTTCTGAATGTTGCATCAGAAATAGACTTTATCCACTCAGCTCTTCTGAACGTTGCATCAGAAATATAAATTATCCACTCAGCTCTTCGGAGCGTTGCATCAGAAATATAGTTAATCCACTCAGCTCTTCTGAGTGTTGCATCAGAAACAAACTTTATCCACTCAGCTCTTCTGAATGTTGGATCACAAATAAACGTTATCCACTCAGCTCTTCTGAGCGTTGCATCAGAAATAAACGTTATCCACTCAGCTTTTCTGAATGTTGCATCAGAAATAGACTTTATCCACTCAGCTCTTCTGAGCGTTGCATCAGAAATTAATTTATCCACTCAGCTCTTCTGAGCGTTGCATCAGAAATGAACGTTATCCACTGAGCTCTTCTGAGCATTGCATCAGAAATAAACGTTATCCACTCAGATCTTCTGAACGTTGCATCAGAAATAAACTTTATCCACCCAGCTCTTCTGAACGTTGCATCAGAAATAAACTTTACCCACTCAGCTCTTCTGAACGTTGCATCGGAAATAAACGTTATCCACTCAGCTCTTCTGAGCATTGCATGAGAAATAAACTTTATCCACTTAGCTCTTCTGAACGTTGCATCAGAAATAAACTTTACCCACTCAGCTCTTCTGAACGTTGCATCAGAAATAAACTTTATCCACTTTGCTCTTCTGAACGTTGCATCAGAAATAAACTTTATCCATTTAGCTCTTCTGAGCATTTCATCAGAAATAAACGTTATCCACGCAGCTTTTCTGAGCGTTGCATCAGAAATAAACTTTATCTACTGAGCTCTTCTGAACGTTGCATCAGAAATAATTTTATCCCCTCAGCTCTTCTGAGCATTGCATCAGAAATAAACTTTATCCACTCAGCTCTTCTGAACGTTGCATCAGAAATATAAATTATCCACTCAGCTCTTCGGAGCGTTGCATCAGAAATATAGTTTATCCACTCAGCTCTTCTGAGTGTTGCATCAGAAATAAACTTTATCCACTCAGCTCTTCTGAATGTTGGATCACAAATAAACTTTATCCACTCAGCTCTTCTGAGCGTTGCATCAGAAATAAACTTTATCCACTCAGCTCTTCAGAACATTGCATCAGAAATAAAATTTATCCACTCAGCTCTTCTGAAGGATGCATCAGAAATAAACGTTATCCACTCAGCTCTTCTGAACGTTCCATCAGAAATAAACGTTATCAACTCAGCTTTTCTGAATGTTGCATCAGAAATAAACTTTACCCACTCAGCTTTTCTGAATGTTGCATCAGAAATAGACTTTATCCACTCAGCTCTTCTGAACGTTGCATCAGAAATAAACTTTATCCACTTTGCTCTTCTGAACGTTGCATCAGAAATAAACTTTATCCACTCAGCTCTTCTGAACGTTGCATCAGAAATATAAATTATCCACTCAGCTCTTCGGAGCGTTGCATCAGAAATATAGTTTATCCACTCAGCTCTTCTGAGTGTTGCATCAGAAACAAACTTTATCCACTCAGCTCTTCTGAATGTTGGATCACAAATAAACTTTATCCACTCAGCTCTTCTGAGCGTTGCATCAGAATTAAACCTTATCCACTGAGCTCTTTTGAATGTTGCATCAGAAATAAACGTTATCCACTCAGCTCTTCTGAGCATTGCATCAGAAATAAACTTTATCCACTCAGCTGTTCTGAACGTTGCATCAGACATTAATTTATCTACTCAGCTCTTCTGAGCGTTGCATCAGAAATAAACCTTATCCACTTAGCACTTCTGAACGTTGCATCAGAAACAAACTTTGTCCGCTCAGCTCTTCTGAATGTTGCATCACAAATAAACGTTATCCACTCAGCTTTTCTGAATGTTGCATCAGAAATAAACTTTATCCACTCAGCTCTCCTGAATGTTACATCAGAAATAAACTTTATCCACTCAGCTCTTCTGAGCGTTGCATCAGAAATAAACGTTATCCACTCAGCTCTTTTGAATGTTGCATCAGAAATAAACTTTATTCACTCAGCTCTTCTGAGCATTGCATCAGAAATAATTTATCCATTCAGCTCTTCTGAGCGTTGCATCAGAAATAAACTTTATCCACTCAGCTCTTCAGAACATTGCATCAGAAATAAATTTTATCCACTCAGCTCTTCTGAACGATGCATCAGAAATAAACGTTATCCACTCAGCTCTTCTGAATGTTCCATCAGAAATAAACGTTATCCACTCAGCTTTTCTGAGCATTGCATGATAAATAAACTTTATCCACTCAGCTCTTCTGAACATTGCATCAGAAATAAACTTTATCCACTCAGCTCTTCTGAACGTTGCATCAGAAATAAACGTTATCCACTCAGCTATTCTGAGCGTTGCATCAGAAATAAACGTTATCCACTCAGCTCTGCTGAACGTTCCATCAGAAATAAACGTTATCCACTCAGCTTTTCTGAGCATTGCATGAGAAATAAACTTTATCCACTCAGCTCTTCTGAGCATTGCATCAGAAATAAACTTTATCCACTCAGCTCTTCTGAACGTTGCATCAGAAATAAACGTTATCCACTCAGCTCTTCTGAAAGTTGCATCAGAAATAGACTTTATCCACTCAGCTCTTCTGAACGTTGCATCAGAAATAAACTTTATCCACTCTGCTATTCTGAACGTTGCATCAGAAATAAACGTTATCCACTCAGCTCTTCTGAGCATTTCATCAGAAATAAACGTTATCCACTCAGCTCTTCTGAGCGTTGCATCAGAATTAAACGTTATCCACTGAGCTCTTTTGAATGTTGCATCAGAAATAAACGTTATCCACTCAGCTCTTCTGAGCATTGCATCAGAAATAAACTTTATCCACTCAGCTGTTCTGAACGTTGCATCAGACATTAATTTATCTACTCAGCTCTTCTGAGCGTTGCATCAGAAATAAACCTTATCCACTTAGCACTTCTGAACGTTGCATCAGAAACAAACTTTGTCCGCTCAGCTCTTCTGAATGTTGCATCACAAATAAACGTTATCCACTCAGCTTTTCTGAATGTTGCATCAGAAATAAACTTTATCCACTCAGCTCTCCTGAATGTTGCATCAGAAATAAACTTTATCCACTCAGCTCTTCTGAGCGTTGCATCAGAAATAAACGTTATCCACTCAGCTCTTTTGAATGTTGCATCAGAAATAAACTTTATTCACTCAGCTCTTCTGAGCATTGCATCAGAAATAATTTATCCATTCAGCTCTTCTGAGCGTTGCATCAGAAATAAACTTTATCCACTCAGCTCTTCAGAACATTGCATCAGAAATAAATTTTATCCACTCAGCTCTTCTGAACGATGCATCAGAAATAAACGTTATCCACTCAGCTCTTCTGAATGTTCCATCAGAAATAAACGTTATCCACTCAGCTTTTCTGAGCATTGCATGATAAATAAACTTTATCCACTCAGCTCTTCTGAACATTGCATCAGAAATAAACTTTATCCACTCAGCTCTTCTGAACGTTGCATCAGAAATAAACGTTATCCACTCAGCTATTCTGAGCGTTGCATCAGAAATAAACGTTATCCACTCAGCTCTGCTGAACGTTCCATCAGAAATAAACGTTATCCACTCAGCTTTTCTGAGCATTGCATGAGAAATAAACTTTATCCACTCAGCTCTTCTGAGCATTGCATCAGAAATAAACTTTATCCACTCAGCTCTTCTGAACGTTGCATCAGAAATAAACGTTATCCACTCAGCTCTTCTGAAAGTTGCATCAGAAATAGACTTTATCCACTCAGCTCTTCTGAACGTTGCATCAGAAATAAACTTTATCCACTCTGCTATTCTGAACGTTGCATCAGAAATAAACGTTATCCACTCAGCTCTTCTGAGCATTTCATCAGAAATAAACGTTATCCACTCAGCTTTTCTGAGCGTTGCATCGGAAATAAACTTTACCCACTGAGCTCTTCTGAACGTTGCCTCAGAAATAATTTTATCCACTCAGCTCTTCTGAGCATTGCATCAGAAATAAACTTTATCCACTCAGCTCTTCTGAACTTTGCATCAGAAATATAAATTATCCACTCAGCTCTTCTGAGCGTTGCATCAGAAATATAGTTTATCCACTCAGCTCTTCTGAGTGTTGCATCAGAAATATACTTTATCCACTCAGCTCTTCTGAATGTTGGATCACAAATAAACTTTATCCACTCAGCTCTTCTGAGCGCTGCATCAGTATTAAACGTTATCCACTGAGCTCTTTTGAATGTTGCATCAGAAATAAACTTTATCCACTTAGCTCTTCTGAGCGTTGCATCAGAAATTAATTTATCTACTCAGCTCTTCTGAGCGTTGCATCAGAAATAAACGTTATCCACTGAGCTCTTCTGAGCGTTGCATCAGAAATAAACTTTATCCACTTAGCACTTCTGAACGTTGCATCAGAAACAAACTTTGTCCACTCAGCTCTTCTGAATGTTGCATCACAAATAAACGTTATCCACTCAGCTCTTCTGAATGTTGCATCAGAAATAAACTTTATCCACTCAGCTCTCCTGAATGTTGCATCAGAAATAAACTTTATCCACTCAGCTCTTCTGAGCGTTGCATCAGAAATAAACGTTATCCACTCAGCTCTTTTGAATGTTGCATCAGAAATAAACTTTATTCACTCAGCTCTTCTGAGCATTGCATCAGAAATTAATTTATCCATTCAGCTCTTCTGAGCTTTGCATCAGAAATAAACTTTATCCACTCAGCTCTTCTGAGCATTGCATGAGAAATAAACTTTATCCACTCAGCTCTTCTGAACGTTGCATCAGAAATAAACGTTATCCACTCAGCTCTTCTGAATGTTGCATCAGAAATAGACTTTATCCACTCAGCTCTTCTGAACGTTGCATCAGAAATAAACTTTATCCACTTTGCTCTTCTGAACGTTGCATCAGAAATAAACTTTATCCACTCAGCTCTTCTGAGCGTTGCATCAGAAATAAACTTTATCCACTGAGCTCTTCTGAACGTTGCATCAGAAATAATTTTATCCCCTCAGCTCTTCTGAGCATTGCATAAGAAATAAACTTTATCCACTCAGCCCCTCTGAACGTTGCATCAGAAATATAAATTATCCACTCAGCTCTTCGGAGCGTTGCATCAGAAATATAGTTTATCCACTCAGCTCTTCTGAGTGTTGCATCAGAAACAAACTTTATCCACTCAGCTCTTCTGAATGTTGGATCACAAATGAACTTTATCCACTCAGCTCTTCTGAGCGTTGCATCAGAATTAAACGTTATCCACTGAGCTCTTTTGAATGTTGCATCAGAAATAAACTTTATCCACTTAGCTCTTCTGAGCGTTGCATCAGAAATTAATTTATCCACTCAGCTATTCTGAGCGTTGCATCAGAAATAAACGTTATCCACTGAGCTCTTCTGAGCGTTGCATCAGAAATAAACGTTATCCACTCAGCTCTTCCGAGCGTTGCATCCGAAATAAACTTTATCCACTCAGCTTTTATGAACGTTGCATCAGAAATAAACGTTATCCACTCAGCTCTTCTGAATGTTGCATCAGAAGTAAACTTTATCCACTCAGCTCTTCTGAATGTTGCATCAGAAATAAACTTTATCCACTTAGCTCTTCTGAGCGTTGCATCAGAAATTAATTTATCCACTCAGCTCTTATGAACGTTGCATCAGAAATAAACGTTATCCACTCAGCTCTTCTGAATGTTGCATCAGAAGTAAACTTTATCCACTCAGCTCTTCTGAATGTTGCATCAGAAATAAACTTTATCCACTCAGCTCTTCTGAATGTTGCATCACAAATAAACTTTATCCACTTAGCTCTTCTGAGCGTTGCATCAGAAATTAAATGATCCACTCAGCTCTTCTGAGCGTTGCATCAGAAATAAACTTTATCCACTCAGCTCTTCTGAGCGTTGCATCAGAAATAAACTTTATCCACTCAGCTCTTCAGAACATTGCATCAGAAATAAATTTTATCCACTCAGCTCTTCTGAACGATGCATCAGAAATAAACGTTATCCACTCAGCTCTTCTGAATGTTCCATCAGAAATAAACGTTATCCACTCAGCTTTTCTGAGCATTGCATGATAAATAAACTTTATCCACTCAGCTCTTCTGAACATTGCATCAGAAATAAACTTTATCCACTCAGCTCTTCTGAACGTTGCATCAGAAATAAACGTTATCCACTCAGCTATTCTGAGCGTTGCATCAGAAATAAACGTTATCCACTCAGCTCTGCTGAACGTTCCATCAGAAATAAACGTTATCCACTCAGCTTTTCTGAGCATTGCATGAGAAATAAACTTTATCCACTCAGCTCTTCTGAGCATTGCATCAGAAATAAACTTTATCCACTCAGCTCTTCTGAACGTTGCATCAGAAATAAACGTTATTCACTCAGCTCTTCTGAAAGTTGCATCAGAAATAGACTTTATCCACTCAGCTCTTCTGAACGTTGCATCAGAAATAAACTTTATCCACTCTGCTATTCTGAACGTTGCATCAGAAATAAACGTTATCCACTCAGCTCTTCTGAGCATTTCATCAGAAATAAACGTTATCCACTCAGCTTTTCTGAGCGTTGCATCAGAAATAAACTTTACCCACTGAGCTCTTCTGAACGTTGCCTCAGAAATAATTTTATCCACTCAGCTCTTCTGAGCATTGCATCAGAAATAAACTTTATCCACTCAGCTTTTCTGAACTTTGCATCAGAAATATAAATTATCCACTCAGCTCTTCTGAGCGTTGCATCAGAAATATAGTTTATCCACTCAGCTCTTCTGAGTGTTGCATCAGAAATATACTTTATCCACTCAGCTCTTCTGAATGTTGGATCACAAATAAACTTTATCCACTCAGCTCTTCTGAGCGCTGCATCAGTATTAAACGTTATCCACTGAGCTCTTTTGAATGTTGCATCAGAAATAAACTTTATCCACTTAGCTCTTCTGAGCGTTGCATCAGAAATAAACTTTATCCACTCAGCTCTCCTGAATGTTGCATCAGAAATAAACTTTATCCACTCAGCTCTTCTGAGCGTTGCATCAGAAATAAACGTTATCCACTCAGCTCTTTTGAATGTTGCATCAGAAATAAACTTTATTCACTCAGCTCTTCTGAGCATTGCATCAGAAATAATTTATCCATTCAGCTCTTCTGAGCGTTGCATCAGAAATAAACTTTATCCACTCAGCTCTTCAGAACATTGCATCAGAAATAAATTTTATCCACTCAGCTCTTCTGAACGATGCATCAGAAATAAACGTTATCCACTCAGCTCTTCTGAATGTTCCATCAGAAATAAACGTTATCCACTCAGCTTTTCTGAGCATTGCATGATAAATAAACTTTATCCACTCAGCTCTTCTGAACATTGCATCAGAAATAAACTTTATCCACTCAGCTCTTCTGAACGTTGCATCAGAAATAAACGTTATCCACTCAGCTATTCTGAGCATTGCATCAGAAATAAACGTTATCCACTCAGCTCTGCTGAACGTTCCATCAGAAATAAACGTTATCCACTCAGCTTTTCTGAGCATTGCATGAGAAATAAACTTTATCCACTCAGCTCTTCTGAGCATTGCATCAGAAATAAACGTTATCCACTCAGCTCTTCTGAAAGTTGCATCAGAAATAGACTTTATCCACTCAGCTCTTCTGAACGTTGCATCAGAAATAAACTTTATCCACTCTGCTATTCTGAACGTTGCATCAGAAATAAACGTTATCCACTCAGCTCTTCTGAGCATTTCATCAGAAATAAACGTTATCCACTCAGCTTTTCTGAGCGTTGCATCAGAAATAAACTTTACCCACTGAGCTCTTCTGAACGTTGCCTCAGAAATAATTTTATCCACTCAGCTCTTCTGAGCATTGCATCAGAAATAAACTTTATCCACTCAGCTCTTCTGAACTTTGCATCAGAAATATAAATTATCCACTCAGCTCTTCTGAGCGTTGCATCAGAAATATAGTTTATCCACTCAGCTCTTCTGAGTGTTGCATCAGAAATATACTTTATCCACTCAGCTCTTCTGAATGTTGGATCACAAATAAACTTTATCCACTCAGCTCTTCTGAGCGCTGCATCAGTATTAAACGTTATCCACTGAGCTCTTTTGAATGTTGCATCAGAAATAAACTTTATCCACTTAGCTCTTCTGAGCGTTGCATCAGAAATTAATTTATCTACTCAGCTCTTCTGAGCGTTGCATCAGAAATAAACGTTATCCACTGAGCTCTTCTGAGCGTTGCATCAGAAATAAACTTTATCCACTTAGCACTTCTGAACGTTGCATCAGAAACAAACTTTGTCCACTCAGCTCTTCTGAATGTTGCATCACAAATAAACGTTATCCACTCAGCTCTTCTGAATGTTGCATCAGAAATAAACTTTATCCACTCAGCTCTCCTGAATGTTGCATCAGAAATAAACTTTATCCACTCAGCTCTTCTGAGCGTTGCATCAGAAATAAACGTTATCCACTCAGCTCTTTTGAATGTTGCATCAGAAATAAACTTTATTCACTCAGCTCTTCTGAGCATTGCATCAGAAATTAATTTATCCACTCAGCTCTTCTGAGCTTTGCATCAGAAATAAACTTTATCCACTCAGCTCTTCAGAACATTGCATCAGAAATAAACGTTATCCACTCAGCTCTTCTGAATGTTCCATCAGAAATAAACGTTATCCACTCAGCTTTTCTGAGCATTGCATGAGAAATAAACTTTATCCACTCAGCTCTTCTGAACGTTGCATCAGAAATAAACGTTATCCACTCAGCTCTTCTGAATGTTGCATCAGAAATAGACTTTATCCACTCAGCTCTTCTGAATGTTGCATCAGAAATAAACTTTATCCACTTTGCTCTTCTGAACGTTGCATCAGAAATAAACTTTATCCACTCAGCTCTTCTGAGCGTTGCATCAGAAATAAACTTTATCCACTGAGCTCTTCTGAACGTTGCATCAGAAATAATTTTATCCCCTCAGCTCTTCTGAGCATTGCATAAGAAATAAACTTTATCCACTCAGCCCCTCTGAACGTTGCATCAAAAATATAAATTATCCACTCAGCTCTTCGGAGCGTTGCATCAGAAATATAGTTTATCCACTCAGCTCTTCTGAGTGTTGCATCAGAAACAAACTTTATCCACTCAGCTCTTCTGAATGTTGGATCACAAATGAACTTTATCCACTCAGCTCTTCTGAGCGTTGCATCAGAATTAAACGTTATCCACTGAGCTCTTTTGAATGTTGCATCAGAAATAAACTTTATCCACTTAGCTCTTCTGAGCGTTGCATCAGAAATTAATTTATCCACTCAGCTATTCTGAGCGTTGCATCAGAAATAAACGTTATCCACTGAGCTCTTCTGAGCGTTGCATCAGAAATAAACGTTATCCACTCAGCTCTTCCGAGCGTTGCATCCGAAATAAACTTTATCCACTCAGCTTTTATGAACGTTGCATCAGAAATAAACGTTATCCACTCAGCTCTTCTGAATGTTGCATCAGAAGTAAACTTTATCCACTCAGCTCTTCTGAATGTTGCATCAGAAATAAACTTTATCCACTTAGCTCTTCTGAGCGTTGCATCAGAAATTAATTTATCCACTCAGCTCTTATGAACGTTGCATCAGAAATAAACGTTATCCACTCAGCTCTTCTGAATGTTGCATCAGAAGTAAACTTTATCCACTCAGCTCTTCTGAATGTTGCATCAGAAATAAACTTTATCCACTCAGCTCTTCTGAATGTTGCATCACAAATAAACTTTATCCACTTAGCTCTTCTGAGCGTTGCATCAGAAATTAAATGATCCACTCAGCTCTTCTGAGCGTTGCATCAGAAATAAACTTTATCCACTCAGCTCTTCTGAGCGTTGCATCAGAAATAAACTTTATCCACTCAGCTCTTCAGAACATTGCATCAGAAATAAATTTTATCCACTCAGCTCTTCTGAACGATGCATCAGAAATAAACGTTATCCACTCAGCTCTTCTGAATGTTCCATCAGAAATAAACGTTATCCACTCAGCTTTTCTGAGCATTGCATGATAAATAAACTTTATCCACTCAGCTCTTCTGAACATTGCATCAGAAATAAACTTTATCCACTCAGCTCTTCTGAACGTTGCATCAGAAATAAACGTTATCCACTCAGCTATTCTGAGCGTTGCATCAGAAATAAACGTTATCCACTCAGCTCTGCTGAACGTTCCATCAGAAATAAACGTTATCCACTCAGCTTTTCTGAGCATTGCATGAGAAATAAACTTTATCCACTCAGCTCTTCTGAGCATTGCATCAGAAATAAACTTTATCCACTCAGCTCTTCTGAACGTTGCATCAGAAATAAACGATATTCACTCAGCTCTTCTGAAAGTTGCATCAGAAATAGACTTTATCCACTCAGCTCTTCTGAACGTTGCATCAGAAATAAACTTTATCCACTCTGCTATTCTGAACGTTGCATCAGAAATAAACGTTATCCACTCAGCTCTTCTGAGCATTTCATCAGAAATAAACGTTATCCACTCAGCTTTTCTGAGCGTTGCATCAGAAATAAACTTTACCCACTGAGCTCTTCTGAACGTTGCCTCAGAAATAATTTTATCCACTCAGCTCTTCTGAGCATTGCATCAGAAATAAACTTTATCCACTCAGCTCTTCTGAACTTTGCATCAGAAATATAAATTATCCACTCAGCTCTTCTGAGCGTTGCATCAGAAATATAGTTTGTCCACTCAGCTCTTCTGAATGTTGGATCACAAATAAACTTTATCCACTCAGCTCTTCTGAGCGCTGCATCAGTATTAAACGTTATCCACTGAGCTCTTTTGAATGTTGCATCAGAAATAAACTTTATCCACTTAGCTCTTCTGAGCGTTGCATCAGAAATAAACTTTATCCACTCAGCTCTCCTGAATGTTGCATCAGAAATAAACTTTATCCACTCAGCTCTTCTGAGCGTTGCATCAGAAATAAACGTTATCCACTCAGCTCTTTTGAATGTTGCATCAGAAATAAACTTTATTCACTCAGCTCTTCTGAGCATTGCATCAGAAATAATTTATCCATTCAGCTCTTCTGAGCGTTGCATCAGAAATAAACTTTATCCACTCAGCTCTTCAGAACATTGCATCAGAAATAAATTTTATCCACTCAGCTCTTCTGAACGATGCATCAGAAATAAACGTTATCCACTCAGCTCTTCTGAATGTTCCATCAGAAATAAACGTTATCCACTCAGCTTTTCTGAGCATTGCATGATAAATAAACTTTATCCACTCAGCTCTTCTGAACATTGCATCAGAAATAATTTATCCATTCAGCTCTTCTGAGCGTTGCATCAGAAATAAACTTTATCCACTTAGCACTTCTGAACGTTGCATCAGAAACAAACTTTGTCCACTCAGCTCTTCTGAATGTTGCATCACAAATAAACGTTATCCACTCAGCTCTTCTGAATGTTGCATCAGAAATAAACTTTATCCACTCAGCTCTCCTGAATGTTGCATCAGAAATAAACTTTATCCACTCAGCTCTTCTGAGCGTTGCATCAGAAATAAACGTTATCCACTCAGCTCTTTTGAATGTTGCATCAGAAATAAACTTTATTCACTCAGCTCTTCTGAGCATTGCATCAGAAATTAATTTATCCATTCAGCTCTTCTGAGCTTTGCATCAGAAATAAACTTTATCCACTCAGCTCTTCAGAACATTGCATCAGAAATAAACGTTATCCACTCAGCTCTTCTGAATGTTCCATCAGAAATAAACGTTATCCACTCAGCTTTTCTGAGCATTGCATGAGAAATAAACTTTATCCACTCAGCTCTTCTGAACGTTGCATCAGAAATAAACGTTATCCACTCAGCTCTTCTGAATGTTGCATCAGAAATAGACTTTATCCACTCAGCTCTTCTGAATGTTGCATCAGAAATAAACTTTATCCACTTTGCTCTTCTGAACGTTGCATCAGAAATAAACTTTATCCACTCAGCTCTTCTGAGCGTTGCATCAGAAATAAACTTTATCCACTGAGCTCTTCTGAACCTTGCATCAGAAATAATTTTATCCCCTCAGCTCTTCTGAGCATTGCATAAGAAATAAACTTTATCCACTCAGCCCCTCTGAACGTTGCATCAGAAATATAAATTATCCACTCAGCTCTTCGGAGCGTTGCATCAGAAATATAGTTTATCCACTCAGCTCTTCTGAGTGTTGCATCAGAAACAAACTTTATCCACTCAGCTCTTCTGAATGTTGGATCACAAATGAACTTTATCCACTCAGCTCTTCTGAGCGTTGCATCAGAATTAAACGTTATCCACTGAGCTCTTTTGAATGTTGCATCAGAAATAAACTTTATCCACTTAGCTCTTCTGAGCGTTGCATCAGAAATTAATTTATCCACTCAGCTATTCTGAGCGTTGCATCAGAAATAAACGTTATCCACTGAGCTCTTCTGAGCGTTGCATCAGAAATAAACGTTATCCACTCAGCTCTTCCGAGCGTTGCATCCGAAATAAACTTTATCCACTCAGCTTTTATGAACGTTGCATCAGAAATAAACGTTATCCACTCAGCTCTTCTGAATGTTGCATCAGAAGTAAACTTTATCCACTCAGCTCTTCTGAATGTTGCATCAGAAATAAACTTTATCCACTTAGCTCTTCTGAGCGTTGCATCAGAAATTAATTTATCCACTCAGCTCTTATGAACGTTGCATCAGAAATAAACGTTATCCACTCAGCTCTTCTGAATGTTGCATCAGAAGTAAACTTTATCCACTCAGCTCTTCTGAATGTTGCATCAGAAATAAACTTTATCCACTCAGCTCTTCTGAATGTTGCATCACAAATAAACTTTATCCACTTAGCTCTTCTGAGCGTTGCATCAGAAATTAAATGATCCACTCAGCTCTTCTGAGCGTTGCATCAGAAATAAACTTTATCCACTCAGCTCTTCTGAGCGTTGCATCAGAAATAAACTTTATCCACTCAGCTCTTCAGAACATTGCATCAGAAATAAATTTTATCCACTCAGCTCTTCTGAACGATGCATCAGAAATAAACGTTATCCACTCAGCTCTTCTGAATGTTCCATCAGAAATAAACGTTATCCACTCAGCTTTTCTGAGCATTGCATGATAAATAAACTTTATCCACTCAGCTCTTCTGAACATTGCATCAGAAATAAACTTTATCCACTCAGCTCTTCTGAACGTTGCATCAGAAATAAACGTTATCCACTCAGCTATTCTGAGCGTTGCATCAGAAATAAACGTTATCCACTCAGCTCTGCTGAACGTTCCATCAGAAATAAACGTTATCCACTCAGCTTTTCTGAGCATTGCATAAGAAATAAACTTTATCCACTCAGCTCTTCTGAGCATTGCATCAGAAATAAACTTTATCCACTCAGCTCTTCTGAACGTTGCATCAGAAATAAACGTTATCCACTCAGCTCTTCTGAATGTTGCATCAGAAATAGACTTTATCCACTCAGCTCTTCTGAATGTTGCATCAGAAATAAACTTTATCCACTTTGCTCTTCTGAACGTTGCATCAGAAATAAACTTTATCCACTCAGCTCTTCTGAACGTTGCATCAGAAATAAACGTTATCCACTCAGCTATTCTGAGCGTTGCATCAGAAATAAACGTTATCCACTCAGCTCTGCTGAACGTTCCATCAGAAATAAACGTTATCCACTCAGCTTTTCTGAGCATTGCATAAGAAATAAACTTTATCCACTCAGCTCTTCTGAGCATTGCATCAGAAATAAACTTTATCCACTCAGCTCTTCTGAACGTTGCATCAGAAATAAACGTTATCCACTCAGCTCTTCTGAATGTTGCATCAGAAATAGACTTTATCCACTCAGCTCTTCTGAATGTTGCATCAGAAATAAACTTTATCCACTTTGCTCTTCTGAACGTTGCATCAGAAATAAACTTTATCCACTCAGCTCTTCTGAGCGTTGCATCAGAAATAAACTTTATCCACTGAGCTCTTCTGAACGTTGCATCAGAAATAATTTTATCCCCTCAGCTCTTCTGAGCATTGCATAAGAAATAAACTTTATCCACTCAGCCCCTCTGAACGTTGCATCAGAAATATAAATTATCCACTCAGCTCTTCGGAGCGTTGCATCAGAAATATAGTTTATCCACTCAGCTCTTCTGAATGTTGCATCAGAAATAGACTTTATCCACTCAGCTCTTCTGAATGTTGCATCAGAAATAAACTTTATCCACTTTGCTCTTCTGAACGTTGCATCAGAAATAAACTTTATCCACTCAGCTCTTCTGAGCGTTGCATCAGAAATAAACTTTATCCACTGAGCTCTTCTGAACCTTGCATCAGAAATAATTTTATCCCCTCAGCTCTTCTGAGCATTGCATAAGAAATAAACTTTATCCACTCAGCCCCTCTGAACGTTGCATCAGAAATATAAATTATCCACTCAGCTCTTCGGAGCGTTGCATCAGAAATATAGTTTATCCACTCAGCTCTTCTGAGTGTTGCATCAGAAACAAACTTTATCCACTCAGCTCTTCTGAATGTTGGATCACAAATGAACTTTATCCACTCAGCTCTTCTGAGCGTTGCATCAGAATTAAACGTTATCCACTGAGCTCTTTTGAATGTTGCATCAGAAATAAACTTTATCCACTTAGCTCTTCTGAGCGTTGCATCAGAAATTAATTTATCCACTCAGCTATTCTGAGCGTTGCATCAGAAATAAACGTTATCCACTGAGCTCTTCTGAGCGTTGCATCAGAAATAAACGTTATCCACTCAGCTCTTCCGAGCGTTGCATCCGAAATAAACTTTATCCACTCAGCTTTTATGAACGTTGCATCAGAAATAAACGTTATCCACTCAGCTCTTCTGAATGTTGCATCAGAAGTAAACTTTATCCACTCAGCTCTTCTGAATGTTGCATCAGAAATAAACTTTATCCACTTAGCTCTTCTGAGCGTTGCATCAGAAATTAATTTATCCACTCAGCTCTTATGAACGTTGCATCAGAAATAAACGTTATCCACTCAGCTCTTCTGAATGTTGCATCAGAAGTAAACTTTATCCACTCAGCTCTTCTGAATGTTGCATCAGAAATAAACTTTATCCACTCAGCTCTTCTGAATGTTGCATCACAAATAAACTTTATCCACTTAGCTCTTCTGAGCGTTGCATCAGAAATTAAATGATCCACTCAGCTCTTCTGAGCGTTGCATCAGAAATAAACTTTATCCACTCAGCTCTTCTGAGCGTTGCATCAGAAATAAACTTTATCCACTCAGCTCTTCAGAACATTGCATCAGAAATAAATTTTATCCACTCAGCTCTTCTGAACGATGCATCAGAAATAAACGTTATCCACTCAGCTCTTCTGAATGTTCCATCAGAAATAAACGTTATCCACTCAGCTTTTCTGAGCATTGCATGATAAATAAACTTTATCCACTCAGCTCTTCTGAACATTGCATCAGAAATAAACTTTATCCACTCAGCTCTTCTGAACGTTGCATCAGAAATAAACGTTATCCACTCAGCTATTCTGAGCGTTGCATCAGAAATAAACGTTATCCACTCAGCTCTGCTGAACGTTCCATCAGAAATAAACGTTATCCACTCAGCTTTTCTGAGCATTGCATAAGAAATAAACTTTATCCACTCAGCTCTTCTGAGCATTGCATCAGAAATAAACTTTATCCACTCAGCTCTTCTGAACGTTGCATCAGAAATAAACGTTATCCACTCAGCTCTTCTGAATGTTGCATCAGAAATAGACTTTATCCACTCAGCTCTTCTGAATGTTGCATCAGAAATAAACTTTATCCACTTTGCTCTTCTGAACGTTGCATCAGAAATAAACTTTATCCACTCAGCTCTTCTGAGCGTTGCATCAGAAATAAACTTTATCCACTGAGCTCTTCTGAACGTTGCATCAGAAATAATTTTATCCCCTCAGCTCTTCTGAGCATTGCATAAGAAATAAACTTTATCCACTCAGCCCCTCTGAACGTTGCATCAGAAATATAAATTATCCACTCAGCTCTTCGGAGCGTTGCATCAGAAATATAGTTTATCCACTCAGCTCTTCTGAGTGTTGCATCAGAAACAAACTTTATCCACTCAGCTCTTCTGAATGTTGGATCACAAATGAACTTTATCCACTCAGCTCTTCTGAGCGTTGCATCAGAATTAAACGTTGTCCACTGAGCTCTTTTGAATGTTGCATCAGAAATAAACTTTATCCACTTAGCTCTTCTGAGCGTTGCATCAGAAATTAATTTATCCACTCAGCTATTCTGAGCGTTGCATCAGAAATAAACGTTATCCACTGAGCTCTTCTGAGCGTTGCATCAGAAATAAACGTTATCCACTCAGCTCTTCCGAGCGTTGCATCCGAAATAAACTTTATCCACTCAGCTTTTATGAACGTTGCATCAGAAATAAACGTTATCCACTCAGCTCTTCTGAATGTTGCATCAGAAGTAAACTTTATCCACTCAGCTCTTCTGAATGTTGCATCAGAAATAAACTTTATCCACTTAGCTCTTCTGAGCGTTGCATCAGAAATTAATTTATCCACTCAGCTCTTATGAATGTTGCATCAGAAATAAACGTTATCCACTCAGCTCTTCTGAATGTTGCATCAGAAGTAAACTTTATCCACTCAGCTCTTCTGAATGTTGCATCAGAAATAAACTTTATCCACTCAGCTCTTCTGAATGTTGCATCACAAATAAACTTTATCCACTTAGCTCTTCTGAGCGTTGCATCAGAAATTAAATGATCCACTCAGCTCTTCTGAGCGTTGCATCAGAAATAAACTTTATCCACTCAGCTCTTCTGAGCGTTGCATCAGAAATAAACTTTATCCACTCAGCTCTTCAGAACATTGCATCAGAAATAAATTTTATCCACTCAGCTCTTCTGAACGATGCATCAGAAATAAACGTTATCCACTCAGCTCTTCTGAATGTTCCATCAGAAATAAACGTTATCCACTCAGCTTTTCTGAGCATTGCATGATAAATAAACTTTATCCACTCAGCTCTTCTGAACATTGCATCAGAAATAAACTTTATCCAATCAGCTCTTCTGAACGTTGCATCAGAAATAAACGTTATCCACTCAGCTATTCTGAGCGTTGCATCAGAAATAAACGTTATCCACTCAGCTCTGCTGAACGTTCCATCAGAAATAAACGTTATCCACTCAGCTTTTCTGAGCATTGCATAAGAAATAAACTTTATCCACTCAGCTCTTCTGAGCATTGCATCAGAAATAAACTTTATCCACTCAGCTCTTCTGAACGTTGCATCAGAAATAAACGTTATCCACTCAGCTCTTCTGAAAGTTGCATCAGAAATAGACTTTATCCACTCAGCTCTTCTGAACGTTGCATCAGAAATAAACTTTATCCACTCTGCTATTCTGAACGTTGCATCAGAAATAAACGTTATCCACTCAGCTCTTCTGAGCATTTCATCAGAAATAAACGTTATCCACTCAGCTTTTCTGAGCGTTGCATCAGAAATAAACTTTACCCACTGAGCTCTTCTGAACGTTGCCTCAGAAATAATTTTATCCACTCAGCTCTTCTGAGCATTGCAGCAGAAATAAACTTTATCCACTCAGCTCTTCTGAACTTTGCATCAGAAATATAAATTATCCACTCAGCTCTTCTGAGCGTTGCATCAGAAATATAGTTTATCCACTCAGCTCTTCTGAGTGTTGCATCAGAAATATACTTTATCCACTCAGCTCTTCTGAATGTTGGATCACAAATAAACTTTATCCACTCAGCTCTTCTGAGCGCTGCATCAGTATTAAACGTTATCCACTGAGCTCTTTTGAATGTTGCATCAGAAATAAACTTTATCCACTTAGCTCTTCTGAGCGTTGCATCAGAAATTAATTTATCTACTCAGCTCTTCTGAGCGTTGCATCAGAAATAAACGTTATCCACTGAGCTCTTCTGAGCGTTGCATCAGAAATAAACTTTATCCACTTAGCACTTCTGAACGTTGCATCAGAAACAAACTTTGTCCACTCAGCTCTTCTGAATGTTGCATCACAAATAAACGTTATCCACTCAGCTCTTCTGAATGTTGCATCAGAAATAAACTTTATCCACTCAGCTCTCCTGAATGTTGCATCAGAAATAAACTTTATCCACTCAGCTCTTCTGAGCGTTGCATCAGAAATAAACGTTATCCACTCAGCTCTTTTGAATGTTGCATCAGAAATAAACTTTATTCACTCAGCTCTTCTGAGCTTTGCATCAGAAATAAACTTTATCCACTCAGCTCTTCAGAACATTGCATCAGAAATAAACGTTATCCACTCAGCTCTTCTGAATGTTCCATCAGAAATAAACGTTATCCACTCAGCTTTTCTGAGCATTGCATGAGAAATAAACTTTATCCACTCAGCTCTTCTGAACGTTGCATCAGAAATAAACGTTATCCACTCAGCTCTTCTGAATGTTGCATCAGAAATAGACTTTATCCACTCAGCTCTTCTGAACGCTGCATCAGAAATAAACTTTATCCACTTTGCTCTTCTGAACGTTGCATCTTAAATAAACTTTATCCACTCAGCTCTTCTGAGCGTTGCATCAGAAATAAACTTTATCCACTGAGCTCTTCTGAACGTTGCATCAGAAATAATTTTATCCCCTAAGCTCTTCTGAGCATTGCATAAGAAATAAACTTTATCCACTCAGCCCCTCTGAACGTTGCATCAGAAATATAAATTATCCACTCAGCTCTTCGGAGCGTTGCATCAGAAATATAGTTTATCCACTCAGCTCTTCTGAGTGTTGCATCAGAATTAAACGTTATCCACTGAGCTCTTTTGAATGTTGCATCAGAAATAAACTTTATCCACTTAGCTCTTCTGAGCGTTGCATCAGAAATTAATTTATCCACTCAGCTCTTCTGAGCGTTGCATCAGAAATAAACGTTATCCACTCAGCTCTTCCGAGCGTTGCATCCGAAATAAACTTTATCCACTCAGCTTTTATGAACGTTGCATCAGAAATAAACGTTATCCACTCAGCTCTTCTGAATGTTGCATCAGAAGTAAACTTTATCCACTCAGCTCTTCTGAATGTTGCATCAGAAATAAACTTTATCCACTTAGCTCTTCTGAGCGTTGCATCAGAAATTAATTTATCCACTCAGCTCTTATGAACGTTGCATCAGAAATAAACGTTATCCACTCAGCTCTTCTGAATGTTGCATCAGAAGTAAACTTTATCCACTCAGCTCTTCTGAATGTTGCATCAGAAATAAACTTTATCCACTCAGCTCTTCTGAATGTTGCATCACAAATAAACTTTATCCACTTAGCTCTTCTGAGCGTTGCATCAGAAATTAAATGATCCACTCAGCTCTTCTGAGCGTTGCATCAGAAATAAACTTTATCCACTCAGCTCTTCTGAGCGTTGCATCAGAAATAAACTTTATCCACTCAGCTCTTCTGAATGTTGCATCAGAAATAAACTTTATCCACTCAGCTCTTCTGAGCGTTGCATCAGAAATAAACTTTATCCACTCAGCTCTTCTGAACGTTGCATCAGAAATAAACTTTATCCACTCAGCTCTTCTGAACGTTGCATCAGAAATAAACTTTATCCACTTAGCACTTCTGAACGTTGCATCAGAAACAAACTTTGTCCACTCAGCTCTTCTGAATGTTGCATCACAAATAAACGTTATCCACTCAGCTCTTCTGAACGTTGCATCAGAAATAAACTTTATCCACTTTGCTATTCTGAACGTTGCATCCGAAATAAACTTTATCCACTCAGCTTTTATGAACGTTGCATCAGAAATAAACTTTATCCACTCAGCTCTTCTGAACGTTGCATCAGAAATAAACGTTATCCACTCAGCTCTTCTGAAAGTTGCATCAGAAATAGACTTTATCCACTCAGCTCTTCTGAACGTTGCATCAGAAATAAACTTTATCCACTCTGCTATTCTGAACGTTGCATCAGAAATAAACGTTATCCACTCAGCTCTTCTGAGCATTTCATCAGAAATAAACGTTATCCACTCAGCTTTTCTGAGCGTTGCATCAGAAATAAACTTTACCCACTGAGCTCTTCTGAACGTTGCCTCAGAAATAATTTTATCCACTCAGCTCTTCTGAGCATTGCATCAGAAATAAACTTTATCCACTCAGCTCTTCTGAACTTTGCATCAGAAATATAAATTATCCACTCAGCTCTTCTGAGCGTTGCATCAGAAATAAACGTTATCCACTGAGCTCTTCTGAGCGTTGCATCAGAAATAAACTTTATCCACTTAGCACTTCTGAACGTTGCATCAGAAACAAACTTTGTCCACTCAGCTCTTCTGAATGTTGCATCACAAATAAACGTTATCCACTCAGCTCTTCTGAATGTTGCATCAGAAATAAACTTTATCCACTCAGCTCTCCTGAATGTTGCATCAGAAATAAACTTTATCCACTCAGCTCTTCTGAGCGTTGCATCAGAAATAAACGTTATCCACTCAGCTCTTTTGAATGTTGCATCAGAAATAAACTTTATTCACTCAGCTCTTCTGAGCTTTGCATCAGAAATAAACTTTATCCACTCAGCTCTTCAGAACATTGCATCAGAAATAAACGTTATCCACTCAGCTCTTCTGAATGTTCCATCAGAAATAAACGTTATCCACTCAGCTTTTCTGAGCATTGCATGAGAAATAAACTTTATCCACTCAGCTCTTCTGAACGTTGCATCAGAAATAAACGTTATCCACTCAGCTCTTCTGAATGTTGCATCAGAAATAGACTTTATCCACTCAGCTCTTCTGAACGTTGCATCAGAAATAAACTTTATCCACTTTGCTCTTCTGAACGTTGCATCTTAAATAAACTTTATCCACTCAGCTCTTCTGAGCGTTGCATCAGAAATAAACTTTATCCACTGAGCTCTTCTGAACGTTGCATCAGAAATAATTTTATCCCCTCAGCTCTTCTGAGCATTGCATAAGAAATAAACTTTATCCACTCAGCCCCTCTGAACGTTGCATCAGAAATATAAATTATCCACTCAGCTCTTCGGAGCGTTGCATCAGAAATATAGTTTATCCACTCAGCTCTTCTGAGTGTTGCATCAGAATTAAACGTTATCCACTGAGCTCTTTTGAATGTTGCATCAGAAATAAACTTTATCCACTTAGCTCTTCTGAGCGTTGCATCAGAAATTAATTTATCCACTCAGCTCTTCTGAGCGTTGCATCAGAAATAAACGTTATCCACTCAGCTCTTCCGAGCGTTGCATCCGAAATAAACTTTATCCACTCAGCTTTTATGAACGTTGCATCAGAAATAAACGTTATCCACTCAGCTCTTCTGAATGTTGCATCAGAAGTAAACTTTATCCACTCAGCTCTTCTGAATGTTGCATCAGAAATAAACTTTATCCACTTAGCTCTTCTGAGCGTTGCATCAGAAATTAATTTATCCACTCAGCTCTTATGAACGTTGCATCAGAAATAAACGTTATCCACTCAGCTCTTCTGAATGTTGCATCAGAAGTAAACTTTATCCACTCAGCTCTTCTGAATGTTGCATCAGAAATAAACTTTATCCACTCAGCTCTTCTGAATGTTGCATCACAAATAAACTTTATCCACTTAGCTCTTCTGAGCGTTGCATCAGAAATTAAATGATCCACTCAGCTCTTCTGAGCGTTGCATCAGAAATAAACTTTATCCACTCAGCTCTTCTGAGCGTTGCATCAGAAATAAACTTTATCCACTCAGCTCTTCTGAATGTTGCATCAGAAATAAACTTTATCCACTCAGCTCTTCTGAGCGTTGCATCAGAAATAAACTTTATCCACTCAGCTCTTCTGAACGTTGCATCAGAAATAAACTTTATCCACTCAGCTCTTCTGAACGTTGCATCAGAAATAAACTTTATCCACTTAGCACTTCTGAACGTTGCATCAGAAACAAACTTTGTCCACTCAGCTCTTCTGAATGTTGCATCACAAATAAACGTTATCCACTCAGCTCTTCTGAACGTTGCATCAGAAATAAACTTTATCCACTTTGCTATTCTGAACGTTGCATCCGAAATAAACTTTATCCACTCAGCTTTTATGAACGTTGCATCAGAAATAAACTTTATCCACTTAGCTCTTCTGAGCGTTGCATCAGAAATAAACTTTATCCACTGAGCTCTTCTGAACGTTGCCTCAGAAATAATTTTATCCACTCAGCTCTTCTGAGCATTGCATCAGAAATAAACTTTATCCACTCAGCTCTTCTGAACTTTGCATCAGAAATATAAATTATCCACTCAGCTATTCTGAGCGTTGCATCAGAAATAAACGTTATCCACTCAGCTTTTCTGAGCATTGCATCAGAAATAAACTTTATCCATTCAGCTCTTCTGAGCATTGCATCAGAAATAAACTATATCCACTCAGCTCTTCTGAACGTTGCATCAGAAATAAACGTTATCCACTCAGCTGTTCTGAATGTTGCATCAGAAATAGACTTTATCCACTCAGCTCTTCTGAGCGTTGCATCAGAAATAAACTTTATCCACTCAGCTCTTCTGAATGTTCCATCACAAATAAACTTTATCCACTTAGCTCTTCTGAGCGTTGCATCAGAAATTAAATGATCCACTCAGCTCTTCTGAGCGTTGCATCACAAATAAACTTTATCCACTCAGCTCTTCTGAGCGTTGCATCAGAAATAAACTTTATCCACTCAGCTCTTCTGAATGTTGCATCAGAAATAAACTTTATCCACTCAGCTCTTCTGAGCGTTGCATCAGAAATAAACTTTATTCACTCAGCTCTTCTGAACGTTGCATCAGAAATAAACTTTATCCACTCAGCTCTTCTGAACGTTGCCTCAGAAATAATTTTATCCACTCAGCTCTTCTGAGCATTGCATCAGAAATAAACTTTATCCACTCAGCTCTTCTGAACTTTGCATCAGAAATATAAATTATCCACTCAGCTATTCTGAGCGTTGCATCAGAAATAAACGTTATCCACTCAGCTCTTCTGAATGTTGCATCAGAAATAGACTTTATCCACTCAGCTCTTCTGAACGCTGCATCAGAAATAAACTTTATCCACTTTGCTCTTCTGAACGTTGCATCTTAAATAAACTTTATCCACTCAGCTCTTCTGAGCGTTGCATCAGAAATAAACTTTATCCACTGAGCTCTTCTGAACGTTGCATCAGAAATAATTTTATCCCCTAAGCTCTTCTGAGCATTGCATAAGAAATAAACTTTATCCACTCAGCCCCTCTGAACGTTGCATCAGAAATATAAATTATCCACTCAGCTCTTCGGAGCGTTGCATCAGAAATATAGTTTATCCACTCAGCTCTTCTGAGTGTTGCATCAGAATTAAACGTTATCCACTGAGCTCTTTTGAATGTTGCATCAGAAATAAACTTTATCCACTCAGCTTTTCTGAGCATTGCATGAGAAATAAACTTTATCCACTCAGCTCTTCTGAACGTTGCATCAGAAATAAACGTTATCCACTCAGCTCTTCTGAATGTTGCATCAGAAATAGACTTTATCCACTCAGCTCTTCTGAACGCTGCATCAGAAATAAACTTTATCCACTTTGCTCTTCTGAACGTTGCATCTTAAATAAACTTTATCCACTCAGCTCTTCTGAGCGTTGCATCAGAAATAAACTTTATCCACTGAGCTCTTCTGAACGTTGCATCAGAAATAATTTTATCCCCTAAGCTCTTCTGAGCATTGCATAAGAAATAAACTTTATCCACTCAGCCCCTCTGAACGTTGCATCAGAAATATAAATTATCCACTCAGCTCTTCGGAGCGTTGCATCAGAAATATAGTTTATCCACTCAGCTCTTCTGAGTGTTGCATCAGAATTAAACGTTATCCACTGAGCTCTTTTGAATGTTGCATCAGAAATAAACTTTATCCACTTAGCTCTTCTGAGCGTTGCATCAGAAATTAATTTATCCACTCAGCTCTTCTGAGCGTTGCATCAGAAATAAACGTTATCCACTCAGCTCTTCCGAGCGTTGCATCCGAAATAAACTTTATCCACTCAGCTTTTATGAACGTTGCATCAGAAATAAACGTTATCCACTCAGCTCTTCTGAATGTTGCATCAGAAGTAAACTTTATCCACTCAGCTCTTCTGAATGTTGCATCAGAAATAAACTTTATCCACTTAGCTCTTCTGAGCGTTGCATCAGAAATTAATTTATCCACTCAGCTCTTATGAACGTTGCATCAGAAATAAACGTTATCCACTCAGCTCTTCTGAATGTTGCATCAGAAGTAAACTTTATCCACTCAGCTCTTCTGAATGTTGCATCAGAAATAAACTTTATCCACTCAGCTCTTCTGAATGTTGCATCACAAATAAACTTTATCCACTTAGCTCTTCTGAGCGTTGCATCAGAAATTAAATGATCCACTCAGCTCTTCTGAGCGTTGCATCAGAAATAAACTTTATCCACTCAGCTCTTCTGAGCGTTGCATCAGAAATAAACTTTATCCACTCAGCTCTTCTGAATGTTGCATCAGAAATAAACTTTATCCACTCAGCTCTTCTGAGCGTTGCATCAGAAATAAACTTTATCCACTCAGCTCTTCTGAACGTTGCATCAGAAATAAACTTTATCCACTCAGCTCTTCTGAACGTTGCATCAGAAATAAACTTTATCCACTTAGCACTTCTGAACGTTGCATCAGAAACAAACTTTGTCCACTCAGCTCTTCTGAATGTTGCATCACAAATAAACGTTATCCACTCAGCTCTTCTGAACGTTGCATCAGAAATAAACTTTATCCACTTTGCTATTCTGAACGTTGCATCCGAAATAAACTTTATCCACTCAGCTTTTATGAACGTTGCATCAGAAATAAACTTTATCCACTCAGCTCTTCTGAACGTTGCATCAGAAATAAACGTTATCCACTCAGCTCTTCTGAAAGTTGCATCAGAAATAGACTTTATCCACTCAGCTCTTCTGAACGTTGCATCAGAAATAAACTTTATCCACTCTGCTATTCTGAACGTTGCATCAGAAATAAACGTTATCCACTCAGCTCTTCTGAGCATTTCATCAGAAATAAACGTTATCCACTCAGCTTTTCTGAGCGTTGCATCAGAAATAAACTTTACCCACTGAGCTCTTCTGAACGTTGCCTCAGAAATAATTTTATCCACTCAGCTCTTCTGAGCATTGCATCAGAAATAAACTTTATCCACTCAGCTCTTCTGAACTTTGCATCAGAAATATAAATTATCCACTCAGCTCTTCTGAGCGTTGCATCAGAAATATAGTTTATCCACTCAGCTCTTCTGAGTGTTGCATCAGAAATATACTTTATCCACTCAGCTCTTCTGAATGTTGGATCACAAATAAACTTTATCCACTCAGCTCTTCTGAGCGCTGCATCAGTATTAAACGTTATCCACTGAGCTCTTTTGAATGTTGCATCAGAAATAAACTTTATCCACTTAGCTCTTCTGAGCGTTGCATCAGAAATTAATTTATCTACTCAGCTCTTCTGAGCGTTGCATCAGAAATAAACGTTATCCACTGAGCTCTTCTGAGCGTTGCATCAGAAATAAACTTTATCCACTTAGCACTTCTGAACGTTGCATCAGAAACAAACTTTGTCCACTCAGCTCTTCTGAATGTTGCATCACAAATAAACGTTATCCACTCAGCTCTTCTGAATGTTGCATCAGAAATAAACTTTATCCACTCAGCTCTCCTGAATGTTGCATCAGAAATAAACTTTATCCACTCAGCTCTTCTGAGCGTTGCATCAGAAATAAACGTTATCCACTCAGCTCTTTTGAATGTTGCATCAGAAATAAACTTTATTCACTCAGCTCTTCTGAGCTTTGCATCAGAAATAAACTTTATCCACTCAGCTCTTCAGAACATTGCATCAGAAATAAACGTTATCCACTCAGCTCTTCTGAATGTTCCATCAGAAATAAACGTTATCCACTCAGCTTTTCTGAGCATTGCATGAGAAATAAACTTTATCCACTCAGCTCTTCTGAACGTTGCATCAGAAATAAACGTTATCCACTCAGCTCTTCTGAATGTTGCATCAGAAATAGACTTTATCCACTCAGCTCTTCTGAACGTTGCATCAGAAATAAACTTTATCCACTTTGCTCTTCTGAACGTTGCATCTTAAATAAACTTTATCCACTCAGCTCTTCTGAGCGTTGCATCAGAAATAAACTTTATCCACTGAGCTCTTCTGAACGTTGCATCAGAAATAATTTTATCCCCTCAGCTCTTCTGAGCATTGCATAAGAAATAAACTTTATCCACTCAGCCCCTCTGAACGTTGCATCAGAAATATAAATTATCCACTCAGCTCTTCGGAGCGTTGCATCAGAAATATAGTTTATCCACTCAGCTCTTCTGAGTGTTGCATCAGAATTAAACGTTATCCACTGAGCTCTTTTGAATGTTGCATCAGAAATAAACTTTATCCACTTAGCTCTTCTGAGCGTTGCATCAGAAATTAATTTATCCACTCAGCTCTTCTGAGCGTTGCATCAGAAATAAACGTTATCCACTCAGCTCTTCCGAGCGTTGCATCCGAAATAAACTTTATCCACTCAGCTTTTATGAACGTTGCATCAGAAATAAACGTTATCCACTCAGCTCTTCTGAATGTTGCATCAGAAGTAAACTTTATCCACTCAGCTCTTCTGAATGTTGCATCAGAAATAAACTTTATCCACTTAGCTCTTCTGAGCGTTGCATCAGAAATTAATTTATCCACTCAGCTCTTATGAACGTTGCATCAGAAATAAACGTTATCCACTCAGCTCTTCTGAATGTTGCATCAGAAGTAAACTTTATCCACTCAGCTCTTCTGAATGTTGCATCAGAAATAAACTTTATCCACTCAGCTCTTCTGAATGTTGCATCACAAATAAACTTTATCCACTTAGCTCTTCTGAGCGTTGCATCAGAAATTAAATGATCCACTCAGCTCTTCTGAGCGTTGCATCAGAAATAAACTTTATCCACTCAGCTCTTCTGAGCGTTGCATCAGAAATAAACTTTATCCACTCAGCTCTTCTGAATGTTGCATCAGAAATAAACTTTATCCACTCAGCTCTTCTGAGCGTTGCATCAGAAATAAACTTTATCCACTCAGCTCTTCTGAACGTTGCATCAGAAATAAACTTTATCCACTCAGCTCTTCTGAACGTTGCATCAGAAATAAACTTTATCCACTTAGCACTTCTGAACGTTGCATCAGAAACAAACTTTGTCCACTCAGCTCTTCTGAATGTTGCATCACAAATAAACGTTATCCACTCAGCTCTTCTGAACGTTGCATCAGAAATAAACTTTATCCACTTTGCTATTCTGAACGTTGCATCCGAAATAAACTTTATCCACTCAGCTTTTATGAACGTTGCATCAGAAATAAACTTTATCCACTTAGCTCTTCTGAGCGTTGCATCAGAAATAAACTTTATCCACTGAGCTCTTCTGAACGTTGCCTCAGAAATAATTTTATCCACTCAGCTCTTCTGAGCATTGCATCAGAAATAAACTTTATCCACTCAGCTCTTCTGAACTTTGCATCAGAAATATAAATTATCCACTCAGCTATTCTGAGCGTTGCATCAGAAATAAACGTTATCCACTCAGCTTTTCTGAGCATTGCATCAGAAATAAACTTTATCCATTCAGCTCTTCTGAGCATTGCATCAGAAATAAACTATATCCACTCAGCTCTTCTGAACGTTGCATCAGAAATAAACGTTATCCACTCAGCTGTTCTGAATGTTGCATCAGAAATAGACTTTATCCACTCAGCTCTTCTGAGCGTTGCATCAGAAATAAACTTTATCCACTCAGCTCTTCTGAATGTTCCATCACAAATAAACTTTATCCACTTAGCTCTTCTGAGCGTTGCATCAGAAATTAAATGATCCACTCAGCTCTTCTGAGCGTTGCATCACAAATAAACTTTATCCACTCAGCTCTTCTGAGCGTTGCATCAGAAATAAACTTTATCCACTCAGCTCTTCTGAATGTTGCATCAGAAATAAACTTTATCCACTCAGCTCTTCTGAGCGTTGCATCAGAAATAAACTTTATTCACTCAGCTCTTCTGAACGTTGCATCAGAAATAAACTTTATCCACTCAGCTCTTCTGAACGTTGCCTCAGAAATAATTTTATCCACTCAGCTCTTCTGAGCATTGCATCAGAAATAAACTTTATCCACTCAGCTCTTCTGAACTTTGCATCAGAAATATAAATTATCCACTCAGCTATTCTGAGCGTTGCATCAGAAATAAACGTTATCCACTCAGCTTTTCTGAGCATTGCATCAGAAATAAACTTTATCCATTCAGCTCTTCTGAGCATTGCATCAGAAATAAACTATATCCACTCAGCTCTTCTGAACGTTGCATCAGAAATAAACGTTATCCACTCAGCTGTTCTGAATGTTGCATCAGAAATAGACTTTATCCACTCAGCTCTTCTGAGCGTTGCATCAGAAATAAACTTTATCCACTCAGCTCTTCTGAATGTTGCATCACAAATAAACTTTATCCACTTAGCTCTTCTGAGCGTTGCATCAGAAATTAAATGATCCACTCAGCTCTTCTGAGCGTTGCATCACAAATAAACTTTATCCACTCAGCTCTTCTGAGCGTTGCATCAGAAATAAACTTTATCCACTCAGCTCTTCTGAATGTTGCATCAGAAATAAACTTTATCCACTCAGCTCTTCTGAGCGTTGCATCAGAAATAAACTTTATTCACTCAGCTCTTCTGAACGTTGCATCAGAAATAAACTTTATCCACTCAGCTCTTCTGAACGTTGCATCAGAAATAAACTTTATCCACTTAGCACTTCTGAACGTTGCATCAGAAACAAACTTTGTCCACTCAGCTCTTCTGAATGTTGCATCACAAATAAACGTTATCCACTCAGCTCTTCTGAATGTTGCATCAGAAATAAACTTTATCCACTCAGCTCTCCTGAATGTTGCATCAGAAATAAACTTTATCCACTCAGCTATTCTGAGCGTTGCATCAGAAATAAACGTTATCCACTCAGCTCTTCTAAACGTTGTATCAGAAATAAACGTTATCCACTCAGCTCTGCTGAACGTTGCATCAGAAACAAACTTTATCCACTCAGCTCTTCTGAATGTTGCATCAGAAGTAAACTTTATCCACTCAGCTCTTCTGAATGTTGCATCAGAAATAAACTTTATCCACTCAGCTCTTCTGAATGTTGCATCACAAATAAACTTTATCCACTTAGCTCTTCTGAGCGTTGCATCAGAAATTAAATGATCCACTCAGCTATTCTGAGCGTTGCTTCAGAAATAAACGTTATCCACTGAGCTCTTCTGAGCGTTGCATCAGAAATAAACGTTATCCACTCAGCTCTTCCGAGCGTTGCATCCGAAATAAACTTTATCCACTCAGCTTTTATGAACGTTGCATCAGAAATAAACTTTATCCACTTAGCTCTTCTGAGCGTTGCATCAGAAATAAACTTTATCCACACAGCTCTTATGAACGTTGCATCAGAAATAAACGTTATCCACTCAGCTCTTCTGAATGTTGCATCAGAAGTAAACTTTATCCACTCAGCTCTTCTGAATGTTGCATCAGAAATAAACTTTATCCACTCAGCTCTCCTGAATGTTGCATCAGAAATAAACTTTATCCACTCAGCTATTCTGAGCGTTGCATCAGAAATAAACGTTATCCACTCAGCTCTTCTAAACGTTGTATCAGAAATAAACGTTATCCACTCAGCTCTGCTGAACGTTCCATCAGAAATAAACTTTATCCACTCAGCTCTTCTGAACGTTGCATCAGAAATAAACGTTATCCACTTTTCTCTTCTGAACGTTGCACCAGAAATAAACTTTATCCACTCAGCTCTTCTGAGCATTTCATCCGAAATAAACGTTATCCACTCAGCTCTGCTGAACGTTCCATCAGAAATAAACTTTATCCACTTAGCACTTCTGAACGTTGCATCAGAAACAAACTTTGTCCACTCAGCTCTTCTGAATGTTGCATCACAAATAAACGTTATCCACTCAGCTCTTCTGAACGTTGCATCAGAAATAAACTTTATCCACTTTGCTATTCTGAACGTTGCATCCGAAATAAACTTTATCCACTCAGCTTTTATGAACGTTGCATCAGAAATAAACTTTATCCACTTAGCTCTTCTGAGCGTTGCATCAGAAATAAACTTTATCCACTGAGCTCTTCTGAACGTTGCCTCAGAAATAATTTTATCCACTCAGCTCTTCTGAGCATTGCATCAGAAATAAACTTTATCCACTCAGCTCTTCTGAACTTTGCATCAGAAATATAAATTATCCACTCAGCTATTCTGAGCGTTGCATCAGAAATAAACGTTATCCACTCAGCTTTTCTGAGCATTGCATCAGAAATAAACTTTATCCATTCAGCTCTTCTGAGCATTGCATCAGAAATAAACTATATCCACTCAGCTCTTCTGAACGTTGCATCAGAAATAAACGTTATCCACTCAGCTGTTCTGAATGTTGCATCAGAAATAGACTTTATCCACTCAGCTCTTCTGAGCGTTGCATCAGAAATAAACTTTATCCACTCAGCTCTTCTGAATGTTGCATCACAAATAAACTTTATCCACTTAGCTCTTCTGAGCGTTGCATCAGAAATTAAATGATCCACTCAGCTCTTCTGAGCGTTGCATCACAAATAAACTTTATCCACTCAGCTCTTCTGAGCGTTGCATCAGAAATAAACTTTATCCACTCAGCTCTTCTGAATGTTGCATCAGAAATAAACTTTATCCACTCAGCTCTTCTGAGCGTTGCATCAGAAATAAACTTTATTCACTCAGCTCTTCTGAACGTTGCATCAGAAATAAACTTTATCCACTCAGCTCTTCTGAACGTTGCATCAGAAATAAACTTTATCCACTTAGCACTTCTGAACGTTGCATCAGAAACAAACTTTGTCCACTCAGCTCTTCTGAATGTTGCATCACAAATAAACGTTATCCACTCAGCTCTTCTGAATGTTGCATCAGAAATAAACTTTATCCACTCAGCTCTCCTGAATGTTGCATCAGAAATAAACTTTATCCACTCAGCTATTCTGAGCGTTGCATCAGAAATAAACGTTATCCACTCAGCTCTTCTAAACGTTGTATCAGAAATAAACGTTATCCACTCAGCTCTGCTGAACGTTGCATCAGAAACAAACTTTATCCACTCAGCTCTTCTGAATGTTGCATCAGAAGTAAACTTTATCCACTCAGCTCTTCTGAATGTTGCATCAGAAATAAACTTTATCCACTCAGCTCTTCTGAATGTTGCATCACAAATAAACTTTATCCACTTAGCTCTTCTGAGCGTTGCATCAGAAATTAAATGATCCACTCAGCTATTCTGAGCGTTGCTTCAGAAATAAACGTTATCCACTGAGCTCTTCTGAGCGTTGCATCAGAAATAAACGTTATCCACTCAGCTCTTCCGAGCGTTGCATCCGAAATAAACTTTATCCACTCAGCTTTTATGAACGTTGCATCAGAAATAAACTTTATCCACTTAGCTCTTCTGAGCGTTGCATCAGAAATAAACTTTATCCACACAGCTCTTATGAACGTTGCATCAGAAATAAACGTTATCCACTCAGCTCTTCTGAATGTTGCATCAGAAGTAAACTTTATCCACTCAGCTCTTCTGAATGTTGCATCAGAAATAAACTTTATCCACTCAGCTCTCCTGAATGTTGCATCAGAAATAAACTTTATCCACTCAGCTATTCTGAGCGTTGCATCAGAAATAAACGTTATCCACTCAGCTCTTCTAAACGTTGTATCAGAAATAAACGTTATCCACTCAGCTCTGCTGAACGTTCCATCAGAAATAAACTTTATCCACTCAGCTCTTCTGAACGTTGCATCAGAAATAAACGTTATCCACTTTTCTCTTCTGAACGTTGCACCAGAAATAAACTTTATCCACTCAGCTCTTCTGAGCATTTCATCCGAAATAAACGTTATCCACTCAGCTCTGCTGAACGTTCCATCAGAAATAAACTTTATCCACTTAGCACTTCTGAACGTTGCATCAGAAACAAACTTTGTCCACTCAGCTCTTCTGAATGTTGCATCACAAATAAACGTTATCCACTCAGCTCTTCTGAACGTTGCATCAGAAATAAACTTTATCCACTTTGCTATTCTGAACGTTGCATCCGAAATAAACTTTATCCACTCAGCTTTTATGAACGTTGCATCAGAAATAAACTTTATCCACTTAGCTCTTCTGAGCGTTGCATCAGAAATAAACTTTATCCACTGAGCTCTTCTGAACGTTGCCTCAGAAATAATTTTATCCACTCAGCTCTTCTGAGCATTGCATCAGAAATAAACTTTATCCACTCAGCTCTTCTGAACTTTGCATCAGAAATATAAATTATCCACTCAGCTATTCTGAGCGTTGCATCAGAAATAAACGTTATCCACTCAGCTTTTCTGAGCATTGCATCAGAAATAAACTTTATCCATTCAGCTCTTCTGAGCATTGCATCAGAAATAAACTATATCCACTCAGCTCTTCTGAACGTTGCATCAGAAATAAACGTTATCCACTCAGCTGTTCTGAATGTTGCATCAGAAATAGACTTTATCCACTCAGCTCTTCTGAGCGTTGCATCAGAAATAAACTTTATCCACTCAGCTCTTCTGAATGTTGCATCACAAATAAACTTTATCCACTTAGCTCTTCTGAGCGTTGCATCAGAAATTAAATGATCCACTCAGCTCTTCTGAGCGTTGCATCACAAATAAACTTTATCCACTCAGCTCTTCTGAGCGTTGCATCAGAAATAAACTTTATCCACTCAGCTCTTCTGAATGTTGCATCAGAAATAAACTTTATCCACTCAGCTCTTCTTAGCGTTGCATCAGAAATAAACTTTATTCACTCAGCTCTTCTGAACGTTGCATCAGAAATAAACTTTATCCACTCAGCTCTTCTGAACGTTGCATCAGAAATAAACTTTATCCACTTAGCACTTCTGAACGTTGCATCAGAAACAAACTTTGTCCACTCAGCTCTTCTGAATGTTGCATCACAAATAAACGTTATCCACTCAGCTCTTCTGAATGTTGCATCAGAAATAAACTTTATCCACTCAGCTCTCCTGAATGTTGCATCAGAAATAAACTTTATCCACTCAGCTATTCTGAGCGTTGCATCAGAAATAAACGTTATCCACTCAGCTCTTCTAAACGTTGTATCAGAAATAAACGTTATCCACTCAGCTCTGCTGAACGTTCCATCAGAAATAAACTTTATCCACTCAGCTCTTCTGAATGTTGCATCAGAAGTAAACTTTATCCACTCAGCTCTTCTGAATGTTGCATCAGAAATAAACTTTATCCACTCAGCTCTTCTGAATGTTGCATCACAAATAAACTTTATCCACTTAGCTCTTCTGAGCGTTGCATCAGAAATTAAATGATCCACTCAGCTATTCTGAGCGTTGCTTCAGAAATAAACGTTATCCACTGAGCTCTTCTGAGCGTTGCATCAGAAATAAACGTTATCCACTCAGCTCTTCCGAGCGTTGCATCCGAAATAAACTTTATCCACTCAGCTTTTATGAACGTTGCATCAGAAATAAACTTTATCCACTTAGCTCTTCTGAGCGTTGCATCAGAAATAAACTTTATCCACACAGCTCTTATGAACGTTGCATCAGAAATAAACGTTATCCACTCAGCTCTTCTGAATGTTGCATCAGAAGTAAACTTTATCCACTCAGCTCTTCTGAATGTTGCATCAGAAATAAACTTTATCCACTCAGCTCTCCTGAATGTTGCATCAGAAATAAACTTTATCCACTCAGCTATTCTGAGCGTTGCATCAGAAATAAACGTTATCCACTCAGCTCTTCTAAACGTTGTATCAGAAATAAACGTTATCCACTCAGCTCTGCTGAACGTTCCATCAGAAATAAACTTTATCCACTCAGCTCTTCTGAACGTTGCATCAGAAATAAACGTTATCCACTTTTCTCTTCTGAACGTTGCACCAGAAATAAACTTTATCCACTCAGCTCTTCTGAGCATTTCATCCGAAATAAACGTTATCCACTCAGCTCTGCTGAACGTTCCATCAGAAATAAACTTTATCCACTCAGCTTTTCTGAGCATTGCATCAGAAATAAACTTTATCCATTCAGCTCTTCTGACCATTGCATCAGAAATAAACTTTATCCACTCAGCTCTTCTGAACGTTGCATCAGAAATAAACGTTATCCACTCAGCTCTTCTGAATGTTGCATCAGAAATAGACTTTATCCACTCAGCTCTTCTGAACGTTGAATCAGAAATAAACTTTATCCACTTTTCTCTTCTGAACGTTGCATCAGAAATAAACTTTATCCACTCAGCTCTTCTGAGCATTTCATCCGAAATAAACGTTATCCACTCAGCTTTTCTGAGCGTTGCATCTGAAATAAACTTTATCCACTGAGCTCTTCTGAACGTTGCATCAGAAATAATTTTATCCACTCAGCTCTTCTGAGCATTGCATCAGAAATAAACTTTATCCACTCAGCTCTTCTGAACGTTGCATCAGAAATATAAATTATCCACTCAGCTCTTCTGAGCATTGCATCAGAAATATAGTTTATCCACTCAGCTCTACTGAGTGTTGCATCAGAAACAAACTTTATCCACTCAGCTCTTCTGAATGTTGGATCGCAAATAAACTTTATCCACTCAGCTCTTCTGAGCGCTGCATCAGAATTAAACGTTATCCACTGAGCTCTTTTGAATGTTGCATCAGAAATAAACTTTATCCACTTAGCTCTTCTGAGCGTTGCATCAGAAATTAATTTATCCATTCAGCTCTTCTGAGCGTTGCATCAGAAATAAACATTATCCACTCAGCTCTTCTGAACATTGCATCAGAAATAAACTTTATCCACTCAGCTCTTCTGAACGTTGCATCAGAAATAAACGTTATCCACTCAGCTATTCTGAGCGTTGCATCAGAAATAAACGTTATCCACTCAGCTCTGCTGAACGTTCCATCAGAAATAAACGTTATCCACTCAGCTTTTCTGAGCATTGCATGAGAAATAAACTTTATCCACTCAGCTCTTCTGAGCATTGCATCAGAAATAAACTTTATCCACTCTGCTCTTCTGAACATTGCATCAGAAATAAACGTTATCCACTCAGCTCTTCTGAAAGTTGCATCAGAAATAGACTTTATCCACTCAGCTCTTCTGAACGTTGCATCAGAAATAAACTTTATCCACTTTGCTATTCTGAACGTTGCATCAGAAATAAACGTTATCCACTCAGCTCTTCTGAGCATTTCATCAGAAATAAACGTTATCCACTCAGCTTTTCTGAGCGTTGCATCAGAAATAAACTTTATCCACTGAGCTCTTCTGAACGTTGCCTCAGAAATAATTTTATCCACTCAGCTCTTCTGAGCATTGCATCAGAAATAATCTTTATCCACTCAGCTCTTCTGAACTTTGCATCAGAAATATAAATTATCCACTCAGCTATTCTGAGCGTTGCATCAGAAATAAACGTTATCCACTGAGCTCTTCTGAGCGTTGCATCAGAAATAAACGTTATCCACTCAGCTCTTCCGAGCGTTGCATCAGAAATATAGTTTATCCACTCAGCTCTTCTGAGTGTTGCATCAGAAACAAACTTTATCCACTCAGCTCTTCTGAATGTTGGATCACAAATAAACTTTATCCACTCAGCTCTTCTGAGCGTTGCATCAGAATTAAACGTTATCCACTGAGCTCTTTTGAATGTTGCATCAGAAATAAACTTTATCCACTTAGCTCTTCTGAGCGTTGCATCAGAAATTAATTTATCCACTCAGCTATTCTGAGCGTTGCATCAGAAATAAACGTTATCCACTGAGCTCTTCTGAGCGTTGCATCAGAAATAAACGTTATCCACTCAGCTCTTCCGAGCGTTGCATCCGAAATAAACTTTATCCACTCAGCTTTTATGAACGTTGCATCAGAAATAAACGTTATCCACTCAGCTCTTCTGAATGTTGCATCAGAAGTAAACTTTATCCACTCAGCTCTTCTGAACGTTGCATCAGAAATAAACTTTATCCACTTAGCTCTTCTGAGCGTTGCATCAGAAATTAATTTATCCACACAGCTCTTATGAACGTTGCATCAGAAATAAACGTTATCCACTCAGCTCTTCTGAATGTTGCATCAGAAGTAAACTTTATCCACTCAGCTCTTCTGAATGTTGCATCAGAAATAAACGTTATCCACTCAGCTCTTCTGAATGTTGCATCAGAAATAGACTTTATCCACTCAGCTCTTCTGAACTTTGAATCAGAAATAAACTTTATCCACTTTTCTCTTCTGAACGTTGCATCAGAAATAAACTTTATCCACTCAGCTCTTCTGAGCATTTCATCCGAAATAAACGTTATCCACTCAGCTTTTCTGAGCGTTGCATCTGAAATAAACTTTATCCACTGAGCTCTTCTGAACGTTGCATCAGAAATAATTTTATCCACTCAGCTCTTCTGAGCATTGCATCAGAAATAAACTTTATCCACTCAGCTCTTCTGAACGTTGCATCAGAAATATAAATTATCCACTCAGCTCTTCTGAGCATTGCATCAGAAATATAGTTTATCCACTCAGCTCTTCTGAGTGTTGCATCAGAAACAAACTTTATCCACTCAGCTCTACTGAATGTTGGATCGCAAATAAACTTTATCCACTCAGCTCTTCTGAGCGCTGCATCAGAATTAAACGTTATCCACTGAGCTCTTTTGAATGTTGCATCAGAAATAAACTTTATCCACTTAGCTCTTCTGAGCGTTGCATCAGAAATTAATTTATCCACTCAGCTATTCTGAGCGTTGCATCAGAAATAAACGTTATCCACTGAGCTCTTCTGAGCGTTGCATCAGAAATAAACGTTATCCACTCAGCTCTTCCGAGCGTTGCATCCGAAATAAACTTTATCCACTTAGCTCTTCTGAGCGTTGCATCAGAAATTAATTTATCCACACAGCTCTTATGAACGTTGCATCAGAAATAAACGTTATCCACTCAGCTCTTCTGAATGTTGCATCAGAAGTAAACTTTATCCACTCAGCTCTTCTGAATGTTGCATCAGAAATAAACGTTATCCACTCAGCTCTTCTGAATGTTGCATCAGAAATAGACTTTATCCACTCAGCTCTTCTGAACTTTGAATCAGAAATAAACTTTATCCACTTTTCTCTTCTGAACGTTGCATCAGAAATAAACTTTATCCACTCAGCTCTTCTGAGCATTTCATCCGAAATAAACGTTATCCACTCAGCTTTTCTGAGCGTTGCATCTGAAATAAACTTTATCCACTGAGCTCTTCTGAACGTTGCATCAGAAATAATTTTATCCACTCAGCTCTTCTGAGCATTGCATCAGAAATAAACTTTATCCACTCAGCTCTTCTGAACGTTGCATCAGAAATATAAATTATCCACTCAGCTCTTCTGAGCATTGCATCAGAAATATAGTTTATCCACTCAGCTCTTCTGAGTGTTGCATCAGAATTAAACGTTATCCACTGAGCTCTTTTGAATGTTGCATCAGAAATAAACTTTATCCACTTAGCTCTTCTGAGCGTTGCATCAGAAATTAATTTATCCACTCAGCTCTTCTGAGCGTTGCATCAGAAATAAACGTTATCCACTCAGCTCTTCCGAGCGTTGCATCCGAAATAAACTTTATCCACTCAGCTTTTATGAACGTTGCATCAGAAATAAACGTTATCCACTCAGCTCTTCTGAATGTTGCATCACAAATAAACTTTATCCACTCAGCTCTTCTGAATGTTGCATCAGAAATAAACTTTATCCACTTAGCTCTTCTGAGCGTTGCATCAGAAATTAATTTATCCACTCAGCTCTTATGAACGTTGCATCAGAAATAAACGTTATCCACTCAGCTCTTCTGAATGTTGCATCAGAAGTAAACTTTATCCACTCAGCTCTTCTGAATGTTGCATCAGAAATAAACTTTATCCACTCAGCTCTTCTGAATGTTGCATCACAAATAAACTTTATCCACTTAGCTCTTCTGAGCGTTGCATCAGAAATTAAATGATCCACTCAGCTCTTCTGAGCGTTGCATCAGAAATAAACTTTATCCACTCAGCTCTTCTGAGCGTTGCATCAGAAATAAACTTTATCCACTCAGCTCTTCTGAATGTTGCATCAGAAATAAACTTTATCCACTCAGCTCTTCTGAGCGTTGCATCAGAAATAAACTTTATCCACTCAGCTCTTCTGAACGTTGCATCAGAAATAAACTTTATCCACTCAGCTCTTCTGAACGTTGCATCAGAAATAAACTTTATCCACTTAGCACTTCTGAACGTTGCATCAGAAACAAACTTTGTCCACTCAGCTCTTCTGAATGTTGCATCACAAATAAACGTTATCCACTCAGCTCTTCTGAACGTTGCATCAGAAATAAACTTTATCCACTTTGCTATTCTGAACGTTGCATCCGAAATAAACTTTATCCACTCAGCTTTTATGAACGTTGCATCAGAAATAAACTTTATCCACTCAGCTCTTCTGAACGTTGCATCAGAAATAAACGTTATCCACTCAGCTCTTCTGAAAGTTGCATCAGAAATAGACTTTATCCACTCAGCTCTTCTGAACGTTGCATCAGAAATAAACTTTATCCACTCTGCTATTCTGAACGTTGCATCAGAAATAAACGTTATCCACTCAGCTCTTCTGAGCATTTCATCAGAAATAAACGTTATCCACTCAGCTTTTCTGAGCGTTGCATCAGAAATAAACTTTACCCACTGAGCTCTTCTGAACGTTGCCTCAGAAATAATTTTATCCACTCAGCTCTTCTGAGCATTGCATCAGAAATAAACTTTATCCACTCAGCTCTTCTGAACTTTGCATCAGAAATATAAATTATCCACTCAGCTCTTCTGAGCGTTGCATCAGAAATATAGTTTATCCACTCAGCTCTTCTGAGTGTTGCATCAGAAATATACTTTATCCACTCAGCTCTTCTGAATGTTGGATCACAAATAAACTTTATCCACTCAGCTCTTCTGAGCGCTGCATCAGTATTAAACGTTATCCACTGAGCTCTTTTGAATGTTGCATCAGAAATAAACTTTATCCACTTAGCTCTTCTGAGCGTTGCATCAGAAATTAATTTATCTACTCAGCTCTTCTGAGCGTTGCATCAGAAATAAACGTTATCCACTGAGCTCTTCTGAGCGTTGCATCAGAAATAAACTTTATCCACTTAGCACTTCTGAACGTTGCATCAGAAACAAACTTTGTCCACTCAGCTCTTCTGAATGTTGCATCACAAATAAACGTTATCCACTCAGCTCTTCTGAATGTTGCATCAGAAATAAACTTTATCCACTCAGCTCTCCTGAATGTTGCATCAGAAATAAACTTTATCCACTCAGCTCTTCTGAGCGTTGCATCAGAAATAAACGTTATCCACTCAGCTCTTTTGAATGTTGCATCAGAAATAAACTTTATTCACTCAGCTCTTCTGAGCTTTGCATCAGAAATAAACTTTATCCACTCAGCTCTTCAGAACATTGCATCAGAAATAAACGTTATCCACTCAGCTCTTCTGAATGTTCCATCAGAAATAAACGTTATCCACTCAGCTTTTCTGAGCATTGCATGAGAAATAAACTTTATCCACTCAGCTCTTCTGAACGTTGCATCAGAAATAAACGTTATCCACTCAGCTCTTCTGAATGTTGCATCAGAAATAGACTTTATCCACTCAGCTCTTCTGAACGTTGCATCAGAAATAAACTTTATCCACTTTGCTCTTCTGAACGTTGCATCTTAAATAAACTTTATCCACTCAGCTCTTCTGAGCGTTGCATCAGAAATAAACTTTATCCACTGAGCTCTTCTGAACGTTGCATCAGAAATAATTTTATCCCCTCAGCTCTTCTGAGCATTGCATAAGAAATAAACTTTATCCACTCAGCCCCTCTGAACGTTGCATCAGAAATATAAATTATCCACTCAGCTCTTCGGAGCGTTGCATCAGAAATATAGTTTATCCACTCAGCTCTTCTGAGTGTTGCATCAGAATTAAACGTTATCCACTGAGCTCTTTTGAATGTTGCATCAGAAATAAACTTTATCCACTTAGCTCTTCTGAGCGTTGCATCAGAAATTAATTTATCCACTCAGCTCTTCTGAGCGTTGCATCAGAAATAAACGTTATCCACTCAGCTCTTCCGAGCGTTGCATCCGAAATAAACTTTATCCACTCAGCTTTTATGAACGTTGCATCAGAAATAAACGTTATCCACTCAGCTCTTCTGAATGTTGCATCAGAAGTAAACTTTATCCACTCAGCTCTTCTGAATGTTGCATCAGAAATAAACTTTATCCACTTAGCTCTTCTGAGCGTTGCATCAGAAATTAATTTATCCACTCAGCTCTTATGAACGTTGCATCAGAAATAAACGTTATCCACTCAGCTCTTCTGAATGTTGCATCAGAAGTAAACTTTATCCACTCAGCTCTTCTGAATGTTGCATCAGAAATAAACTTTATCCACTCAGCTCTTCTGAATGTTGCATCACAAATAAACTTTATCCACTTAGCTCTTCTGAGCGTTGCATCAGAAATTAAATGATCCACTCAGCTCTTCTGAGCGTTGCATCAGAAATAAACTTTATCCACTCAGCTCTTCTGAGCGTTGCATCAGAAATAAACTTTATCCACTCAGCTCTTCTGAATGTTGCATCAGAAATAAACTTTATCCACTCAGCTCTTCTGAGCGTTGCATCAGAAATAAACTTTATCCACTCAGCTCTTCTGAACGTTGCATCAGAAATAAACTTTATCCACTCAGCTCTTCTGAACGTTGCATCAGAAATAAACTTTATCCACTTAGCACTTCTGAACGTTGCATCAGAAACAAACTTTGTCCACTCAGCTCTTCTGAATGTTGCATCACAAATAAACGTTATCCACTCAGCTCTTCTGAACGTTGCATCAGAAATAAACTTTATCCACTTTGCTATTCTGAACGTTGCATCCGAAATAAACTTTATCCACTCAGCTTTTATGAACGTTGCATCAGAAATAAACTTTATCCACTTAGCTCTTCTGAGCGTTGCATCAGAAATAAACTTTATCCACTGAGCTCTTCTGAACGTTGCCTCAGAAATAATTTTATCCACTCAGCTCTTCTGAGCATTGCATCAGAAATAAACTTTATCCACTCAGCTCTTCTGAACTTTGCATCAGAAATATAAATTATCCACTCAGCTATTCTGAGCGTTGCATCAGAAATAAACGTTATCCACTCAGCTTTTCTGAGCATTGCATCAGAAATAAACTTTATCCATTCAGCTCTTCTGAGCATTGCATCAGAAATAAACTATATCCACTCAGCTCTTCTGAACGTTGCATCAGAAATAAACGTTATCCACTCAGCTGTTCTGAATGTTGCATCAGAAATAGACTTTATCCACTCAGCTCTTCTGAGCGTTGCATCAGAAATAAACTTTATCCACTCAGCTCTTCTGAATGTTCCATCACAAATAAACTTTATCCACTTAGCTCTTCTGAGCGTTGCATCAGAAATTAAATGATCCACTCAGCTCTTCTGAGCGTTGCATCACAAATAAACTTTATCCACTCAGCTCTTCTGAGCGTTGCATCAGAAATAAACTTTATCCACTCAGCTCTTCTGAATGTTGCATCAGAAATAAACTTTATCCACTCAGCTCTTCTGAGCGTTGCATCAGAAATAAACTTTATTCACTCAGCTCTTCTGAACGTTGCATCAGAAATAAACTTTATCCACTCAGCTCTTCTGAACGTTGCCTCAGAAATAATTTTATCCACTCAGCTCTTCTGAGCATTGCATCAGAAATAAACTTTATCCACTCAGCTCTTCTGAACTTTGCATCAGAAATATAAATTATCCACTCAGCTATTCTGAGCGTTGCATCAGAAATAAACGTTATCCACTCAGCTTTTCTGAGCATTGCATCAGAAATAAACTTTATCCATTCAGCTCTTCTGAGCATTGCATCAGAAATAAACTATATCCACTCAGCTCTTCTGAACGTTGCATCAGAAATAAACGTTATCCACTCAGCTGTTCTGAATGTTGCATCAGAAATAGACTTTATCCACTCAGCTCTTCTGAGCGTTGCATCAGAAATAAACTTTATCCACTCAGCTCTTCTGAATGTTGCATCACAAATAAACTTTATCCACTTAGCTCTTCTGAGCGTTGCATCAGAAATTAAATGATCCACTCAGCTCTTCTGAGCGTTGCATCACAAATAAACTTTATCCACTCAGCTCTTCTGAGCGTTGCATCAGAAATAAACTTTATCCACTCAGCTCTTCTGAATGTTGCATCAGAAATAAACTTTATCCACTCAGCTCTTCTGAGCGTTGCATCAGAAATAAACTTTATTCACTCAGCTCTTCTGAACGTTGCATCAGAAATAAACTTTATCCACTCAGCTCTTCTGAACGTTGCATCAGAAATAAACTTTATCCACTTAGCACTTCTGAACGTTGCATCAGAAACAAACTTTGTCCACTCAGCTCTTCTGAATGTTGCATCACAAATAAACGTTATCCACTCAGCTCTTCTGAATGTTGCATCAGAAATAAACTTTATCCACTCAGCTCTCCTGAATGTTGCATCAGAAATAAACTTTATCCACTCAGCTATTCTGAGCGTTGCATCAGAAATAAACGTTATCCACTCAGCTCTTCTAAACGTTGTATCAGAAATAAACGTTATCCACTCAGCTCTGCTGAACGTTGCATCAGAAACAAACTTTATCCACTCAGCTCTTCTGAATGTTGCATCAGAAGTAAACTTTATCCACTCAGCTCTTCTGAATGTTGCATCAGAAATAAACTTTATCCACTCAGCTCTTCTGAATGTTGCATCACAAATAAACTTTATCCACTTAGCTCTTCTGAGCGTTGCATCAGAAATTAAATGATCCACTCAGCTATTCTGAGCGTTGCTTCAGAAATAAACGTTATCCACTGAGCTCTTCTGAGCGTTGCATCAGAAATAAACGTTATCCACTCAGCTCTTCCGAGCGTTGCATCCGAAATAAACTTTATCCACTCAGCTTTTATGAACGTTGCATCAGAAATAAACTTTATCCACTTAGCTCTTCTGAGCGTTGCATCAGAAATAAACTTTATCCACACAGCTCTTATGAACGTTGCATCAGAAATAAACGTTATCCACTCAGCTCTTCTGAATGTTGCATCAGAAGTAAACTTTATCCACTCAGCTCTTCTGAATGTTGCATCAGAAATAAACTTTATCCACTCAGCTCTCCTGAATGTTGCATCAGAAATAAACTTTATCCACTCAGCTATTCTGAGCGTTGCATCAGAAATAAACGTTATCCACTCAGCTCTTCTAAACGTTGTATCAGAAATAAACGTTATCCACTCAGCTCTGCTGAACGTTCCATCAGAAATAAACTTTATCCACTCAGCTCTTCTGAACGTTGCATCAGAAATAAACGTTATCCACTTTTCTCTTCTGAACGTTGCACCAGAAATAAACTTTATCCACTCAGCTCTTCTGAGCATTTCATCCGAAATAAACGTTATCCACTCAGCTCTGCTGAACGTTCCATCAGAAATAAACTTTATCCACTTAGCACTTCTGAACGTTGCATCAGAAACAAACTTTGTCCACTCAGCTCTTCTGAATGTTGCATCACAAATAAACGTTATCCACTCAGCTCTTCTGAACGTTGCATCAGAAATAAACTTTATCCACTTTGCTATTCTGAACGTTGCATCCGAAATAAACTTTATCCACTCAGCTTTTATGAACGTTGCATCAGAAATAAACTTTATCCACTTAGCTCTTCTGAGCGTTGCATCAGAAATAAACTTTATCCACTGAGCTCTTCTGAACGTTGCCTCAGAAATAATTTTATCCACTCAGCTCTTCTGAGCATTGCATCAGAAATAAACTTTATCCACTCAGCTCTTCTGAACTTTGCATCAGAAATATAAATTATCCACTCAGCTATTCTGAGCGTTGCATCAGAAATAAACGTTATCCACTCAGCTTTTCTGAGCATTGCATCAGAAATAAACTTTATCCATTCAGCTCTTCTGAGCATTGCATCAGAAATAAACTATATCCACTCAGCTCTTCTGAACGTTGCATCAGAAATAAACGTTATCCACTCAGCTGTTCTGAATGTTGCATCAGAAATAGACTTTATCCACTCAGCTCTTCTGAGCGTTGCATCAGAAATAAACTTTATCCACTCAGCTCTTCTGAATGTTGCATCACAAATAAACTTTATCCACTTAGCTCTTCTGAGCGTTGCATCAGAAATTAAATGATCCACTCAGCTCTTCTGAGCGTTGCATCACAAATAAACTTTATCCACTCAGCTCTTCTGAGCGTTGCATCAGAAATAAACTTTATCCACTCAGCTCTTCTGAATGTTGCATCAGAAATAAACTTTATCCACTCAGCTCTTCTGAGCGTTGCATCAGAAATAAACTTTATTCACTCAGCTCTTCTGAACGTTGCATCAGAAATAAACTTTATCCACTCAGCTCTTCTGAACGTTGCATCAGAAATAAACTTTATCCACTTAGCACTTCTGAACGTTGCATCAGAAACAAACTTTGTCCACTCAGCTCTTCTGAATGTTGCATCACAAATAAACGTTATCCACTCAGCTCTTCTGAATGTTGCATCAGAAATAAACTTTATCCACTCAGCTCTCCTGAATGTTGCATCAGAAATAAACTTTATCCACTCAGCTATTCTGAGCGTTGCATCAGAAATAAACGTTATCCACTCAGCTCTTCTAAACGTTGTATCAGAAATAAACGTTATCCACTCAGCTCTGCTGAACGTTGCATCAGAAACAAACTTTATCCACTCAGCTCTTCTGAATGTTGCATCAGAAGTAAACTTTATCCACTCAGCTCTTCTGAATGTTGCATCAGAAATAAACTTTATCCACTCAGCTCTTCTGAATGTTGCATCACAAATAAACTTTATCCACTTAGCTCTTCTGAGCGTTGCATCAGAAATTAAATGATCCACTCAGCTATTCTGAGCGTTGCTTCAGAAATAAACGTTATCCACTGAGCTCTTCTGAGCGTTGCATCAGAAATAAACGTTATCCACTCAGCTCTTCCGAGCGTTGCATCCGAAATAAACTTTATCCACTCAGCTTTTATGAACGTTGCATCAGAAATAAACTTTATCCACTTAGCTCTTCTGAGCGTTGCATCAGAAATAAACTTTATCCACACAGCTCTTATGAACGTTGCATCAGAAATAAACGTTATCCACTCAGCTCTTCTGAATGTTGCATCAGAAGTAAACTTTATCCACTCAGCTCTTCTGAATGTTGCATCAGAAATAAACTTTATCCACTCAGCTCTCCTGAATGTTGCATCAGAAATAAACTTTATCCACTCAGCTATTCTGAGCGTTGCATCAGAAATAAACGTTATCCACTCAGCTCTTCTAAACGTTGTATCAGAAATAAACGTTATCCACTCAGCTCTGCTGAACGTTCCATCAGAAATAAACTTTATCCACTCAGCTCTTCTGAACGTTGCATCAGAAATAAACGTTATCCACTTTTCTCTTCTGAACGTTGCACCAGAAATAAACTTTATCCACTCAGCTCTTCTGAGCATTTCATCCGAAATAAACGTTATCCACTCAGCTCTGCTGAACGTTCCATCAGAAATAAACTTTATCCACTTAGCACTTCTGAACGTTGCATCAGAAACAAACTTTGTCCACTCAGCTCTTCTGAATGTTGCATCACAAATAAACGTTATCCACTCAGCTCTTCTGAACGTTGCATCAGAAATAAACTTTATCCACTTTGCTATTCTGAACGTTGCATCCGAAATAAACTTTATCCACTCAGCTTTTATGAACGTTGCATCAGAAATAAACTTTATCCACTTAGCTCTTCTGAGCGTTGCATCAGAAATAAACTTTATCCACTGAGCTCTTCTGAACGTTGCCTCAGAAATAATTTTATCCACTCAGCTCTTCTGAGCATTGCATCAGAAATAAACTTTATCCACTCAGCTCTTCTGAACTTTGCATCAGAAATATAAATTATCCACTCAGCTATTCTGAGCGTTGCATCAGAAATAAACGTTATCCACTCAGCTTTTCTGAGCATTGCATCAGAAATAAACTTTATCCATTCAGCTCTTCTGAGCATTGCATCAGAAATAAACTATATCCACTCAGCTCTTCTGAACGTTGCATCAGAAATAAACGTTATCCACTCAGCTGTTCTGAATGTTGCATCAGAAATAGACTTTATCCACTCAGCTCTTCTGAGCGTTGCATCAGAAATAAACTTTATCCACTCAGCTCTTCTGAATGTTGCATCACAAATAAACTTTATCCACTTAGCTCTTCTGAGCGTTGCATCAGAAATTAAATGATCCACTCAGCTCTTCTGAGCGTTGCATCACAAATAAACTTTATCCACTCAGCTCTTCTGAGCGTTGCATCAGAAATAAACTTTATCCACTCAGCTCTTCTGAATGTTGCATCAGAAATAAACTTTATCCACTCAGCTCTTCTTAGCGTTGCATCAGAAATAAACTTTATTCACTCAGCTCTTCTGAACGTTGCATCAGAAATAAACTTTATCCACTCAGCTCTTCTGAACGTTGCATCAGAAATAAACTTTATCCACTTAGCACTTCTGAACGTTGCATCAGAAACAAACTTTGTCCACTCAGCTCTTCTGAATGTTGCATCACAAATAAACGTTATCCACTCAGCTCTTCTGAATGTTGCATCAGAAATAAACTTTATCCACTCAGCTCTCCTGAATGTTGCATCAGAAATAAACTTTATCCACTCAGCTATTCTGAGCGTTGCATCAGAAATAAACGTTATCCACTCAGCTCTTCTAAACGTTGTATCAGAAATAAACGTTATCCACTCAGCTCTGCTGAACGTTCCATCAGAAATAAACTTTATCCACTCAGCTCTTCTGAATGTTGCATCAGAAGTAAACTTTATCCACTCAGCTCTTCTGAATGTTGCATCAGAAATAAACTTTATCCACTCAGCTCTTCTGAATGTTGCATCACAAATAAACTTTATCCACTTAGCTCTTCTGAGCGTTGCATCAGAAATTAAATGATCCACTCAGCTATTCTGAGCGTTGCTTCAGAAATAAACGTTATCCACTGAGCTCTTCTGAGCGTTGCATCAGAAATAAACGTTATCCACTCAGCTCTTCCGAGCGTTGCATCCGAAATAAACTTTATCCACTCAGCTTTTATGAACGTTGCATCAGAAATAAACTTTATCCACTTAGCTCTTCTGAGCGTTGCATCAGAAATAAACTTTATCCACACAGCTCTTATGAACGTTGCATCAGAAATAAACGTTATCCACTCAGCTCTTCTGAATGTTGCATCAGAAGTAAACTTTATCCACTCAGCTCTTCTGAATGTTGCATCAGAAATAAACTTTATCCACTCAGCTCTCCTGAATGTTGCATCAGAAATAAACTTTATCCACTCAGCTATTCTGAGCGTTGCATCAGAAATAAACGTTATCCACTCAGCTCTTCTAAACGTTGTATCAGAAATAAACGTTATCCACTCAGCTCTGCTGAACGTTCCATCAGAAATAAACTTTATCCACTCAGCTCTTCTGAACGTTGCATCAGAAATAAACGTTATCCACTTTTCTCTTCTGAACGTTGCACCAGAAATAAACTTTATCCACTCAGCTCTTCTGAGCATTTCATCCGAAATAAACGTTATCCACTCAGCTCTGCTGAACGTTCCATCAGAAATAAACTTTATCCACTCAGCTTTTCTGAGCATTGCATCAGAAATAAACTTTATCCATTCAGCTCTTCTGACCATTGCATCAGAAATAAACTTTATCCACTCAGCTCTTCTGAACGTTGCATCAGAAATAAACGTTATCCACTCAGCTCTTCTGAATGTTGCATCAGAAATAGACTTTATCCACTCAGCTCTTCTGAACGTTGAATCAGAAATAAACTTTATCCACTTTTCTCTTCTGAACGTTGCATCAGAAATAAACTTTATCCACTCAGCTCTTCTGAGCATTTCATCCGAAATAAACGTTATCCACTCAGCTTTTCTGAGCGTTGCATCTGAAATAAACTTTATCCACTGAGCTCTTCTGAACGTTGCATCAGAAATAATTTTATCCACTCAGCTCTTCTGAGCATTGCATCAGAAATAAACTTTATCCACTCAGCTCTTCTGAACGTTGCATCAGAAATATAAATTATCCACTCAGCTCTTCTGAGCATTGCATCAGAAATATAGTTTATCCACTCAGCTCTACTGAGTGTTGCATCAGAAACAAACTTTATCCACTCAGCTCTTCTGAATGTTGGATCGCAAATAAACTTTATCCACTCAGCTCTTCTGAGCGCTGCATCAGAATTAAACGTTATCCACTGAGCTCTTTTGAATGTTGCATCAGAAATAAACTTTATCCACTTAGCTCTTCTGAGCGTTGCATCAGAAATTAATTTATCCATTCAGCTCTTCTGAGCGTTGCATCAGAAATAAACATTATCCACTCAGCTCTTCTGAACATTGCATCAGAAATAAACTTTATCCACTCAGCTCTTCTGAACGTTGCATCAGAAATAAACGTTATCCACTCAGCTATTCTGAGCGTTGCATCAGAAATAAACGTTATCCACTCAGCTCTGCTGAACGTTCCATCAGAAATAAACGTTATCCACTCAGCTTTTCTGAGCATTGCATGAGAAATAAACTTTATCCACTCAGCTCTTCTGAGCATTGCATCAGAAATAAACTTTATCCACTCTGCTCTTCTGAACATTGCATCAGAAATAAACGTTATCCACTCAGCTCTTCTGAAAGTTGCATCAGAAATAGACTTTATCCACTCAGCTCTTCTGAACGTTGCATCAGAAATAAACTTTATCCACTTTGCTATTCTGAACGTTGCATCAGAAATAAACGTTATCCACTCAGCTCTTCTGAGCATTTCATCAGAAATAAACGTTATCCACTCAGCTTTTCTGAGCGTTGCATCAGAAATAAACTTTATCCACTGAGCTCTTCTGAACGTTGCCTCAGAAATAATTTTATCCACTCAGCTCTTCTGAGCATTGCATCAGAAATAATCTTTATCCACTCAGCTCTTCTGAACTTTGCATCAGAAATATAAATTATCCACTCAGCTATTCTGAGCGTTGCATCAGAAATAAACGTTATCCACTGAGCTCTTCTGAGCGTTGCATCAGAAATAAACGTTATCCACTCAGCTCTTCCGAGCGTTGCATCAGAAATATAGTTTATCCACTCAGCTCTTCTGAGTGTTGCATCAGAAACAAACTTTATCCACTCAGCTCTTCTGAATGTTGGATCACAAATAAACTTTATCCACTCAGCTCTTCTGAGCGTTGCATCAGAATTAAACGTTATCCACTGAGCTCTTTTGAATGTTGCATCAGAAATAAACTTTATCCACTTAGCTCTTCTGAGCGTTGCATCAGAAATTAATTTATCCACTCAGCTATTCTGAGCGTTGCATCAGAAATAAACGTTATCCACTGAGCTCTTCTGAGCGTTGCATCAGAAATAAACGTTATCCACTCAGCTCTTCCGAGCGTTGCATCCGAAATAAACTTTATCCACTCAGCTTTTATGAACGTTGCATCAGAAATAAACGTTATCCACTCAGCTCTTCTGAATGTTGCATCAGAAGTAAACTTTATCCACTCAGCTCTTCTGAACGTTGCATCAGAAATAAACTTTATCCACTTAGCTCTTCTGAGCGTTGCATCAGAAATTAATTTATCCACACAGCTCTTATGAACGTTGCATCAGAAATAAACGTTATCCACTCAGCTCTTCTGAATGTTGCATCAGAAGTAAACTTTATCCACTCAGCTCTTCTGAATGTTGCATCAGAAATAAACGTTATCCACTCAGCTCTTCTGAATGTTGCATCAGAAATAGACTTTATCCACTCAGCTCTTCTGAACTTTGAATCAGAAATAAACTTTATCCACTTTTCTCTTCTGAACGTTGCATCAGAAATAAACTTTATCCACTCAGCTCTTCTGAGCATTTCATCCGAAATAAACGTTATCCACTCAGCTTTTCTGAGCGTTGCATCTGAAATAAACTTTATCCACTGAGCTCTTCTGAACGTTGCATCAGAAATAATTTTATCCACTCAGCTCTTCTGAGCATTGCATCAGAAATAAACTTTATCCACTCAGCTCTTCTGAACGTTGCATCAGAAATATAAATTATCCACTCAGCTCTTCTGAGCATTGCATCAGAAATATAGTTTATCCACTCAGCTCTTCTGAGTGTTGCATCAGAAACAAACTTTATCCACTCAGCTCTACTGAATGTTGGATCGCAAATAAACTTTATCCACTCAGCTCTTCTGAGCGCTGCATCAGAATTAAACGTTATCCACTGAGCTCTTTTGAATGTTGCATCAGAAATAAACTTTATCCACTTAGCTCTTCTGAGCGTTGCATCAGAAATTAATTTATCCACTCAGCTATTCTGAGCGTTGCATCAGAAATAAACGTTATCCACTGAGCTCTTCTGAGCGTTGCATCAGAAATAAACGTTATCCACTCAGCTCTTCCGAGCGTTGCATCCGAAATAAACTTTATCCACTTAGCTCTTCTGAGCGTTGCATCAGAAATTAATTTATCCACACAGCTCTTATGAACGTTGCATCAGAAATAAACGTTATCCACTCAGCTCTTCTGAATGTTGCATCAGAAGTAAACTTTATCCACTCAGCTCTTCTGAATGTTGCATCAGAAATAAACGTTATCCACTCAGCTCTTCTGAATGTTGCATCAGAAATAGACTTTATCCACTCAGCTCTTCTGAACTTTGAATCAGAAATAAACTTTATCCACTTTTCTCTTCTGAACGTTGCATCAGAAATAAACGTTATCCACTCAGCTATTCTGAGCGTTGCATCAGAAATAAACGTTATCCACTCAGCTCTGCTGAACGTTCCATCAGAAATAAACGTTATCCACTCAGCTTTTCTGAGCATTGCATGAGAAATAAACTTTATCCACTCAGCTCTTCTGAGCATTGCATCAGAAATAAACTTTATCCACTCTGCTCTTCTGAACATTGCATCAGAAATAAACGTTATCCACTCAGCTCTTCTGAAAGTTGCATCAGAAATAGACTTTATCCACTCAGCTCTTCTGAACGTTGCATCAGAAATAAACTTTATCCACTTTGCTATTCTGAACGTTGCATCAGAAATAAACGTTATCCACTCAGCTCTTCTGAGCATTTCATCAGAAATAAACGTTATCCACTCAGCTTTTCTGAGCGTTGCATCAGAAATAAACTTTATCCACTGAGCTCTTCTGAACGTTGCCTCAGAAATAATTTTATCCACTCAGCTCTTCTGAGCATTGCATCAGAAATAATCTTTATCCACTCAGCTCTTCTGAACTTTGCATCAGAAATATAAATTATCCACTCAGCTATTCTGAGCGTTGCATCAGAAATAAACGTTATCCACTGAGCTCTTCTGAGCGTTGCATCAGAAATTAATTTATCCACTCAGCTATTCTGAGCGTTGCATCAGAAATAAACGTTATCCACTGAGCTCTTCTGAGCGTTGCATCAGAAATAAACGTTATCCACTCAGCTCTTCCGAGCGTTGCATCCGAAATAAACTTTATCCACTCAGCTTTTATGAACGTTGCATCAGAAATAAACGTTATCCACTCAGCTCTTCTGAATGTTGCATCAGAAGTAAACTTTATCCACTCAGCTCTTCTGAACGTTGCATCAGAAATAAACTTTATCCACTTAGCTCTTCTGAGCGTTGCATCAGAAATTAATTTATCCACACAGCTCTTATGAACGTTGCATCAGAAATAAACGTTATCCACTCAGCTCTTCTGAATGTTGCATCAGAAGTAAACTTTATCCACTCAGCTCTTCTGAATGTTGCATCAGAAATAAACGTTATCCACTCAGCTCTTCTGAATGTTGCATCAGAAATAGACTTTATCCACTCAGCTCTTCTGAACTTTGAATCAGAAATAAACTTTATCCACTTTTCTCTTCTGAACGTTGCATCAGAAATAAACTTTATCCACTCAGCTCTTCTGAGCATTTCATCCGAAATAAACGTTATCCACTCAGCTTTTCTGAGCGTTGCATCTGAAATAAACTTTATCCACTGAGCTCTTCTGAACGTTGCATCAGAAATAATTTTATCCACTCAGCTCTTCTGAGCATTGCATCAGAAATAAACTTTATCCACTCAGCTCTTCTGAACGTTGCATCAGAAATATAAATTATCCACTCAGCTCTTCTGAGCATTGCATCAGAAATATAGTTTATCCACTCAGCTCTTCTGAGTGTTGCATCAGAAACAAACTTTATCCACTCAGCTCTACTGAATGTTGGATCGCAAATAAACTTTATCCACTCAGCTCTTCTGAGCGCTGCATCAGAATTAAACGTTATCCACTGAGCTCTTTTGAATGTTGCATCAGAAATAAACTTTATCCACTTAGCTCTTCTGAGCGTTGCATCAGAAATTAATTTATCCACTCAGCTATTCTGAGCGTTGCATCAGAAATAAACGTTATCCACTGAGCTCTTCTGAGCGTTGCATCAGAAATAAACGTTATCCACTCAGCTCTTCCGAGCGTTGCATCCGAAATAAACTTTATCCACTTAGCTCTTCTGAGCGTTGCATCAGAAATTAATTTATCCACACAGCTCTTATGAACGTTGCATCAGAAATAAACGTTATCCACTCAGCTCTTCTGAATGTTGCATCAGAAGTAAACTTTATCCACTCAGCTCTTCTGAATGTTGCATCAGAAATAAACGTTATCCACTCAGCTCTTCTGAATGTTGCATCAGAAATAGACTTTATCCACTCAGCTCTTCTGAACTTTGAATCAGAAATAAACTTTATCCACTTTTCTCTTCTGAACGTTGCATCAGAAATAAACTTTATCCACTCAGCTCTTCTGAGCATTTCATCCGAAATAAACGTTATCCACTCAGCTTTTCTGAGCGTTGCATCTGAAATAAACTTTATCCACTGAGCTCTTCTGAACGTTGCATCAGAAATAATTTTATCCACTCAGCTCTTCTGAGCATTGCATCAGAAATAAACTTTATCCACTCAGCTCTTCTGAACGTTGCATCAGAAATATAAATTATCCACTCAGCTCTTCTGAGCATTGCATCAGAAATATAGTTTATCCACTCAGCTCTTCTGAGTGTTGCATCAGAAACAAACTTTATCCACTCAGCTCTTCTGAATGTTGGATCGCAAATAAACTTTATCCACTCAGCTCTTCTGAGCGCTGCATCAGAATTAAACGTTATCCACTGAGCTCTTTTGAATGTTGCATCAGAAATAAACTTTATCCACTTAGCTCTTCTGAGCGTTGCATCAGAAATTAATTTATCCATTCAGCTCTTCTGAGCGTTGCATCAGAAATAAACATTATCCACTCAGCTCTTCTGAACATTGCATCAGAAATAAACTTTATCCACTCAGCTCTTCTGAACGATGCATCAGAAATAAACGTTATCCACTCAGCTATTCTGAGCGTTGCATCAGAAATAAACGTTATCCACTCAGCTCTGCTGAACGTTCCATCAGAAATAAACGTTATCCACTCAGCTTTTCTGAGCATTGCATGAGAAATAAACTTTATCCACTCAGCTCTTCTGAGCATTGCATCAGAAATAAACTTTATCCACTCAGCTCTTCTGAACGTTGCATCAGAAATAAACGTTATCCACTCAGCTCTTCTGAAAGTTGCATCAGAAATAGACTTTATCCACTCAGCTCTTCTGAACGTTGCATCAGAAATAAACTTTATCCACTTTGCTATTCTGAACGTTGCATCAGAAATAAACGTTATCCACTCAGCTCTTCTGAGCATTTCATCAGAAATAAACGTTATCCACTCAGCTTTTCTGAGCGTTGCATCAGAAATAAACTTTATCCACTGAGCTCTTCTGAACGTTGCCTCAGAAATAATTTTATCCACTCAGCTCTTCTGAGCATTGCATCAGAAATAAACTTTATCCACTCAGCTCTTCTGAACTTTGCATCAGAAATATAAATTATCCACTCAGCTCTTCTGAGCGTTGCATCAGAAATATAGTTTATCCACTCAGCTCTTCTGAGTGTTGCATCAGAAATAAACTTTATCCACTCAGCTCTTCTGAATGTTGGATCACAAATAAACTTTATCCACTCAGCTCTTCTGAGCGCTGCATCAGAATTAAACGTTATCCACTGAGCTCTTTTGAATGTTGCATCAGAAATAAACTTTATCCACTTAGCTCTTCTGAGCGTTGCATCAGAAATTAATTTATCTACTCAGCTCTTCTGAGCGTTGCATCAGAAATAAACGTTATCCACTGAGCTCTTCTGAGCGTTGCATCAGAAATAAACTTTATCCACTTAGCACTTCTGAACGTTGCATCAGAAACAAACTTTGTCCACTCAGCTCTTCTGAATGTTGCATCACAAATAAACGTTATCCACTCAGCTCTTCTGAATGTTGCATCAGAAATAAACTTTATCCACTCAGCTCTCCTGAATGTTGCATCAGAAATAAACTTTATCCACTTAGCTCTTCTGAGCGTTGCATCAGAAATAAACGTTATCCACTCAGCTCTTTTGAATGTTGCATCAGAAATAAACTTTATTCACTCAGCTCTTCTGAGCATTGCATCAGAAATTAATTTATCCACTCAGCTCTTCAGAACATTGCATCAGAAATAAACGTTATCCACTCAGCTCTTCTGAATGTTCCATCAGAAGTAAACGTTATCCACTCAGCTCTTCTGAACGTTGCATCAGAAATAAACGTTATCCACTCAGCTCTTCTGAATGTTGCATCAGAAATAGACTTTATCCACTCAGCTCTTCTGAACGTTGCATCAGAAATAAACTTTATCCACTTTGCTCTTCTGAACGTTGCATCAGAAATAAACTTTATCCACTCAGCTCTTCTGAGCGTTGCATCAGAAATAAACTTTATCCACTCAGCTCTTCAGAACATTGCATCAGAAATAAACGTTATCCACTCAGCTCTTCTGAATGTTCCATCAGAAATAAACGTTGTCCACTCAGCTTTTCTGAGCATTGCATGAGAAATAAACTTTATCCACTCAGCTCTTCTGAACGTTGCATCAGAAATAAACGTTATCCACTCAGCTCTTCTGAATGTTGCATCAGAAATAGACTTTATCCACTCAGCTCTTCTGAACGTTGCATCAGAAATAAACTTTATCCACTTTGCTCTTCTGAACGTTGCATCAGAAATAAACTTTATCCACTCAGCTCTTCTGAGCGTTGCATCAGCAATAAACTTTATCCACTGAGCTTTTCTGAACGTTGCATCAGAAATAATTTTATCCCCTCAGCTCTTCTGAGCATTGCATAAGAAATAAACTTTATCCACTCAGCCCCTCTGAACGTTGCATCAGAAATATAAATTATCCACTCAGCTCTTCGGAGCGTTGCATCAGAAATATAGTTTATCCACTCAGCTCTTCTGAGTGTTGCATCAGAAACAAACTTTATCCACTCAGCTCTTCTGAATGTTGGATCACAAATAAACTTTATCCACTCAGCTCTTCTGAGCGTTGCATCAGAATTAAACGTTATCCACTGAGCTCTTTTGAATGTTGCATCAGAAATAAACTTTATCCACTTAGCTCTTCTGAGCGTTGCATCAGAAATTAATTTATCCACTCAGCTCTTCCGAGCTCTGCATCCGAAATAAACTTTATCCACTCAGCTTTTATGAACGTTGCATCAGAAATAAACGTTATCCACTCAGCTCTTCTGAATGTTGCATCAGAAGTAAACTTTATCCACTCAGCTCTTCTGAATGTTGCATCAGAAATAAACTTTATCCACTTAGCTCTTCTGAGCGTTGCATCAGAAATTAATTTATCCACACAGCTCTTATGAACGTTGCATCAGAAATAAACGTTATCCACTCAGCTCTTCTGAATGTTGCATCAGAAGTAAACTTTATCCACTCAGCTCTTCTGAATGTTGCATCAGAAATAAACTTTATCCACTCAGCTCTTCTGAATGTTGCATCAGAAATAAACTTTATCCACTTAGCTCTTCTGAGCGTTGCATCAGAAATTAAATGATCCACTCAGCTCTTCTGAGCATTGCATCAGAAATAAACTTTATCCACTCAGCTCTTCTGAGCGTTGCATCAGAAATAAACTTTATCCACTCAGCTCTTCTGAATGTTGCATCAGAAATAAACTTTATCCACTCAGCTCTTCTGAGCGTTGCATCAGAAATAAACTTTATCCACTCAGCTCTTCTGAACGTTGCATCAGAAATAAACTTTATCCACTCAGCTCTTCTGAACGTTGCATCAGAAATAAACTTTATCCACTTAGCACTTCTGAACGTTGCATCAGAAACAAACTTTGTCCACTCAGCTCTTCTGAATGTTGCATCACAAATAAACTTTATCCACTCAGCTCTCCTGAATGTTGCATCAGAAATAAACTTTATCCACTTTTCTCTTCTGAACGTTGCATCAGAAATAAACTTTATCCACTCAGCTCTTCTGAGCATTTCATCCGAAATAAACGTTATCCACTCAGCTTTTCTGAGCGTTGCATCTGAAATAAACTTTATCCACTGAGCTCTTCTGAACGTTGCATCAGAAATAATTTTATCCACTCAGCTCTTCTGAGCATTGCATCAGAAATAAACTTTATCCACTCAGCTCTTCTGAACGTTGCATCAGAAATATAAATTATCCACTCAGCTCTTCTGAGCATTGCATCAGAAATATAGTTTATCCACTCAGCTCTTCTGAACGTTACATCAGAAATAAACTTTATCCACTTTGCTCTTCTGAACGTTGCATCAGAAATAAACGTTATCCATTCAGCTCTTCTGAGCGTTGCATCAGAAATAAACATTATCCACTCAGCTCTTCTGAACATTGCATCAGAAATAAACTTTATCCACTCAGCTCTTCTGAACGTTGCATCAGAAATAAACGTTATCCACTCAGCTATTCTGAGCGTTGCATCAGAAATAAACGTTATCCACTCAGCTCTGCTGAACGTTCCATCAGAAATAAACGTTATCCACTCAGCTTTTCTGAGCATTGCATGAGAAATAAACTTTATCCACTCAGCTCTTCTGAGCATTGCATCAGAAATAAACTTTATCCACTCAGCTCTTCTGAACGTTGCATCAGAAATATAGTTTATCCACTAAGCTCTTCTGAGTGTTGCATCAGAAATAAACTTTATCCACTCAGCTCTTCTGAATGTTGGATCACAAATAAACTTTATCCACTCAGCTCTTCTGAGCGCTGCATCAGAATTAAACGTTATCCACTGAGCTCTTTTGAATGTTGCATCAGAAATAAACTTTATCCACTTAGCTCTTCTGAGCGTTGCATCAGAAATTAATTTATCTACTCAGCTCTTCTGAGCGTTGCATCAGAAATAAACGTTATCCACTGAACTCTTCTGAGCGTTGCATCAGAAATAAACTTTATCCACTCAGCTCTTCTGAATGTTGCATCACAAATAAACGTTATCCACTCAGCTCTTCTGAATGTTGCATCAGAAGTAAACTTTATCCACTCAGCTCTTCTGAATGTTGCATCAGAAATAAACTTTATCCACTTAGCTCTTCTGAGCGTTGCATCAGAAATTAATTTATCCACACAGCTCTTATGAACGTTGCATCAGAAATAAACGTTATCCACTCAGCTCTTCTGAATGTTGCATCAGAAGTAAACTTTATCCACTCAGCTCTTCTGAATGTTGCATCAGAAATAAACTTTATCCACTCAGCTCTTCTGAATGTTGCATCACAAATAAACTTTATCCACTTAGCTCTTCTGAGCGTTGCATCAGAAATTAAATGATCCACTCAGCTCTTCTGAGCGTTGCATCAGAAATAAACTTTATCCACTCAGCTCTTCTGAGCGTTGCATCAGAAATAAACTTTATCCACTCAGCTCTTCTGAATGTTGCATCAGAAATAAACTTTATCCACTCAGCTCTTCTGAGCGTTGCATCAGAAATAAACTTTATCCACTCAGCTCTTCTGAACGTTGCATCAGAAATAAACTTTATCCACTCAGCTCTTCTGAACGTTGCATCAGAAATAAACTTTATCCACTTAGCACTTCTGAACGTTGCATCAGAAACAAACTTTGTCCACTCAGCTCTTCTGAATGTTGCATCACAAATAAACTTTATCCACTCAGCTCTCCTGAATGTTGCATAAGAAATAAACTTTATCCACTTTTCTATTCTGAACGTTGCATCAGAAATAAACTTTATCCACTCAGCTCTTCTGAGCATTTCATCCGAAATAAACGTTATCCACTCAGCTTTTCTGAGCGTTGCATCTGAAATAAACTTTATCCACTGAGCTCTTCTGAACGTTGCATCAGAAATAATTTTATCCACTCAGCTCTTCTGAGCATTGCATCAGAAATAAACTTTATCCACTCAGCTCTTCTGAACGTTGCATCAGAAATATAAATTATCCACTTAGCTCTTCTGAGCATTGCATCAGAAATATAGTTTATCCACTCAGCTCTTCTGAGTGTTGCATCAGAAACAAATTTTATCCACTCAGCTCTTCTGAATGTTGGATCGCAAATAAACTTTATCCACTCAGCTCTTCTGAGCGCTGCATCAGAATTAAACGTTATCCACTGAGCTCTTTTGAATGTTGCATCAGAAATAAACTTTATCCACTTAGCTCTTCTGAGCGTTGCATCAGAAATTAATTTATCCATTCAGCTCTTCTGAGCGTTGCATCAGAAATAAACATTATCCACTCAGCTCTTCTGAACATTGCATCAGAAATAAACTTTATCCACTCAGCTCTTCTGAACGTTGCATCAGAAATAAACGTTATCCACTCAGCTATTCTGAGCGTTGCATCAGAAATAAACGTTATCCACTCAGCTCTTCTGAATGTTGCATCAGAAATAGACTTTATCCACTCAGCTCTTCTGAACGTTGCATCAGAAATAAACTTTATCTAATTTGCTCTTCTGAACGATGCATCAGAAATAAACTTTATCCACTCAGCTCTTCTGAGCGTTGCATCAGAAATAAACTTTATCCACTGAGCTCTTCTGAACGTTGCATCAGAAATAATTTTATCCCCTCAGCTCTTCTGAGCATTGCATAAGAAATAAACTTTATCCACTCAGCCCCTCTGAACGTTGCATCAGAAATATAAATTATCCACTCAGCTCTTCGGAGCGTTGCATCAGAAATATAGTTTATCCACTCAGCTCTTCTGAGTGTTGCATCAGAAACAAACTTTATCCACTCAGCTCTTCTGAATGTTGGATCACAAATAAACTTTATCCACTCAGCTCTTCTGAGCGTTGCATCAGAATTAAACGTTATCCACTGAGCTCTTTTGAATGTTGCATCAGAAATAAACTTTATCCACTTAGCTCTTCTGAGCGTTGCATCAGAAATTAATTTATCCACTCAGCTATTCTGAGCGTTGCATCAGAAATAAACGTTATCCACTGAGCTCTTCTGAGCGTTGCATCAGAAATAAACGTTATCCACTCAGCTCTTCCGAGCTCTGCATCCGAAATAAACTTTATCCACTCAGCTTTTATGAACGTTGCATCAGAAATAAACGTTATCCACTCAGCTCTTCTGAATGTTGCATCAGAAGTAAACTTTATCCACTCAGCTCTTCTGAATGTTGCATCAGAAATAAACTTTATCCACTTAGCTCTTCTGAGCGTTGCATCAGAAATTAATTTATCCACACAGCTCTTATGAACGTTGCATCAGAAATAAACGTTATCCACTCAGCTCTTCTGAATGTTGCATCAGAAGTAAACTTTATCCACTCAGCTCTTCTGAATGTTGCATCAGAAATAAACTTTATCCACTCAGCTCTTCTGAATGTTGCATCACAAATAAACTTTATCCACTGAGCTCTTCTGAACGTTGCCTCAGAAATAATTTTATCCACTCAGCTCTTCTGAGCATTGCATCAGAAATAAACTTTATCCACTCAGCTCTTCTGAACTTTGCATCAGAAATATAAATTATCCACTCAGCTCTTCTGAGCGTTGCATCAGAAATATAGTTTATCCACTAAGCTCTTCTGAGTGTTGCATCAGAAATAAACTTTATCCACTCAGCTCTTCTGAATGTTGGATCACAAATAAACTTTATCCACTCAGCTCTTCTGAGCGCTGCATCAGAATTAAACGTTATCCACTGAGCTCTTTTGAATGTTGCATCAGAAATAAACTTTATCCACTTAGCTCTTCTGAGCGTTGCATCAGAAATTAATTTATCTACTCAGCTCTTCTGAGCGTTGCATCAGAAATAAACGTTATCCACTGAGCTCTTCTGAGCGTTGCATCAGAAATAAACTTTATCCACTTAGCACTTCTGAACGTTGCATCAGAAACAAACTTTGTCCACTCAGCTCTTCTGAATGTTGCATCACAAATAAACGTTATCCACTCAGCTCTTCTGAATGTTGCATCAGAAATAAACTTTATCCACTCAGCTCTCCTGAATGTTGCATCAGAAATAAACTTTATCCACTCAGCTCTTCTGAGCGTTGCATCAGAAATAAACGTTATCCACTCAGCTCTTTTGAATGTTGCATCAAAAATAAACTTTATTCACTCAGCTTTTCTGAGCATTGCATCAGAAATTAATTTATCCATTCAGCTCTTCTGAGCTTTGCATCAGAAATAAACTTTATCCACTCAGCTCTTCAGAACATTGCATCAGAAATAAACGTTATCCACTCAGCTCTTCTGAATGTTCCATCAGAAGTAAACGTTATCCACTCAGCTTTTCTGAGCATTGCATGAGAAATAAACTTTATCCACTCAGCTCTTCTGAACGTTGCATCAGAAATAAACGTTATCCACTCAGCTCTTCTGAATGTTGCATCAGAAATAGACTTTATCCACTCAGCTCTTCTGAACGTTGCATCAGAAATAAACTTTATCCACTTTGCTCTTCTGAACGTTGCATCAGAAATAAACTTTATCCACTCAGCTCTTCTGAGCGTTGCATCAGAAATAAACTTTATCCACTCAGCTCTTCAGAACATTGCATCAGAAATAAACGTTATCCACTCAGCTCTTTTGAATGTTCCATCAGAAATAAACGTTGTCCACTCAGCTTTTCTGAGCATTGCATGAGAAATAAACTTTATCCACTCAGCTCTTCTGAACGTTGCATCAGAAATAAACGTTATCCACTCAGCTCTTCTGAATGTTGCATCAGAAATAGACTTTATCCACTCAGCTCTTCTGAACGTTGCATCAGAAATAAACTTTATCTAATTTGCTCTTCTGAACGTTGCATCAGAAATAAACTTTATCCACTCAGCTCTTCTGAGCGTTGCATCAGAAATAAACTTTATCCACTGAGCTCTTCTGAACGTTGCATCAGAAATAATTTTATCCCCTCAGCTCTTCTGAGCATTGCATAAGAAATAAACTTTATCCACTCAGCCCCTCTGAACGTTGCATCAGAAATATAAATTATCCACTCAGCTCTTCGGAGCGTTGCATCAGAAATATAGTTTATCCACTCAGCTCTTCTGAGTGTTGCATCAGAAACAAACTTTATCCACTCAGCTCTTCTGAATGTTGGATCACAAATAAACTTTATCCACTCAGCTCTTCTGAGCGTTGCATCAGAATTAAACGTTATCCACTGAGCTCTTTTGAATGTTGCATCAGAAATAAACTTTATCCACTTAGCTCTTCTGAGCGTTGCATCAGAAATTAATTTATCCACTCAGCTATTCTGAGCGTTGCATCAGAAATAAACGTTATCCACTGAGCTCTTCTGAGCGTTGCATCAGAAATAAACGTTATCCACTCAGCTCTTCCGAGCTCTGCATCCGAAATAAACTTTATCCACTCAGCTTTTATGAACGTTGCATCAGAAATAAACGTTATCCACTCAGCTCTTCTGAATGTTGCATCAGAAGTAAACTTTATCCACTCAGCTCTTCTGAATGTTGCATCAGAAATAAACTTTATCCACTTAGCTCTTCTGAGCGTTGCATCAGAAATTAATTTATCCACACAGCTCTTATGAACGTTGCATCAGAAATAAACGTTATCCACTCAGCTCTTCTGAATGTTGCATCAGAAGTAAACTTTATCCACTCAGCTCTTCTGAATGTTGCATCAGAAATAAACTTTATCCACTCAGCTCTTCTGAATGTTGCATCACAAATAAACTTTATCCACTGAGCTCTTCTGAACGTTGCCTCAGAAATAATTTTATCCACTCAGCTCTTCTGAGCATTGCATCAGAATTAAACGTTATCCACTGAGCTCTTTTGAATGTTGCATCAGAAATAAACTTTATCCACTTAGCTCTTCTGAGCGTTGCATCAGAAATTAATTTATCTACTCAGCTCTTCTGAGCGTTGCATCAGAAATAAACGTTATCCACTGAGCTCTTCTGAGCGTTGCATCAGAAATAAACTTTATCCACTTAGCACTTCCGAACGTTGCATCAGAAACAAACTTTGTCCACTCAGCTCTTCTGAATGTTGCATCACAAATAAACGTTATCCACTCAGCTCTTCTGAATGTTGCATCAGAAATAAACTTTATCCACTCAGCTCTCCTGAATGTTGCATCAGAAATAAACTTTATCCACTCAGCTCTTCTGAGCGTTGCATCAGAAATAAACGTTATCCACTCAGCTCCTTTGAATGTTGCATCAGAAATAAACTTTATTCACTCAGCTTTTCTGAGCATTGCATCAGAAATTAATTTATCCATTCAGCTCTTCTGAGCTTTGCATCAGAAATAAACTTTATCCACTCAGCTCTTCAGAACATTGCATCAGAAATAAACGTTATCCACTCAGCTCTTCTGAATGTTCCATCAGAAGTAAACGTTATCCACTCAGCTTTTCTGAGCATTGCATGAGAAATAAACTTTATCCACTCAGCTCTTCTGAACGTTGCATCAGAAATAAACGTTATCCACTCAGCTCTTCTGAATGTTGCATCAGAAATATAAATTATCCACTCAGCTCTTCTGAGCATTGCATCAGAAATATAGTTTATCCACTCAGCTCTTCTGAGTGTTGCATCAGAAACAAACTTGATCCACTCAGCTCTTCTGAATGTTGGATCGCAAATAAACTTTATCCACTCAGCTCTTCTGAGCGCTGCATCAGAATTAAACGTTATCCACTCAGCTCTTTTGAATGTTGCATCAGAAATAAACTTTATCCACTTAGCACTTCTGAGCGTTGCATCAGAAATTAATTTATCCATTCAGCTCTTCTGAGCGTTGCATCAGAAATAAACGTTATCCACTGAGCTCTTTTGAATGTTGCATCAGAAATAAACTTTATCCACTTAGCACTTCTGAGCGTTGCATCAGAAATAAACTTTATCCACTCAGCTCTTCTGAGCGTTGCATCAGAAATAAACTTTATCCACTCAGCTCTTCTGAATGTTGCATCAGAAATAAACTTTATCCACTCAGCTCTTCTGAGCGTTGCATCAGAAATAAACTTTATCCACTTAGCTCTTCTGAATGTTGCATCAGAAATAGACTTTATCCACTCAGCTCTTCTGAACGTTGAATCAGAAATAAACTTTATCCACTTTTCTCTTCTGAACGTTGCATCAGAAATAAACTTTATCCACTCAGCTCTTCTGAGCATTTCATCCGAAATAAACGTTATCCACTCAGCTTTTCTGAGCGTTGCATCTGAAATAAACGTTATCCACTGAGCTCTTCTGAACGTTGCATCAGAAATAATTTTATCCACTCAGCTCTTCTGAGCATTGCATCAGAAATAAACTTTATCCACTCAGCTCTTCTGAACGTTGCATCAGAAATATAAATTATCCACTCAGCTCTTCTGAGCATTGCATCAGAAATATAGTTTATCCACTCAGCTCTTCTGAGTGTTGCATCAGAAACAAACTTGATCCACTCAGCTCTTCTGAATGTTGGATCGCAAATAAACTTTATCCACTCAGCTCTTCTGAGCGCTGCATCAGAATTAAACGTTATCCACTGAGCTCTTTTGAATGTTGCATCAGAAATAAACTTTATCCACTTAGCTCTTCTGAGCGTTGCATCAGAAATTAATTTATCCACTCAGCTATTCTGAGCGTTGCATCAGAAATAAACGTTATCCACTGAGCTCTTCTGAGCGTTGCATCAGAAATAAACGTTATCCACTCAGCTCTTCCGAGCTCTGCATCCGAAATAAACTTTATCCACTCAGTTTTTATGAACGTTGCATCAGAAATAAACGTTATCCACTCAGCTCTTCTGAATGTTGCATCAGAAGTAAACTTTATCCACTCAGCTCTTCTGAATGTTGCATCAGAAATAAACTTTATCCACTTAGCTCTTCTGAGCGTTGCATCAGAAATTAATTTATCCACACAGCTCTTATGAACGTTGCATCAGAAATAAACGTTATCCACTCAGCTCTTCTGAATGTTGCATCAGAAGTAAACTTTATCCACTCAGCTCTTCTGAATGTTGCATCAGAAATAAACTTTATCCACTCAGCTCTTCTGAATGTTGCATCACAAATAAACTTTATCCACTTAGCTCTTCTGAGCGTTGCATCAGAAATTAAATGATCCACTCAGCTCTTCTGAGCGTTGCATCAGAAATAAACTTTATCCACTCAGCTATTCTGAGCGTTGCATCAGAAATAAACGTTATCCACTCAGCTCTTCTAAACGTTGTATCAGAAATAAACGTTATCCACTCAGCTCAGCTGAACGTTCCATCAGAAATATACTTTATCCACTCAGCTCTTCTGAATGTTGCATCAGAAGTAAACTTTATCCACTCAGCTCTTCTGAATGTTGCATCAGAAATAAACTTTATCCACTCAGCTCTTCTGAATGTTGCATCAGAAATAAACGTTATCCACTGAGCTCTTCTGAGCGATGCATCAGAAATAAACGTTATCCACTCAGCTCTTCCGAGCGTTGCATCCGAAATAAACTTTATCCACTCAGCTTTTATGAACGTTGCATCAGAAATAAACTTTATCCACTTAGCTCTTCTGAGCGTTGCATCAGAAATTAATTTATCCACACAGCTCTTATGAACGTTGCATCAGAAATAAACGTTATCCACTCAGCTCTTCTGAATGTTGCATCAGAAGTAAACTTTATCCACTCAGCTCTTCTGAATGTTGCATCAGAAATAAACTTTATCCACTCAGCTCTTCTGAATGTTGCATCACAAATAAACTTTATCCACTTAGCTCTTCTGAGCGTTGCATCAGAAATTAAATGATCCACTCAGCTCTTCTGAGCGTTGCATCAGAAATAAACTTTATCCACTCAGCTCTTCTGAGCGTTGCATCAGAAATAAACTTTATCCACTCAGCTCTTCTGAATGTTGCATCAGAAATAAACTTTATCCACTCAGCTCTTCTGAGCGTTGCATCAGAAATAAACGTTATCCACTCAGCTCTTCTGAATGTTGCATCAGAAATAGACTTTATCCACTCAGCTCTTCTGAACGTTGAATCAGAAATAAACTTTATCCACTTTTCTCTTCTGAACGTTGCATCAGAAATAAACTTTATCCACTCAGCTCTTCTGAGCATTTCATCCGAAATAAACGTTATCCACTCAGCTTTTCTGAGCGTTGCATCTGAAATAAACGTTATCCACTGAGCTCTTCTGAACGTTGCATCAGAAATAATTTTATCCACTCAGCTCTTCTGAGCATTGCATCAGAAATAAACTTTATCCACTCAGCTCTTCTGAACGTTGCATCAGAAATATAAATTATCCACTCAGCTCTTCTGAGCATTGCATCAGAAATATAGTTTATCCACTCAGCTCTTCTGAGTGTTGCATCAGAAACAAACTTGATCCACTCAGCTCTTCTGAATGTTGGATCGCAAATAAACTTTATCCACTCAGCTCTTCTGAGCGCTGCATCAGAATTAAACGTTATCCACTGAGCTCTTTTGAATGTTGCATCAGAAATAAACTTTATCCACTTAGCACTTCTGAGCGTTGCATCAGAAATTAATTTATCCATTCAGCTCTTCTGAGCGTTGCATCAGAAATAAACGTTATCCACTGAGCTCTTTTGAATGTTGCATCAGAAATAAACTTTATCCACTTAGCACTTCTGAGCGTTGCATCAGAAATAAACTTTATCCACTCAGCTCTTCTGAGCGTTGCATCAGAAATAAACTTTATCCACTCAGCTCTTCTGAATGTTGCATCAGAAATAAACTTTATCCACTCAGCTCTTCTGAGCGTTGCATCAGAAATAAACGTTATCCACTCAGCTCTTCTGAATGTTGCATCAGAAATAGACTTTATCCACTCAGCTCTTCTGAACGTTGAATCAGAAATAAACTTTATCCACTTTTCTCTTCTGAACGTTGCATCAGAAATAAACTTTATCCACTCAGCTCTTCTGAGCATTTCATCCGAAATAAACGTTATCCACTCAGCTTTTCTGAGCGTTGCATCTGAAATAAACGTTATCCACTGAGCTCTTCTGAACGTTGCATCAGAAATAATTTTATCCACTCAGCTCTTCTGAGCATTGCATCAGAAATAAACTTTATCCACTCAGCTCTTCTGAACGTTGCATCAGAAATATAAATTATCCACTCAGCTCTTCTGAGCATTGCATCAGAAATATAGTTTATCCACTCAGCTCTTCTGATTGTTGCATCAGAAACAAACTTGATCCACTCAGCTCTTCTGAATGTTGGATCGCAAATAAACTTTATCCACTCAGCTCTTCTGAGCGCTGCATCAGAATTAAACGTTATCCACTGAGCTCTTTTGAATGTTGCATCAGAAATAAACTTTATCCACTTAGCACTTCTGAGCGTTGCATCAGAAATTAATTTATCCATTCAGCTCTTCTGAGCGTTGCATCAGAAATAAACATTATCCACTCAGCTTTTCTGAGCATTGCATGAGAAATAAACTTTATCCACTCAGCTCTTCTGAGCATTGCATCAGAAATAAACTTTATCCACTTAGCTCTTCTGAACGTTGCATCAGAAATAAACGTTATCCACTCAGCTCTTCTGAATGTTGCATCAGAAGTAAACTTTATCCACTCTGCTCTTCTGAATGTTGCATCAGAAATAAACTTTATCCACTCAGCTCTTCTGAATGTTGCATCACAAATAAACTTTATCCACTTAGCTCTTCTGAGCGTTGCATCAGAAATTAAATGATCCACTCAGCTCTTCTGAGCGTTGCATCAGAAATAAACTTTATCCACTCAGCTCTTCTGAGCGTTGCATCAGAAATAAACTTTATCCACTCAGCTCTTCTAAACGTTGTATCAGAAATAAACGTTATCCACTCAGCTCTGCTGAACGTTCCATCAGAAATAAATTTTATCCACTCAGCTCTTCTGAATGTTGCATCAGAAGTAAACTTTATCCACTCAGCTCTTCTGAATGTTGCATCAGAAATAAACTTTATCCACTCAGCTCTTCTGAATGTTGCATCAGAAATAAACTTTATCCACTCAGCTCTTCTGAGCGTTGCATCAGAAATAAACTTTATCCACTCAGCTCTTCTGAACGTTGCATCAGAAATAAACTTTATCCACTCAGCTCTTCTGAACGTTGCATCAGAAATAAACTTTATCCACTTAGCACTTCTGAACGTTGCATCAGAAACAAACTTTGTCCACTCAGCTCTTCTGAATGTTGCATCACAAATAAACGTTATCCACTCAGCTCTTCTGAGCGTTGCATCACAAATAAACGTTATCCACTCAGCTCTTCTGAGCGTTGCATCAGAAATAAACTTTATCCACTCAGCTCTTCTGAATGTTGCATCAGAAATAAACTTTATCCACTCAGCTCTTCTGAATGTTGCATCAGAAATAAACTTTATCCACTCAGCTCTTCTGAGCGTTGCATCAGAAATAAACTTTATCCACTCAGCTCTTCTGAACGTTGCATCAGAAATAAACTTTATCCACTCAGCTCTTCTGAACGTTGCATCAGAAATAAACTTTATCCACTTAGCACTTCTGAACGTTGCATCAGAAACAAACTTTGTCCACTCAGCTCTTCTGAATGTTGCATCAGAAATAAACTTTATCCACTCAGCTCTTCTGAGCGTTGCATCAGAAATAAACTTTATCCACTCAGCTCTTCTAAACGTTGTATCAGAAATAAACGTTATCCACTCAGCTCTGCTGAACGTTCCATCAGAAATAAATTTTATCCACTCAGCTCTTCTGAATGTTGCATCAGAAGTAAACTTTATCCACTCAGCTCTTCTGAATGTTGCATCAGAAATAAACTTTATCCACTCAGCTCTTCTGAATGTTGCATCAGAAATAAACTTTATCCACTCAGCTCTTCTGAGCGTTGCATCAGAAATAAACTTTATCCACTCAGCTCTTCTGAACGTTGCATCAGAAATAAACTTTATCCACTCAGCTCTTCTGAACGTTGCATCAGAAATAAACTTTATCCACTTAGCACTTCTGAACGTTGCATCAGAAACAAACTTTGTCCACTCAGCTCTTCTGAATGTTGCATCACAAATAAACGTTATCCACTCAGCTCTTCTGAATGTTGCATCAGAAATAAACTTTATCCACTCAGCTCTCCTGAATGTTGCATCAGAAATAAACTTTATCCACTCAGCTATTCTGAGCGTTGCATCAGAAATAAACGTTATCCACTCAGCTCTTCTAAACGTTGTATCAGAAATAAACGTTATCCACTCAGCTCTGCTGAACGTTCCATCAGAAATAAATTTTATCCACTCAGCTCTTCTGAATGTTGCATCAGAAGTAAACTTTATCCACTCAGCTCTTCTGAATGTTGCATCAGAAATAAACTTTATCCACTCAGCTCTTCTGAATGTTGCATCACAAATAAACTTTATCCACTTAGCTCTTCTGAGCCTTGCATCAGAAATTAAATGATCCACTCAGCTATTCTGAGCGTTGCATCAGAAATAAACGTTATCCACTGAGCTCTTCTGAGCGTTGCATCAGAAATAAACGTTATCCACTCAGCTCTTCCGAGCGTTGCATCCGAAATAAACTTTATCCACTCAGCTTTTATGAACGTTGCATCAGAAATAAACTTTATCCACTTAGCTCTTCTGAGCGTTGCATCAGAAATTAATTTATCCACACAGCTCTTATGAACGTTGCATCAGAAATAAACGTTATCCACTCAGCTCTTCTGAATGTTGCATCAGAAGTAAACTTTATCCACTCAGCTCTTCTGAATGTTGCATCAGAAATAAACTTTATCCACTCAGCTCTTCTGAATGTTGCATCACAAATAAACTTCATCCACTTAGCTCTTCTGAGCGTTGCATCAGAAATTAAATGATCCACTCAGCTCTTCTGAGCGTTGCATCAGAAATAAACTTTATCCACTCTGCTCTTCTGAGCGTTGCATCAGAAATAAACTTTATCCACTCAGCTCTTCTGAATGTTGCATCAGAAATAAACTTTATCCACTCAGCTCTTCTGAGCGTTGCATCAGAAATAAACGTTATCCACTCAGCTCTTCTGAACGTTGCATCAGAAATAAACTTTATCCACTCAGCTCTTCTGAACGTTGCATCAGAAATAAACTTTATCCACTTAGCACTTCTGAACGTTGCATCAGAAATAAACTTTATCCACTCAGCTCTTCTGAGCGTTGCATCAGAAATAAACGTTATCCACTCAGCTCTTCTGAATGTTGCATCAGAAATAGACTTTATCCACTCAGCTCTTCTGAACGTTGAATCAGAAATAAACTTTATCCACTTTTCTCTTCTGAACGTTGCATCAGAAATAAACTTTATCCACTCAGCTCTTCTGAGCATTTCATCCGAAATAAACGTTATCCACTCAGCTCTTCTGAATGTTGCATCAGAAATAAACTTTATCCACTCAGCTATTCTGAGCGTTGCATCAGAAATAAACGTTATCCACTCAGCTCTTCTAAACGTTGTATCAGAAATAAACGTTATCCACTCAGCTCTGCTGAACGTTCCATCAGAAATAAACTTTATCCACTCAGCTCTTCTGAATGTTGCATCAGAAGTAAACTTTATCCACTCAGCTCTTCTGAGCGCTGCATCAGAATTAAACGTTATCCACTGAGCTCTTTTGAATGTTGCATCAGAAATAAACTTTATCCACTTAGCACTTCTGAGCGTTGCATCAGAAATTAATTTATCCATTCAGCTCTTCTGAGCGTTGCATCAGAAATAAACATTATCCACTCAGCTCTTCTGAACATTGCATCAGAAATAAACTTTATCCACTCAGCTCTTCTGAACGTTGCATCAGAAATAAACGTTATCCATTCAGCTATTCTGAGCGTTGCATCAGAAATAAACGTTATCCACTCAGCTCTGCTGAACGTTCCATCAGAAATAAACGTTATCCACTCAGCTTTTCTGAGCATTGCATGAGAAATAAACTTTATCCACTCAGCTCTTCTGAGCATTGCATCAGAAATAAACTTTATCCACTCAGCTCTTCTGAATGTTGCATCAGAAATAAACGTTATCCACTCAGCTCTTCTGAATGTTGCATCAGAAATAGACTTTATCCACTCAGCTCTTCTGAACGTTGAATCAGAAATAAACTTAATCCACTTTTCTCTTCTGAACGTTGCATCAGAAATAAACTTTATCCACTCAGCTCTTCTGAGCATTTCATCCGAAATAAACGTTATCCACTCAGCTTTTCTGAGCGTTGCATCTGAAATAAACGTTATCCACTGAGCTCTTCTGAACGTTGCATCAGAAATAATTTTATCCACTCAGCTCTTCTGAGCATTGCATCAGAAATAAATTTTATCCACTCAGCTCTTCTGAACGTTTCATCAGAAATATAAATTATCCACTCAGCTCTTCTGAGCATTGCATCAGAAATATAGTTTATCCACTCAGCTCTTCTGAGTGTTGCATCAGAAACAAACTTGATCCACTCAGCTCTTCTGAATGTTGGATCGCAAATAAACTTTATCCACTCAGCTCTTCTGAGCGCTGCATCAGAATTAAACGTTATCCACTGAGCTCTTTTGAATGTTGCATCAGAAATAAACTTTATCCACTTAGCACTTCTGAGCGTTGCATCAGAAATTAATTTATCCATTCAGCTCTTCTGAGCGTTGCATCAGAAATAAACATTATCCACTCAGCTCTTCTGAACATTGCATCAGAAATAAACTTTATCCACTCAGCTCTTCTGAACGTTGCATCAGAAATAAACGTTATCCATTCAGCTATTCTGAGCGTTGCATCAGAAATAAACGTTATCCACTCAGCTCTGCTGAACGTTCCATCAGAAATAAACGTTATCCACTCAGCTTTTCTGAGCATTGCATGAGAAATAAACTTTATCCACTCAGCTCTTCTGAGCATTGCATCAGAAATAAACTTTATCCACTTAGCTCTTCTGAACGTTGCATCAGAAATAAACGTGATCCACTCAGCTCTTCTGAATGTTGCATCAGAAGTAAACTTTATCCACTCAGCTCTTCTGAATGTTGCATCAGAAATAAACTTTATCCACTCAGCTCTTCTGAATGTTGCATCACAAATAAACTTTATCCACTTAGCTCTTCTGAGCGTTGCATCAGAAATTAAATGATCCACTCAGCTCTTCTGAGCGTTGCATCAGAAATAAACTTCATCCACTCAGCTCTTCTGAGCGTTGCATCAGAAATAAAATTTATCCACTCAGCTCTTCTGAATGTTGCATCAGAAATAAACGTTATCCACTCAGCTCTTCTGAGCGTTGCATCAGAAATAAACTTTATCCACTCAGCTCTTCTGAACGTTGCATCAGAAATAAACTTTATCCACTCAGCTCTTCTGAACGTTGCATCAGAAATAAACTTTATCCACTTAGCACTTCTGAACGTTGCATCAGAAACAAACTTTGTCCACTCAGCTCTTCTGAATGTTGCATCAGAAATAAACGTTATCCACTCAGCTCTTCTGAATGTTGCATCAGAAATAAACTTTATCCACTCAGCTCTCCTGAATGTTGCATCAGAAATAAACTTTATCCACTCAGCTATTCTGAGCGTTGCATCAGAAATAAACGTTATCCACTCAGCTCTTCTAAACGTTGTATCAGAAATAAACGTTATCCACTCAGCTCTTCTGAATGTTGCATCAGAAATAAACTTTATCCACTCAGCTATTCTGAGCGTTGCATCAGAAATAAACGTTATCCACTCAGCTCTTCTAAACGTTGTATCAGAAATAAACGTTATCCACTCAGCTCTGCTGAACGTTCCATCAGAAATAAACTTTATCCACTCAGCTCTTCTGAATGTTGCATCAGAAATAAACTTTATCCACTCAGCTCTTCTGAATGTTGCATCACAAATAAACTTTATCCACTTAGCTCTTCTGAGCGTTGCATCAGAAATTAAATGATCCACTCAGCTCTTCTGAGCGTTGCATCAGAAATAAACTTTATCCACTCAGCTCTTCTGAGCGTTGCATCAGAAATAAACTTTATCCACTCAGCTCTTCTGAATGTTGCATCAGAAATAAACGTTATCCACTCAGCTCTTCTGAATGTTGCATCAGAAATAGACTTTATCCACTCAGCTCTTCTGAGCGTTGCATCAGAAATAAACTTTATCCACTCAGCTCTTCTAAACGTTGTATCAGAAATAAACGTTATCCACTCAGCTCTGCTGAACGTTCCATCAGAAATAAATTTTATCCACTCAGCTCTTCTGAATGTTGCATCAGAAGTAAACTTTATCCACTCAGCTCTTCTGAATGTTGCATCAGAAATAAACTTTATCCACTCAGCTCTTCTGAATGTTGAATCAGAAATAAACTTTATCCACTCAGCTCTTCTGAGCGTTGCATCAGAAATAAACTTTATCCACTCAGCTCTTCTGAACGTTGCATCAGAAATAAACTTTATCCACTCAGCTCTTCTGAACGTTGCATCAGAAATAAACTTTATCCACTTAGCACTTCTGAACGTTGCATCAGAAACAAACTTTGTCCACTCATCTCTTCTGAATGTTGCATCACAAATAAACGTTATCCACTCAGCTCTTCTGAATGTTGCATCAGAAATAAACTTTATCCACTCAGCTCTCCTGAATGTTGCATCAGAAATAAACTTTATCCACTCAGCTATTCTGAGCGTTGCATCAGAAATAAACGTTATCCACTCAGCTCTTCTAAACGTTGTATCAGAAATAAACGTTATCCACTCAGCTCTGCTGAACGTTCCATCAGAAATAAATTTTATCCACTCAGCTCTTCTGAATGTTGCATCAGAAGTAAACTTTATCCACTCAGCTCTTCTGAATGTTGCATCAGAAATAAACTTTATCCACTCAGCTCTTCTGAATGTTGCATCACAAATAAACTTTATCCACTTAGCTCTTCTGAGCCTTGCATCAGAAATTAAATGATCCACTCAGCTATTCTGAGCGTTGCATCAGAAATAAACGTTATCCACTGAGCTCTTCTGAGCGTTGCATCAGAAATAAACGTTATCCACTCAGCTCTTCCGAGCGTTGCATCCGAAATAAACTTTATCCACTCAGCTTTTATGAACGTTGCATCAGAAATAAACTTTATCCACTTAGCTCTTCTGAGCGTTGCATCAGAAATTAATTTATCCACACAGCTCTTATGAACGTTGCATCAGAAATAAACGTTATCCACTCAGCTCTTCTGAATGTTGCATCAGAAGTAAACTTTATCCACTCAGCTCTTCTGAATGTTGCATCAGAAATAAACTTTATCCACTCAGCTCTTCTGAATGTTGCATCACAAATAAACTTCATCCACTTAGCTCTTCTGAGCGTTGCATCAGAAATTAAATGATCCACTCAGCTCTTCTGAGCGTTGCATCAGAAATAAACTTTATCCACTCAGCTCTTCTGAGCGTTGCATCAGAAATAAACTTTATCCACTCAGCTCTTCTGAATGTTGCATCAGAAATAAACTTTATCCACTCAGCTCTTCTGAGCGTTGCATCAGAAATAAACGTTATCCACTCAGCTCTTCTGAATGTTGCATCAGAAATAAACTTTATCCACTCAGCTCTTCTGAACGTTGCATCAGAAATAAACTTTATCCACTTAGCACTTCTGAACGTTGCATCAGAAATAAACTTTATCCACTCAGCTCTTCTGAGCGTTGCATCAGAAATAAACGTTATCCACTCAGCTCTTCTGAATGTTGCATCAGAAATAGACTTTATCCACTCAGCTCTTCTGAACGTTGAATCAGAAATAAACTTTATCCACTTTTCTCTTCTGAACGTTGCATCAGAAATAAACTTTATCCACTCAGCTCTTCTGAGCATTTCATCCGAAATAAACGTTATCCACTCAGCTCTTCTGAATGTTGCATCAGAAATAAACTTTATCCACTCAGCTATTCTGAGCGTTGCATCAGAAATAAACGTTATCCACTCAGCTCTTCTAAACGTTGTATCAGAAATAAACTTTATCCACTCAGCTCTTCTGAATGTTGCATCACAAATAAACTTTATCCACTTAGCTCTTCTGAGCGTTGCATCAGAAATTAAATGATCCACTCAGCTCTTCTGAGCGTTGCATCAGAAATAAACTTTATCCACTCAGCTCTTCTGAGCGTTGCATCAGAAATAAACTTTATCCACTCAGCTCTTCTGAATGTTGCATCAGAAATAAACGTTATCCACTCAGCTCTTCTGAATGTTGCATCAGAAATAGACTTTATCCACTCAGCTCTTCTGAGCGTTGCATCAGAAATAAACTTTATCCACTCAGCTCTTCTAAACGTTGTATCAGAAATAAACGTTATCCACTCAGCTCTGCTGAACGTTCCATCAGAAATAAATTTTATCCACTCAGCTCTTCTGAATGTTGCATCAGAAGTAAACTTTATCCACTCAGCTCTTCTGAATGTTGCATCAGAAATAAACTTTATCCACTCAGCTATTCTGAGCGTTGCATCAGAAATAAACTTTATCCACTCAGCTCTTCTGAATGTTGCATCAGAAATAAACTTTATCCACTCAGCTATTCTGAGCGTTGCATCAGAAATAAACGTTATCCACTCAGCTCTTCTAAACGTTGTATCAGAAATAAACTTTATCCACTCAGCTCTTCTGAATGTTGCATCACAAATAAACTTTATCCACTTAGCTCTTCTGAGCGTTGCATCAGAAATTAAATGATCCACTCAGCTCTTCTGAGCGTTGCATCAGAAATTAAATGATCCACTCAGCTCTTCTGAGCGTTGCATCAGAAATAAACTTTATCCACTCAGCTCTTCTGAATGTTGCATCAGAAATAAACGTTATCCACTCAGCTCTTCTGAATGTTGCATCAGAAATAGACTTTATCCACTCAGCTCTTCTGAGCGTTGCATCAGAAATAAACTTTATCCACTCAGCTCTTCTAAACGTTGTATCAGAAATAAACGTTATCCACTCAGCTCTGCTGAACGTTCCATCAGAAATAAATTTTATCCACTCAGCTCTTCTGAATGTTGCATCAGAAATAAACTTTATCCACTCAGCTATTCTGAGCGTTGCATCAGAAATAAACTTTATCCACTCAGCTCTCCTGAATGTTGCATCAGAAATAAACTTTATCCACTCAGCTATTCTGAGCGTTGCATCAGAAATAAACGTTATCCACTCAGCTCTTCTAAACGTTGTATCAGAAATAAACGTTATCCACTCAGCTCTTCTGAATGTTGCATCAGAAATAAACTTTATCCACTCAGCTATTCTGAGCGTTGCATCAGAAATAAACGTTATCCACTCAGCTCTGCTGAACGTTCCATCAGAAATAAACGTTATCCACTCAGCTTTTCTGAGCATTGCATGAGAAATAAACTTTATCCACTCAGCTCTTCTGAGCATTGCATCAGAAATAAACTTTATCCACTCAGCTCTTCTGAATGTTGCATCAGAAATAAACGTTATCCACTCAGCTCTTCTGAATGTTGCATCAGAAATAGACTTTATCCACTCAGCTCTTCTGAACGTTGAATCAGAAATAAACTTAATCCACTTTTCTCTTCTGAACGTTGCATCAGAAATAAACTTTATCCACTCAGCTCTTCTGAGCATTTCATCCGAAATAAACGTTATCCACTCAGCTTTTCTGAGCGTTGCATCTGAAATAAACGTTATCCACTGAGCTCTTCTGAACGTTGCATCAGAAATAATTTTATCCACTCAGCTCTTCTGAGCATTGCATCAGAAATAAATTTTATCCACTCAGCTCTTCTGAACGTTTCATCAGAAATATAAATTATCCACTCAGCTCTTCTGAGCATTGCATCAGAAATATAGTTTATCCACTCAGCTCTTCTGAGTGTTGCATCAGAAACAAACTTGATCCACTCAGCTCTTCTGAATGTTGGATCGCAAATAAACTTTATCCACTCAGCTCTTCTGAGCGCTGCATCAGAATTAAACGTTATCCACTGAGCTCTTTTGAATGTTGCATCAGAAATAAACTTTATCCACTTAGCACTTCTGAGCGTTGCATCAGAAATTAATTTATCCATTCAGCTCTTCTGAGCGTTGCATCAGAAATAAACATTATCCACTCAGCTCTTCTGAACATTGCATCAGAAATAAACTTTATCCACTCAGCTCTTCTGAACGTTGCATCAGAAATAAACGTTATCCATTCAGCTATTCTGAGCGTTGCATCAGAAATAAACGTTATCCACTCAGCTCTGCTGAACGTTCCATCAGAAATAAACGTTATCCACTCAGCTTTTCTGAGCATTGCATGAGAAATAAACTTTATCCACTCAGCTCTTCTGAGCATTGCATCAGAAATAAACTTTATCCACTTAGCTCTTCTGAACGTTGCATCAGAAATAAACGTGATCCACTCAGCTCTTCTGAATGTTGCATCAGAAGTAAACTTTATCCACTCAGCTCTTCTGAATGTTGCATCAGAAATAAACTTTATCCACTCAGCTCTTCTGAATGTTGCATCACAAATAAACTTTATCCACTTAGCTCTTCTGAGCGTTGCATCAGAAATTAAATGATCCACTCAGCTCTTCTGAGCGTTGCATCAGAAATAAACTTCATCCACTCAGCTCTTCTGAGCGTTGCATCAGAAATAAAATTTATCCACTCAGCTCTTCTGAATGTTGCATCAGAAATAAACGTTATCCACTCAGCTCTTCTGAGCGTTGCATCAGAAATAAACTTTATCCACTCAGCTCTTCTGAACGTTGCATCAGAAATAAACTTTATCCACTCAGCTCTTCTGAACGTTGCATCAGAAATAAACTTTATCCACTTAGCACTTCTGAACGTTGCATCAGAAACAAACTTTGTCCACTCAGCTCTTCTGAATGTTGCATCACAAATAAACGTTATCCACTCAGCTCTTCTGAATGTTGCATCAGAAATAAACTTTATCCACTCAGCTCTCCTGAATGTTGCATCAGAAATAAACTTTATCCACTCAGCTATTCTGAGCGTTGCATCAGAAATAAACGTTATCCACTCAGCTCTTCTAAACGTTGTATCAGAAATAAACGTTATCCACTCAGCTCTTCTGAATGTTGCATCAGAAATAAACTTTATCCACTCAGCTATTCTGAGCGTTGCATCAGAAATAAACGTTATCCACTCAGCTCTTCTAAACGTTGTATCAGAAATAAACGTTATCCACTCAGCTCTGCTGAACGTTCCATCAGAAATAAACTTTATCCACTCAGCTCTTCTGAATGTTGCATCAGAAATAAACTTTATCCACTCAGCTCTTCTGAATGTTGCATCACAAATAAACTTTATCCACTTAGCTCTTCTGAGCGTTGCATCAGAAATTAAATGATCCACTCAGCTCTTCTGAGCGTTGCATCAGAAATAAACTTTATCCACTCAGCTCTTCTGAGCGTTGCATCAGAAATAAACTTTATCCACTCAGCTCTTCTGAGCATTTCATCCGAAATAAACGTTATCCACTCAGCTTTTCTGAGCGTTGCATCTGAAATAAACGTTATCCACTGAGCTCTTCTGAACGTTGCATCAGAAATAATTTTATCCACTCAGCTCTTCTGAGTATTGCATCAGAAATAAATTTTATCCACTCAGCTCTTCTGAACGTTTCATCAGAAATATAAATTATCCACTCAGCTCTTCTGAGCATTGCATCAGAAATATAGTTTATCCACTCAGCTCTTCTGAACGTTGCATCAGAAATAAACTTTATCCACTTAGCACTTCTGAACGTTGCATCAGAAACAAACTTTGTCCACTCAGCTCTTCTGAATGTTGCATCAGAAATAAACGTTATCCACTCAGCTCTTCTGAATGTTGCATCAGAAATAAACTTTATCCACTCAGCTCTCCTGAATGTTGCATCAGAAATAAACTTTATCCACTCAGCTATTCTGAGCGTTGCATCAGAAATAAACGTTATCCACTCAGCTCTTCTAAACGTTGTATCAGAAATAAACGTTATCCACTCAGCTCTTCTGAATGTTGCATCAGAAATAAACTTTATCCACTCAGCTATTCTGAGCGTTGCATCAGAAATAAACGTTATCCACTCAGCTCTTCTAAACGTTGTATCAGAAATAAACGTTATCCACTCAGCTCTGCTGAACGTTCCATCAGAAATAAACTTTATCCACTCAGCTCTTCTGAATGTTGCATCAGAAATAAACTTTATCCACTCAGCTCTTCTGAATGTTGCATCACAAATAAACTTTATCCACTTAGCTCTTCTGAGCGTTGCATCAGAAATTAAATGATCCACTCAGCTCTTCTGAGCGTTGCATCAGAAATAAACTTTATCCACTCAGCTCTTCTGAGCGTTGCATCAGAAATAAACTTTATCCACTCAGCTCTTCTGAATGTTGCATCAGAAATAAACGTTATCCACTCAGCTCTTCTGAATGTTGCATCAGAAATAGACTTTATCCACTCAGCTCTTCTGAGCGTTGCATCAGAAATAAACTTTATCCACTCAGCTCTTCTAAACGTTGTATCAGAAATAAACGTTATCCACTCAGCTCTGCTGAACGTTCCATCAGAAATAAATTTTATCCACTCAGCTCTTCTGAATGTTGCATCAGAAGTAAACTTTATCCACTCAGCTCTTCTGAATGTTGCATCAGAAATAAACTTTATCCACTCAGCTCTTCTGAATGTTGCATCAGAAATAAACTTTATCCACTCAGCTCTTCTGAGCGTTGCATCAGAAATAAACTTTATCCACTCAGCTCTTCTGAACGTTGCATCAGAAATAAACTTTATCCACTCAGCTCTTCTGAACGTTGCATCAGAAATAAACTTTATCCACTTAGCACTTCTGAACGTTGCATCAGAAACAAACTTTGTCCACTCAGCTCTTCTGAATGTTGCATCACAAATAAACGTTATCCACTCAGCTCTTCTGAATGTTGCATCAGAAATAAACTTTATCCACTCAGCTCTCCTGAATGTTGCATCAGAAATAAACTTTATCCACTCAGCTATTCTGAGCGTTGCATCAGAAATAAACGTTATCCACTCAGCTATTCTAAACGTTGTATCAGAAATAAACGTTATCCACTCAGCTCTGCTGAACGTTCCATCAGAAATAAATTTTATCCACTCAGCTCTTCTGAATGTTGCATCAGAAGTAAACTTTATCCACTCAGCTCTTCTGAATGTTGCATCAGAAATAAACTTTATCCACTCAGCTCTTCTGAATGTTGCATCACAAATAAACTTTATCCACTTAGCTCTTCTGAGCCTTGCATCAGAAATTAAATGATCCACTCAGCTATTCTGAGCGTTGCATCAGAAATAAACGTTATCCACTGAGCTCTTCTGAGCGTTGCATCAGAAATAAACGTTATCCACTCAGCTCTTCCGAGCGTTGCATCCGAAATAAACTTTATCCACTCAGCTTTTATGAACGTTGCATCAGAAATAAACTTTATCCACTTAGCTCTTCTGAGCGTTGCATCAGAAATTAATTTATCCACACAGCTCTTATGAACGTTGCATCAGAAATAAACGTTATCCACTCAGCTCTTCTGAATGTTGCATCAGAAGTAAACTTTATCCACTCAGCTCTTCTGAATGTTGCATCAGAAATAAACTTTATCCACTCAGCTCTTCTGAATGTTGCATCACAAATAAACTTCATCCACTTAGCTCTTCTGAGCGTTGCATCAGAAATTAAATGATCCACTCAGCTCTTCTGAGCGTTGCATCAGAAATAAACTTTATCCACTCAGCTCTTCTGAGCGTTGCATCAGAAATAAACTTTATCCACTCAGCTCTTCTGAATGTTGCATCAGAAATAAACTTTATCCACTCAGCTCTTCTGAGCGTTGCATCAGAAATAAACGTTATCCACTCAGCTCTTCTGAACGTTGCATCAGAAATAAACTTTATCCACTCAGCTCTTCTGAACGTTGCATCAGAAATAAACTTTATCCACTTAGCACTTCTGAACGTTGCATCAGAAATAAACTTTATCCACTCAGCTCTTCTGAGCGTTGCATCAGAAATAAACGTTATCCACTCAGCTCTTCTGAATGTTGCATCAGAAATAGACTTTATCCACTCAGCTCTTCTGAACGTTGAATCAGAAATAAACTTTATCCACTTTTCTCTTCTGAACGTTGCATCAGAAATAAACTTTATCCACTCAGTTCTTCTGAGCATTTCATCCGAAATAAACGTTATCCACTCAGCTCTTCTGAATGTTGCATCAGAAATAAACTTTATCCACTCAGCTATTCTGAGCGTTGCATCAGAAATAAACGTTATCCACTCAGCTCTTCTAAACGTTGTATCAGAAATAAACTTTATCCACTCAGCTCTTCTGAATGTTGCATCACAAATAAACTTTATCCACTTAGCTCTTCTGAGCGTTGCATCAGAAATTAAATGATCCACTCAGCTCTTCTGAGCGTTGCATCAGAAATAAACTTTATCCACTCAGCTCTTCTGAGCGTTGCATCAGAAATAAACTTTATCCACTCAGCTCTTCTGAATGTTGCATCAGAAATAAACGTTATCCACTCAGCTCTTCTGAATGTTGCATCAGAAATAGACTTTATCCACTCAGCTCTTCTGAGCGTTGCATCAGAAATAAACTTTATCCACTCAGCTCTTCTAAACGTTGTATCAGAAATAAACGTTATCCACTCAGCTCTGCTGAACGTTCCATCAGAAATAAATTTTATCCACTCAGCTCTTCTGAATGTTGCATCAGAAGTAAACTTTATCCACTCAGCTCTTCTGAATGTTGCATCAGAAATAAACTTTATCCACTCAGCTATTCTGAGCGTTGCATCAGAAATAAACTTTATCCACTCAGCTCTCCTGAATGTTGCATCAGAAATAAACTTTATCCACTCAGCTATTCTGAGCGTTGCATCAGAAATAAACGTTATCCACTCAGCTCTTCTAAACGTTGTATCAGAAATAAACGTTATCCACTCAGCTCTTCTGAATGTTGCATCAGAAATAAACTTTATCCACTCAGCTATTCTGAGCGTTGCATCAGAAATAAACGTTATCCACTCAGCTCTGCTGAACGTTCCATCAGAAATAAACGTTATCCACTCAGCTTTTCTGAGCATTGCATGAGAAATAAACTTTATCCACTCAGCTCTTCTGAGCATTGCATCAGAAATAAACTTTATCCACTCAGCTCTTCTGAATGTTGCATCAGAAATAAACGTTATCCACTCAGCTCTTCTGAATGTTGCATCAGAAATAGACTTTATCCACTCAGCTCTTCTGAACGTTGAATCAGAAATAAACTTAATCCACTTTTCTCTTCTGAACGTTGCATCAGAAATAAACTTTATCCACTCAGCTCTTCTGAGCATTTCATCCGAAATAAACGTTATCCACTCAGCTTTTCTGAGCGTTGCATCTGAAATAAACGTTATCCACTGAGCTCTTCTGAACGTTGCATCAGAAATAATTTTATCCACTCAGCTCTTCTGAGCATTGCATCAGAAATAAATTTTATCCACTCAGCTCTTCTGAACGTTTCATCAGAAATATAAATTATCCACTCAGCTCTTCTGAGCATTGCATCAGAAATATAGTTTATCCACTCAGCTCTTCTGAGTGTTGCATCAGAAACAAACTTGATCCACTCAGCTCTTCTGAATGTTGGATCGCAAATAAACTTTATCCACTCAGCTCTTCTGAGCGCTGCATCAGAATTAAACGTTATCCACTGAGCTCTTTTGAATGTTGCATCAGAAATAAACTTTATCCACTTAGCACTTCTGAGCGTTGCATCAGAAATTAATTTATCCATTCAGCTCTTCTGAGCGTTGCATCAGAAATAAACATTATCCACTCAGCTCTTCTGAACATTGCATCAGAAATAAACTTTATCCACTCAGCTCTTCTGAACGTTGCATCAGAAATAAACGTTATCCATTCAGCTATTCTGAGCGTTGCATCAGAAATAAACGTTATCCACTCAGCTCTGCTGAACGTTCCATCAGAAATAAACGTTATCCACTCAGCTTTTCTGAGCATTGCATGAGAAATAAGCTTTATCCACTCAGCTCTTCTGAGCATTGCATCAGAAATAAACTTTATCCACTTAGCTCTTCTGAACGTTGCATCAGAAATAAACGTGATCCACTCAGCTCTTCTGAATGTTGCATCAGAAGTAAACTTTATCCACTCAGCTCTTCTGAATGTTGCATCAGAAATAAACTTTATCCACTCAGCTCTTCTGAATGTTGCATCACAAATAAACTTTATCCACTTAGCTCTTCTGAGCGTTGCATCAGAAATTAAATGATCCACTCAGCTCTTCTGAGCGTTGCATCAGAAATAAACTTCATCCACTCAGCTCTTCTGAGCGTTGCATCAGAAATAAAATTTATCCACTCAGCTCTTCTGAATGTTGCATCAGAAATAAACGTTATCCACTCAGCTCTTCTGAGCGTTGCATCAGAAATAAACTTTATCCACTCAGCTCTTCTGAACGTTGCATCAGAAATAAACTTTATCCACTCAGCTCTTCTGAACGTTGCATCAGAAATAAACTTTATCCACTTAGCACTTCTGAACGTTGCATCAGAAACAAACTTTGTCCACTCAGCTCTTCTGAATGTTGCATCACAAATAAACGTTATCCACTCAGCTCTTCTGAATGTTGCATCAGAAATAAACTTTATCCACTCAGCTCTCCTGAATGTTGCATCAGAAATAAACTTTATCCACTCAGCTATTCTGAGCGTTGCATCAGAAATAAACGTTATCCACTCAGCTCTTCTAAACGTTGTATCAGAAATAAACGTTATCCACTCAGCTCTTCTGAATGTTGCATCAGAAATAAACTTTATCCACTCAGCTATTCTGAGCGTTGCATCAGAAATAAACGTTATCCACTCAGCTCTTCTAAACGTTGTATCAGAAATAAACGTTATCCACTCAGCTCTGCTGAACGTTCCATCAGAAATAAACTTTATCCACTCAGCTCTTCTGAATGTTGCATCAGAAATAAACTTTATCCACTCAGCTCTTCTGAATGTTGCATCACAAATAAACTTTATCCACTTAGCTCTTCTGAGCGTTGCATCAGAAATTAAATGATCCACTCAGCTCTTCTGAGCGTTGCATCAGAAATAAACTTTATCCACTCAGCTCTTCTGAGCGTTGCATCAGAAATAAACTTTATCCACTCAGCTCTTCTGAATGTTGCATCAGAAATAAACGTTATCCACTCAGCTCTTCTGAACATTGCATCAGAAATAAACTTTATCCACTCAGCTCTTCTGAACGTTGCATCAGAAATAAACGTTATCCATTCAGCTATTCTGAGCGTTGCATCAGAAATAAACGTTATCCACTCAGCTCTGCTGAACGTTCCATCAGAAATAAACGTTATCCACTCAGCTTTTCTGAGCATTGCATGAGAAATAAACTTTATCCACTCAGCTCTTCTGAGCATTGCATCAGAAATAAACTTTATCCACTCAGCTCTTCTGAATGTTGCATCAGAAATAAACGTTATCCACTCAGCTCTTCTGAATGTTGCATCAGAAATAGACTTTATCCACTCAGCTCTTCTGAACGTTGAATCAGAAATAAACTTAATCCACTTTTCTCTTCTGAACGTTGCATCAGAAATAAACTTTATCCACTCAGCTCTTCTGAGCATTTCATCCGAAATAAACGTTATCCACTCAGCTTTTCTGAGCGTTGCATCTGAAATAAACGTTATCCACTGAGCTCTTCTGAACGTTGCATCAGAAATAATTTTATCCACTCAGCTCTTCTGAGCATTGCATCAGAAATAAATTTTATCCACTCAGCTCTTCTGAACGTTTCATCAGAAATATAAATTATCCACTCAGCTCTTCTGAGCATTGCATCAGAAATATAGTTTATCCACTCAGCTCTTCTGAGTGTTGCATCAGAAACAAACTTGATCCACTCAGCTCTTCTGAATGTTGGATCGCAAATAAACTTTATCCACTCAGCTCTTCTGAGCGCTGCATCAGAATTAAACGTTATCCACTGAGCTCTTTTGAATGTTGCATCAGAAATAAACTTTATCCACTTAGCACTTCTGAGCGTTGCATCAGAAATTAATTTATCCATTCAGCTCTTCTGAGCGTTGCATCAGAAATAAACATTATCCACTCAGCTCTTCTGAACATTGCATCAGAAATAAACTTTATCCACTCAGCTCTTCTGAACGTTGCATCAGAAATAAACGTTATCCATTCAGCTATTCTGAGCGTTGCATCAGAAATAAACGTTATCCACTCAGCTCTGCTGAACGTTCCATCAGAAATAAACGTTATCCACTCAGCTTTTCTGAGCATTGCATGAGAAATAAACTTTATCCACTCAGCTCTTCTGAGCATTGCATCAGAAATAAACTTTATCCACTTAGCTCTTCTGAACGTTGCATCAGAAATAAACGTGATCCACTCAGCTCTTCTGAATGTTGCATCAGAAGTAAACTTTATCCACTCAGCTCTTCTGAATGTTGCATCAGAAATAAACTTTATCCACTCAGCTCTTCTGAATGTTGCATCACAAATAAACTTTATCCACTTAGCTCTTCTGAGCGTTGCATCAGAAATTAAATGATCCACTCAGCTCTTCTGAGCGTTGCATCAGAAATAAACTTCATCCACTCAGCTCTTCTGAGCGTTGCATCAGAAATAAAATTTATCCACTCAGCTCTTCTGAATGTTGCATCAGAAATAAACGTTATCCACTCAGCTCTTCTGAGCGTTGCATCAGAAATAAACTTTATCCACTCAGCTCTTCTGAACGTTGCATCAGAAATAAACTTTATCCACTCAGCTCTTCTGAACGTTGCATCAGAAATAAACTTTATCCACTTAGCACTTCTGAACGTTGCATCAGAAACAAACTTTGTCCACTCAGCTCTTCTGAATGTTGCATCAGAAATAACCGTTATCCACTCAGCTCTTCTGAATGTTGCATCAGAAATAAACTTTATCCACTCAGCTCTCCTGAATGTTGCATCAGAAATAAACTTTATCCACTCAGCTATTCTGAGCGTTGCATCAGAAATAAACGTTATCCACTCAGCTCTTCTAAACGTTGTATCAGAAATAAACGTTATCCACTCAGCTCTTCTGAATGTTGCATCAGAAATAAACTTTATCCACTCAGCTATTCTGAGCGTTGCATCAGAAATAAACGTTATCCACTCAGCTCTTCTAAACGTTGTATCAGAAATAAACGTTATCCACTCAGCTCTGCTGAACGTTCCATCAGAAATAAACTTTATCCACTCAGCTCTTCTGAATGTTGCATCAGAAATAAACTTTATCCACTCAGCTCTTCTGAATGTTGCATCACAAATAAACTTTATCCACTTAGCTCTTCTGAGCGTTGCATCAGAAATTAAATGATCCACTCAGCTCTTCTGAGCGTTGCATCAGAAATAAACTTTATCCACTCAGCTCTTCTGAGCGTTGCATCAGAAATAAACTTTATCCACTCAGCTCTTCTGAATGTTGCATCAGAAATAAACGTTATCCACTCAGCTCTTCTGAATGTTGCATCAGAAATAGACTTTATCCACTCAGCTCTTCTGAGCGTTGCATCAGAAATAAACTTTATCCACTCAGCTCTTCTAAACGTTGTATCAGAAATAAACGTTATCCACTCAGCTCTGCTGAACGTTCCATCAGAAATAAATTTTATCCACTCAGCTCTTCTGAATGTTGCATCAGAAGTAAACTTTATCCACTCAGCTCTTCTGAATGTTGCATCAGAAATAAACTTTATCCACTCAGCTCTTCTGAATGTTGAATCAGAAATAAACTTTATCCACTCAGCTCTTCTGAGCGTTGCATCAGAAATAAACTTTATCCACTCAGCTCTTCTGAACGTTGCATCAGAAATAAACTTTATCCACTCAGCTCTTCTGAACGTTGCATCAGAAATAAACTTTATCCACTTAGCACTTCTGAACGTTGCATCAGAAACAAACTTTGTCCACTCATCTCTTCTGAATGTTGCATCACAAATAAACGTTATCCACTCAGCTCTTCTGAATGTTGCATCAGAAATAAACTTTATCCACTCAGCTCTCCTGAATGTTGCATCAGAAATAAACTTTATCCACTCAGCTATTCTGAGCGTTGCATCAGAAATAAACGTTATCCACTCAGCTCTTCTAAACGTTGTATCAGAAATAAACGTTATCCACTCAGCTCTGCTGAACGTTCCATCAGAAATAAATTTTATCCACTCAGCTCTTCTGAATGTTGCATCAGAAGTAAACTTTATCCACTCAGCTCTTCTGAATGTTGCATCAGAAATAAACTTTATCCACTCAGCTCTTCTGAATGTTGCATCACAAATAAACTTTATCCACTTAGCTCTTCTGAGCCTTGCATCAGAAATTAAATGATCCACTCAGCTATTCTGAGCGTTGCATCAGAAATAAACGTTATCCACTGAGCTCTTCTGAGCGTTGCATCAGAAATAAACGTTATCCACTCAGCTCTTCCGAGCGTTGCATCCGAAATAAACTTTATCCACTCAGCTTTTATGAACGTTGCATCAGAAATAAACTTTATCCACTTAGCTCTTCTGAGCGTTGCATCAGAAATTAATTTATCCACACAGCTCTTATGAACGTTGCATCAGAAATAAACGTTATCCACTCAGCTCTTCTGAATGTTGCATCAGAAGTAAACTTTATCCACTCAGCTCTTCTGAATGTTGCATCAGAAATAAACTTTATCCACTCAGCTCTTCTGAATGTTGCATCACAAATAAACTTCATCCACTTAGCTCTTCTGAGCGTTGCATCAGAAATTAAATGATCCACTCAGCTCTTCTGAGCGTTGCATCAGAAATAAACTTTATCCACTCAGCTCTTCTGAGCGTTGCATCAGAAATAAACTTTATCCACTCAGCTCTTCTGAATGTTGCATCAGAAATAAACTTTATCCACTCAGCTCTTCTGAGCGTTGCATCAGAAATAAACGTTATCCACTCAGCTCTTCTGAACGTTGCATCAGAAATAAACTTTATCCACTCAGCTCTTCTGAACGTTGCATCAGAAATAAACTTTATCCACTTAGCACTTCTGAACGTTGCATCAGAAATAAACTTTATCCACTCAGCTCTTCTGAGCGTTGCATCAGAAATAAACGTTATCCACTCAGCTCTTCTGAATGTTGCATCAGAAATAGACTTTATCCACTCAGCTCTTCTGAACGTTGAATCAGAAATAAACTTTATCCACTTTTCTCTTCTGAACGTTGCATCAGAAATAAACTTTATCCACTCAGCTCTTCTGAGCATTTCATCCGAAATAAACGTTATCCACTCAGCTCTTCTGAATGTTGCATCAGAAATAAACTTTATCCACTCAGCTATTCTGAGCGTTGCATCAGAAATAAACGTTATCCACTCAGCTCTTCTAAACGTTGTATCAGAAATAAACTTTATCCACTCAGCTCTTCTGAATGTTGCATCACAAATAAACTTTATCCACTTAGCTCTTCTGAGCGTTGCATCAGAAATTAAATGATCCACTCAGCTCTTCTGAGCGTTGCATCAGAAATAAACTTTATCCACTCAGCTCTTCTGAGCGTTGCATCAGAAATAAACTTTATCCACTCAGCTCTTCTGAATGTTGCATCAGAAATAAACGTTATCCACTCAGCTCTTCTGAATGTTGCATCAGAAATAGACTTTATCCACTCAGCTCTTCTGAGCGTTGCATCAGAAATAAACTTTATCCACTCAGCTCTTCTAAACGTTGTATCAGAAATAAACGTTATCCACTCAGCTCTGCTGAACGTTCCATCAGAAATAAATTTTATCCACTCAGCTCTTCTGAATGTTGCATCAGAAGTAAACTTTATCCACTCAGCTCTTCTGAATGTTGCATCAGAAATAAACTTTATCCACTCAGCTATTCTGAGCGTTGCATCAGAAATAAACTTTATCCACTCAGCTCTCCTGAATGTTGCATCAGAAATAAACTTTATCCACTCAGCTATTCTGAGCGTTGCATCAGAAATAAACGTTATCCACTCAGCTCTTCTAAACGTTGTATCAGAAATAAACGTTATCCACTCAGCTCTTCTGAATGTTGCATCAGAAATAAACTTTATCCACTCAGCTATTCTGAGCGTTGCATCAGAAATAAACGTTATCCACTCAGCTCTGCTGAACGTTCCATCAGAAATAAACGTTATCCACTCAGCTTTTCTGAGCATTGCATGAGAAATAAACTTTATCCACTCAGCTCTTCTGAGCATTGCATCAGAAATAAACTTTATCCACTCAGCTCTTCTGAATGTTGCATCAGAAATAAACGTTATCCACTCAGCTCTTCTGAATGTTGCATCAGAAATAGACTTTATCCACTCAGCTCTTCTGAACGTTGAATCAGAAATAAACTTAATCCACTTTTCTCTTCTGAACGTTGCATCAGAAATAAACTTTATCCACTCAGCTCTTCTGAGCATTTCATCCGAAATAAACGTTATCCACTCAGCTTTTCTGAGCGTTGCATCTGAAATAAACGTTATCCACTGAGCTCTTCTGAACGTTGCATCAGAAATAATTTTATCCACTCAGCTCTTCTGAGCATTGCATCAGAAATAAATTTTATCCACTCAGCTCTTCTGAACGTTTCATCAGAAATATAAATTATCCACTCAGCTCTTCTGAGCATTGCATCAGAAATATAGTTTATCCACTCAGCTCTTCTGAGTGTTGCATCAGAAACAAACTTGATCCACTCAGCTCTTCTGAATGTTGGATCGCAAATAAACTTTATCCACTCAGCTCTTCTGAGCGCTGCATCAGAATTAAACGTTATCCACTGAGCTCTTTTGAATGTTGCATCAGAAATAAACTTTATCCACTTAGCACTTCTGAGCGTTGCATCAGAAATTTATTTATCCATTAGGCTCTTCTGAGCGTTGCATCAGAAATAAACATTATCCACTCAGCTCTTCTGAACATTGCATCAGAAATAAACTTTATCCACTCAGCTCTTCTGAACGTTGCATCAGAAATAAACGTTATCCATTCAGCTATTCTGAGCGTTGCATCAGAAATAAACGTTATCCACTCAGCTCTGCTGAACGTTCCATCAGAAATAAACGTTATCCACTCAGCTTTTCTGAGCATTGCATGAGAAATAAACTTTATCCACTCAGCTCTTCTGAGCATTGCATCAGAAATAAACTTTATCCACTTAGCTCTTCTGAACGTTGCATCAGAAATAAACGTGATCCACTCAGCTCTTCTGAATGTTGCATCAGAAGTAAACTTTATCCACTCAGCTCTTCTGAATGTTGCATCAGAAATAAACTTTATCCACTCAGCTCTTCTGAATGTTGCATCACAAATAAACTTTATCCACTTAGCTCTTCTGAGCGTTGCATCAGAAATTAAATGATCCACTCAGCTCTTCTGAGCGTTGCATCAGAAATAAACTTCATCCACTCAGCTCTTCTGAGCGTTGCATCAGAAATAAAATTTATCCACTCAGCTCTTCTGAATGTTGCATCAGAAATAAACGTTATCCACTCAGCTCTTCTGAGCGTTGCATCAGAAATAAACTTTATCCACTCAGCTCTTCTGAACGTTGCATCAGAAATAAACTTTATCCACTCAGCTCTTCTGAACGTTGCATCAGAAATAAACTTTATCCACTTAGCACTTCTGAACGTTGCATCAGAAACAAACTTTGTCCACTCAGCTCTTCTGAATGTTGCATCACAAATAAACGTTATCCACTCAGCTCTTCTGAATGTTGCATCAGAAATAAACTTTATCCACTCAGCTCTCCTGAATGTTGCATCAGAAATAAACTTTATCCACTCAGCTATTCTGAGAGTTGCATCAGAAATAAACGTTATCCACTCAGCTCTTCTAAACGTTGTATCAGAAATAAACGTTATCCACTCAGCTCTTCTGAATGTTGCATCAGAAATAAACTTTATCCACTCAGCTATTCTGAGCGTTGCATCAGAAATAAACGTTATCCACTCAGCTCTTCTAAACGTTGTATCAGAAATAAACGTTATCCACTCAGCTCTGCTGAACGTTCCATCAGAAATAAACTTTATCCACTCAGCTCTTCTGAATGTTGCATCAGAAATAAACTTTATCCACTCAGCTCTTCTGAATGTTGCATCACAAATAAACTTTATCCACTTAGCTCTTCTGAGCGTTGCATCAGAAATTAAATGATCCACTCAGCTCTTCTGAGCGTTGCATCAGAAATAAACTTTATCCACTCAGCTCTTCTGAGCGTTGCATCAGAAATAAACTTTATCCACTCAGCTCTTCTGAGCATTTCATCCGAAATAAACGTTATCCACTCAGCTCTTCTGAGCGTTGCATCTGAAATAAACGTTATCCACTGAGCTCTTCTGAACGTTGCATCAGAAATAATTTTATCCACTCAGCTCTTCTGAGTATTGCATCAGAAATAAATTTTATCCACTCAGCTCTTCTGAACGTTTCATCAGAAATATAAATTATCCACTCAGCTCTTCTGAGCATTGCATCAGAAATATAGTTTATCCACTCAGCTCTTCTGAACGTTGCATCAGAAATAAACTTTATCCACTTAGCACTTCTGAACGTTGCATCAGAAACAAACTTTGTCCACTCAGCTCTTCTGAATGTTGCATCAGAAATAAACGTTATCCACTCAGCTCTTCTGAATGTTGCATCAGAAATAAACTTTATCCACTCAGCTCTCCTGAATGTTGCATCAGAAATAAACTTTATCCACTCAGCTATTCTGAGCGTTGCATCAGAAATAAACGTTATCCACTCAGCTCTTCTAAACGTTGTATCAGAAATAAACGTTATCCACTCAGCTCTTCTGAATGTTGCATCAGAAATAAACTTTATCCACTCAGCTATTCTGAGCGTTGCATCAGAAATAAACGTTATCCACTCAGCTCTTCTAAACGTTGTATCAGAAATAAACGTTATCCACTCAGCTCTGCTGAACGTTCCATCAGAAATAAACTTTATCCACTCAGCTCTTCTGAATGCTGCATCAGAAATAAACTTTATCCACTCAGCTCTTCTGAATGTTGCATCACAAATAAACTTTATCCACTTAGCTCTTCTGAGCGTTGCATCAGAAATTAAATGATCCACTCAGCTCTTCTGAGCGTTGCATCAGAAATAAACTTTATCCACTCAGCTCTTCTGAGCGTTGCATCAGAAATAAACTTTATCCACTCAGCTCTTCTGAATGTTGCATCAGAAATAAACGTTATCCACTCAGCTCTTCTGAATGTTGCATCAGAAATAGACTTTATCCACTCAGCTCTTCTGAGCGTTGCATCAGAAATAAACTTTATCCACTCAGCTCTTCTAAACGTTGTATCAGAAATAAACGTTATCCACTCAGCTCTGCTGAACGTTCCATCAGAAATAAATTTTATCCACTCAGCTCTTCTGAATGTTGCATCAGAAGTAAACTTTATCCACTCAGCTCTTCTGAATGTTGCATCAGAAATAAACTTTATCCACTCAGCTCTTCTGAATGTTGCATCAGAAATAAACTTTATCCACTCAGCTCTTCTGAGCGTTGCATCAGAAATAAACTTTATCCACTCAGCTCTTCTGAACGTTGCATCAGAAATAAACTTTATCCACTCAGCTCTTCTGAACGTTGCATCAGAAATAAACTTTATCCACTTAGCACTTCTGAACGTTGCATCAGAAACAAACTTTGTCCACTCAGCTCTTCTGAATGTTGCATCACAAATAAACGTTATCCACTCAGCTCTTCTGAATGTTGCATCAGAAATAAACTTTATCCACTCAGCTCTCCTGAATGTTGCATCAGAAATAAACTTTATCCACTCAGCTATTCTGAGCGTTGCATCAGAAATAAACGTTATCCACTCAGCTCTTCTAAACGTTGTATCAGAAATAAACGTTATCCACTCAGCTCTGCTGAACGTTCCATCAGAAATAAATTTTATCCACTCAGCTCTTCTGAATGTTGCATCAGAAGTAAACTTTATCCACTCAGCTCTTCTGAATGTTGCATCAGAAATAAACTTTATCCACTCAGCTCTTCTGAATGTTGCATCACAAATAAACTTTATCCACTTAGCTCTTCTGAGCCTTGCATCAGAAATTAAATGATCCACTCAGCTATTCTGAGCGTTGCATCAGAAATAAACGTTATCCACTGAGCTCTTCTGAGCGTTGCATCAGAAATAAACGTTATCCACTCAGCTCTTCCGAGCGTTGCATCCGAAATAAACTTTATCCACTCAGCTTTTATGAACGTTGCATCAGAAATAAACTTTATCCACTTAGCTCTTCTGAGCGTTGCATCAGAAATTAATTTATCCACACAGCTCTTATGAACGTTGCATCAGAAATAAACGTTATCCACTCAGCTCTTCTGAATGTTGCATCAGAAGTAAACTTTATCCACTCAGCTCTTCTGAATGTTGCATCAGAAATAAACTTTATCCACTCAGCTCTTCTGAATGTTGCATCACAAATAAACTTCATCCACTTAGCTCTTCTGAGCGTTGCATCAGAAATTAAATGATCCACTCAGCTCTTCTGAGCGTTGCATCAGAAATAAACTTTATCCACTCAGCTCTTCTGAGCGTTGCATCAGAAATAAACTTTATCCACTCAGCTCTTCTGAATGTTGCATCAGAAATAAACTTTATCCACTCAGCTCTTCTGAGCGTTGCATCAGAAATAAACGTTATCCACTCAGCTCTTCTGAACGTTGCATCAGAAATAAACTTTATCCACTCAGCTCTTCTGAACGTTGCATCAGAAATAAACTTTATCCACTTAGCACTTCTGAACGTTGCATCAGAAATAAACTTTATCCACTCAGCTCTTCTGAGCGTTGCATCAGAAATAAACGTTATCCACTCAGCTCTTCTGAATGTTGCATCAGAAATAGACTTTATCCACTCAGCTCTTCTGAACGTTGAATCAGAAATAAACTTTATCCACTTTTCTCTTCTGAACGTTGCATCAGAAATAAACTTTATCCACTCAGCTCTTCTGAGCATTTCATCCGAAATAAACGTTATCCACTCAGCTCTTCTGAATGTTGCATCAGAAATAAACTTTATCCACTCAGCTATTCTGAGCGTTGCATCAGAAATAAACGTTATCCACTCAGCTCTTCTAAACGTTGTATCAGAAATAAACTTTATCCACTCAGCTCTTCTGAATGTTGCATCACAAATAAACTTTATCCACTTAGCTCTTCTGAGCGTTGCATCAGAAATTAAATGATCCACTCAGCTCTTCTGAGCGTTGCATCAGAAATAAACTTTATCCACTCAGCTCTTCTGAGCGTTGCATCAGAAATAAACTTTATCCACTCAGCTCTTCTGAATGTTGCATCAGAAATAAACGTTATCCACTCAGCTCTTCTGAATGTTGCATCAGAAATAGACTTTATCCACTCAGCTCTTCTGAGCGTTGCATCAGAAATAAACTTTATCCACTCAGCTCTTCTAAACGTTGTATCAGAAATAAACGTTATCCACTCAGCTCTGCTGAACGTTCCATCAGAAATAAATTTTATCCACTCAGCTCTTCTGAATGTTGCATCAGAAGTAAACTTTATCCACTCAGCTCTTCTGAATGTTGCATCAGAAATAAACTTTATCCACTCAGCTATTCTGAGCGTTGCATCAGAAATAAACTTTATCCACTCAGCTCTCCTGAATGTTGCATCAGAAATAAACTTTATCCACTCAGCTATTCTGAGCGTTGCATCAGAAATAAACGTTATCCACTCAGCTCTTCTAAACGTTGTATCAGAAATAAACGTTATCCACTCAGCTCTTCTGAATGTTGCATCAGAAATAAACTTTATCCACTCAGCTATTCTGAGCGTTGCATCAGAAATAAACGTTATCCACTCAGCTCTGCTGAACGTTCCATCAGAAATAAACGTTATCCACTCAGCTTTTCTGAGCATTGCATGAGAAATAAACTTTATCCACTCAGCTCTTCTGAGCATTGCATCAGAAATAAACTTTATCCACTCAGCTCTTCTGAATGTTGCATCAGAAATAAACGTTATCCACTCAGCTCTTCTGAATGTTGCATCAGAAATAGACTTTATCCACTCAGCTCTTCTGAACGTTGAATCAGAAATAAACTTAATCCACTTTTCTCTTCTGAACGTTGCATCAGAAATAAACTTTATCCACTCAGCTCTTCTGAGCATTTCATCCGAAATAAACGTTATCCACTCAGCTTTTCTGAGCGTTGCATCTGAAATAAACGTTATCCACTGAGCTCTTCTGAACGTTGCATCAGAAATAATTTTATCCACTCAGCTCTTCTGAGCATTGCATCAGAAATAAATTTTATCCACTCAGCTCTTCTGAACGTTTCATCAGAAATATAAATTATCCACTCAGCTCTTCTGAGCATTGCATCAGAAATATAGTTTATCCACTCAGCTCTTCTGAGTGTTGCATCAGAAACAAACTTGATCCACTCAGCTCTTCTGAATGTTGGATCGCAAATAAACTTTATCCACTCAGCTCTTCTGAGCGCTGCATCAGAATTAAACGTTATCCACTGAGCTCTTTTGAATGTTGCATCAGAAATAAACTTTATCCACTTAGCACTTCTGAGCGTTGCATCAGAAATTAATTTATCCATTCAGCTCTTCTGAGCGTTGCATCAGAAATAAACATTATCCACTCAGCTCTTCTGAACATTGCATCAGAAATAAACTTTATCCACTCAGCTCTTCTGAACGTTGCATCAGAAATAAACGTTATCCATTCAGCTATTCTGAGCGTTGCATCAGAAATAAACGTTATCCACTCAGCTCTGCTGAACGTTCCATCAGAAATAAACGTTATCCACTCAGCTTTTCTGAGCATTGCATGAGAAATAAACTTTATCCACTCAGCTCTTCTGAGCATTGCATCAGAAATAAACTTTATCCACTTAGCTCTTCTGAACGTTGCATCAGAAATAAACGTGATCCACTCAGCTCTTCTGAATGTTGCATCAGAAGTAAACTTTATCCACTCAGCTCTTCTGAATGTTGCATCAGAAATAAACTTTATCCACTCAGCTCTTCTGAATGTTGCATCACAAATAAACTTTATCCACTTAGCTCTTCTGAGCGTTGCATCAGAAATTAAATGATCCACTCAGCTCTTCTGAGCGTTGCATCAGAAATAAACTTCATCCACTCAGCTCTTCTGAGCGTTGCATCAGAAATAAAATTTATCCACTCAGCTCTTCTGAATGTTGCATCAGAAATAAACGTTATCCACTCAGCTCTTCTGAGCGTTGCATCAGAAATAAACTTTATCCACTCAGCTCTTCTGAACGTTGCATCAGAAATAAACTTTATCCACTCAGCTCTTCTGAACGTTGCATCAGAAATAAACTTTATCCACTTAGCACTTCTGAACGTTGCATCAGAAACAAACTTTGTCCACTCAGCTCTTCTGAATGTTGCATCACAAATAAACGTTATCCACTCAGCTCTTCTGAATGTTGCATCAGAAATAAACTTTATCCACTCAGCTCTCCTGAATGTTGCATCAGAAATAAACTTTATCCACTCAGCTATTCTGAGCGTTGCATCAGAAATAAACGTTATCCACTCAGCTCTTCTAAACGTTGTATCAGAAATAAACGTTATCCACTCAGCTCTTCTGAATGTTGCATCAGAAATAAACTTTATCCACTCAGCTATTCTGAGCGTTGCATCAGAAATAAACGTTATCCACTCAGCTCTTCTAAACGTTGTATCAGAAATAAACGTTATCCACTCAGCTCTGCTGAACGTTCCATCAGAAATAAACTTTATCCACTCAGCTCTTCTGAATGTTGCATCAGAAATAAACTTTATCCACTCAGCTCTTCTGAATGTTGCATCACAAATAAACTTTATCCACTTAGCTCTTCTGAGCGTTGCATCAGAAATTAAATGATCCACTCAGCTCTTCTGAGCGTTGCATCAGAAATAAACTTTATCCACTCAGCTCTTCTGAGCGTTGCATCAGAAATAAACTTTATCCACTCAGCTCTTCTGAATGTTGCATCAGAAATAAACGTTATCCACTCAGCTCTTCTGAATGTTGCATCAGAAATAGACTTTATCCACTCAGCTCTTCTGAACGTTGAATCAGAAATAAACTTAATCCACTTTTCTCTTCTGAACGTTGCATCAGAAATAAACTTTATCCACTCAGCTCTTCTGAGCATTTCATCCGAAATAAACGTTATCCACTCAGCTTTTCTGAGCGTTGCATCTGAAATAAACGTTATCCACTGAGCTCTTCTGAACGTTGCATCAGAAATAATTTTATCCACTCAGCTCTTCTGAGCATTGTATCAGAAATAAATTTTATCCACTCAGCTCTTCTGAACGTTTCATCAGAAATATAAATTATCCACTCAGCTCTTCTGAGCATTGCATCAGAAATATAGTTTATCCACTCAGCTCTTCTGAGTGTTGCATCAGAAACAAACTTGATCCACTCAGCTCTTCTGAATGTTGGATCGCAAATAAACTTTATCCACTCAGCTCTTCTGAGCGCTGCATCAGAATTAAACGTTATCCACTGAGCTCTTTTGAATGTTGCATCAGAAATAAACTTTATCCACTTAGCACTTCTGAGCGTTGCATCAGAAATTAATTTATCCATTCAGCTCTTCTGAGCGTTGCATCAGAAATAAACATTATCCACTCAGCTCTTCTGAACATTGCATCAGAAATAAACTTTATCCACTCAGCTCTTCTGAACGTTGCATCAGAAATAAACGTTATCCATTCAGCTATTCTGAGCGTTGCATCAGAAATAAACGTTATCCACTCAGCTCTGCTGAACGTTCCATCAGAAGTAAACTTTATCCACTCAGCTCTTCTGAACGTTGCATCAGAAATAAACTTTATCCACTCAGCTCTTCTGAATGTTGCATCACAAATAAACTTTATCCACTTAGCTCTTCTGAGCGTTGCATCAGAAATTAAATGATCCACTCAGCTCTTCTGAGCGTTGCATCAGAAATAAACTTTATCAACTCAGCTCTTCTGAGCGTTGCATCAGAAATAAAATTTATCCACTCAGCTCTTCTGAATGTTGCATCAGAAATAAACTTTATCCACTCAGCTCTTCTGAGCGTTGCATCAGAAATAAACTTTATCCACTCAGCTCTTCTGAACGTTGCATCAGAAATAAACTTTATCCACTCAGCTCTTCTGAACGTTGCATCAGAAATAAACTTTATCCACTTAGCACTTCTGAACGTTGCATCAGAAACAAACTTTGTCCACTCAGCTCTTCTGAATGTTGCATCACAAATAAACGTTATCCACTCAGCTCTTCTGAATGTTGCATCAGAAATAAACTTTATCCACTCAGCTCTCCTGAATGTTGCATCAGAAATAAACTTTATCCACTCAGCTATTCTGAGCGTTGCATCAGAAATAAACGTTATCCACTCAGCTCTTCTAAACGTTGTATCAGAAATAAACGTTATCCACTCAGCTCTTCTGAATGTTGCATCAGAAATAAACTTTATCCACTCAGCTATTCTGAGCGTTGCATCAGAAATAAACGTTATCCACTCAGCTCTTCTAAACGTTGTATCAGAAATAAACGTTATCCACTCAGCTCTGCTGAACGTTCCATCAGAAATAAACTTTATCCACTCAGCTCTTCTGAATGTTGCATCAGAAGTAAACTTTATCCACTCAGCTCTTCTGAATGTTGCATCAGAAATAAACTTTATCCACTCAGCTCTTCTGAATGTTGCATCACAAATAAACTTTATCCACTTAGCTCTTCTGAGCGTTGCATCAGAAATTAAATGATCCACTCAGCTCTTCTGAGCGTTGCATCAGAAATAAATTTTATCCACTCAGCTCTTCTGAGCGTTGCATCAGAAATAAACTTTATCCACTCAGCTCTTCTGAATGTTGCATCAGAAATAAACGTTATCCACTCAGCTCTTCTGAATGTTGCATCAGAAATAGACTTTATCCACTTAGCTCTTCTGAACGTTGAATCAGAAATAAACTTAATCCACTTTTCTCTTCTGAACGTTGCATCAGAAATAAACTTTATCCACTCAGCTCTTCTGAGCATTTCATCCGAAATAAACGTTATCCACTCAGCTTTTCTGAGCGTTGCATCTGAAATAAACGTTATCCACTGAGCTCTTCTGAACGTTGCATCAGAAATAATTTTATCCACTCAGCTCTTCTGAGCATTGCATCAGAAATAAATTTTATCCACTCAGCTCTTCTGAACGTTTCATCAGAAATATAAATTATCCACTCAGCTCTTCTGAGCATTGCATCAGAAATATAGTTTATCCACTCAGCTCTTCTGAGTGTTGCATCAGAAACAAACTTGATCCACTCAGCTCTTCTGAATGTTGGATCGCAAATAAACTTTATCCACTCAGCTCTTCTGAGCGCTGCATCAGAATTAAACGTTATCCACTGAGCTCTTTTGAATGTTGCATCAGAAATAAACTTTATCCACTTAGCACTTCTGAGCGTTGCATCAGAAATTAATTTATCCATTCAGCTCTTCTGAGCGTTGCATCAGAAATAAACATTATCCACTCAGCTCTTCTGAACATTGCATCAGAAATAAACTTTATCCACTCAGCTCTTCTGAACGTTGCATCAGAAATAAACGTTATCCATTCAGCTATTCTGAGCGTTGCATCAGAAATAAACGTTATCCACTCAGCTCTGCTGAACGTTCCATCAGAAATAAACGTTATCCACTCAGCTTTTCTGAGCATTGCATGAGAAATAAACTTTATCCACTCAGCTCTTCTGAGCATTGCATCAGAAATAAACTTTATCCACTTAGCTCTTCTGAACGTTGCATCAGAAATAAACGTTATCCACTCAGCTCTTCTGAATGTTGCATCAGAAATAAACTTTATCCACTCAGCTCTTCTGAGCGTTGCATCAGAAATAAACTTTATCCACTCAGCTCTTCTGAATGTTGCATCAGAAATAAACGTTATCCACTCAGCTCTTCTGAATGTTGCATCAGAAATAGACTTTATCCACTCAGCTCTTCTGAACGTTGAATCAGAAATAAACTTAATCCACTTTTCTCTTCTGAACGTTGCATCAGAAATAAACTTTATCCACTCAGCTCTTCTGAGCATTTCATCCGAAATAAACGTTATCCACTCAGCTTTTCTGAGCGTTGCATCTGAAATAAACGTTATCCACTGAGCTCTTCTGAACGTTGCATCAGAAATAATTTTATCCACTCAGCTCTTCTGAGCATTGCATCAGAAATAAATTTTATCCACTCAGCTCTTCTGAACGTTTCATCAGAAATATAAATTATCCACTCAGCTCTTCTGAGCATTGCATCAGAAATATAGTTTATCCACTCAGCTCTTCTGAGTGTTGCATCAGAAACAAACTTGATCCACTCAGCTCTTCTGAATGTTGGATCGCAAATAAACTTTATCCACTCAGCTCTTCTGAGCGCTGCATCAGAATTAAACGTTATCCACTGAGCTCTTTTGAATGTTGCATCAGAAATAAACTTTATCCACTTAGCACTTCTGAGCGTTGCATCAGAAATTAATTTATCCATTCAGCTCTTCTGAGCGTTGCATCAGAAATAAACATTATCCACTCAGCTCTTCTGAACATTGCATCAGAAATAAACTTTATCCACTCAGCTCTTCTGAACGTTGCATCAGAAATAAACGTTATCCATTCAGCTATTCTGAGCGTTGCATCAGAAATAAACGTTATCCACTCAGCTCTGCTGAACGTTCCATCAGAAATAAACGTTATCCACTCAGCTTTTCTGAGCATTGCATGAGAAATAAACTTTATCCACTCAGCTCTTCTGAGCATTGCATCAGAAATAAACTTTATCCACTTAGCTCTTCTGAACGTTGCATCAGAAATAAACGTTATCCACTCAGCTCTTCTGAATGTTGCATCAGAAGTAAACTTTATCCACTCAGCTCTTCTGAATGTTGCATCAGAAATAAACTTTATCCACTCAGCTCTTCTGAATGTTGCATAACAAATAAACTTTATCCACTTAGCTCTTCTGAGCGTTGCATCAGAAATTAAATGATCCACTCAGCTCTTCTGAGCGTTGCATCAGAAATAAACGTTATCCACTCAGCTCTTCTGAATGTTGCATCAGAAATAGACTTTATCCACTCAGCTCTTCTGAACGTTGAATCAGAAATAAACTTTATCCACTTTGCTCTTCTGAACGTTGCATCTTAAATAAACTTTATCCACTCAGCTCTTCTGAGCATTTCATCCGAAATAAACGTTATCCACTCAGCTCATCTGAATGTTGCATCAGAAATAAACTTTATCCACTCAGCTATTCTGAGCGTTGCATCAGAAATAAACGTTATCCACTCAGCTCTTCTAAACGTTGTATCAGAAATAAACTTTATCCACTCAGCTCTTCTGAATGTTGCATCACAAATAAACTTTATCCACTTAGCTCTTCTGAGCGTTGCATCAGAAATTAAATGATCCACTCAGCTATTCTGAGCGTTGCATCAGAAATAAACGTTATCCACTGAGCTCTTCTGAGCGTTGCATCAGAAATAAACGTTATCCACTCAGCTCTTCCGAGCGTTGCATCCGAAATAAACTTTATCCACTCAGCTTTTATGAACGTTGCATCAGAAATAAACTTTATCCACTTAGCTCTTCTGAGCGTTGCATCAGAAATTAATTTATCCACACAGCTCTTATGAACGTTGCATCAGAAATAAACGTTATCCACTCAGCTCTTCTGAATGTTGCATCAGAAGTAAACTTTATCCACTCAGCTCTTCTGAATGTTGCATCAGAAATAAACTTTATCCACTCAGCTCTTCTGAATGTTGCATCACAAATAAACTTTATCCACTTAGCTCTTCTGAGCGTTGCATCAGAAATTAAATGATCCACTCAGCTCTTCTGAGCGTTGCATCAGAAATAAACTTTATCCACTCAGCTCTTCTGAGCGTTGCATCAGAAATAAACTTTATCCACTCAGCTCTTCTGAATGTTGCATCAGAAATAAACGTTATCCACTCAGCTCTTCTGAATGTTGCATCAGAAATAGACTTTATCCACTCAGCTCTTCTGAACGTTGAATCAGAAATAAACTTAATCCACTTTTCTCTTCTGAACGTTGCATCAGAAATAAACTTTATCCACTCAGCTCTTCTGAGCATTTCATCCGAAATAAACGTTATCCACTCAGCTTTTCTGAGCGTTGCATCTGAAATAAACGTTATCCACTGAGCTCTTCTGAACGTTGCATCAGAAATAATTTTATCCACTCAGCTCTTCTGAGCATTGCATCAGAAATAAATTTTATCCACTCAGCTCTTCTGAACGTTTCATCAGAAATATAAATTATCCACTCAGCTCTTCTGAGCATTGCATCAGAAATATAGTTTATCCACTCAGCTCTTCTGAGTGTTGCATCAGAAACAAACTTGATCCACTCAGCTCTTCTGAATGTTGGATCGCAAATAAACTTTATCCACTCAGCTCTTCTGAGCGCTGCATCAGAATTAAACGTTATCCACTGAGCTCTTTTGAATGTTGCATCAGAAATAAACTTTATCCACTTAGCACTTCTGAGCGTTGCATCAGAAATTAATTTATCCATTCAGCTCTTCTGAGCGTTGCATCAGAAATAAACATTATCCACTCAGCTCTTCTGAACATTGCATCAGAAATAAACTTTATCCACTCAGCTCTTCTGAACGTTGCATCAGAAATAAACGTTATCCATTCAGCTATTCTGAGCGTTGCATCAGAAATAAACGTTATCCACTCAGCTCTGCTGAACGTTCCATCAGAAATAAACGTTATCCACTCAGCTTTTCTGAGCATTGCATGAGAAATAAACTTTATCCACTCAGCTCTTCTGAGCATTGCATCAGAAATAAACTTTATCCACTTAGCTCTTCTGAACGTTGCATCAGAAATAAACGTTATCCACTCAGCTCTTCTGAATGTTGCATCAGAAGTAAACTTTATCCACTCAGCTCTTCTGAATGTTGCATCAGAAATAAACTTTATCCACTCAGCTCTTCTGAATGTTGCATCACAAATAAACTTTATCCACTTAGCTCTTCTGAGCGTTGCATCAGAAATTAAATGATCCACTCAGCTCTTCTGAGCGTTGCATCAGAAATAAACTTTATCCACTCAGCTCTTCTGAGCGTTGCATCAGAAATAAAATTTATCCACTCAGCTCTTCTGAATGTTGCATCAGAAATAAACTTTATCCACTCAGCTCTTCTGAGCGTTGCATCAGAAATAAACTTTATCCACTCAGCTCTTCTGAACGTTGCATCAGAAATAAACTTTATCCACTCAGCTCTTCTGAACGTTGCATCAGAAATAAACTTTATCCACTTAGCACTTCTGAACGTTGCATCAGAAACAAACTTTGTCCACTCAGCTCTTCTGAATGTTGCATCACAAATAAACGTTATCCACTCAGCTCTTCTGAATGTTGCATCAGAAATAAACTTTATCCACTCAGCTCTCCTGAATGTTGCATCAGAAATAAACTTTATCCACTCAGCTATTCTGAGCGTTGCATCAGAAATAAACGTTATCCACTCAGCTCTTCTAAACGTTGTATCAGAAATAAACGTTATCCACTCAGCTCTTCTGAATGTTGCATCAGAAATAAACTTTATCCACTCAGCTATTCTGAGCGTTGCATCAGAAATAAACGTTATCCACTCAGCTCTTCTAAACGTTGTATCAGAAATAAACGTTATCCACTCAGCTCTGCTGAACGTTCCATCAGAAATAAACTTTATCCACTCAGCTCTTCTGAATGTTGCATCAGAAGTAAACTTTATCCACTCAGCTCTTCTGAATGTTGCATCAGAAATAAACTTTATCCACTCAGCTCTTCTGAATGTTGCATCACAAATAAACTTTATCCACTTAGCTCTTCTGAGCGTTGCATCAGAAATTAAATGATCCACTCAGCTCTTCTGAGCGTTGCATCAGAAATAAACTTTATCCACTCAGCTCTTCTGAGCGTTGCATCAGAAATAAACTTTATCCACTCAGCTCTTCTGAATGTTGCATCAGAAATAAACGTTATCCACTCAGCTCTTCTGAATGTTGCATCAGAAATATACTTTATCCACTCAGCTCTTCTGAACGTTGAATCAGAAATAAACTTAATCCACTTTTCTCTTCTGAACGTTGCATCAGAAATAAACTTTATCCACTCAGCTCTTCTGAGCATTTCATCCGAAATAAACGTTATCCACTCAGCTTTTCTGAGCGTTGCATCTGAAATAAACGTTATCCACTGAGCTCTTCTGAACGTTGCATCAGAAATAATTTTATCCACTCAGCTCTTCTGAGCATTGCATCAGAAATACATTTTATCCACTCAGCTCTTCTGAACGTTTCATCAGAAATATAAATTATCCACTCAGCTCTTCTGAGCATTGCATCAGAAATATAGTTTATCCACTCAGCTCTTCTGAGTGTTGCATCAGAAACAAACTTGATCCACTCAGCTCTTCTGAATGTTGGATCGCAAATAAACTTTATCCACTCAGCTCTTCTGAGCGCTGCATCAGAATTAAACGTTATCCACTGAGCTCTTTTGAATGTTGCATCAGAAATAAACTTTATCCACTTAGCACTTCTGAGCGTTGCATCAGAAATTAATTTATCCATTCAGCTCTTCTGAGCGTTGCATCAGAAATAAACATTATCCACTCAGCTCTTCTAAACGTTGTATCAGAAATAAACGTTATCCACTCAGCTCTGCTGAACGTTCCATCAGAAATAAACTTTATCCACTCAGCTCTTCTGAATGTTGCATCAGAAGTAAACTTTATCCACTCAGCTCTTCTGAATGTTGCATCAGAAATAAACTTTATCCACTCAGCTCTTCTGAATGTTGCATCACAAATAAACTTTATCCACTTAGCTCTTCTGAGCGTTGCATCAGAAATTAAATGATCCACTCAGCTCTTCTGAGCGTTGCATCAGAAATAAACTTTATCCACTCAGCTCTTCTGAGCGTTGCATCAGAAATAAACTTTATCCACTCAGCTCTTCTGAATGTTGCATCAGAAATAAACGTTATCCACTCAGCTCTTCTGAATGTTGCATCAGAAATAGACTTTATCCACTCAGCTCTTCTGAACGTTGAATCAGAAATAAACTTAATCCACTTTTCTCTTCTGAACGTTGCATCAGAAATAAACTTTATCCACTCAGCTCTTCTGAGCATTTCATCCGAAATAAACGTTATCCACTCAGCTTTTCTGAGCGTTGCATCTGAAATAAACGTTATCCACTGAGCTCTTCTGAACGTTGCATCAGAAATAATTTTATCCACTCAGCTCTTCTGAGCATTGCATCAGAAATAAATTTTATCCACTCAGCTCTTCTGAACGTTTCATCAGAAATATAAATTATCCACTCAGCTCTTCTGAGCATTGCATCAGAAATATAGTTTATCCACTCAGCTCTTCTGAGTGTTGCATCAGAAACAAACTTGATCCACTCAGCTCTTCTGAATGTTGGATCGCAAATAAACTTTATCCACTCAGCTCTTCTGAGCGCTGCATCAGAATTAAACGTTATCCACTGAGCTCTTTTGAATGTTGCATCAGAAATAAACTTTATCCACTTAGCACTTCTGAGCGTTGCATCAGAAATTAATTTATCCATTCAGCTCTTCTGAGCGTTGCATCAGAAATAAACATTATCCACTCAGCTCTTCTGAACATTGCATCAGAAATAAACTTTATCCACTCAGCTCTTCTGAACGTTGCATCAGAAATAAACGTTATCCATTCAGCTATTCTGAGCGTTGCATCAGAAATAAACGTTATCCACTCAGCTCTGCTGAACGTTCCATCAGAAATAAACGTTATCCACTCAGCTTTTCTGAGCATTGCATGAGAAATAAACTTTATCCACTCAGCTCTTCTGAGCATTGCATCAGAAATAAACTTTATCCACTTAGCTCTTCTGAACGTTGCATCAGAAATAAACGTTATCCACTCAGCTCTTCTGAATGTTGCATCAGAAGTAAACTTTATCCACTCAGCTCTTCTGAATGTTGCATCAGAAATAAACTTTATCCACTCAGCTCTTCTGAATGTTGCATCACAAATAAACTTTATCCACTTAGCTCTTCTGAGCGTTGCATCAGAAATTAAATGATCCACTCAGCTCTTCTGAGCGTTGCATCAGAAATAAACGTTATCCACTCAGCTCTTCTGAATGTTGCATCAGAAATAGACTTTATCCACTCAGCTCTTCTGAACGTTGAATCAGAAATAAACTTTATCCACTTTTCTCTTCTGAACGTTGCATCAGAAATAAACTTTATCCACTCAGCTCTTCTGAGCATTTCATCCGAAATAAACGTTATCCACTCAGCTCTTCTGAATGTTGCATCAGAAATAAACTTTATCCACTCAGCTATTCTGAGCGTTGCATCAGAAATAAACGTTATCCACTCAGCTCTTCTAAACGTTGTATCAGAAATAAACGTTATCCACTCAGCTCTGCTGAACGTTCCATCAGAAATAAACTTTATCCACTCAGCTCTTCTGAATGTTGCATCAGAAGTAAACTTTATCCACTCAGCTCTTCTGAATGTTGCATCAGAAATAAACTTTATCCACTCAGCTCTTCTGAATGTTGCATCACAAATAAACTTTATCCACTTAGCTCTTCTGAGCGTTGCATCAGAAATTAAATGATCCACTCAGCTATTCTGAGCGTTGCATCAGAAATAAACGTTATCCACTGAGCTCTTCTGAGCGTTGCATCAGAAATAAACGTTATCCACTCAGCTCTTCCGAGCGTTGCATCCGAAATAAACTTTATCCACTCAGCTTTTATGAACGTTGCATCAGAAATAAACTTTATCCACTTAGCTCTTCTGAGCGTTGCATCAGAAATTAATTTATCCACACAGCTCTTATGAACGTTGCATCAGAAATAAACGTTATCCACTCAGCTCTTCTGAATGTTGCATCAGAAGTAAACTTTATCCACTCAGCTCTTCTGAATGTTGCATCAGAAATAAACTTTATCCACTCAGCTCTTCTGAATGTTGCATCACAAATAAACTTTATCCACTTAGCTCTTCTGAGCGTTGCATCAGAAATTAAATGATCCACTCAGCTCTTCTGAGCGTTGCATCAGAAATAAACTTTATCCACTCAGCTCTTCTGAGCGTTGCATCAGAAATAAACTTTATCCACTCAGCTCTTCTGAATGTTGCATCAGAAATAAACGTTATCCACTCAGCTCTTCTGAATGTTGCATCAGAAATAGACTTTATCCACTCAGCTCTTCTGAACGTTGAATCACAAATAAACTTTATCCACTTAGCTCTTCTGAGCGTTGCATCAGAAATTAAATGATCCACTCAGCTATTCTGAGCGTTGCATCAGAAATAAACGTTATCCACTGAGCTCTTCTGAGCGTTGCATCAGAAATAAACGTTATCCACTCAGCTCTTCCGAGCGTTGCATCCGAAATAAACTTTATCCACTCAGCTTTTATGAACGTTGCATCAGAAATAAACTTTATCCACTTAGCTCTTCTGAGCGTTGCATCAGAAATTAATTTATCCACACAGCTCTTATGAACGTTGCATCAGAAATAAACGTTATCCACTCAGCTCTTCTGAATGTTGCATCAGAAGTAAACTTTATCCACTCAGCTCTTCTGAATGTTGCATCAGAAATAAACTTTATCCACTCAGCTCTTCTGAATGTTGCATCACAAATAAACTTTATCCACTTAGCTCTTCTGAGCGTTGCATCAGAAATTAAATGATCCACTCAGCTCTTCTGAGCGTTGCATCAGAAATAAACTTTATCCACTCAGCTCTTCTGAGCGTTGCATCAGAAATAAACTTTATCCACTCAGCTCTTCTGAATGTTGCATCAGAAATAAACGTTATCCACTCAGCTCTTCTGAATGTTGCATCAGAAATAGACTTTATCCACTCAGCTCTTCTGAACGTTGAATCACAAATAAACTTTATCCACTTAGCTCTTCTGAGCGTTGCATCAGAAATTAAATGATCCACTCAGCTATTCTGAGCGTTGCATCAGAAATAAACGTTATCCACTGAGCTCTTCTGAGCGTTGCATCAGAAATAAACGTTATCCACTCAGCTCTTCCGAGCGTTGCATCCGAAATAAACTTTATCCACTCAGCTTTTATGAACGTTGCATCAGAAATAAACTTTATCCACTTAGCTCTTCTGAGCGTTGCATCAGAAATTAATTTATCCACACAGCTCTTATGAACGTTGCATCAGAAATAAACGTTATCCACTCAGCTCTTCTGAATGTTGCATCAGAAGTAAACTTTATCCACTCAGCTCTTCTGAATGTTGCATCAGAAATAAACTTTATCCACTCAGCTCTTCTGAATGTTGCATCACAAATAAACTTTATCCACTTAGCTCTTCTGAGCGTTGCATCAGAAATTAAATGATCCACTCAGCTCTTCTGAGCGTTGCATCAGAAATAAACTTTATCCACTCAGCTCTTCTGAGCGTTGCATCAGAAATAAACTTTATCCACTCAGCTCTTCTGAATGTTGCATCAGAAATAAACGTTATCCACTCAGCTCTTCTGAATGTTGCATCAGAAATAGACTTTATCCACTCAGCTCTTCTGAACGTTGAATCAGAAATAAACTTAATCCACTTTTCTCTTCTGAACGTTGCATCAGAAATAAACTTTATCCACTCAGCTCTTCTGAGCATTTCATCCGAAATAAACGTTATCCACTCAGCTTTTCTGAGCGTTGCATCTGAAATAAACGTTATCCACTGAGCTCTTCTGAACGTTGCATCAGAAATAATTTTATCCACTCAGCTCTTCTGAGCATTGCATCAGAAATAAATTTTATCCACTCAGCTCTTCTGAACGTTTCATCAGAAATATAAATTATCCACTCAGCTCTTCTGAGCATTGCATCAGAAATATAGTTTATCCACTCAGCTCTTCTGAGTGTTGCATCAGAAACAAACTTGATCCACTCAGCTCTTCTGAATGTTGGATCGCAAATAAACTTTATCCACTCAGCTCTTCTGAGCGCTGCATCAGAATTAAACGTTATCCACTGAGCTCTTTTGAATGTTGCATCAGAAATAAACTTTATCCACTTAGCACTTCTGAGCGTTGCATCAGAAATTAATTTATCCATTCAGCTCTTCTGAGCGTTGCATCAGAAATAAACATTATCCACTCAGCTCTTCTGAACATTGCATCAGAAATAAACTTTATCCACTCAGCTCTTCTGAACGTTGCATCAGAAATAAACGTTATCCATTCAGCTATTCTGAGCGTTGCATCAGAAATAAACGTTATCCACTCAGCTCTGCTGAACGTTCCATCAGAAATAAACGTTATCCACTCAGCTTTTCTGAGCATTGCATGAGAAATAAACTTTATCCACTCAGCTCTTCTGAGCATTGCATCAGAAATAAACTTTATCCACTTAGCTCTTCTGAACGTTGCATCAGAAATAAACGTTATCCACTCAGCTCTTCTGAATGTTGCATCAGAAGTAAACTTTATCCACTCAGCTCTTCTGAATGTTGCATCAGAAATAAACTTTATCCACTCAGCTCTTCTGAATGTTGCATCAGAAATAGACTTTATCCACTCAGCTCTTCTGAACGTTGAATCAGTAATAAACTTAATCCACTTTTCTCTTCTGAACATTGCATCAGAAATAAACTTTATCCACTCAGCTCTTCTGAGCATTTCATCCGAAATAAACGTTATCCACTCAGCTTTTCTGAGCGTTGCATCTGAAATAAACGTTATCCACTGAGCTCTTCTGAACGTTGCATCAGAAATAATTTTATCCACTCAGCTCTTCTGAGCATTGCATCAGAAATAAATTTTATCCACTCAGCTCTTCTGAACGTTTCATCAGAAATATAAATTATCCACTCAGCTCTTCTGAGCATTGCATCAGAAATATAGTTTATCCACTCAGCTCTTCTGAGTGTTGCATCAGAAACAAACTTGATCCACTCAGCTCTTCTGAATGTTGGATCGCAAATAAACTTTATCCACTCAGCTCTTCTGAGCGCTGCATCAGAATTAAACGTTATCCACTGAGCTCTTTTGAATGTTGCATCAGAAATAAACTTTATCCACTTAGCACTTCTGAGCGTTGCATCAGAAATTAATTTATCCATTCAGCTCTTCTGAGCGTTGCATCAGAAATAAACATTATCCACTCAGCTCTTCTGAACATTGCATCAGAAATAAACTTTATCCACTCAGCTCTTCTGAACGTTGCATCAGAAATAAACGTTATCCATTCAGCTATTCTGAGCGTTGCATCAGAAATAAACGTTATCCACTCAGCTCTGCTGAACGTTCCATCAGAAATAAACGTTATCCACTCAGCTTTTCTGAGCATTGCATGAGAAATAAACTTTATCCACTCAGCTCTTCTGAGCATTGCATCAGAAATAAACTGTATCCACTTAGCTCTTCTGAACGTTGCATCAGAAATAAACGTTATCCACTCAGCTCTTCTGAATGTTGCATCAGAAGTAAACTTTATCCACTCAGCTCTTCTGAATGTTGCATCAGAAATAAACTTTATCCACTCAGCTCTTCTGAATGTTGCATCACAAATAAACTTTATCCACTTAGCTCTTCTGAGCGTTGCATCAGAAATTAAATGATCCACTCAGCTCTTCTGAGCGTTGCATCAGAAATAAACTTTATCCACTCAGCTCTTCTGAGCGTTGCATCAGAAATAAAATTTATCCACTCAGCTCTTCTGAATGTTGCATCAGAAATAAACTTTATCCACTCAGCTCTTCTGAATGTTGCATCAGAAATAAACTTTATCCACTCAGCTCTCCTGAATGTTGCATCAGAAATAAACTTTATCCACTCAGCTATTCTGAGCGTTGCATCAGAAATAAACGTTATCCACTCAGCTCTTCTAAACGTTGTATTAGAAATAAACGTTATCCACTCAGCTCTTCTGAATGTTGCATCAGAAATAAACTTTATCCACTCAGCTATTCTGAGCGTTGCATCAGAAATAAACGTTATCCACTCAGCTCTTCTAAACGTTGTATCAGAAATAAACGTTATCCACTCAGCTCTGCTGAACGTTCCATCAGAAATAAACTTTATCCACTCAGCTCTTCTGAATGTTGCATCAGAAGTAAACTTTATTCACTCAGCTCTTCTGAATGTTGCATCAGAAATAAACTTTATCCACTCAGCTCTTCTGAATGTTGCATCACAAATAAACTTTATCCACTTAGCTCTTCTGAGCGTTGCATCAGAAATTAAATGATCCACTCAGCTATTCTGAGCGTTGCATCAGAAATAAACGTTATCCACTGAGCTCTTCTGAGCGTTGCATCAGAAATAAACGTTATCCTCTCAGCTCTTCCGAGCGTTGCATCCGAAATAAACTTTATCCACTCAGCTTTTATGAACGTTGCATCAGAAATAAACTTTATCCACTTAGCTCTTCTGAGCGTTGCATCAGAAATTAATTTATCCACACAGCTCTTATGAACGTTGCATCAGAAATAAACGTTATCCACTCAGCTCTTCTGAATGTTGCATCAGAAGTAAACTTTATCCACTCAGCTCTTCTGAATGTTGCATCAGAAGTAAACTTTATCCACTCAGCTCTTCTGAATGTTGCATCAGAAATAAACTTTATCCACTCAGCTCTTCTGAATGTTGCATCACAAATAAACTTTATCCACTTAGCTCTTCTGAGCGTTGCATCAGAAATTAAATGATCCACTCAGCTCTTCTGAGCGTTGCATCAGAAATAAACTTTATCCACTCAGCTCTTCTGAGCGTTGCATCAGAAATAAACTTTATCCACTCAGCTCTTCTGAATGTTGCATCAGAAATAAACGTTATCCACTCAGCTCTTCTGAATGTTGCATCAGAAATAGACTTTATCCACTCAGCTCTTCTGAACGTTGAATCAGAAATAAACTTAATCCACTTTTCTCTTCTGAACGTTGCATCAGAAATAAACTTTATCCACTCAGCTCTTCTGAGCATTTCATCCGAAATAAACGTTATCCACTCAGCTTTTCTGAGCGTTGCATCTGAAATAAACGTTATCCACTGAGCTCTTCTGAACGTTGCATCAGAAATAATTTTATCCACTCAGCTCTTCTGAGCATTGCATCAGAAATAAATTTTATCCACTCAGCTCTTCTGAACGTTTCATCAGAAATATAAATTATCCACTCAGCTCTTCTGAGCATTGCATCAGAAATATAGTTTATCCACTCAGCTCTTCTGAGTGTTGCATCAGAAACAAACTTGATCCACTCAGCTCTTCTGAATGTTGGATCGCAAATAAACTTTATCCACTCAGCTCTTCTGAGCGCTGCATCAGAATTAAACGTTATCCACTGAGCTCTTTTGAATGTTGCATCAGAAATAAACTTTATCCACTTAGCACTTCTGAGCGTTGCATCAGAAATTAATTTATCCATTCAGCTCTTCTGAGCGTTGCATCAGAAATAAACATTATCCACTCAGCTCTTCTGAACATTGCATCAGAAATAAACTTTATCCACTCAGCTCTTCTGAACGTTGCATCAGAAATAAACGTTATCCATTCAGCTATTCTGAGCGTTGCATCAGAAATAAACGTTATCCACTCAGCTCTGCTGAACGTTCCATCAGAAATAAACGTTATCCACTCAGCTTTTCTGAGCATTGCATGAGAAATAAACTTTATCCACTCAGCTCTTCTGAGCATTGCATCAGAAATAAACTTTATCCACTTAGCTCTTCTGAACGTTGCATCAGAAATAAACGTTATCCACTCAGCTCTTCTGAATGTTGCATCAGAAGTAAACTTTATCCACTCAGCTCTTCTGAATGTTGCATCAGAAATAAACTTTATCCACTCAGCTCTTCTGAACGTTCCATCAGAAATAAACTTTATCCACTCAGCTCTTCTGAATGTTGCATCAGAAGTAAACTTTATTCACTCAGCTCTTCTGAATGTTGCATCAGAAATAAACTTTATCCACTCAGCTCTTCTGAATGTTGCATCACAAATAAACTTTATCCACTTAGCTCTTCTGAGCGTTGCATCAGAAATTAAATGATCCACTCAGCTATTCTGAGCGTTGCATCAGAAATAAACGTTATCCACTGAGCTCTTCTGAGCGTTGCATCCGAAATAAACGTTATCCTCTCAGCTCTTCCGAGCGTTGCATCCGAAATAAACTTTATCCACTCAGCTTTTATGAACGTTGCATCAGAAATAAACTTTATCCACTTAGCTCTTCTGAGCGTTGCATCAGAAATTAATTTATCCACACAGCTCTTATGAACGTTGCATCAGAAATAAACGTTATCCACTCAGCTCTTCTGAATGTTGCATCAGAAGTAAACTTTATCCACTCAGCTCTTCTGAATGTTGCATCAGAAGTAAACTTTATCCACTCAGCTCTTCTGAATGTTGCATCAGAAATAAACTTTATCCACTCAGCTCTTCTGAATGTTGCATCACAAATAAACTTTATCCACTTAGCTCTTCTGAGCGTTGCATCAGAAATTAAATGATCCACTCAGCTCTTCTGAGCGTTGCATCAGAAATAAACTTTATCCACTCAGCTCTTCTGAGCGTTGCATCAGAAATAAACTTTATCCACTCAGCTCTTCTGAATGTTGCATCAGAAATAAACGTTATCCACTCAGCTCTTCTGAATGTTGCATCAGAAATAGACTTTATCCACTCAGCTCTTCTGAACGTTGAATCAGAAATAAACTTAATCCACTTTTCTCTTCTGAACGTTGCATCAGAAATAAACTTTATCCACTCAGCTCTTCTGAGCATTTCATCCGAAATAAACGTTATCCACTCAGCTTTTCTGAGCGTTGCATCTGAAATAAACGTTATCCACTGAGCTCTTCTGAACGTTGCATCAGAAATAATTTTATCCACTCAGCTCTTCTGAGCATTGCATCAGAAATAAATTTTATCCACTCAGCTCTTCTGAACGTTTCATCAGAAATATAAATTATCCACTCAGCTCTTCTGAGCATTGCATCAGAAATATAGTTTATCCACTCAGCTCTTCTGAGTGTTGCATCAGAAACAAACTTGATCCACTCAGCTCTTCTGAATGTTGGATCGCAAATAAACTTTATCCACTCAGCTCTTCTGAGCGCTGCATCAGAATTAAACGTTATCCACTGAGCTCTTTTGAATGTTGCATCAGAAATAAACTTTATCCACTTAGCACTTCTGAGCGTTGCATCAGAAATTAATTTATCCATTCAGCTCTTCTGAGCGTTGCATCAGAAATAAACATTATCCACTCAGCTCTTCTGAACATTGCATCAGAAATAAACTTTATCCACTCAGCTCTTCTGAACGTTGCATCAGAAATAAACGTTATCCATTCAGCTATTCTGAGCGTTGCATCAGAAATAAACGTTATCCACTCAGCTCTGCTGAACGTTCCATCAGAAATAAACGTTATCCACTCAGCTTTTCTGAGCATTGCATGAGAAATAAACTTTATCCACTCAGCTCTTCTGAGCATTGCATCAGAAATAAACTTTATCCACTTAGCTCTTCTGAACGTTGCATCAGAAATAAACGTTATCCACTCAGCTCTTCTGAATGTTGCATCAGAAGTAAACTTTATCCACTCAGCTCTTCTGAATGTTGCATCAGAAATAAACTTTATCCACTCAGCTCTTCTGAATGTTGCATCAGAAATAGACTTTATCCACTCAGCTCTTCTGAACGTTGAATCAGTAATAAACTTAATCCACTTTTCTCTTCTGAACATTGCATCAGAAATAAACTTTATCCACTCAGCTCTTCTGAGCATTTCATCCGAAATAAACGTTATCCACTCAGCTTTTCTGAGCGTTGCATCTGAAATAAACGTTATCCACTGAGCTCTTCTGAATGTTGCATCAGAAATAATTTTATCCACTCAGCTCTTCTGAGCATTGCATCAGAAATAAATTTTATCCACTCAGCTCTTCTGAACGTTTCATCAGAAATATAAATTATCCACTCAGCTCTTCTGAGCATTGCATCAGAAATATAGTTTATCCACTCAGCTCTTCTGAGTGTTGCATCAGAAACAAACTTGATCCACTCAGCTCTTCTGAATGTTGGATCGCAAATAAACTTTATCCACTCAGCTCTTCTGAGCGCTGCATCAGAATTAAACGTTATCCACTGAGCTCTTTTGAATGTTGCATCAGAAATAAACTTTATCCACTTAGCACTTCTGAGCGTTGCATCAGAAATTAATTTATCCATTCAGCTCTTCTGAGCGTTGCATCAGAAATAAACATTATCCACTCAGCTCTTCTGAACATTGCATCAGAAATAAACTTTATCCACTCAGCTCTTCTGAACGTTGCATCAGAAATAAACGTTATCCATTCAGCTATTCTGAGCGTTGCATCAGAAATAAACGTTATCCACTCAGCTCTGCTGAACGTTCCATCAGAAATAAACGTTATCCACTCAGCTTTTCTGAGCATTGCATGAGAAATAAACTTTATCCACTCAGCTCTTCTGAGCATTGCATCAGAAATAAACTGTATCCACTTAGCTCTTCTGAACGTTGCATCAGAAATAAACGTTATCCACTCAGCTCTTCTGAATGTTGCATCAGAAGTAAACTTTATCCACTCAGCTCTTCTGAATGTTGCATCAGAAATAAACTTTATCCACTCAGCTCTTCTGAATGTTGCATCACAAATAAACTTTATCCACTTAGCTCTTCTGAGCGTTGCATCAGAAATTAAATGATCCACTCAGCTCTTCTGAGCGTTGCATCAGAAATAAACTTTATCCACTCAGCTCTTCTGAGCGCTGCATCAGAATTAAACGTTATCCACTGAGCTCTTTTGAATGTTGCATCAGAAATAAACTTTATCCACTTAGCACTTCTGAGCGTTGCATCAGAAATTAATTTATCCATTCAGCTCTTCTGAGCGTTGCATCAGAAATAAACATTATCCACTCAGCTCTTCTGAACATTGCATCAGAAATAAACTTTATCCACTCAGCTCTTCTGAACGTTGCATCAGAAATAAACGTTATCCATTCAGCTATTCTGAGCGTTGCATCAGAAATAAACGTTATCCACTCAGCTCTGCTGAACGTTCCATCAGAAATAAACGTTATCCACTCAGCTTTTCTGAGCATTGCATGAGAAATAAACTTTATCCACTCAGCTCTTCTGAGCATTGCATCAGAAATAAACTTTATCCACTTAGCTCTTCTGAACGTTGCATCAGAAATAAACGTTATCCACTCAGCTCTTCTGAATGTTGCATCAGAAGTAAACTTTATCCACTCAGCTCTTCTGAATGTTGCATCAGAAATAAACTTTATCCACTCAGCTCTTCTGAATGTTGCATCAGAAATAGACTTTATCCACTCAGCTCTTCTGAACGTTGAATCAGTAATAAACTTAATCCACTTTTCTCTTCTGAACATTGCATCAGAAATAAACTTTATCCACTCAGCTCTTCTGAGCATTTCATCCGAAATAAACGTTATCCACTCAGCTTTTCTGAGCGTTGCATCTGAAATAAACGTTATCCACTGAGCTCTTCTGAACGTTGCATCAGAAATAATTTTATCCACTCAGCTCTTCTGAGCATTGCATCAGAAATAAATTTTATCCACTCAGCTCTTCTGAACGTTTCATCAGAAATATAAATTATCCACTCAGCTCTTCTGAGCATTGCATCAGAAATATAGTTTATCCACTCAGCTCTTCTGAGTGTTGCATCAGAAACAAACTTGATCCACTCAGCTCTTCTGAATGTTGGATCGCAAATAAACTTTATCCACTCAGCTCTTCTGAGCGCTGCATCAGAATTAAACGTTATCCACTGAGCTCTTTTGAATGTTGCATCAGAAATAAACTTTATCCACTTAGCACTTCTGAGCGTTGCATCAGAAATTAATTTATCCATTCAGCTCTTCTGAGCGTTGCATCAGAAATAAACATTATCCACTCAGCTCTTCTGAACATTGCATCAGAAATAAACTTTATCCACTCAGCTCTTCTGAACGTTGCATCAGAAATAAACGTTATCCATTCAGCTATTCTGAGCGTTGCATCAGAAATAAACGTTATCCACTCAGCTCTGCTGAACGTTCCATCAGAAATAAACGTTATCCACTCAGCTTTTCTGAGCATTGCATGAGAAATAAACTTTATCCACTCAGCTCTTCTGAGCATTGCATCAGAAATAAACTGTATCCACTTAGCTCTTCTGAACGTTGCATCAGAAATAAACGTTATCCACTCAGCTCTTCTGAATGTTGCATCAGAAGTAAACTTTATCCACTCAGCTCTTCTGAATGTTGCATCAGAAATAAACTTTATCCACTCAGCTCTTCTGAATGTTGCATCACAGATAAACTTTATCCACTTAGCTCTTCTGAGCGTTGCATCAGAAATTAAATGATCCACTCAGCTCTTCTGAGCGTTGCATCAGAAATAAACTTTATCCACTCAGCTCTTCTGAGCGTTGCATCAGAAATAAAATTTATCCACTCAGCTCTTCTGAATGTTGCATCAGAAATAAACTTTATCCACTCAGCTCTTCTGAGCGTTGCATCAGAAATAAACTTTATCCACTCAGCTCTTCTGAACGTTGCATCAGAAATAAACTTTATCCACTCAGCTCTTCTGAACGTTGCATCAGAAATAAACTTTATCCACTTAGCACTTCTGAACGTTGCATCAGAAACAAACTTTGTCCACTCAGCTCTTCTGAATGTTGCATCACAAATAAACGTTATCCACTCAGCTCTTCTGAATGTTGCATCAGAAATAAACTTTATCCACTCAGCTCTCCTGAATGTTGCATCAGAAATAAACTTTATCCACTCAGCTATTCTGAGCGTTGCATCAGAAATAAACGTTATCCACTCAGCTCTTCTAAACGTTGTATTAGAAATAAACGTTATCCACTCAGCTCTTCTGAATGTTGCATCAGAAATAAACTTTATCCACTCAGCTATTCTGAGCGTTGCATCAGAAATAAACGTTATCCACTCAGCTCTTCTAAACGTTGTATCAGAAATAAACGTTATCCACTCAGCTCTGCTGAACGTTCCATCAGAAATAAACTTTATCCACTCAGCTCTTCTGAATGTTGCATCAGAAGTAAACTTTATCCACTCAGCTCTTCTGAATGTTGCATCAGAAATAAACTTTATCCACTCAGCTCTTCTGAATGTTGCATCACAAATAAACTTTATCCACTTAGCTCTTCTGAGCGTTGCATCAGAAATTAAATGATCCACTCAGCTATTCTGAGCGTTGCATCAGAAATAAACGTTATCCACTGAGCTCTTCTGAGCGTTGCATCAGAAATTAATTTATCCACACAGCTCTTATGAACGTTGCATCAGAAATAAACGTTATCCACTCAGCTCTTCTGAATGTTGCATCAGAAGTAAACTTTATCCACTCAGCTCTTCTGAATGTTGCATCAGAAATAAACTTTATCCACTCAGCTCTTCTGAATGTTGCATCACAAATAAACTTTATCCACTTAGCTCTTCTGAGCGTTGCATCAGAAATTAAATGATCCACTCAGCTCTTCTGAGCGTTGCATCAGAAATAAACTTTATCCACTCAGCTCTTCTGAGCGTTGCATCAGAAATAAACTTTATCCACTCAGCTCTTCTGAATGTTGCATCAGAAATAAACTTTATCCACTCAGCTCTTCTGAGCGTTGCATCAGAAATAAACGTTATCCACTCAGCTCTTCTGAATGTTGCATCAGAAATAGACTTTATCCACTCAGCTCTTCTGAACGTTGAATCAGAAATAAACTTTATCCACTTTTCTCTTCTGAACGTTGCATCAGAAATAAACTTTATCCACTCAGCTCTTCTGAGCATTTCATCCGAAATAAACGTTATCCACTCAGCTTTTCTGAGCGTTGCATCTGAAATAAACGTTATCCACTGAGCTCTTCTGAACGTTGCATCAGAAATAATTTTATCCACTCAGCTCTTCTGAGCATTGCATCAGAAATAAACTTTATCCACTCAGCTCTTCTGAACGTTTCATCAGAAATATAAATTATCCACTCAGCTCTTCTGAGCATTGCATCAGAAATATAGTTTATCCACTCAGCTCTTCTGAGTGTTGCATCAGAAACAAACTTGATCCACTCAGCTCTTCTGAATGTTGGATCGCAAATAAACTTTATCCACTCAGCTCTTCTGAGCGCTGCATCAGAATTAAACGTTATCCACTGAGCTCTTTTGAATGTTGCATCAGAAATAAACTTTATCCACTTAGCACTTCTGAGCGTTGCATCAGAAATTAATTTATCCATTCAGCTCTTCTGAGCGTTGCATCAGAAATAAACATTATCCACTCAGCTCTTCTGAACATTGCATCAGAAATAAACTTTATCCACTCAGCTCTTCTGAACGTTGCATCAGAAATAAACGTTATCCATTCAGCTATTCTGAGCGTTGCATCAGAAATAAACGTTATCCACTCAGCTCTGCTGAACGTTCCATCAGAAATAAACGTTATCCACTCAGCTTTTCTGAGCATTGCATGAGAAATAAACTTTATCCACTCAGCTCTTCTGAGCATTGCATCAGAAATAAACTTTATCCACTTAGCTCTTCTGAACGTTGCATCAGAAATAAACGTTATCCACTCAGCTCTTCTGAATGTTGCATCAGAAGTAAACTTTATCCACTCAGCTCTTCTGAATGTTGCATCAGAAATAAACTTTATCCACTCAGCTCTTCTGAATGTTGCATCACAAATAAACTTTATCCACTTAGCTCTTCTGAGCGTTGCATCAGAAATTAAATGATCCACTCAGCTCTTCTGAGCGTTGCATCAGAAATAAACTTTATCCACTCAGCTCTTCTGAGCGTTGCATCAGAAATAAAATTTATCCACTCAGCTCTTCTGAATGTTGCATCAGAAATAAACTTTATCCACTCAGCTCTTCTGAGCGTTGCATCAGAAATAAACTTTATCCACTCAGCTCTTCTGAACGTTGCATCAGAAATAAACTTTATCCACTCAGCTCTTCTGAACGTTGCATCAGAAATAAACTTTATCCACTTAGCACTTCTGAACGTTGCATCAGAAACAAACTTTGTCCACTCAGCTCTTCTGAATGTTGCATCACAAATAAACGTTATCCACTCAGCTCTTCTGAATGTTGCATCAGAAATAAACTTTATCCACTCAGCTCTCCTGAATGTTGCATCAGAAATAAACTTTATCCACTCAGCTATTCTGAGCGTTGCATCAGAAATAAACGTTATCCACTCAGCTCTTCTAAACGTTGTATCAGAAATAAACGTTATCCACTCAGCTCTTCTGAATGTTGCATCAGAAATAAACTTTATCCACTCAGCTATTCTGAGCGTTGCATCAGAAATAAACGTTATCCACTCAGCTCTTCTAAACGTTGTATCAGAAATAAACGTTATCCACTCAGCTCTGCTGAACGTTCCATCAGAAATAAACTTTATCCACTCAGCTCTTCTGAATGTTGCATCAGAAGTAAACTTTATCCACTCAGCTCTTCTGAATGTTGCATCAGAAATAAACTTTATCCACTCAGCTCTTCTGAATGTTGCATCACAAATAAACTTTATCCACTTAGCTCTTCTGAGCGTTGCATCAGAAATTAAATGATCCACTCAGCTCTTCTGAGCATTGCATCAGAAATAAATTTTATCCACTCAGCTCTTCTGAACGTTTCATCAGAAATATAAATTATCCACTCAGCTCTTCTGAGCATTGCATCAGAAATATAGTTTATCCACTCAGCTCTTCTGAGTGTTGCATCAGAAACAAACTTGATCCACTCAGCTCTTCTGAATGTTGGATCGCAAATAAACTTTATCCACTCAGCTCTTCTGAGCGCTGCATCAGAATTAAACGTTATCCACTGAGCTCTTTTGAATGTTGCATCAGAAATAAACTTTATCCACTTAGCACTTCTGAGCGTTGCATCAGAAATTAATTTATCCATTCAGCTCTTCTGAGCGTTGCATCAGAAATAAACATTATCCACTCAGCTCTTCTAAACGTTGTATCAGAAATAAACGTTATCCACTCAGCTCTGCTGAACGTTCCATCAGAAATAAACTTTATCCACTCAGCTCTTCTGAATGTTGCATCAGAAGTAAACTTTATCCACTCAGCTCTTCTGAATGTTGCATCAGAAATAAACTTAATCCACTTTTCTCTTCTGAACGTTGCATCAGAAATAAACTTTATCCACTCAGCTCTTCTGAGCATTTCATCCGAAATAAACGTTATCCACTCAGCTTTTCTGAGCGTTGCATCTGAAATAAACGTTATCCACTGAGCTCTTCTGAACGTTGCATCAGAAATAATTTTATCCACTCAGCTCTTCTGAGCATTGCATCAGAAATAAATTTTATCCACTCAGCTCTTCTGAACGTTTCATCAGAAATATAAATTATCCACTCAGCTCTTCTGAGCATTGCATCAGAAATATAGTTTATCCACTCAGCTCTTCTGAGTGTTGCATCAGAAACAAACTTGATCCACTCAGCTCTTCTGAATGTTGGATCGCAAATAAACTTTATCCACTCAGCTCTTCTGAGCGCTGCATCAGAATTAAACGTTATCCACTGAGCTCTTTTGAATGTTGCATCAGAAATAAACTTTATCCACTTAGCACTTCTGAGCGTTGCATCAGAAATTAATTTATCCATTCAGCTCTTCTGAGCGTTGCATCAGAAATAAACATTATCCACTCAGCTCTTCTGAACATTGCATCAGAAATAAACTTTATCCACTCAGCTCTTCTGAACGTTGCATCAGAAATAAACGTTATCCATTCAGCTATTCTGAGCGTTGCATCAGAAATAAACGTTATCCACTCAGCTCTGCTGAACGTTCCATCAGAAATAAACGTTATCCACTCAGCTTTTCTGAGCATTGCATGAGAAATAAACTTTATCCACTCAGCTCTTCTGAGCATTGCATCAGAAATAAACTTTATCCACTTAGCTCTTCTGAACGTTGCATCAGAAATAAACGTTATCCACTCAGCTCTTCTGAATGTTGCATCAGAAGTAAACTTTATCCACTCAGCTCTTCTGAATGTTGCATCAGAAATAAACTTTATCCACTCAGCTCTTCTGAATGTTGCATCACAAATAAACTTTATCCACTTAGCTCTTCTGAGCGTTGCATCAGAAATTAAATGATCCACTCAGCTCTTCTGAGCGTTGCATCAGAAATAAACGTTATCCACTCAGCTCTTCTGAATGTTGCATCAGAAATAGACTTTATCCACTCAGCTCTTCTGAACGTTGAATCAGAAATAAACTTTATCCACTTTTCTCTTCTGAACGTTGCATCAGAAATAAACTTTATCCACTCAGCTCTTCTGAGCATTTCATCCGAAATAAACGTTATCCACTCAGCTCTTCTGAATGTTGCATCAGAAATAAACTTTATCCACTCAGCTATTCTGAGCGTTGCATCAGAAATAAACGTTATCCACTCAGCTCTTCTAAACGTTGTATCAGAAATAAACGTTATCCACTCAGCTCTGCTGAACGTTCCATCAGAAATAAACTTTATCCACTCAGCTCTTCTGAATGTTGCATCAGAAGTAAACTTTATCCACTCAGCTCTTCTGAATGTTGCATCAGAAATAAACTTTATCCACTCAGCTCTTCTGAATGTTGCATCACAAATAAACTTTATCCACTTAGCTCTTCTGAGCGTTGCATCAGAAATTAAATGATCCACTCAGCTATTCTGAGCGTTGCATCAGAAATAAACGTTATCCACTGAGCTCTTCTGAGCGTTGCATCAGAAATAAACGTTATCCACTCAGCTCTTCCGAGCGTTGCATCCGAAATAAACTTTATCCACTCAGCTTTTATGAACGTTGCATCAGAAATAAACTTTATCCACTTAGCTCTTCTGAGCGTTGCATCAGAAATTAATTTATCCACACAGCTCTTATGAACGTTGCATCAGAAATAAACGTTATCCACTCAGCTCTTCTGAATGTTGCATCAGAAGTAAACTTTATCCACTCAGCTCTTCTGAATGTTGCATCAGAAATAAACTTTATCCACTCAGCTCTTCTGAATGTTGCATCACAAATAAACTTTATCCACTTAGCTCTTCTGAGCGTTGCATCAGAAATTAAATGATCCACTCAGCTCTTCTGAGCGTTGCATCAGAAATAAACTTTATCCACTCAGCTCTTCTGAGCGTTGCATCAGAAATAAACTTTATCCACTCAGCTCTTCTGAATGTTGCATCAGAAATAAACGTTATCCACTCAGCTCTTCTGAATGTTGCATCAGAAATAGACTTTATCCACTCAGCTCTTCTGAACGTTGAATCACAAATAAACTTTATCCACTTAGCTCTTCTGAGCGTTGCATCAGAAATTAAATGATCCACTCAGCTATTCTGAGCGTTGCATCAGAAATAAACGTTATCCACTGAGCTCTTCTGAGCGTTGCATCAGAAATAAACGTTATCCACTCAGCTCTTCCGAGCGTTGCATCCGAAATAAACTTTATCCACTCAGCTTTTATGAACGTTGCATCAGAAATAAACTTTATCCACTTAGCTCTTCTGAGCGTTGCATCAGAAATTAATTTATCCACACAGCTCTTATGAACGTTGCATCAGAAATAAACGTTATCCACTCAGCTCTTCTGAATGTTGCATCAGAAGTAAACTTTATCCACTCAGCTCTTCTGAATGTTGCATCAGAAATAAACTTTATCCACTCAGCTCTTCTGAATGTTGCATCACAAATAAACTTTATCCACTTAGCTCTTCTGAACGTTGCATCAGAAATTAAATGATCCACTCAGCTCTTCTGAGCGTTGCATCAGAAATAAACTTTATCCACTCAGCTCTTCTGAGCGTTGCATCAGAAATAAACTTTATCCACTCAGCTCTTCTGAATGTTGCATCAGAAATAAACGTTATCCACTCAGCTCTTCTGAATGTTGCATCAGAAATAGACTTTATCCACTCAGCTCTTCTGAACGTTGAATCAGAAATAAACTTAATCCACTTTTCTCTTCTGAACGTTGCATCAGAAATAAACTTTATCCACTCAGCTCTTCTGAGCATTTCATCCGAAATAAACGTTATCCACTCAGCTTTTCTGAGCGTTGCATCTGAAATAAACGTTATCCACTGAGCTCTTCTGAACGTTGCATCAGAAATAATTTTATCCACTCAGCTCTTCTGAGCATTGCATCAGAAATAAATTTTATCCACTCAGCTCTTCTGAACGTTTCATCAGAAATATAAATTATCCACTCAGCTCTTCTGAGCATTGCATCAGAAATATAGTTTATCCACTCAGCTCTTCTGAGTGTTGCATCAGAAACAAACTTGATCCACTCAGCTCTTCTGAATGTTGGATCGCAAATAAACTTTATCCACTCAGCTCTTCTGAGCGCTGCATCAGAATTAAACGTTATCCACTGAGCTCTTTTGAATGTTGCATCAGAAATAAACTTTATCCACTTAGCACTTCTGAGCGTTGCATCAGAAATTAATTTATCCATTCAGCTCTTCTGAGCGTTGCATCAGAAATAAACATTATCCACTCAGCTCTTCTGAACATTGCATCAGAAATAAACTTTATCCACTCAGCTCTTCTGAACGTTGCATCAGAAATAAACGTTATCCATTCAGCTATTCTGAGCGTTGCATCAGAAATAAACGTTATCCACTCAGCTCTGCTGAACGTTCCATCAGAAATAAACGTTATCCACTCAGCTTTTCTGAGCATTGCATGAGAAATAAACTTTATCCACTCAGCTCTTCTGAGCATTGCATCAGAAATAAACTTTATCCACTTAGCTCTTCTGAACGTTGCATCAGAAATAAACGTTATCCACTCAGCTCTTCTGAATGTTGCATCAGAAGTAAACTTTATCCACTCAGCTCTTCTGAATGTTGCATCAGAAATAAACTTTATCCACTCAGCTCTTCTGAATGTTGCATCAGAAATAGACTTTATCCACTCAGCTCTTCTGAACGTTGAATCAGTAATAAACTTAATCCACTTTTCTCTTCTGAACATTGCATCAGAAATAAACTTTATCCACTCAGCTCTTCTGAGCATTTCATCCGAAATAAACGTTATCCACTCAGCTTTTCTGAGCGTTGCATCTGAAATAAACGTTATCCACTGAGCTCTTCTGAACGTTGCATCAGAAATAATTTTATCCACTCAGCTCTTCTGAGCATTGCATCAGAAATAAATTTTATCCACTCAGCTCTTCTGAACGTTTCATCAGAAATATAAATTATCCACTCAGCTCTTCTGAGCATTGCATCAGAAATATAGTTTATCCACTCAGCTCTTCTGAGTGTTGCATCAGAAACAAACTTGATCCACTCAGCTCTTCTGAATGTTGGATCGCAAATAAACTTTATCCACTCAGCTCTTCTGAGCGCTGCATCAGAAATAAACTTTATCCACTCAGCTTTTATGAACGTTGCATCAGAAATAAACTTTATCCACTTAGCTCTTCTGAGCGTTGCATCAGAAATTAATTTATCCACACAGCTCTTATGAACGTTGCATCAGAAATAAACGTTATCCACTCAGCTCTTCTGAATGTTGCATCAGAAGTAAACTTTATCCACTCAGCTCTTCTGAATGTTGCATCAGAAATAAACTTTATCCACTCAGCTCTTCTGAATGTTGCATCACAAATAAACTTTATCCACTTAGCTCTTCTGAGCGTTGCATCAGAAATTAAATGATCCACTCAGCTCTTCTGAGCGTTGCATCAGAAATAAACTTTATCCACTCAGCTCTTCTGAGCGTTGCATCAGAAATAAACTTTATCCACTCAGCTCTTCTGAATGTTGCATCAGAAATAAACGTTATCCACTCAGCTCTTCTGAATGTTGCATCAGAAATAGACTTTATCCACTCAGCTCTTCTGAACGTTGAATCACAAATAAACTTTATCCACTTAGCTCTTCTGAGCGTTGCATCAGAAATTAAATGATCCACTCAGCTATTCTGAGCGTTGCATCAGAAATAAACGTTATCCACTGAGCTCTTCTGAGCGTTGCATCAGAAATAAACGTTATCCACTCAGCTCTTCCGAGCGTTGCATCCGAAATAAACTTTATCCACTCAGCTTTTATGAACGTTGCATCAGAAATAAACTTTATCCACTTAGCTCTTCTGAGCGTTGCATCAGAAATTAATTTATCCACACAGCTCTTATGAACGTTGCATCAGAAATAAACGTTATCCACTCAGCTCTTCTGAATGTTGCATCAGAAGTAAACTTTATCCACTCAGCTCTTCTGAATGTTGCATCAGAAATAAACTTTATCCACTCAGCTCTTCTGAATGTTGCATCACAAATAAACTTTATCCACTTAGCTCTTCTGAACGTTGCATCAGAAATTAAATGATCCACTCAGCTCTTCTGAGCGTTGCATCAGAAATAAACTTTATCCACTCAGCTCTTCTGAGCGTTGCATCAGAAATAAACTTTATCCACTCAGCTCTTCTGAATGTTGCATCAGAAATAAACGTTATCCACTCAGCTCTTCTGAATGTTGCATCAGAAATAGACTTTATCCACTCAGCTCTTCTGAACGTTGAATCAGAAATAAACTTAATCCACTTTTCTCTTCTGAACGTTGCATCAGAAATAAACTTTATCCACTCAGCTCTTCTGAGCATTTCATCCGAAATAAACGTTATCCACTCAGCTTTTCTGAGCGTTGCATCTGAAATAAACGTTATCCACTGAGCTCTTCTGAACGTTGCATCAGAAATAATTTTATCCACTCAGCTCTTCTGAGCATTGCATCAGAAATAAATTTTATCCACTCAGCTCTTCTGAACGTTTCATCAGAAATATAAATTATCCACTCAGCTCTTCTGAGCATTGCATCAGAAATATAGTTTATCCACTCAGCTCTTCTGAGTGTTGCATCAGAAACAAACTTGATCCACTCAGCTCTTCTGAATGTTGGATCGCAAATAAACTTTATCCACTCAGCTCTTCTGAGCGCTGCATCAGAATTAAACGTTATCCACTGAGCTCTTTTGAATGTTGCATCAGAAATAAACTTTATCCACTTAGCACTTCTGAGCGTTGCATCAGAAATTAATTTATCCATTCAGCTCTTCTGAGCGTTGCATCAGAAATAAACATTATCCACTCAGCTCTTCTGAACATTGCATCAGAAATAAACTTTATCCACTCAGCTCTTCTGAACGTTGCATCAGAAATAAACGTTATCCATTCAGCTATTCTGAGCGTTGCATCAGAAATAAACGTTATCCACTCAGCTCTGCTGAACGTTCCATCAGAAATAAACGTTATCCACTCAGCTTTTCTGAGCATTGCATGAGAAATAAACTTTATCCACTCAGCTCTTCTGAGCATTGCATCAGAAATAAACTTTATCCACTTAGCTCTTCTGAACGTTGCATCAGAAATAAACGTTATCCACTCAGCTCTTCTGAATGTTGCATCAGAAGTAAACTTTATCCACTCAGCTCTTCTGAATGTTGCATCAGAAATAAACTTTATCCACTCAGCTCTTCTGAATGTTGCATCAGAAATAGACTTTATCCACTCAGCTCTTCTGAACGTTGAATCAGTAATAAACTTAATCCACTTTTCTCTTCTGAACATTGCATCAGAAATAAACTTTATCCACTCAGCTCTTCTGAGCATTTCATCCGAAATAAACGTTATCCACTCAGCTTTTCTGAGCGTTGCATCTGAAATAAACGTTATCCACTGAGCTCTTCTGAACGTTGCATCAGAAATAATTTTATCCACTCAGCTCTTCTGAGCATTGCATCAGAAATAAATTTTATCCACTCAGCTCTTCTGAACGTTTCATCAGAAATATAAATTATCCACTCAGCTCTTCTGAGCATTGCATCAGAAATATAGTTTATCCACTCAGCTCTTCTGAGTGTTGCATCAGAAACAAACTTGATCCACTCAGCTCTTCTGAATGTTGGATCGCAAATAAACTTTATCCACTCAGCTCTTCTGAGCGCTGCATCAGAATTAAACGTTATCCACTGAGCTCTTTTGAATGTTGCATCAGAAATAAACTTTATCCACTTAGCACTTCTGAGCGTTGCATCAGAAATTAATTTATCCATTCAGCTCTTCTGAGCGTTGCATCAGAAATAAACATTATCCACTCAGCTCTTCTGAACATTGCATCAGAAATAAACTTTATCCACTCAGCTCTTCTGAACGTTGCATCAGAAATAAACGTTATCCATTCAGCTATTCTGAGCGTTGCATCAGAAATAAACGTTATCCACTCAGCTCTGCTGAACGTTCCATCAGAAATAAACGTTATCCACTCAGCTTTTCTGAGCATTGCATGAGAAATAAACTTTATCCACTCAGCTCTTCTGAGCATTGCATCAGAAATAAACTGTATCCACTTAGCTCTTCTGAACGTTGCATCAGAAATAAACGTTATCCACTCAGCTCTTCTGAATGTTGCATCAGAAGTAAACTTTATCCACTCAGCTCTTCTGAATGTTGCATCAGAAATAAACTTTATCCACTCAGCTCTTCTGAATGTTGCATCACAAATAAACTTTATCCACTTAGCTCTTCTGAGCGTTGCATCAGAAATTAAATGATCCACTCAGCTCTTCTGAGCGTTGCATCAGAAATAAACTTTATTCACTCAGCTCTTCTGAGCGTTGCATCAGAAATAAAATTTATCCACTCAGCTCTTCTGAATGTTGCATCAGAAATAAACTTTATCCACTCAGCTCTTCTGAGCGTTGCATCAGAAATAAACTTTATCCACTCAGCTCTTCTGAACGTTGCATCAGAAATAAACTTTATCCACTCAGCTCTTCTGAACGTTGCATCAGAAATAAACTTTATCCACTTAGCACTTCTGAACGTTGCATCAGAAACAAACTTTGTCCACTCAGCTCTTCTGAATGTTGCATCACAAATAAACGTTATCCACTCAGCTCTTCTGAATGTTGCATCAGAAATAAACTTTATCCACTCAGCTCTCCTGAATGTTGCATCAGAAATAAACTTTATCCACTCAGCTATTCTGAGCGTTGCATCAGAAATAAACGTTATCCACTCAGCTCTTCTAAACGTTGTATTAGAAATAAACGTTATCCACTCAGCTCTTCTGAATGTTGCATCAGAAATAAACTTTATCCACTCAGCTATTCTGAGCGTTGCATCAGAAATAAACGTTATCCACTCAGCTCTTCTAAACGTTGTATCAGAAATAAACGTTATCCACTCAGCTCTGCTGAACGTTCCATCAGAAATAAACTTTATCCACTCAGCTCTTCTGAATGTTGCATCAGAAGTAAACTTTATCCACTCAGCTCTTCTGAATGTTGCATCAGAAATAAACTTTATCCACTCAGCTCTTCTGAATGTTGCATCACAAATAAACTTTATCCACTTAGCTCTTCTGAGCGTTGCATCAGAAATTAAATGATCCACTCAGCTATTCTGAGCGTTGCATCAGAAATAAACGTTATCCACTGAGCTCTTCTGAGCGTTGCATCAGAAATAAACGTTATCCTCTCAGCTCTTCCGAGCGTTGCATCCGAAATAAACTTTATCCACTCAGCTTTTATGAACGTTGCATCAGAAATAAACTTTATCCACTTAGCTCTTCTGAGCGTTGCATCAGAAATTAATTTATCCACACAGCTCTTATGAACGTTGCATCAGAAATAAACGTTATCCACTCAGCTCTTCTGAATGTTGCATCAGAAGTAAACTTTATCCACTCAGCTCTTCTGAATGTTGCATCAGAAGTAAACTTTATCCACTCAGCTCTTCTGAATGTTGCATCAGAAATAAACTTTATCCACTCAGCTCTTCTGAATGTTGCATCACAAATAAACTTTATCCACTTAGCTCTTCTGAGCGTTGCATCAGAAATTAAATGATCCACTCAGCTCTTCTGAGCGTTGCATCAGAAATAAACTTTATCCACTCAGCTCTTCTGAGCGTTGCATCAGAAATAAACTTTATCCACTCAGCTCTTCTGAATGTTGCATCAGAAATAAACGTTATCCACTCAGCTCTTCTGAATGTTGCATCAGAAATAGACTTTATCCACTCAGCTCTTCTGAACGTTGAATCAGAAATAAACTTAATCCACTTTTCTCTTCTGAACGTTGCATCAGAAATAAACTTTATCCACTCAGCTCTTCTGAGCATTTCATCCGAAATAAACGTTATCCACTCAGCTTTTCTGAGCGTTGCATCTGAAATAAACGTTATCCACTGAGCTCTTCTGAACGTTGCATCAGAAATAATTTTATCCACTCAGCTCTTCTGAGCATTGCATCAGAAATAAATTTTATCCACTCAGCTCTTCTGAACGTTTCATCAGAAATATAAATTATCCACTCAGCTCTTCTGAGCATTGCATCAGAAATATAGTTTATCCACTCAGCTCTTCTGAGTGTTGCATCAGAAACAAACTTGATCCACTCAGCTCTTCTGAATGTTGGATCGCAAATAAACTTTATCCACTCAGCTCTTCTGAGCGCTGCATCAGAATTAAACGTTATCCACTGAGCTCTTTTGAATGTTGCATCAGAAATAAACTTTATCCACTTAGCACTTCTGAGCGTTGCATCAGAAATTAATTTATCCATTCAGCTCTTCTGAGCGTTGCATCAGAAATAAACATTATCCACTCAGCTCTTCTGAACATTGCATCAGAAATAAACTTTATCCACTCAGCTCTTCTGAACGTTGCATCAGAAATAAACGTTATCCATTCAGCTATTCTGAGCGTTGCATCAGAAATAAACGTTATCCACTCAGCTCTGCTGAACGTTCCATCAGAAATAAACGTTATCCACTCAGCTTTTCTGAGCATTGCATGAGAAATAAACTTTATCCACTCAGCTCTTCTGAGCATTGCATCAGAAATAAACTTTATCCACTTAGCTCTTCTGAACGTTGCATCAGAAATAAACGTTATCCACTCAGCTCTTCTGAATGTTGCATCAGAAGTAAACTTTATCCACTCAGCTCTTCTGAATGTTGCATCAGAAATAAACTTTATCCACTCAGCTCTTCTGAATGTTGCATCAGAAATAGACTTTATCCACTCAGCTCTTCTGAACGTTGAATCAGTAATAAACTTAATCCACTTTTCTCTTCTGAACATTGCATCAGAAATAAACTTTATCCACTCAGCTCTTCTGAGCATTTCATCCGAAATAAACGTTATCCACTCAGCTTTTCTGAGCGTTGCATCTGAAATAAACGTTATCCACTGAGCTCTTCTGAACGTTGCATCAGAAATAATTTTATCCACTCAGCTCTTCTGAGCATTGCATCAGAAATAAATTTTATCCACTCAGCTCTTCTGAACGTTTCATCAGAAATATAAATTATCCACTCAGCTCTTCTGAGCATTGCATCAGAAATATAGTTTATCCACTCAGCTCTTCTGAGTGTTGCATCAGAAACAAACTTGATCCACTCAGCTCTTCTGAATGTTGGATCGCAAATAAACTTTATCCACTCAGCTCTTCTGAGCGCTGCATCAGAATTAAACGTTATCCACTGAGCTCTTTTGAATGTTGCATCAGAAATAAACTTTATCCACTTAGCACTTCTGAGCGTTGCATCAGAAATTAATTTATCCATTCAGCTCTTCTGAGCGTTGCATCAGAAATAAACATTATCCACTCAGCTCTTCTGAACATTGCATCAGAAATAAACTTTATCCACTCAGCTCTTCTGAACGTTGCATCAGAAATAAACGTTATCCATTCAGCTATTCTGAGCGTTGCATCAGAAATAAACGTTATCCACTCAGCTCTGCTGAACGTTCCATCAGAAATAAACGTTATCCACTCAGCTTTTCTGAGCATTGCATGAGAAATAAACTTTATCCACTCAGCTCTTCTGAGCATTGCATCAGAAATAAACTGTATCCACTTAGCTCTTCTGAACGTTGCATCAGAAATAAACGTTATCCACTCAGCTCTTCTGAATGTTGCATCAGAAGTAAACTTTATCCACTCAGCTCTTCTGAATGTTGCATCAGAAATAAACTTTATCCACTCAGCTCTTCTGAATGTTGCATCACAAATAAACTTTATCCACTTAGCTCTTCTGAGCGTTGCATCAGAAATTAAATGATCCACTCAGCTCTTCTGAGCGTTGCATCAGAAATAAACTTTATCCACTCAGCTCTTCTGAGCGTTGCATCAGAAATAAAATTTATCCACTCAGCTCTTCTGAATGTTGCATCAGAAATAAACTTTATCCACTCAGCTCTTCTGAGCGTTGCATCAGAAATAAACTTTATCCACTCAGCTCTTCTGAACGTTGCATCAGAAATAAACTTTATCCACTCAGCTCTTCTGAACGTTGCATCAGAAATAAACTTTATCCACTTAGCACTTCTGAACGTTGCATCAGAAACAAACTTTGTCCACTCAGCTCTTCTGAATGTTGCATCACAAATAAACGTTATCCACTCAGCTCTTCTGAATGTTGCATCAGAAATAAACTTTATCCACTCAGCTCTCCTGAATGTTGCATCAGAAATAAACTTTATCCACTCAGCTATTCTGAGCGTTGCATCAGAAATAAACGTTATCCACTCAGCTCTTCTAAACGTTGTATTAGAAATAAACGTTATCCACTCAGCTCTTCTGAATGTTGCATCAGAAATAAACTTTATCCACTCAGCTATTCTGAGCGTTGCATCAGAAATAAACGTTATCCACTCAGCTCTTCTAAACGTTGTATCAGAAATAAACGTTATCCACTCAGCTCTGCTGAACGTTCCATCAGAAATAAACTTTATCCACTCAGCTCTTCTGAATGTTGCATCAGAAGTAAACTTTATCCACTCAGCTCTTCTGAATGTTGCATCAGAAATAAACTTTATCCACTCAGCTCTTCTGAATGTTGCATCACAAATAAACTTTATCCACTTAGCTCTTCTGAGCGTTGCATCAGAAATTAAATGATCCACTCAGCTATTCTGAGCGTTGCATCAGAAATAAACGTTATCCACTGAGCTCTTCTGAGCGTTGCATCAGAAATTAATTTATCCACACAGCTCTTATGAACGTTGCATCAGAAATAAACGTTATCCACTCAGCTCTTCTGAATGTTGCATCAGAAGTAAACTTTATCCACTCAGCTCTTCTGAATGTTGCATCAGAAATAAACTTTATCCACTCAGCTCTTCTGAATGTTGCATCACAAATAAACTTTATCCACTTAGCTCTTCTGAGCGTTGCATCAGAAATTAAATGATCCACTCAGCTCTTCTGAGCGTTGCATCAGAAATAAACTTTATCCACTCAGCTCTTCTGAGCGTTGCATCAGAAATAAACTTTATCCACTCAGCTCTTCTGAATGTTGCATCAGAAATAAACTTTATCCACTCAGCTCTTCTGAGCGTTGCATCAGAAATAAACGTTATCCACTCAGCTCTTCTGAATGTTGCATCAGAAATAGACTTTATCCACTCAGCTCTTCTGAACGTTGAATCAGAAATAAACTTTATCCACTTTTCTCTTCTGAACGTTGCATCAGAAATAAACTTTATCCACTCAGCTCTTCTGAGCATTTCATCCGAAATAAACGTTATCCACTCAGCTTTTCTGAGCGTTGCATCTGAAATAAACGTTATCCACTGAGCTCTTCTGAACGTTGCATCAGAAATAATTTTATCCACTCAGCTCTTCTGAGCATTGCATCAGAAATAAACTTTATCCACTCAGCTCTTCTGAACGTTTCATCAGAAATATAAATTATCCACTCAGCTCTTCTGAGCATTGCATCAGAAATATAGTTTATCCACTCAGCTCTTCTGAGTGTTGCATCAGAAACAAACTTGATCCACTCAGCTCTTCTGAATGTTGGATCGCAAATAAACTTTATCCACTCAGCTCTTCTGAGCGCTGCATCAGAATTAAACGTTATCCACTGAGCTCTTTTGAATGTTGCATCAGAAATAAACTTTATCCACTTAGCACTTCTGAGCGTTGCATCAGAAATTAATTTATCCATTCAGCTCTTCTGAGCGTTGCATCAGAAATAAACATTATCCACTCAGCTCTTCTGAACATTGCATCAGAAATAAACTTTATCCACTCAGCTCTTCTGAACGTTGCATCAGAAATAAACGTTATCCATTCAGCTATTCTGAGCGTTGCATCAGAAATAAACGTTATCCACTCAGCTCTGCTGAACGTTCCATCAGAAATAAACGTTATCCACTCAGCTTTTCTGAGCATTGCATGAGAAATAAACTTTATCCACTCAGCTCTTCTGAGCATTGCATCAGAAATAAATTTTATCCACTCAGCTCTTCTGAACGTTTCATCAGAAATATAAATTATCCTCTCAGCTCTTCTGAGCATTGCATCAGAAATATAGTTTATCCACTCAGCTCTTCTGAGTGTTGCATCAGAAACAAACTTGATCCACTCAGCTCTTCTGAATGTTGGATCGCAAATAAACTTTATCCACTCAGCTCTTCTGAGCGCTGCATCAGAATTAAACGTTATCCACTGAGCTCTTTTGAATGTTGCATCAGAAATAAACTTTATCCACTTAGCACTTCTGAGCGTTGCATCAGAAATTAATTTATCCATTCAGCTCTTCTGAGCGTTGCATCAGAAATAAACATTATCCACTCAGCTCTTCTGAACATTGCATCAGAAATAAACTTTATCCACTCAGCTCTTCTGAACGTTGCATCAGAAATAAACGTTATCCATTCAGCTATTCTGAGCGTTGCATCAGAAATAAACGTTATCCACTCAGCTCTGCTGAACGTTCCATCAGAAATAAACGTTATCCACTCAGCTTTTCTGAGCATTGCATGAGAAATAAACTTTATCCACTCAGCTCTTCTGAGCATTGCATCAGAAATAAACTTTATCCACCTAGCTCTTCTGAACGTTGCATCAGAAATAAATGTTATCCACTCAGCTCTTCTGAATGTTGCATCAGAAGTAAACTTTATCCACTCAGCTCTTCTGAATGTTGCATCAGAAATAAACTTTATCCACTCAGCTCTTCTGAATGTTGCATCACAAATAAACTTTATCCACTTAGCTCTTCTGAGCGTTGCATCAGAAATTAAATGATCCACTCAGCTCTTCTGAGCGTTGCATCAGAAATAAACTTTATCCACTCAGCTCTTCTGAGCGTTGCATCAGAAATAAACTTTATCCACTCAGCTCTTCTGAATGTTGCATCAGAAATAAACTTTATCCACTCAGCTCTTCTGAGCGTTGCATCAGAAATAAACTTTATCCACTCAGCTCTTCTGAACGTTGCATCAGAAATAAACTTTATCCACTCAGCTCTTCTGAACGTTGCATCAGAAATAAACTTTATCCACTTAGCACTTCTGAACGTTGCATCAGAAACAAACTTTGTCCACTCAGCTCTTCTGAATGTTGCATCACAAATAAACGTTATCCACTCAGCTCTTCTGAATGTTGCATCAGAAATAAACTTTATCCACTCAGCTCTCCTGAATGTTGCATCAGAAATAAACTTTATCCACTCAGCTATTCTGAGCGTTGCATCAGAAATAAACGTTATCCACTCAGCTCTTCTAAACGTTGTATCAGAAATAAACGTTATCCACTCAGCTCTGCTGAACGTTCCATCAGAAATAAACTTTATTCACTCAGCTCTTCTGAATGTTGCATCAGAAGTAAACTTTATCCACTCAGCTCTTCTGAATGTTGCATCAGAAATGAACTTTATCCACTCAGCTCTTCTGAATGTTGCATCACAAATAAACTTTATCCACTTAGCTCTTCTGAGCGTTGCATCAGAAATTAAATGATCCACTCAGCTATTCTGAGCGTTGCATCAGAAATAAACGTTATCCACTCAGCTCTTCTGAGCGTTGCATCAGAAATAAACGTTATCCACTCAGCTCTTCCGAGCGTTGCATCCGAAATAAACTTTATCCACTCAGCTTTTATGAACGTTGCATCAGAAATAAACTTTATCCACTTAGCTCTTCTGAGCGTTGCATCAGAAATAAACTTTATCCACTCAGCTCTTCTGAGCGTTGCATCAGAAATAAACTTTATCCACTCAGCTATTCTGAGCGTTGCATCAGAAATAAACGTTATCCACTCAGCTCTTCTAAACGTTGTATCAGAAATAAACGTTATCCACTCAGCTCTGCTGAACGTTCCATCAGAAATAAACTTTATCCACTCAGCTCTTCTGAATGTTGCATCAGAAGTAAACTTTATCCACTCAGCTCTTCTGAATGTTGCATCAGAAATAAACTTTATCCACTCAGCTCTTCTGAATGTTGCATCACAAATAAACTTTATCCACTTAGCTCTTCTGAGCGTTGCATCAGAAATTAAATGATCCACTCAGCTATTCTGAGCGTTGCATCAGAAATAAACGTTATCCACTGAGCTCTTCTGAGCGTTGCATCAGAAATAAACGTTATCCTCTCAGCTCTTCCGAGCGTTGCATCCGAAATAAACTTTATCCACTCAGCTTTTATGAACGTTGCATCAGAAATAAACTGTATCCACTTAGCTCTTCTGAGCGTTGCATCAGAAATTAATTTATCCACACAGCTCTTATGAACGTTGCATCAGAAATAAACGTTATCCACTCAGCTCTTCTGAATGTTGCATCAGAAGTAAACTTTATCCACTCAGCTCTTCTGAATGTTGCATCAGAAATAAACTTTATCCACTCAGCTCTTCTGAATGTTGCATCACAAATAAACTTTATCCACTTAGCTCTTCTGAGCGTTGCATCAGAAATTAAATGATCCACTCAGCTCTTCTGAGCGTTGCATCAGAAATAAACTTTATCCACTCAGCTCTTCTGAGCGTTGCATCAGAAATAAACTTTATCCACTCAGCTCTTCTGAATGTTGCATCAGAAATAAACTTTATCCACTCAGCTCTTCTGAGCGTTGCATCAGAAATAAGCGTTATCCACTCAGCTCTTCTGAACGTTGCATCAGAAATAGACTTTATCCACTCAGCTCTTCTGAACGTTGAATCAGAAATAAACTTTATCCACTTTTCTCTTCTGAACGTTGCATCAGAAATAAACTTTATCCACTCAGCTCTTCTGAGCATTTCATCCGAAATAAACGTTATCCACTCAGCTTTTCTGAGCGTTGCATCTGAAATAAACGTTATCCACTGAGCTCTTCTGAACGTTGCATCAGAAATAATTTTATCCACTCAGCTCTTCTGAATGTTGCATCAGAAATAAACTTTATCCACTCAGCTCTTCTGAATGTTGCATCACAAATAAACTTTATCCACTTAGCTCTTCTGAGCGTTGCATCAGAAATTAAATGATCCACTCAGCTCTTCTGAGCGTTGCATCAGAAATAAACTTTATCCACTCAGCTCTTCTGAACGTTTCATCAGAAATATAAATTATCCACTCAGCTCTTCTGAGCATTGCATCAGAAATATAGTTTATCCACTCAGCTCTTCTGAGTGTTGCATCAGAAACAAACTTGATCCACTCAGCTCTTCTGAATGTTGGATCGCAAATAAACTTTATCCACTCAGCTCTTCTGAGCGCTGCATCAGAATTAAACGTTATCCACTGAGCTCTTTTGAATGTTGCATCAGAAATAAACTTTATCCACTTAGCACTTCTGAGCGTTGCATCAGAAATTAATTTATCCATTCAGCTCTTCTGAGCGTTGCATCAGAAATAAACATTATCCACTCAGCTCTTCTGAACATTGCATCAGAAATAAACTTTATCCACTCAGCTCTTCTGAACGTTGCATCAGAAATAAACGTTATCCATTCAGCTATTCTGAGCGTTGCATCAGAAATAAACGTTATCCACTCAGCTCTGCTGAACGTTCCATCAGAAATAAACGTTATCCACTCAGCTTTTCTGAGCATTGCATGAGAAATAAACTTTATCCACTCAGCTCTTCTGAGCATTGCATCAGAAATAAACTTTATCCACTTAGCTCTTCTGAACGTTGCATCAGAAATAAACGTTATCCACTCAGCTCTTCTGAATGTTGCATCAGAAGTAAACTTTATCCACTCAGCTCTTCTGAATGTTGCATCACAAATAAACTTTATCCACTCAGCTCTTCTGAATGTTGCATCAGAAATAAACTTTATCCACTCAGCTCTTCTGAATGTTGCATCACAAATAAACTTTATCCACTCAGCTCTGCTGAACGTTCCATCAGAAATAAACGTTATCCACTCAGCTTTTCTGAGCATTGCATGAGAAATAAACTTTATCCACTCAGCTCTTCTGAGCATTGCATCAGAAATAAACTTTATCCACTTAGCTCTTCTGAACGTTGCATCAGAAATAAACGTTATCCACTCAGCTCTTCTGAATGTTGCATCAGAAATAAACTTTATCCACTCAGCTCTTCTGAATGTTGCATCACAAATAAACTTTATCCACTTAGCTCTTCTGAGCGTTGCATCAGAAATTAAATGATCCACTCAGCTCTTCTGAGCGTTGCATCAGAAATAAACTTTATCCACTCAGCTCTTCTGAGCGTTGCATCAGAAATAAACTTTATCCACTCAGCTCTTCTGAATGTTGCATCAGAAATAAACTTTATCCACTCAGCTCTTCTGAGCGTTGCATCAGAAATAAACTTTATCCACTCAGCTCTTCTGAACGTTGCATCAGAAATAAACTTTATCCACTCAGCTCTTCTGAACGTTGCATCAGAAATAAACTTTATCCACTTAGCACTTCTGAACGTTGCATCAGAAACAAACTTTGTCCACTCAGCTCTTCTGAATGTTGCATCACAAATAAACGTTATCCACTCAGCTCTTCTGAATGTTGCATCAGAAATAAACTTTATCCACTCAGCTCTCCTGAATGTTGCATCAGAAATAAACTTTATCCACTCAGCTATTCTGAGCGTTGCATCAGAAATAAACGTTATCCACTCAGCTCTTCTAAACGTTGTATCAGAAATAAACGTTATCCACTCAGCTCTGCTGAACGTTCCATCAGAAATAAACTTTATTCACTCAGCTCTTCTGAATGTTGCATCAGAAGTAAACTTTATCCACTCAGCTCTTCTGAATGTTGCATCAGAAATAAACTTTATCCACTCAGCTCTTCTGAATGTTGCATCACAAATAAACTTTATCCACTTAGCTCTTCTGAGCGTTGCATCAGAAATTAAATGATCCACTCAGCTATTCTGAGCGTTGCATCAGAAATAAACGTTATCCACTGAGCTCTTCTGAGCGTTGCATCAGAAATAAACGTTATCCACTCAGCTCTTCCGAGCGTTGCATCCGAAATAAACTTTATCCACTCAGCTTTTATGAACGTTGCATCAGAAATAAACTTTATCCACTTAGCTCTTCTGAGCGTTGCATCAGAAATTAATTTATCCACACAGCTCTTATGAACGTTGCATCAGAAATAAACGTTATCCACTCAGCTCTTCTGAATGTTGCATCAGAAGTAAACTTTATCCACTCAGTTCTTCTGAATGTTGCATCACAAATAAACTTCATCCACTTAGCTCTTCTGAGCGTTGCATCAGAAATTAAATGATCCACTCAGCTCTTCTGAGCGTTGCATCAGAAATAAACGTTATCCACTCAGCTCTTCTGAATGTTGCATCAGAAATAGACTTTATCCACTCAGCTCTTCTGAGCGTTGCATCAGAAATAAACTTTATCCACTTTTCTCTTCTGAACGTTGCATCAGAAATAAACTTTATCCACTCAGCTCTTCTAAACGTTGCATCAGAAATAAACGTTATCCACTCAGCTCTTCTGAATGTTGCATCAGAAATAAACTTTATCCACTCAGCTATTCTGAGCGTTGCATCAGAAATAAACGTTATCCACTCAGCTCTTCTAAACGTTGTATCAGAAATAAACGTTATCCACTCAGCTCTGCTGAACGTTCCATCAGAAATAAACTTTATCCACTCAGCTCTTCTGAATGTTGCATCAGAAGTAAACTTTATCCACTCAGCTCTTCTGAATGTTGCATCAGAAATAAACTTTATCCACTCAGCTCTTCTGAATGTTGCATCACAAATAAACTTTATCCACTTAGCTCTTCTGAGCGTTGCATCAGAAATTAAATGATCCACTCAGCTATTCTGAGCGTTGCATCAGAAATAAACGTTATCCACTGAGCTCTTCTGAGCGTTGCATCAGAAATAAACGTTATCCTCTCAGCTCTTCCGAGCGTTGCATCCGAAATAAACTTTATCCACTCAGCTTTTATGAACGTTGCATCAGAAATAAACTTTATCCACTTAGCTCTTCTGAGCGTTGCATCAGAAATTAATTTATCCACACAGCTCTTATGAACGTTGCATCAGAAATAAACGTTATCCACTCAGCTCTTCTGAATGTTGCATCAGAAGTAAACTTTATCCACTCAGCTCTTCTGAATGTTGCATCAGAATTAAACTTTATCCACTCAGCTCTTCTGAATGTTGCATCACAAATAAACTTTATCCACTTAGCTCTTCTGAGCGTTGCATCAGAAATTAAATGATCCACTCAGCTCTTCTGAGCGTTGCATCAGAAATAAACTTTATCCACTCAGCTCTTCTGAGCGTTGCATCAGAAATAAACTTTATCCACTCAGCTCTTCTGAATGTTGCATCAGAAATAAACTTTATCCACTCAGCTCTTCTGAGCGTTGCATCAGAAATAAACGTTATCCACTCAGCTCTTCTGAATGTTGCATCAGAAATAGACTTTATCCACTCAGCTCTTCTGAACGTTGAATCAGAAATAAACTTTATCCACTTTTCTCTTCTGAACGTTGCATCAGAAATAAACTTTATCCACTCAGCTCTTCTGAGCATTTCATCCGAAATAAACGTTATCCACTCAGCTTTTCTGAGCGTTGCATCTGAAATAAACGTTATCCACTGAGCTCTTCTGAACGTTGCATCAGAAATAATTTTATCCACTCAGCTCTTCTGAGCATTGCATCAGAAATAAACTTTATCCACTCAGCTCTTCTGAACGTTGCATCAGAAATATAAATTATCCACTCAGCTCTTCTGAGCATTGCATCAGAAATATAGTTTATCCACTCAGCTCTTCTGAGTGTTGCATCAGAAACAAACTTGATCCACTCAGCTCTTCTGAATGTTGGATCGCAAATAAACTTTATCCACTCAGCTCTTCTGAGCGCTGCATCAGAATTAAACGTTATCCACTGAGCTCTTTTGAATGTTGCATCAGAAATAAACTTTATCCACTTAGCACTTCTGAGCGTTGCATCAGAAATTAATTTATCCATTCAGCTCTTCTGAGCGTTGCATCAGAAATAAACATTATCCACTCAGCTCTTCTGAACATTGCATCAGAAATAAACTTTATCCACTCAGCTCTTCTGAACGTTGCATCAGAAATAAACGTTATCCATTCAGCTATTCTGAGCGTTGCATCAGAAATAAACGTTATCCACTCAGCTCTGCTGAACGTTCAATCAGAAATAAACGTTATCCACTCAGCTTTTCTGAGCATTGCATGAGAAATAAACTTTATCCACTCAGCTCTTCTGAGCATTGCATCAGAAATAAACTTTATCCACTTAGCTCTTCTGAACGTTGCATCAGAAATAAACGTTATCCACTCAGCTCTTCTGAATGTTGCATCAGAAGTAAACTTTATCCACTCAGCTCTTCTGAATGTTGCATCAGAAATAAACTTTATCCACTCAGCTCTTCTGAATGTTGCATCACAAATAAACTTTATCCACTTAGCTCTTCTGAGCGTTGCATCAGAAATTAAATGATCCACTCAGCTCTTCTGAGCGTTGCATCAGAAATAAACTTTATCCACTCAGCTCTTCTGAGCGTTGCATCAGAAATAAACTTCATCCACTCAGCTCTTCTGAATGTTGCATCAGAAATAAACTTTATCCACTCAGCTCTTCTGAGCGTTGCCTCAGAAATAAACTTTATCCACTCAGCTCTTCTGAACGTTGCATCAGAAATAAACTTTATCCACTCAGCTCTTCTGAACGTTGCATCAGAAATAAACTTTATCCACTTAGCACTTCTGAACGTTGCATCAGAAACAAACTTTGTCCACTCAGCTCTTCTGAATGTTGCATCACAAATAAACGTTATCCACTCAGCTCTTCTGAATGTTGCATCAGAAATAAACTTTATCCACTCAGCTCTCCTGAATGTTGCATCAGAAATAAACTTTATCCACTCAGCTATTCTGAGCGTTGCATCAGAAATAAACGTTATCCACTCAGCTCTTCTAAACGTTGTATCAGAAATAAACGTTATCAACTCAGCTCTGCTGAACGCTCCATCAGAAATAAACTTTATCCACTCAGCTCTTCTGAATGTTGCATCAGAAGTAAACTTTATCCACTCAGCTCTTCTGAATGTTGCATCAGAAATAAACTTTATCCACTCAGCTCTTCTGAATGTTGCATCACAAATAAACTTTATCCACTTAGCTCTTCTGAGCGTTGCATCAGAAATTAAATGATCCACTCAGCTATTCTGAGCGTTGCATCAGAAATAAACGTTATCCACTGAGCTCTTCTGAGCGTTGCATCAGAAATAAACGTTATCCACTCAGCTCTTCCGAGCGTTGCATCCGAAATAAACTTTATCCACTCAGCTTTTATGAACGTTGCATCAGAAATAAACTTTATCCACTTAGCTCTTCTGAGCGTTGCATCAGAAATTAATTTATCCACACAGCTCTTATGAACGTTGCATCAGAAATAAACGTTATCCACTCAGCTCTTCTGAATGTTGCATCAGAAGTAAACTTTATCCACTCAGCTCTTCTGAATGTTGCATCAGAAATAAACTTTATCCACTCAGCTCTTCTGAATGTTGCATCACAAATAAACTTCATCCACTTAGCTCTTCTGAGCGTTGCATCAGAAATTAAATGATCCACTCAGCTCTTCTGAGCGTTGCATCAGAAATAAACTTTATCCACTCAGCTCTTCTGAGCGTTGCATCAGAAATAAACTTTATCCACTCAGCTTTTCTGAATGTTGCATCAGAAATAAACTTTATCCACTTAGCACTTCTGAACGTTGCATCAGAAACAAACTTTGTCCACTCAGCTCTTCTGAATGTTGCATCACAAATAAACGTTATCCACTCAGCTCTTCTGAATGTTGCATCAGAAATAAACTTTATCCGCTCAGCTCTCCTGAATGTTGCATCAGAAATAAACTTTATCCACTCAGCTATTCTGAGCGTTGCATCAGAAATAAACGTTATCCACTCAGCTCTTCTAAACGTTGTATCAGAAATAAACGTTATCCACTCAGCTCTGCTGAACGTTGCATCAGAAATAAACTTTATCCACTCAGCTCTTCTGAACGTTGCATCAGAAATAAACGTTATCCACTTTTCTCTTCTGAACGTTGCACCAGAAATAAACTTTATCCACTCAGCTCTTCTGAGCATTTCATCCGAAATAAACGTTATCCACTCAGCTCTGCTGAACGTTCCATCAGAAATAAACGTTATCCACTCAGCTTTTCTGAGCATTGCATCAGAAATAAACTTTATCCATTCAGCTCTTCTGACCATTGCATCAGAAATAAACTTTATCCACTCAGCTCTTCTGAACTTTGCATCAGAAATAAACGTTATCCACTCAGCTCTTCTGAATGTTGCATCAGAAATAGACTTTATCCACTCAGCTCTTCTGAACGTTGAATCAGAAATAAACTTTATCCACTTTTCTCTTCTGAACGTTGCATCAGAAATAAACTTTATCCACTCAGCTCTTCTGAGCATTTCATCCGAAATAAATTTTATCCACTCAGCTTTTCTGAGCGTTGCATCTGAAATAAACTTTATCCACTGAGCTCTTCTGAACGTTGCATCAGAAATAATTTTATCCACTCAGCTCTTCTGAGCATTGCATCAGAAATAAACTTTATCCACTCAGCTCTTCTGAACGTTGCATCAGAAATATAAATTATCCACTCAGCTCTTCTGAGCATTGCATCAGAAATATAGTTTATCCACTCAGCTCTTCTGAGTGTTGCATCAGAAACAAACTTTATCCACTCAGCTCTTCTGAATGTTGGATCGCAAATAAACTTTATGCACTCAGCTCTTCTGAGCGCTGCATCAGAATTAAACGTTATCCACTGAGCTCTTTTGAATGTTGCATCAGAAATAAACTTTATCCACTTAGCTCTTCTGAGCGTTGCATCAGAAATTAATTTATCCATTCAGCTCTTCTGAGCGTTGCATCAGAAATAAACATTATCCACTCAGCTCTTCTGAACATTGCATCAGAAATAAACTTTATCCACTCAGCTCTTCTGAACGTTGCATCAGAAATAAACGTTATCCACTCAGCTATTCTGAGCGTTGCATCAGAAATAAACGTTATCCACTCAGCTCTGCTGAACGTTCCATCAGAAATAAACGTTATCCACTCAGCTTTTCTGAGCATTGCATGAGAAATAAACTTTATCCACTCAGCTCTTCTGAGCATTGCATCAGAAATAAACTTTATCCACTCAGCTCTTCCGAACGTTGCATCAGAAATAAACGTTATCCACTCAGCTCTTCTGAAAGTTGCATCAGAAATAGACTTTATCCACTCAGCTCTTCTGAACGTTGCATCAGAAATAAACTTTATCCACTTTGCTATTCTGAACGTTGCATCAGAAATAAACGTTATCCACTCAGCTCTTCTGAGCATTTCATCAGAAATAAACGTTATCCACTCAGCTTTTCTGAGCGTTGCATCAGAAATAAACTTTATCCACTGAGCTCTTCTGAACGTTGCCTCAGAAATAATTTTATCCACTCAGCTCTTCTGAGCATTGCATCAGAAATAAACTTTATCCACTCAGCTCTTCTGAACTTTGCATCAGAAATATAAATTATCCACTCAGCTCTTCTGAGCGTTGCATCAGAAATATAGTTTATCCACTCAGCTCTTCTGAGTGTTGCATCAGAAATAAACTTTATCCACTCAGCTCTTCTGAATGTTGGATCACAAATAAACTTTATCCACTCAGCTCTTCTGAGCGCTGCATCAGAATTAAACGTTATCCACTCAGCTCTTCTGAACGTTGCATCAGAAATAAACGTTATCCACTCAGCTCTTCTGAACGTTGCATCAGAAATAAACGTTATCCACTCAGCTCTTCTGAACGTTGCATCAGAAATATAAATTATCCACTCAGCTCTTCTGAGCATTGCATCAGAAATATAGTTTATCCACTCAGCTCTTCTGAGTGTTGCATCAGAAACAAACTTTATCCACTCAGCTCTTCTGAATGTTGGATCGCAAATAAACTTTATGCACTCAGCTCTTCTGAGCGCTGCATCAGAATTAAACGTTATCCACTGAGCTCTTTTGAATGTTGCATCAGAAATAAACTTTATCCACTTAGCTCTTCTGAGCGTTGCATCAGAAATTAATTTATCCATTCAGCTCTTCTGAGCGTTGCATCAGAAATAAACATTATCCACTCAGCTCTTCTGAACATTGCATCAGAAATAAACTTTATCCACTCAGCTCTTCTGAACGTTGCATCAGAAATAAACGTTATCCACTCAGCTATTCTGAGCGTTGCATCAGAAATAAACGTTATCCACTCAGCTCTGCTGAACGTTCCATCAGAAATAAACGTTATCCACTCAGCTTTTCTGAGCATTGCATGAGAAATAAACTTTATCCACTCAGCTCTTCTGAGCATTGCATCAGAAATAAACTTTATCCACTCAGCTCTTCTGAACGTTGCATCAGAAATAAACGTTATCCACTCAGCTCTTCTGAAAGTTGCATCAGAAATAGACTTTATCCACTCAGCTCTTCTGAACGTTGCATCAGAAATAAACTTTATCCACTTTGCTATTCTGAACGTTGCATCAGAAATAAACGTTATCCACTCAGCTCTTCTGAGCATTTCATCAGAAATAAACGTTATCCACTCAGCTTTTCTGAGCGTTGCATCAGAAATAAACTTTATCCACTGAGCTCTTCTGAACGTTGCCTCAGAAATAATTTTATCCACTCAGCTCTTCTGAGCATTGCATCAGAAATAAACTTTATCCACTCAGCTCTTCTGAACTTTGCATCAGAAATATAAATTATCCACTCAGCTCTTCTGAGCGTTGCATCAGAAATATAGTTTATCCACTCAGCTCTTCTGAGTGTTGCATCAGAAATAAACTTTATCCACTCAGCTCTTCTGAATGTTGGATCACAAATAAACTTTATCCACTCAGCTCTTCTGAGCGCTGCATCAGAATTAAACGTTATCCACTCAGCTCTTCTGAACGTTGCATCAGAAATAAACGTTATCCACTCAGCTCTTCTGAATGTTGCATCAGAAATAGACTTTATCCACTCAGCTCTTCTGAACGTTGCATCAGAAATAAACTTTATCCACTTTGCTCTTCTGAACGTTGCATCAGAAATAAACTTTATCCACTCAGCTCTTCTGAGCGTTGCATCAGAAATAAACTTTATCCACTGAGCTCTTCTGAACGTTGCATCAAAAATAATTTTATCCCCTCAGCTCTTCTGAGCATTGCATAAGAAATAAACTTTATCCACTCAGCCCCTCTGAACGTTGCATCAGAAATATAAATTATCCACTCAGCTCTTCGGAGCGTTGCATCAGAAATATAGTTTATCCACTCAGCTCTTCTGAGTGTTGCATCAGAAATAAACGTTATCCACTCAGCTCTGCTGAACGTTCCATCAGAAATAAACTTTATCCACTCAACTCTTCTGAATGTTGCATCAGAAGTAAACTTTATCCACTCAGCTCTTCTGAATGTTGCATCAGAAATAACTTTATCCACTAAGCTCTTCTGAATGTTGCATCACAAATAAACTTTATCCACTTAGCTCTTCTGAGCGTTGCATCAGAAATTAAATGATCCACTCAGCTATTCTGAGCGTTGCATCAGAAATAAACGTTATCCACTGAGCTCTTCTGAGCGTTGCATCAGAAATAAACGTTATCCACTCAGCTCTTCCGAGCGTTGCATCCGAAATAAACTTTATCCACTCAGCTCTTCTGAATGTTGCATCAGAAATAAACTTTATCCACTTAGCACTTCTGAACGTTGCATCAGAAACAAACTTTGTCCACTCAGCTCTTCTGAATGTTGCATCACAAATAAACGTTATCCACTCAGCTCTTCTGAACATTGCATCAGAAATAAACTTTATCCACTCAGCTCTTCTGAACGTTGCATCAGAAATAAACGTTATCCACTCAGCTATTCTGAGCGTTGCATCAGAAATAAACGTTATCCACTCAGCTCTGCTGAACGTTCCATCAGAAATAAACGTTATCCACTCAGCTTTTCTGAGCATTGCATGAGAAATAAACTTTATCCACTCAGCTCTTCTGAGCATTGCATCAGAAATAAACTTTATCCACTCAGCTCTTCTGAACGTTGCATCAGAAATAAACGTTATCCACTCAGCTCTTCTGAAAGTTGCATCAGAAATAGACTTTATCCACTCAGCTCTTCTGAACGTTGCATCAGAAATAAACTTTATCCACTTTGCTATTCTGAACGTTGCATCAGAAATAAACGTTATCCACTCAGCTCTTCTGAGCATTTCATCAGAAATAAACGTTATCCACTCAGCTTTTCTGAGCGTTGCATCAGAAATAAACTTTATCCACTGAGCTCTTCTGAACGTTGCCTCAGAAATAATTTTATCCACTCAGCTCTTCTGAGCATTGCATCAGAAATAAACTTTATCCACTCAGCTCTTCTGAACTTTGCATCAGAAATATAAATTATCCACTCAGCTCTTCTGAGCGTTGCATCAGAAATATAGTTTATCCACTCAGCTCTTCTGAGTGTTGCATCAGAAATAAACTTTATCCACTCAGCTCTTCTGAATGTTGGATCACAAATAAACTTTATCCACTCAGCTCTTCTGAGCGCTGCATCAGAATTAAACGTTATCCACTCAGCTCTTCTGAACGTTGCATCAGAAATAAACGTTATCCACTCAGCTCTTCTGAATGTTGCATCAGAAATAGACTTTATCCACTCAGCTCTTCTGAAAGTTGCATCAGAAATAAACTTTATCCACTTTGCTCTTCTGAACGTTGCATCAGAAATAAACTTTATCCACTCAGCTCTTCTGAGCGTTGCATCAGAAATAAACTTTATCCACTGAGCTCTTCTGAACGTTGCATCAAAAATAATTTTATCCCCTCAGCTCTTCTGAGCATTGCATAAGAAATAAACTTTATCCACTCAGCCCCTCTGAACGTTGCATCAGAAATATAAATTATCCACTCAGCTCTTCGGAGCGTTGCATCAGAAATATAGTTTATCCACTCAGCTCTTCTGAGTGTTGCATCAGAAACAAACTTTATCCACTCAGCTCTTCTGAATGTTGGATCACAAATAAACTTTATCCACTCAGCTCTTCTGAGGGTTGCATCAGAATTAAACGTTATCCACTGAGCTCTTTTGAATGTTGCATCAGAAATAAACTTTATCCACTTAGCTCTTCTGAGCGTTGCATCAGAAATTAATTTATCCACTCAGCTATTCTGAGCGTTGCATCAGAAATAAACGTTATCCACTCAGCTCTTCTGAGCGTTGCATCAGAAATAAACGTTATCCACTCAGCTCTTCCGAGCTTGCATCCGAAATAAACTTTATCCACTCAGCTTTTATGAACGTTGCATCAGAAATAAACGTTATCCACTCAGCTCTTCTGAATGTTGCATCAGAAGTAAACTTTATCCACTCAGCTCTTCTGAATGTTGCATCAGAAATAAACTTTATCCACTTAGCTCTTCTGAGCGTTGCATCAGAAATTAATTTATCCACACAGCTCTTATGAACGTTGCATCAGAAATAAACGTTATCCACTCAGCTCTTCTGAATGTTGCATCAGAAGTAAACTTTATCCACTCAGCTCTTCTGAATGTTGCATCAGAAATAAACTTTATCCACTCAGCTCTTCTGAATGTTGCATCACAAATAAACTTTATCCACTTAGCTCTTCTGAGCGTTGCATCAGAAATTAAATGATCCACTCAGCTCTTCTGAGCGTTGCATCAGAAATAAACTTTATCCACTCAGCTCTTCTGAGCGTTGCATCAGAAATAAACTTTATCCACTCAGCTCTTCTGAATGTTGCATCAGAAATAAACTTTATCCACTCAGCTCTTCTGAGCGTTGCATCAGAAATAAACTTTATCCACTCAGCTCTTCTGAACGTTGCATCAGAAATAAACTTTATCCGCTCAGCTCTTCTGAACGTTGCATCAGAAATAAACTTTATCCACTTAGCACTTCTGAACGTTGCATCAGAAACAAACTTTGTCCACTCAGCTCTTCTGAGCGTTGCATCACAAATAAACGTTATCCACTCAGCTCTTCTGAATGTTGCATCAGAAATAAACTTTATCCACTCAGCTATTCTGAGCGTTGCATCAGAAATAAACGTTATCCACTCAGCTCTTCTAAACGTTGTATCAGAAATAAACGTTATCCACTCAGCTCTGCTGAACGTTCCATCAGAAATAAACTTTATCCACTCAACTCTTCTGAATGTTGCATCAGAAGTAAACTTTATCCACTCAGCTCTTCTGAATGTTGCATCAGAAATAACTTTATCCACTAAGCTCTTCTGAATGTTGCATCACAAATAAACTTTATCCACTTAGCTCTTCTGAGCGTTGCATCAGAAATTAAATGATCCACTCAGCTATTCTGAGCGTTGCATCAGAAATAAACGTTATCCACTGAGCTCTTCTGAGCGTTGCATCAGAAATAAACGTTATCCACTCAGCTCTTCCGAGCGTTGCATCCGAAATAAACTTTATCCACTCAGCTCTTCTGAATGTTGCATCAGAAATAAACTTTATCCACTCAGCTCTTCTGAATGTTGCATCACAAATAAACTTCATCCACTTAGCTCTTCTGAGCGTTGCATCAGAAATTAAATGATCCACTCAGCTCTTCTGAGCGTTGCATCAGAAATAAACTTTATCCACTCAGCTCTTCTGAGCGTTGCATCAGAAATAAACTTTATCCACTCAGCTCTTCTGAATGTTGCATCAGAAATAAACTTTATCCACTCAGCTCTTCTGAGCGTTGCATCAGAAATAAACTTTATCCACTCAGCTCTTCTGAACGTTGCATCAGAAATAAACTTTATCCACTCAGCTCTTCTGAACGTTGCATCAGAAATAAACTTTATCCACTTAGCACTTCTGAACGTTGCATCAGAAACAAACTTTGTCCACTCAGCTCTTCTGAATGTTGCATCACAAATAAACGTTATCCACTCAGCTCTTCTGAATGTTGCATCAGAAATAAACTTTATCCACTCAGCTCTCCTGAATGTTGCATCAGAAATAAACTTTATCCACTCAGCTATTCTGAGCGTTGCATCAGAAATAAACGTTATCCACTCAGCTCTTCTAAACGTTGTATCAGAAATAAACGTTATCCACTCAGCTCTGCTGAACGTTCCATCAGAAATAAACTTTATCCACTCAGCTCTTCTGAACGTTGCATCAGAAATAAACGTTATCCACTTTTCTCTTCTGAACGTTGCACCTTAAATAAACTTTATCCACTCAGCTCTTCTGAGCATTTCATCCGAAATAAACGTTATCCACTCAGCTTTTCTGAGCGTTGCATCAGAAATAAACTTTATCCACTCAGCTCTTCTGAACGTTGCATCAGAAATATAAATTATCCACTCAGCTCTCTGAGCGTTGCATCAGAAATAAACTTTATCCACTCAGCTCTTCTGAACGTTGCATCAGAAATAAACGTTATCCACTCAGCTCTTCTGAATGTTGCATCAGAAATAGACTTTATCCACTCAGCTCTTCTGAACGTTGAATCAGAAATAAACTTTATCCACTTTTCTCTTCTGAACGTTGCATCAGAAATAAACTTTATCCACTCAGCTCTTCTGAGCATTTCATCCGAAATAAACGTTATCCACTCAGCTTTTCTGAGCGTTGCATCTGAAATAAACTTTATCCACTGAGCTCTTCTGAACGTTGCATCAGAAATAATTTTATCCACTCAGCTCTTCTGAGCATTGCATCAGAAATAAACTTTATCCACTTAGCTCCTCTGAGCGTTGCATCAGAAATTAATTTATCCATTCAGCTCTTCTGAGCGTTGCATCAGAAATAAACATTATCCACTCAGCTCTTCTGAACATTGCATCAGAAATAAACTTTATCCACTCAGCTCTTCTGAACGTTGCATCAGAAATAAACGTTATCCACTCAGCTATTCTGAGCGTTGCATCAGAAATAAACGTTATCCACTCAGCTCTGCTGAACGTTCCATCAGAAATAAACGTTATCCACTCAGCTTTTCTGAGCATTGCATGCTAAATAAACTTTATCCACTCAGCTCTTCTGAGCATTGCATCAGAAATAAACTTTATCCACTCAGCTCTTCTGAACGTTGCATCAGAAATAAACGTTATCCACTCAGCTCTTCTGAAAGTTGCATCAGAAATAGACTTTATCCACTCAGCTCTTCTGAACGTTGCATCAGAAATAAACTTTATCCACTTTGCTATTCTGAACGTTGCATCAGAAATAAACGTTATCCACTCAGCTCTTCTGAGCATTTCATCAGAAATAAACGTTATCCACTCAGCTTTTCTGAGCGTTGCATCAGAAATAAACTTTATCCACTGAGCTCTTCTGAACGTTGCCTCAGAAATAATTTTATCCACTCAGCTCTTCTGAGCATTGCATCAGAAATAAACTTTATCCACTCAGCTCTTCTGAATGTTGCATCAGAAATAAACTTTATCCACTCAGCTCTTCTGAATGTTGGATCACAAATAAACTTTATCCACTCAGCTCTTCTGAGCGCTGCATCAGAATTAAACGTTTTCCACTGAGCTCTTTTGAATGTTGCATCAGAAATAAACTTTATCCACTTTTCTCTTCTGAACGTTGCATCAGAAATAAACTTTATCCACTCAGCTCTTCTGAGCATTTCATCCGAAATAAACGTTATCCACTCAGCTTTTCTGAGCGTTGCATCTGAAATAAACTTTATCCACTGAGCTCTTCTGAACGTTGCATCAGAAATAATTTTATACACTCAGCTCTTCTGAGCATTGCATCAGAAATAAACTTTATCCACTCAGCTCTTCTGAACGTTGCATCAGAAATATAAATTATCCACTCAGCTCTTCTGAGCATTGCATCAGAAATATAGTTTATCCACTCAGCTCTTCTGAGTGTTGCATCAGAAACAAACTTTATCCACTCAGCTCTTCTGAATGTTGGATCGCAAATAAACTTTATCCACTCAGCTCTTCTGAGAGCTGCATCAGAATTAAACGTTATCCACTGAGCTCTTTTGAATGTTGCATCAGAAATAAACTTTATCCACTTAGCTCTTCTGAGCGTTGCATCAGAAATTAATTTATCCATTCAGCTCTTCTGAGCGTTGCATCAGAAATAAACATTATCCACTCAGCTCTTCTGAACATTGCATCAGAAATAAACTTTATCCACTCAGCTCTTCTGAACGTTGCATCAGAAATAAACGTTATCCACTAAGCTATTCTGAGCGTTGCATCAGAAATAAACGTTATCCACTCAGCTCTGCTGAACGTTCCATCAGAAATAAACGTTATCCACTCAGCTTTTCTGAGCATTGCATGAGAAATAAACTTTATCCACTCAGCTCTTCTGAGCATTGCATCAGAAATAAACTTTATCCACTCAGCTCTTCTGAACGTTGCATCAGAAATAAACGTTATCCACTCAGCTCTTCTGAAAGTTGCATCAGAAATAGACTTTATCCACTCAGCTCTTCTGAACGTTGCATCAGAAATAAACTTTATCCACTCTGCTATTCTGAACGTTGCATCAGAAATAAACGTTATCCACTCAGCTCTTCTGAGCATTTCATCAGAAATAAACGTTATCCACTCAGCTTTTCTGAGCGTTGCATCAGAAATAAACTTTATCCACTGAGCTCTTCTGAACGTTGCCTCAGAAATAATTTTATCCACTCAGCTCTTCTGAGCATTGCATCAGAAATAAACTTTATCCACTCAGCTCTTCTGAACTTTGCATCAGAAATATAAATTATCCACTCAGCTCTTCTGAGCGTTGCATCAGAAATATAGTTTATCCACTCAGCTCTTCTGAGTGTTGCATCAGAAATAAACATTATCCACTCAGCTCTTCTGAACATTGCATCAGAAATAAACTTTATCCACTCAGCTCTTCTGAACGTTGCATCAGAAATAAACGTTATCCACTAAGCTATTCTGAGCGTTGCATCAGAAATAAACGTTATCCACTCAGCTCTGCTGAACGTTCCATCAGAAATAAACGTTATCCACTCAGCTTTTCTGAGCATTGCATGAGAAATAAACTTTATCCACTCAGCTCTTCTGAGCATTGCATCAGAAATAAACTTTATCCACTCAGCTCTTCTGAACGTTGCATCAGAAATAAACGTTATCCACTCAGCTCTTCTGAAAGTTGCATCAGAAATAGACTTTATCCACTCAGCTCTTCTGAACGTTGCATCAGAAATAAACTTTATCCACTCTGCTATTCTGAACGTTGCATCAGAAATAAACGTTATCCACTCAGCTCTTCTGAGCATTTCATCAGAAATAAACGTTATCCACTCAGCTTTTCTGAGCGTTGCATCAGAAATAAACTTTATCCACTGAGCTCTTCTGAACGTTGCCTCAGAAATAATTTTATCCACTCAGCTCTTCTGAGCATTGCATCAGAAATAAACTTTATCCACTCAGCTCTTCTGAACTTTGCATCAGAAATATAAATTATCCACTCAGCTCTTCTGAGCGTTGCATCAGAAATATAGTTTATCCACTCAACTCTTCTGAGTGTTGCATCAGAAATAAACTTTATCCACTCAGCTCTTCTGAATGTTGGATCACAAATAAACTTTATCCACTCAGCTCTTCTGAGCGCTGCATCAGAATTAAACGTTTTCCACTGAGCTCTTTTGAATGTTGCATCAGAAATAAACTTTATCCACTTAGCTCTTCTGAGCGTTGCATCAGAAATTAATTTATCTACTCAGCTCTTCTGAGCGTTGCATCAGAACGTTATCCACTGAGCTCTTCTGAGCGTTGCATCAGAAATAAACTTTATCCACTTAGCACTTCTGAACGTTGCATCAGAAACAAACTTTGTCCACTCAGCTCTTCTGAATGTTGCATCACAAATAAACGTTATCCACTCAGCTCTTCTGAATGTTGCATCAGAAATATAGTTTATCCACTCAGCTCTTCTGAGTGTTGCATAAGAAACAAACTTTATCCACTCAGCTCTTCTGAATGTTGGATCGCAAATAAACTTTATCCACTCAGCTCTTCTGAGCGCTGCATCAGAATTAAACGTTATCCACTGAGCTCTTTTGAATGTTGCATCAGAAATAAACTTTATCCACTCAGCTCTTCTGAGCATTGCATCAGAAATAAACTTTATCCACTCAGCTCTTCTGAACGTTGCATCAGAAATATAAATTATCCACTCAGCTCTTCTGAGCATTGCATCAGAAATATAGTTTATCCACTCAGCTCTTCTGAGTGTTGCATCAGAAACAAACTTTATCCACTCAGCTCTTCTGAATGTTGGATCGCAAATAAACTTTATCCACTCAGCTCTTCTGAGAGCTGCATCAGAATTAAACGTTATCCACTGAGCTCTTTTGAATGTTGCATCAGAAATAAACTTTATCCACTTAGCTCTTCTGAGCGTTGCATCAGAAATTAATTTATCCATTCAGCTCTTCTGAGCGTTGCATCAGAAATAAACATTATCCACTCAGCTCTTCTGAACATTGCATCAGAAATAAACTTTATCCACTCAGCTCTTCTGAACGTTGCATCAGAAATAAACGTTATCCACTAAGCTATTCTGAGCGTTGCATCAGAAATAAACGTTATCCACTCAGCTCTGCTGAACGTTCCATCAGAAATAAACGTTATCCACTCAGCTTTTCTGAGCATTGCATGAGAAATAAACTTTATCCACTCAGCTCTTCTGAGCATTGCATCAGAAATAAACTTTATCCACTCAGCTCTTCTGAACGTTGCATCAGAAATAAACGTTATCCACTCAGCTCTTCTGAAAGTTGCATCAGAAATAGACTTTATCCACTCAGCTCTTCTGAACGTTGCATCAGAAATAAACTTTATCCACTCTGCTATTCTGAACGTTGCATCAGAAATAAACGTTATCCACTCAGCTCTTCTGAGCATTTCATCAGAAATAAACGTTATCCACTCAGCTTTTCTGAGCGTTGCATCAGAAATAAACTTTATCCACTGAGCTCTTCTGAACGTTGCCTCAGAAATAATTTTATCCACTCAGCTCTTCTGAGCATTGCATCAGAAATAAACTTTATCCACTCAGCTCTTCTGAACTTTGCATCAGAAATATAAATTATCCACTCAGCTCTTCTGAGCGTTGCATCAGAAATATAGTTTATCCACTCAGCTCTTCTGAGTGTTGCATCAGAAATAAACATTATCCACTCAGCTCTTCTGAACATTGCATCAGAAATAAACTTTATCCACTCAGCTCTTCTGAACGTTGCATCAGAAATAAACGTTATCCACTAAGCTATTCTGAGCGTTGCATCAGAAATAAACGTTATCCACTCAGCTCTGCTGAACGTTCCATCAGAAATAAACGTTATCCACTCAGCTTTTCTGAGCATTGCATGAGAAATAAACTTTATCCACTCAGCTCTTCTGAGCATTGCATCAGAAATAAACTTTATCCACTCAGCTCTTCTGAACGTTGCATCAGAAATAAACGTTATCCACTCAGCTCTTCTGAAAGTTGCATCAGAAATAGACTTTATCCACTCAGCTCTTCTGAACGTTGCATCAGAAATAAACTTTATCCACTCTGCTATTCTGAACGTTGCATCAGAAATAAACGTTATCCACTCAGCTCTTCTGAGCATTTCATCAGAAATAAACGTTATCCACTCAGCTTTTCTGAGCGTTGCATCAGAAATAAACTTTATCCACTGAGCTCTTCTGAACGTTGCCTCAGAAATAATTTTATCCACTCAGCTCTTCTGAGCATTGCATCAGAAATAAACTTTATCCACTCAGCTCTTCTGAACTTTGCATCAGAAATATAAATTATCCACTCAGCTCTTCTGAGCGTTGCATCAGAAGTATAGTTTATCCACTCAACTCTTCTGAGTGTTGCATCAGAAATAAACTTTATCCACTCAGCTCTTCTGAATGTTGGATCACAAATAAACTTTATCCACTCAGCTCTTCTGAGCGCTGCATCAGAATTAAACGTTTTCCACTGAGCTCTTTTGAATGTTGCATCAGAAATAAACTTTATCCACTTAGCTCTTCTGAGCGTTGCATCAGAAATTAATTTATCTACTCAGCTCTTCTGAGCGTTGCATCAGAACGTTATCCACTGAGCTCTTCTGAGCGTTGCATCAGAAATAAACTTTATCCACTTAGCACTTCTGAACGTTGCATCAGAAACAAACTTTGTCCACTCAGCTCTTCTGAATGTTGCATCACAAATAAACGTTATCCACTCAGCTCTTCTGAATGTTGCATCAGAAATATAGTTTATCCACTCAGCTCTTCTGAGTGTTGCATAAGAAACAAACTTTATCCACTCAGCTCTTCTGAATGTTGGATCGCAAATAAACTTTATCCACTCAGCTCTTCTGAGCGCTGCATCAGAATTAAACGTTATCCACTGAGCTCTTTTGAATGTTGCATCAGAAATAAACTTTATCCACTTAGCTCTTCTGAGCGTTGCATCAGAAATTAATTTATCCATTCAGCTCTTCTGAGCGTTGCATCAGAAATAAACATTATCCACTCAGCTCTTCTGAACATTGCATCAGAAATAAACTTTATCCACTCAGCTCTTCTGAACGTTGCATCAGAAATAAACGTTATCCACTAAGCTATTCTGAGCGTTGCATCAGAAATAAACGTTATCCACTCAGCTCTGCTGAACGTTCCATCAGAAATAAACGTTATCCACTCAGCTTTTCTGAGCATTGCATGAGAAATAAACTTTATCCACTCAGCTCTTCTGAGCATTGCATCAGAAATAAACTTTATCCACTCAGCTCTTCTGAACGTTGCATCAGAAATAAACGTTATCCACTCAGCTCTTCTGAAAGTTGCATCAGAAATAGACTTTATCCACTCAGCTCTTCTGAACGTTGCATCAGAAATAAACTTTATCCACTCTGCTATTCTGAACGTTGCATCAGAAATAAACGTTATCCACTCAGCTCTTCTGAGCATTTCATCAGAAATAAACGTTATCCACTCAGCTTTTCTGAGCGTTGCATCAGAAATAAACTTTATCCACTGAGCTCTTCTGAACGTTGCCTCAGAAATAATTTTATCCACTCAGCTCTTCTGAGCATTGCATCAGAAATAAACTTTATCCACTCAGCTCTTCTGAACTTTGCATCAGAAATATAAATTATCCACTCAGCTCTTCTGAGCGTTGCATCAGAAATATAGTTTATCCACTCAGCTCTTCTGAGTGTTGCATCAGAAATAAACTTTATCCACTCAGCTCTTCTGAATGTTGGATCACAAATAAACTTTATCCACTCAGCTCTTCTGAGCGCTGCATCAGAATTAAACGTTTTCCACTGAGCTCTTTTGAATGTTGCATCAGAAATAAACTTTATCCACTTAGGTCTTCTGAGCGTTGCATCAGAAATTAATTTATCTACTCAGCTCTTCTGAGCGTTGCATCAGAACGTTATCCACTGAGCTCTTCTGAGCGTTTCATCAGAAATAAACTTTATCCACTTAGCACTTCTGAACGTTGCATCAGAAACAAACTTTGTCCACTCAGCTCTTCTGAATGTTGCATCACAAATAAACGTTATCCACTCAGCTCTTCTGAATGTTGCATCAGAAATAGACTTTATCCACTCAGCTCTTCTGAACGTTGCATCAGAAATAAACTTTATCCACTTTGCTCTTCTGAACGTTGCATCAGAAATAAACTTTATCAACTCAGCTCTTCTGAGCGTTGCATCAGAAATAAACTTTATCCACTGAGCTCTTCTGAACGTTGCATCAGAAATAATTTTATCCCCTCAGCTCTTCTGAGCATTGCATAAGAAATAAACTTTATCCACTCAGCCCCTCTGAACGTTGCATCAGAAATATAAATTATCCACTCAGCTCTTCGGAGCGTTGCATCAGAAATATAGTTTATCCACTCAGCTCTTCTGAGTGTTGCATCAGAAACAAACTTTATCCACTCAGCTCTTCTGAATGTTGGATCACAAATAAACTTTATCCACTCAGCTCTTCTGAGCCTTGCATCAGAATTAAACGTTATCCACTGAGCTCTTTTGAATGTTGCATCAGAAATAAACTTTATCCACTTAGCTCTTCTGAGCGTTGCATCAGAAATTAATTTATCTACTCAGCTCTTCTGAGCGTTGCATCAGAAATAAACGTTATCCACTGAGCTCTTCTGAGCGTTGCATCAGAAATAAACTTTATCCACTTAGCACTTCTGAACGTTGCATCAGAAACAAACTTTGTCCACTCAGCTCTTCTGAATGTTGCATCACAAATAAACGTTATCCACTCAGCTCTTCTGAATGTTGCATCCGAAATAGACTTTATCCACTCAGCTCTTCTGAACGTTGCATCAGAAATAAACTTTATCCACTTTGCTCTTCTGAACGTTGCATCAGAAATAAACTTTATCCACTCAGCTCTTCTGAGCGTTGCATCAGCAATAAACTTTATCCACTGAGCTCTTCTGAACGTTGCATCAGAAATAATTTTATCCCCTCAGCTCTTCTGAGCATTGCATAAGAAATAAACTTTATCCACTCAGCCCCTCTGAACGTTGCATCAGAAATATAAATTATCCACTCAGCTCTTCGGAGCGTTGCATCAGAAATATAGTTTATCCACTCAGCTCTTCTGAGTGTTGCATCAGAAACAAACTTTATCCACTCAGCTCTTCTGAATGTTGGATCACAAATAAACTTTATCCACTCAGCTCTTCTGAGCGTTGCATCAGAATTAAACGTTATCCACTGAGCTCTTTTGAATGTTGCATCAGAAATAAACTTTATCCACTTAGCTCTTCTGAGCGTTGCATCAGAAATTAATTTATCCACTCAGCTATTCTGAGCGTTGCATCAGAAATAAACGTTATCCACTGAGCTCTTCTGAGCGTTGCATCAGAAATAAACGTTATCCACTCAGCTCTTCCGAGCTTTGCATCCGAAATAAACTTTATCCACTCAGCTTTTATGAACGTTGCATCAGAAATAAACGTTATCCACTCAGCTCTTCTGAATGTTGCATCAGAAGTAAACTTTATCCACTCAGCTCTTCTGAATGTTGCATCAGAAATAAACTTTATCCACTTAGCTCTTCTGAGCGTTGCATCAGAAATTAATTTATCCACACAGCTCTTATGAACGTTGCATCAGAAATAAACGTTATCCACTCAGCTCTTCTGAATGTTGCATCAGAAGTAAACTTTATCCACTCAGCTCTTCTGAATGTTGCATCAGAAATAAACTTTATCCACTCAGCTCTTCTGAATGTTGCATCAGAAATAAACTTTATCCACTTAGCTCTTCTGAGCGTTGCATCAGAAATTAAATGATCCACTCAGCTCTTCTGAGCGTTGCATCAGAAATAAACTTTATCCACTCAGCTCTTCTGAGCGTTGCATCAGAAATAAACTTTATCCACTTAGCACTTCTGAAAGTTGCATCAGAAACAAACTTTGTCCACTCAGCTCTTCTGAATGTTGCATCACAAATAAACGTTATCCACTCAGCTCTTCTGAATGTTGCATCAGAAATAGACTTTATCCACTCAGCTCTTCTGAACGTTGCATCAGAAATAAACTTTATCCACTTTGCTCTTCTGAACGTTGCATCAGAAATAAACTTTATCCACTCAGCTCTTCTGAGCGTTGCATCAGCAATAAACTTTATCCACTGAGCTCTTCTGAACGTTGCATCAGAAATAATTTTATCCCCTCAGCTCTTCTGAGCATTGCATAAGAAATAAACTTTATCCACTCAGCCCCTCTGAACGTTGCATCAGAAATATAAATTATCCACTCAGCTCTTCGGAGCGTTGCATCAGAAATATAGTTTATCCACTCAGCTCTTCTGAGTGTTGCATCAGAAACAAACTTTATCCACTCAGCTCTTCTGAATGTTGGATCACAAATAAACTTTATCCACTCAGCTCTTCTGAGCGTTGCATCAGAATTAAACGTTATCCACTGAGCTCTTTTGAATGTTGCATCAGAAATAAACTTTATCCACTTAGCTCTTCTGAGCGTTGCATCAGAAATTAATTTATCCACTCAGCTATTCTGAGCGTTGCATCAGAAATAAACGTTATCCACTGAGCTCTTCTGAGCGTTGCATCAGAAATAAACGTTATCCACTCAGCTCTTCCGAGCTTTGCATCCGAAATAAACTTTATCCACTCAGCTTTTATGAACGTTGCATCAGAAATAAACGTTATCCACTCAGCTCTTCTGAATGTTGCATCAGAAGTAAACTTTATCCACTCAGCTCTTCTGAATGTTGCATCAGAAATAAACTTTATCCACTTAGCTCTTCTGAGCGTTGCATCAGAAATTAATTTATCCACACAGCTCTTATGAACGTTGCATCAGAAATAAACGTTATCCACTCAGCTCTTCTGAATGTTGCATCAGAAGTAAACTTTATCCACTCAGCTCTTCTGAATGTTGCATCAGAAATAAACTTTATCCACTCAGCTCTTCTGAATGTTGCATCACAAATAAACTTTATCCACTTAGCTCTTCTGAGCGTTGCATCAGAAATTAAATGATCCACTCAGCTCTTCTGAGCGTTGCATCAGAAATAAACTTTATCCACTCAGCTCTTCTGAGCGTTGCATCAGAAATAAACTTTATCCACTTAGCACTTCTGAACGTTGCATCAGAAACAAACTTTGTCCACTCAGCTCTTCTGAATGTTGCATCACAAATAAACGTTATCCACTCAGCTCTTCTGAATGTTGCATCAGAAATAAACTTTATCCACTCAGCTCTTCTGAATGTTGCATCAGAAATAAACGTTATCCACTCAGATCTTCTAAACTTTGTATCAGAAATTAACGTTATCCACTCAGCTCTGCTGAACGTTCCATCAGAAATAAACTTTATCCACTCAGCTCTTCTGAATGTTGCATCAGAAGTAAACTTTATCCACTCAGCTCTTCTGAATGTTGCATCAGAAATAACTTTATCCACTCAGCTCTTCTGAATGTTGCATCAGAAGTAAACTTTATCCACTCAGCTCTTCTGAATGTTGCATCAGAAGTAAACTTTATCCACTCAGCTCTTCTGAATGTTGCATCAGAAATAACTTTATCCACTCAGCTCTTCTGAATGTTGCATCACAAATAAACTTTATCCACTCAGCTCTTCTGAACGTTGCATCAGAAATAAACTTTATCCACTTAGCACTTCTGAACGTTGCATCAGAAACAAACTTTGTCCACTCAGCTCTTCTGAATGTTGCATCACAAATAAACGTTATCCACTCAGCTCTTCTGAATGTTGCATCAGAAATAAACTTTATCCACTCAGCTCTCCTGAATGTTGCATCAGAAATAAACTTTATCCACTCAGCTATTCTGAGCGTTGCATCAGAAATAAACGTTATCCACTCAGATCTTCTAAACTTTGTATCAGAAATAAACGTTATCCACTCAGCTCTGCTGAACGTTCCATCAGAAATAAACTTTATCCACTCAGCTCTTCTGAATGTTGCATCAGAAGTAAACTTTATCCACTCAGCTCTTCTGAATGTTGCATCAGAAATAAACGTTATCCACTCAGATCTTCTAAACTTTGTATCAGAAATAAACGTTATCCACTCAGCTCTGCTGAACGTTCCATCAGAAATAAACTTTATCCACTCAGCTCTTCTGAATGTTGCATCAGAAGTAAACTTTATCCACTCAGCTCTTCTGAATGTTGCATCAGAAATAACTTTATCCACTCAGCTCTTCTGAATGTTGCATCACAAATAAACTTTATCCACTTAGCTCTTCTGAGCGTTGCATCAGAAATTAAATGATCCACTCAGCTATTCTGAGCGTTGCATCAGAAATAAACGTTATCCACTGAGCTCTTCTGAGCGTTGCATCAGAAATAAACGTTATCCACTCAGCTCTTCCGAGCGTTGCATCCGAAATAAACTTTATCCACTCAGCTTTTATGAACGTTGCATCAGAAATAAACTTTATCCACTTAGCTCTTCTGAGCGTTGCATCAGAAATTAATTTATCCACACAGCTCTTATGAACGTTGCATCAGAAATAAACGTTATCCACTCAGCTCTTCTGAATGTTGCATCAGAAGTAAACTTTATCCACTCAGCTCTTCTGAATGTTGCATCAGAAATAAACTTTATCCACTCAGCTCTTCTGAATGTTGCATCACAAATAAACTTTATCCACTTAGCTCTTCTGAGCGTTGCATCAGAAATTAAATGATCCACTCAGCTCTTCTGAGCGTTGCATCAGAAATAAACTTTATCCACTCAGCTCTTCTGAGCGTTGCATCAGAAATAAACTTTATCCACTCAGCTCTTCTGAATGTTGCATCAGAAATAAACTTTATCCACTCAGCTCTTCTGAGCGTTGCATCAGAAATAAACTTTATCCACTCAGCTCTTCTGAACGTTGCATCAGAAATAAACTTTATCCACTCAGCTCTTCTGAACGTTGCATCAGAAATAAACTTTATCCACTTAGCACTTCTGAACGTTGCATCAGAAACAAACTTTGTCCACTCAGCTCTTCTGAATGTTGCATCACAAATAAACGTTATCCACTCAGCTCTTCTGAATGTTGCATCAGAAATAAACTTTATCCACTCAGCTCTCCTGAATGTTGCATCAGAAATAAACTTTATCCACTCAGCTATTCTGAGCGTTGCATCAGAAATAAACGTTATCCACTCAGCTTTTCTGAGCGTTGCATCAGAAATAAACTTTATCCACTCAGCTCTTCTGAACGTTGCATCAGAAATATAAATTATCCACTCAGCTCTCTGAGCGTTGCATCAGAAATAAACTTTATCCACTCAGCTCTTCTGAACGTTGCATCAGAAATATAAATTATCCACTCAGCTCTCTGAGCGTTGCATCAGAAATAAACTTTATCCACTCAGCTCTTCTGAACGTTGCATCAGAAATAAACGTTATCCACTCAGCTCTTCTGAATGTTGCATCAGAAATAGACTTTATCCACTCAGCTCTTCTGAACGTTGAATCAGAAATAAACTTTATCCACTTTTCTCTTCTGAACGTTGCATCAGAAATAAACTTTATCCACTCAGCTCTTCTGAGCATTTCATCCGAAATAAACGTTATCCACTCAGCTTTTCTGAGCGTTGCATCTGAAATAAACTTTATCCACTGAGCTCTTCTGAACGTTGCATCAGAAATAATTTTATCCACTCAGCTCTTCTGAGCATTGCATCAGAAATAAACTTTATCCACTCAGCTCTTCTGAACGTTGCATCAGAAATATAAATTATCCACTCAGCTCTTCTGAGCATTGCATCAGAAATATAGTTTATCCACTCAGCTCTTCTGAGTGTTGCATCAGAAACAAACTTTATCCACTCAGCTCTTCTGAATGTTGGATCGCAAATAAACTTTATGCACTCAGCTCTTCTGAGCGCTGCATCAGAATTAAACGTTATCCACTGAGCTCTTTTGAATGTTGCATCAGAAATAAACTTTATCCACTTAGCTCCTCTGAGCGTTGCATCAGAAATAAACTTTATCCACTCAGCTCTTCTGAATGTTGCATCACAAATAAACTTCATCCACTTAGCTCTTCTGAGCGTTGCATCAGAAATTAAATGATCCACTCAGCTCTTCTGAGCGTTGCATCAGAAATAAACTTTATCCAGTCAGCTCTTCTGAGCGTTGCATCAGAAATAAACTTTATCCACTCAGCTTTTCTGAATGTTGCATCAGAAATAAACTTTATCCACTCAGCTCTTCTGAGCGTTGCATCAGAAATAAACTTTATCCACTCAGCTCTTCTGAACGTTGCATCAGAAATAAACGTTATCCACTCAGCTCTTCTGAACGTTGCATCAGAAATAAACTTTATCCACTTAGCACTTCTGAACGTTGCATCAGAAACAAACTTTGTCCACTCAGCTCTTCTGAATGTTGCATCACAAATAAACGTTATCCACTCAGCTCTTCTGAATGTTGCATCAGAAATAAACTTTATCCACTCAGCTCTCCTGAATGTTGCATCAGAAATAAACTTTATCCACTCAGCTATTCTGAGCGTTGCATCAGAAATAAAAGTTATCCACTCAGCTCTTCTAAACGTTGTATCAGAAATAAACGTTATCCACTCAGCTCTGCTGAACGTTCCATCAGAAATAAACTTTATCCACTCAGCTCTTCTGAACGTTGCATCAGAAATAAACGTTATCCACTTTTCTCTTCTGAACGTTGCACCAGAAATAAACTTTATCCACTCAGCTCTTCTGAGCATTTCATCCGAAATAAACGTTATCCACTCAGCTCTGCTGAACGTTCCATCAGAAATAAACGTTATCCACTCAGCTTTTCTGAGCATTGCATCAGAAATAAACTTTATCCACTCAGCTCTTCTGAACGTTGCATCAGAAATAAACGTTATCCACTCAGCTCTTCTGAATGTTGCATCAGAAATAGACTTTATCCACTCAGCTCTTCTGAACGTTGAATCAGAAATAAACTTTATCCACTTTTCTCTTCTGAACGTTGCATCAGAAATAAACTTTATCCACTCAGCTCTTCTGAGCATTTCATCCGAAATAAACGTTATCCACTCAGCTTTTCTGAGCGTTGCATCTGAAATAAACTTTATCCACTGAGCTCTTCTGAACGTTGCATCAGAAATAATTTTATCCACTCAGCTCTTCTGAGCATTGCATCAGAAATAAACTTTATCCACTCAGCTCTTCTGAACGTTGCATCAGAAATATAAATTATCCACTCAGCTCTTCTGAGCATTGCATCAGAAATATAGTTTATCCACTCAGCTCTTCTGAGTGTTGCATCAGAAACAAACTTTATCCACTCAGCTCTTCTGAATGTTGGATCGCAAATAAACTTTATGCACTCAGCTCTTCTGAGCGCTGCATCAGAATTAAACGTTATCCACTGAGCTCTTTTGAATGTTGCATCAGAAATAAACTTTATCCACTTAGCTCTTCTGAGCGTTGCATCAGAAATTAATTTATCCATTCAGCTCTTCTGAGCGTTGCATCAGAAATAAACATTATCCACTCAGCTCTTCTGAACATTGCATCAGAAATAAACTTTATCCACTCAGCTCTTCTGAACGTTGCATCAGAAATAAACGTTATCCACTCAGCTATTCTGAGCGTTGCATCAGAAATAAACGTTATCCACTCAGCTCTGCTGAACGTTCCATCAGAAATAAACGTTATCCACTCAGCTTTTCTGAGCATTGCATGAGAAATAAACTTTATCCACTCAGCTCTTCTGAGCGTTGCATCAGAAATTAATTTATCCATTCAGCTCTTCTGAGCGTTGCATCAGAAATAAACATTATCCACTCAGCTCTTCTGAACATTGCATCAGAAATAAACTTTATCCACTCAGCTCTTCTGAACGTTGCATCAGAAATAAACGTTATCCACTCAGCTATTCTGAGCGTTGCATCAGAAATAAACGTTATCCACTCAGCTCTGCTGAACGTTCCATCAGAAATAAACGTTATCCACTCAGCTTTTCTGAGCATTGCATGAGAAATAAACTTTATCCACTCAGCTCTTCTGAGCATTGCATCAGAAATAAACTTTATCCACTCAGCTCTTCTGAACGTTGCATCAGAAATAAACGTTATCCACTCAGCTCTTCTGAAAGTTGCATCAGAAATAGACTTTATCCACTCAGCTCTTCTGAACGTTGCATCAGAAATAAACTTTATCCACTTTGCTATTCTGAACGTTGCATCAGAAATAAACGTTATCCACTCAGCTCTTCTGAACGTTGCATCAGAAATAAACTTTATCCACTTAGCACTTCTGAACGTTGCATCAGAAACAAACTTTGTCCACTCAGCTCTTCTGAATGTTGCATCACAAATAAACGTTATCCACTCAGCTCTTCTGAATGTTGCATCAGAAATAAACTTTATCCACTCAGCTCTCCTGAATGTTGCATCAGAAATAAACTTTATCCACTCAGCTATTCTGAGCGTTGCATCAGAAATAAAAGTTATCCACTCAGCTCTTCTAAACGTTGTATCAGAAATAAACGTTATCCACTCAGCTCTGCTGAACGTTCCATCAGAAATAAACTTTATCCACTCAGCTCTTCTGAACGTTGCATCAGAAATAAACGTTATCCACTTTTCTCTTCTGAACGTTGCACCAGAAATAAACTTTATCCACTCAGCTCTTCTGAGCATTTCATCCGAAATAAACGTTATCCACTCAGCTCTGCTGAACGTTCCATCAGAAATAAACGTTATCCACTCAGCTTTTCTGAGCATTGCATCAGAAATAAACTTTATCCACTCAGCTCTTCTGAACGTTGCATCAGAAATAAACGTTATCCACTCAGCTCTTCTGAATGTTGCATCAGAAATAGACTTTATCCACTCAGCTCTTCTGAACGTTGAATCAGAAATAAACTTTATCCACTTTTCTCTTCTGAACGTTGCATCAGAAATAAACTTTATCCACTCAGCTCTTCTGAGCATTTCATCCGAAATAAACGTTATCCACTCAGCTTTTCTGAGCGTTGCATCTGAAATAAACTTTATCCACTGAGCTCTTCTGAACGTTGCATCAGAAATAATTTTATCCACTCAGCTCTTCTGAGCATTGCATCAGAAATAAACTTTATCCACTCAGCTCTTCTGAACGTTGCATCAGAAATATAAATTATCCACTCAGCTCTTCTGAGCATTGCATCAGAAATATAGTTTATCCACTCAGCTCTTCTGAGTGTTGCATCAGAAACAAACTTTATCCACTCAGCTCTTCTGAATGTTGGATCGCAAATAAACTTTATGCACTCAGCTCTTCTGAGCGCTGCATCAGAATTAAACGTTATCCACTGAGCTCTTTTGAATGTTGCATCAGAAATAAACTTTATCCACTTAGCTCTTCTGAGCGTTGCATCAGAAATTAATTTATCCATTCAGCTCTTCTGAGCGTTGCATCAGAAATAAACATTATCCACTCAGCTCTTCTGAACATTGCATCAGAAATAAACTTTATCCACTCAGCTCTTCTGAACGTTGCATCAGAAATAAACGTTATCCACTCAGCTATTCTGAGCGTTGCATCAGAAATAAACGTTATCCACTCAGCTCTGCTGAACGTTCCATCAGAAATAAACGTTATCCACTCAGCTTTTCTGAGCATTGCATGAGAAATAAACTTTATCCACTCAGCTCTTCTGAGCATTGCATCAGAAATAAACTTTATCCACTCAGCTCTTCTGAACGTTGCATCAGAAATAAACGTTATCCACTCAGCTCTTCTGAAAGTTGCATCAGAAATAGACTTTATCCACTCAGCTCTTCTGAACGTTGCATCAGAAATAAACTTTATCCACTTTGCTATTCTGAACGTTGCATCAGAAATAAACGTTATCCACTCAGCTCTTCTGAGCATTTCATCAGAAATAAACGTTATCCACTCAGCTTTTCTGAGCGTTGCATCAGAAATAAACTTTATCCACTGAGCTCTTCTGAACGTTGCCTCAGAAATAATTTTATCCACTCAGCTCTTCTGAATGTTGGATCGCAAATAAACTTTATGCACTCAGCTCTTCTGAGCGCTGCATCAGAATTAAACGTTATCCACTGAGCTCTTTTGAATGTTGCATCAGAAATAAACTTTATCCACTTAGCTCTTCTGAGCGTTGCATCAGAAATTAATTTATCCATTCAGCTCTTCTGAGCGTTGCATCAGAAATAAACATTATCCACTCAGCTCTTCTGAACATTGCATCAGAAATAAACTTTATCCACTCAGCTCTTCTGAACGTTGCATCAGAAATAAACGTTATCCACTCAGCTATTCTGAGCGTTGCATCAGAAATAAACGTTATCCACTCAGCTCTGCTGAACGTTCCATCAGAAATAAACGTTATCCACTCAGCTTTTCTGAGCATTGCATGAGAAATAAACTTTATCCACTCAGCTCTTCTGAGCATTGCATCAGAAATAAACTTTATCCACTCAGCTCTTCTGAACGTTGCATCAGAAATAAACGTTATCCACTCAGCTCTTCTGAAAGTTGCATCAGAAATAGACTTTATCCACTCAGCTCTTCTGAACGTTGCATCAGAAATAAACTTTATCCACTTTGCTATTCTGAACGTTGCATCAGAAATAAACGTTATCCACTCAGCTCTTCTGAGCATTTCATCAGAAATAAACGTTATCCACTCAGCTTTTCTGAGCGTTGCATCAGAAATAAACTTTATCCACTGAGCTCTTCTGAACGTTGCCTCAGAAATAATTTTATCCACTCAGCTCTTCTGAGCATTGCATCAGAAATAAACTTTATCCACTCAACTCTTCTGAACTTTGCATCAGAAATATAAATTATCCACTCAGCTCTTCTGAGCGTTGCATCAGAAATATAGTTTATCCACTCAGCTCTTCTGAGTGTTGCATCAGAAATAAACTTTATCCACTCAGCTCTTCTGAATGTTGGATCACAAATAAACTTTATCCACTCAGCTCTTCTGAGAGCTGCATCAGAATTAAACGTTATCCACTCAGCTCTTCTGAACGTTGCATCAGAAATAAACGTTATCCACTCAGCTCTTCTGAATGTTGCATCAGAAATAGACTTTATCCACTCAGCTCTTCTGAACGTTGCATCAGAAATAAACTTTATCCACTTTGCTCTTCTGAACGTTGCATCAGAAATAAACTTTATCCACTCAGCTCTTCTGAGCGTTGCATCAGAAATAAACTTTATCCACTGAGCTCTTCTGAACGTTGCATCAAAAATAATTTTATCCCCTCAGCTCTTCTGAGCATTGCATAAGAAATAAACTTTATCCACTCAGCCCCTCTGAACGTTGCATCAGAAATATAAATTATCCACTCAGCTCTTCGGAGCGTTGCATCAGAAATATAGTTTATCCACTCAGCTCTTCTGAGTGTTGCATCAGAAACAAACTTTATCCACTCAGCTCTTCTGAATGTTGGATCACAAATAAACTTTATCCACTCAGCTCTTCTGAGGGTTGCATCAGAATTAAACGTTATCCACTGAGCTCTTTTGAATGTTGCATCAGAAATAAACTTTATCCACTTAGCTCTTCTGAGCGTTGCATCAGAAATTAATTTATCCACTCAGCTATTCTGAGCGTTGCATCAGAAATAAACGTTATCCACTGAGCTCTTCTGAGCGTTGCATCAGAAATAAACGTTATCCACTCAGCTCTTCCGAGCTTGCATCCGAAATAAACTTTATCCACTCAGCTTTTATGAACGTTGCATCAGAAATAAACGTTATCCACTCAGCTCTTCTGAATGTTGCATCAGAAGTAAACTTTATCCACTCAGCTCTTCTGAATGTTGCATCAGAAATAAACTTTATCCACTTAGCTCTTCTGAGCGTTGCATCAGAAATTAATTTATCCACACAGCTCTTATGAACGTTGCATCAGAAATAAACGTTATCCACTCAGCTCTTCTGAATGTTGCATCAGAAGTAAACTTTATCCACTCAGCTCTTCTGAATGTTGCATCAGAAATAAACTTTATCCACTCAGCTCTTCTGAATGTTGCATCACAAATAAACTTTATCCACTTAGCTCTTCTGAGCGTTGCATCAGAAATTAAATGATCCACTCAGCTCTTCTGAGCGTTGCATCAGAAATAAACTTTATCCACTCAGCTCTTCTGAGCGTTGCATCAGAAATAAACTTTATCCACTCAGCTCTTCTGAATGTTGCATCAGAAATAAACTTTATCCACTCAGCTCTTCTGAGCGTTGCATCAGAAATAAACTTTATCCACTCAGCTCTTCTGAACGTTGCATCAGAAATAAACTTTATCCACTCAGCTCTTCTGAACGTTGCATCAGAAATAAACTTTATCCACTTAGCACTTCTGAACGTTGCATCAGAAACAAACTTTGTCCACTCAGCTCTTCTGAATGTTGCATCACAAATAAACGTTATCCACTCAGCTCTTCTGAATGTTGCATCAGAAATAAACTTTATCCACTCAGCTCTCCTGAATGTTGCATCAGAAATAAACTTTATCCACGCAGCTATTCTGAGCGTTGCATCAGAAATAAACGTTATCCACTCAGCTCTTCTAAACGTTGTATCAGAAATAAACGTTATCCACTCAGCTCTGCTGAACGTTCCATCAGAAATAAACTTTATCCACTCAGCTCTTCTGAATGTTGCATCAGAAGTAAACTTTATCCACTCAGCTCTTCTGAATGTTGCATCAGAAATAACTTTATCCACTAAGCTCTTCTGAATGTTGCATCACAAATAAACTTTATCCACTTAGCTCTTCTGAGCGTTGCATCAGAAATTAAATGATCCACTCAGCTATTCTGAGCGTTGCATCAGAAATAAACGTTATCCACTGAGCTCTTCTGAGCGTTGCATCAGAAATAAACGTTATCCACTCAGCTCTTCCGAGCGTTGCATCCGAAATAAACTTTATCCACTCAGCTTTTATGAACGTTGCATCAGAAGTAAACTTTATCCACTTAGCTCTTCTGAGCGTTGCATCAGAAATTAATTTATCCACACAGCTCTTATGAACGTTGCATCAGAAATAAACTTTATCCACTCAGCTCTTCTGAGCGCTGCATCAGAAATAAACTTTATCCACTCAGCTCTTCTGAATGTTGCATCAGAAATAAACTTTATCCACTCGGCTCTTCTGAGCGTTGCATCAGAAATAAACTTTATCCACTCAGCTCTTCTGAACGTTGCATCAGAAATAAACTTTATCCACTCAGCTCTTCTGAACGTTGCATCAGATATAAACTTTATCCACTTAGCACTTCTGAACGTTGCATCAGAAACAAACTTTATCCACTTAACTCTTCTGAATGTTGGATCGCAAATAAACTTTATGCACTCAGCTCTTCTGAGCGCTGCATCAGAATTAAACGTTATCCACTGAGCTCTTTTGAATGTTGCATCAGAAATAAACTTTATCCACTTAGCTCCTCTGAGCGTTGCATCAGAAATTAATTTATCCCCTCAGCTCTTCTGAACGTTGCATCAGAAATAAACGTTATCCACTCAGCTATTCTGAGCGTTGCATCAGAAATAAACGTTATCCACTCAGCTCTGCTGAACGTTCCATCAGAAATAAACGTTATCCACTCAGCTTTTCTGAGCATTGCATGCTAAATAAACTTTATCCACTCAGCTCTTCTGAGCATTGCATCAGAAATAAACTTTATCCACTCAGCTCTTCTGAACGTTGCATCAGAAATAAACGTTATCCACTCAGCTCTTCTGAAAGTTGCATCAGAAATAGACTTTATCCACTCAGCTCTTCTGAACGTTGCATCAGAAATAAACTTTATCCACTTTGCTATTCTGAACGTTGCATCAGAAATAAACGTTATCCACTCAGCTCTTCTGAGCATTTCATCAGAAATAAACGTTATCCACTCAGCTTTTCTGAGCGTTGCATCAGAAATAAACTTTATCCACTGAGCTCTTCTGAATGTTGGATCACAAATAAACTTTATCCACTCAGCTCTTCTGAGCGCTGCATCAGAATTAAACGTTTTCCACTGAGCTCTTTTGAATGTTGCATCAGAAATAAACTTTATCCACTTTTCTCTTCTGAACGTTGCATCAGAAATAAACTTTATCCACTCAGCTCTTCTGAGCATTTCATCCGAAATAAACGTTATCCACTCAGCTTTTCTGAGCGTTGCATCTGAAATAAACTTTATCCACTGAGCTCTTCTGAACGTTGCATCAGAAATAATTTTATACACTCAGCTCTTCTGAGCATTGCATCAGAAATAAACTTTATCCACTCAGCTCTTCTGAACGTTGCATCAGAAATATAAATTATCCACTCAGCTCTTCTGAACGTTGCATCAGAAATAAACGTTATCCACTAAGCTATTCTGAGCGTTGCATCAGAAATAAACGTTATCCACTCAGCTCTGCTGAACGTTCCATCAGAAATAAACGTTATCCACTCAGCTTTTCTGAGCATTGCATGAGAAATAAACTTTATCCACTCAGCTCTTCTGAGCATTGCATCAGAAATAAACTTTATCCACTCAGCTCTTCTGAACGTTGCATCAGAAATAAACGTTATCCACTCAGCTCTTCTGAAAGTTGCATCAGAAATAGACTTTATCCACTCAGCTCTTCTGAACGTTGCATCAGAAATAAACTTTATCCACTCTGCTATTCTGAACGTTGCATCAGAAATAAACGTTATCCACTTAGCTCTTCTGAGCATTTCATCAGAAATAAACGTTATCCACTCAGCTTTTCTGAGCGTTGCATCAGAAATAAACTTTATCCACTGAGCTCTTCTGAACGTTGCCTCAGAAATAATTTTATCCACTCAGCTCTTCTGAGCATTGCATCAGAAATAAACTTTATCCACTCAGCTCTTCTGAACTTTGCATCAGAAATATAAATTATCCACTCAGCTCTTCTGAGCGTTGCATCAGAAATATAGTTTATCCACTCAGCTCTTCTGAGTGTTGCATCAGAAATAAACTTTATCCACTCAGCTCTTCTGAATGTTGGATCACAAATAAACTTTATCCACTCAGCTCTTCTGAGCGCTGCATCAGAATTAAACGTTTTCCACTGAGCTCTTTTGAATGTTGCATCAGAAATAAACTTTATCCACTTAGCTCTTCTGAGCGTTGCATCAGAAATTAATTTATCTACTCAGCTCTTCTGAGCGTTGCATCAGAAATAAACGTTATCCACTGAGCTCTTCTGAGCGTTGCATCAGAAATAAACTTTATCCACTTAGCACTTCTGAACGTTGCATCAGAAACAAACTTTGTCCACTCAGCTCTTCTGAATGTTGCATCACAAATAAACGTTATCCACTCAGCTCTTCTGAATGTTGCATCAGAAATAGACTTTATCCACTCAGCTCTTCTGAACGTTGCATCAGAAATAAACTTTATCCACTTTGCTCTTCTGAACGTTGCATCAGAAATAAACTTTATCCACTCAGCTCTTCTGAGCGTTGCATCAGAAATAAACTTTATCCACTGAGCTCTTCTGAACGTTGCATCAGAAATAATTTTATCCCCTCAGCTCTTCTGAGCATTGCATAAGAAATAAACTTTATCCACTCAGCCCCTCTGAACGTTGCATCAGAAATATAAATTATCCACTCAGCTCTTCGGAGCGTTGCATCAGAAATATAGTTTATCCACTCAGCTCTTCTGAGTGTTGCATCAGAAACAAACTTTATCCACTCAGCTCTTCTGAATGTTGGATCACAAATAAACTTTATCCACTCAGCTCTTCTGAGCGTTGCATCAGAATTAAACGTTATCCACTGAGCTCTTTTGAATGTTGCATCAGAAATAAACTTTATACACTTAGCTCTTCTGAGCGTTGCATCAGAAATTAATTTATCCACTCAGCTATTCTGAGCGTTGCATCAGAAATAAACGTTATCCACTGAGCTCTTCTGAGCGTTGCATCAGAAATAAACGTTATCCACTCAGCTCTTCCGAGCTTTGCATCCGAAATAAACTTTATCCACTCAGCTCTTCTGAATGTTGCATCAGAAATAAACTTTATCCACTCAGCTCTTCTGAGCGTTGCATCAGAAATAAACTTTATCCACTCAGCTCTTCTGAACGTTGCATCAGAAATAAACTTTATCCACTCAGCTCTTCTGAACGTTGCATCAGAAATAAACTTTATCCACTTAGCACTTCTGAACGTTGCATCAGAAACAAACTTTGTCCACTCAGCTCTTCTGAATGTTGCATCACAAATAAACGTTATCCACTCAGCTCTTCTGAATGTTGCATCAGAAATAAACTTTATCCACTCAGCTCTCCTGAATGTTGCATCAGAAATAAACTTTATCCACTCAGCTATTCTGAGCGTTGCATCAGAAATAAACGTTATCCACTCAGCTCTTCTAAACGTTGTATCAGAAATAAACGTTATCCACTCAGCTCTGCTGAACGTTCCATCAGAAATAAACTTTATCCACTCAGCTCTTCTGAATGTTGCATCAGAAGTAAACTTTATCCACTCAGCTCTTCTGAATGTTGCATCAGAAATAACTTTATCCACTCAGCTCTTCTGAATGTTGCATCACAAATAAACTTTATCCACTTAGCTCTTCTGAGCGTTGCATCAGAAATTAAATGATCCACTCAGCTATTCTGAGCGTTGCATCAGAAATAAACGTTATCCACTGAGCTCTTCTGAGCGTTGCATCAGAAATAAACGTTATCCACTCAGCTCTTCCGAGCGTTGCATCCGAAATAAACTTTATCCACTCAGCTTTTATGAACGTTGCATCAGAAATAAACTTTATCCACTTAGCTCTTCTGAGCGTTGCATCAGAAATTAATTTATCCACACAGCTCTTATGAACGTTGCATCAGAAATAAACGTTATCCACTCAGCTCTTCTGAATGTTGCATCAGAAGTAAACTTTATCCACTCAGCTCTTCTGAATGTTGCATCAGAAATAAACTTTATCCACTCAGCTCTTCTGAATGTTGCATCACAAATAAACTTTATCCACTTAGCTCTTCTGAGCGTTGCATCAGAAATTAAATGATCCACTCAGCTCTTCTGAGCGTTGCATCAGAAATAAACTTTATCCACTCAGCTCTTCTGAGCGTTGCATCAGAAATAAACTTTATCCACTCAGCTCTTCTGAATGTTGCATCAGAAATAAACTTTATCCACTCAGCTCTTCTGAGCGTTGCATCAGAAATAAACTTTATCCACTCAGCTATTCTGAGCGTTGCATCAGAAATAAAAGTTATCCACTCAGCTCTTCTAAACGTTGTATCAGAAATAAACGTTATCCACTCAGCTCTGCTGAACGTTCCATCAGAAATAAACTTTATCCACTCAGCTCTTCTGAACGTTGCATCAGAAATAAACGTTATCCACTTTTCTCTTCTGAACGTTGCACCAGAAATAAACTTTATCCACTCAGCTCTTCTGAGCATTTCATCCGAAATAAACGTTATCCACTCAGCTCTGCTGAACGTTCCATCAGAAATAAACGTTATCCACTCAGCTTTTCTGAGCATTGCATCAGAAATAAACTTTATCCACTCAGCTCTTCTGAAAGTTGCATCAGAAATAAACGTTATCCACTCAGCTCTTCTGAATGTTGCATCAGAAATAGACTTTATCCACTCAGCTCTTCTGAACGTTGAATCAGAAATAAACTTTATCCACTTTTCTCTTCTGAACGTTGCATCAGAAATAAACTTTATCCACTCAGCTCTTCTGAGCATTTCATCCGAAATAAACGTTATCCACTCAGCTTTTCTGAGCGTTGCATCTGAAATAAACTTTATCCACTGAGCTCTTCTGAACTTTGCATCAGAAATAATTTTATCCACTCAGCTCTTCTGAGCATTGCATCAGAAATAAACTTTATCCACTCAGCTCTTCTGAACGTTGCATCAGAAATATAAATTATCCACTCAGCTCTTCTGAGCATTGCATCAGAAATATAGTTTATCCACTCAGCTCTTCTGAGTGTTGCATCAGAAACAAACTTTATCCACTCAGCTCTTCTGAATGTTGGATCGCAAATAAACTTTATGCACTCAGCTCTTCTGAGCGCTGCATCAGAATTAAACGTTATCCACTGAGCTCTTTTGAATGTTGCATCAGAAATAAACTTTATCCACTTAGCTCTTCTGAGCGTTGCATCAGAAATTAATTTATCCATTCAGCTCTTCTGAGCGTTGCATCAGAAATAAACATTATCCACTCAGCTCTTCTGAACATTGCATCAGAAATAAACTTTATCCACTCAGCTCTTCTGAACGTTGCATCAGAAATAAACGTTATCCACTCAGCTATTCTGAGCGTTGCATCAGAAATAAACGTTATCCACTCAGCTCTGCTGAACGTTCCATCAGAAATAAACGTTATCCACTCAGCTTTTCTGAGCATTGCATGAGAAATAAACTTTATCCACTCAGCTCTTCTGAGCATTGCATCAGAAATAAACTTTATCCACTCAGCTCTTCTGAACGTTGCATCAGAAATAAACGTTATCCACTCAGCTCTTCTGAAAGTTGCATCAGAAATAGACTTTATCCACTCAGCTCTTCTGAACGTTGCATCAGAAATAAACTTTATCCACTTTGCTATTCTGAACGTTGCATCAGAAATAAACGTTATCCACTCAGCTCTTCTGAGCATTTCATCAGAAATAAACGTTATCCACTCAGCTTTTCTGAGCGTTGCATCAGAAATAAACTTTATCCACTGAGCTCTTCTGAACGTTGCCTCAGAAATAATTTTATCCACTCAGCTCTTCTGAATGTTGGATCGCAAATAAACTTTATGCACTCAGCTCTTCTGAGCGCTGCATCAGAATTAAACGTTATCCACTGAGCTCTTTTGAATGTTGCATCAGAAATAAACTTTATCCACTTAGCTCTTCTGAGCGTTGCATCAGAAATTAATTTATCCATTCAGCTCTTCTGAGCGTTGCATCAGAAATAAACATTATCCACTCAGCTCTTCTGAACATTGCATCAGAAATAAACTTTATCCACTCAGCTCTTCTGAACGTTGCATCAGAAATAAACGTTATCCACTCAGCTATTCTGAGCGTTGCATCAGAAATAAACGTTATCCACTCAGCTCTGCTGAACGTTCCATCAGAAATAAACGTTATCCACTCAGCTTTTCTGAGCATTGCATGAGAAATAAACTTTATCCACTCAGCTCTTCTGAGCATTGCATCAGAAATAAACTTTATCCACTCAGCTCTTCTGAACGTTGCATCAGAAATAAACGTTATCCACTCAGCTCTTCTGAAAGTTGCATCAGAAATAGACTTTATCCACTCAGCTCTTCTGAACGTTGCATCAGAAATAAACTTTATCCACTTTGCTATTCTGAACGTTGCATCAGAAATAAACGTTATCCACTCAGCTCTTCTGAGCATTTCATCAGAAATAAACGTTATCCACTCAGCTTTTCTGAGCGTTGCATCAGAAATAAACTTTATCCACTGAGCTCTTCTGAACGTTGCCTCAGAAATAATTTTATCCACTCAGCTCTTCTGAGCATTGCATCAGAAATAAACTTTATCCACTCAACTCTTCTGAACTTTGCATCAGAAATATAAATTATCCACTCAGCTCTTCTGAGCGTTGCATCAGAAATATAGTTTATCCACTCAGCTCTTCTGAGTGTTGCATCAGAAATAAACTTTATCCACTCAGCTCTTCTGAATGTTGGATCACAAATAAACTTTATCCACTCAGCTCTTCTGAGAGCTGCATCAGAATTAAACGTTATCCACTCAGCTCTTCTGAACGTTGCATCAGAAATAAACGTTATCCACTCAGCTCTTCTGAATGTTGCATCAGAAATAGACTTTATCCACTCAGCTCTTCTGAACGTTGCATCAGAAATAAACTTTATCCACTTTGCTCTTCTGAACGTTGCATCAGAAATAAACTTTATCCACTCAGCTCTTCTGAGCGTTGCATCAGAAATAAACTTTATCCACTGAGCTCTTCTGAACGTTGCATCAAAAATAATTTTATCCCCTCAGCTCTTCTGAGCATTGCATAAGAAATAAACTTTATCCACTCAGCCCCTCTGAACGTTGCATCAGAAATATAAATTATCCACTCAGCTCTTCGGAGCGTTGCATCAGAAATATAGTTTATCCACTCAGCTCTTCTGAGTGTTGCATCAGAAACAAACTTTATCCACTCAGCTCTTCTGAATGTTGGATCACAAATAAACTTTATCCACTCAGCTCTTCTGAGGGTTGCATCAGAATTAAACGTTATCCACTGAGCTCTTTTGAATGTTGCATCAGAAATAAACTTTATCCACTTAGCTCTTCTGAGCGTTGCATCAGAAATTAATTTATCCACTCAGCTATTCTGAGCGTTGCATCAGAAATAAACGTTATCCACTGAGCTCTTCTGAGCGTTGCATCAGAAATAAACGTTATCCACTCAGCTCTTCCGAGCTTGCATCCGAAATAAACTTTATCCACTCAGCTTTTATGAACGTTGCATCAGAAATAAACGTTATCCACTCAGCTCTTCTGAATGTTGCATCAGAAGTAAACTTTATCCACTCAGCTCTTCTGAATGTTGCATCAGAAATAAACTTTATCCACTTAGCTCTTCTGAGCGTTGCATCAGAAATTAATTTATCCACACAGCTCTTATGAACGTTGCATCAGAAATAAACGTTATCCACTCAGCTCTTCTGAATGTTGCATCAGAAGTAAACGTTATCCACTCAGCTCTTCTGAATGTTGCATCAGAAATAAACTTTATCCACTCAGCTCTTCTGAATGTTGCATCACAAATAAACTTTATCCACTTAGCTCTTCTGAGCGTTGCATCAGAAATTAAATGATCCACTCAGCTCTTCTGAGCGTTGCATCAGAAATAAACTTTATCCACTCAGCTCTTCTGAGCGTTGCATCAGAAATAAACTTTATCCACTCAGCTCTTCTGAATGTTGCATCAGAAATAAACTTTATCCACTCAGCTCTTCTGAGCGTTGCATCAGAAATAAACTTTATCCACTCAGCTCTTCTGAACGTTGCATCAGAAATAAACTTTATCCACTCAGCTCTTCTGAACGTTGCATCAGAATTAAACTTTATCCACTTAGCACTTCTGAACGTTGCATCAGAAACAAACTTTGTCCACTCAGCTCTTCTAAACGTTGTATCAGAAATAAACGTTATCCACTCAGCTCTGCTGAACGTTCCATCAGAAATAAACTTTATCCACTCAGCTCTTCTGAATGTTGCATCAGAAGTAAACTTTATCCACTCAGCTCTTCTGAATGTTGCATCAGAAATAACTTTATCCACTAAGCTCTTCTGAATGTTGCATCACAAATAAACTTTATCCACTTAGCTCTTCTGAGCGTTGCATCAGAAATTAAATGATCCACTCAGCTATTCTGAGCGTTGCATCAGAAATAAACGTTATCCACTGAGCTCTTCTGAGCGTTGCATCAGAAATAAACGTTATCCACTCAGCTCTTCCGAGCGTTGCATCCGAAATAAACTTTATCCACTCAGCTTTTATGAACGTTGCATCAGAAGTAAACTTTATCCACTTAGCTCTTCTGAGCGTTGCATCAGAAATTAATTTATCCACACAGCTCTTATGAACGTTGCATCAGAAATAAACTTTATCCACTCAGCTCTTCTGAGCGCTGCATCAGAAATAAACTTTATCCACTCAGCTCTTCTGAATGTTGCATCAGAAATAAACTTTATCCACTCGGCTCTTCTGAGCGTTGCATCAGAAATAAACTTTATCCACTCAGCTCTTCTGAACGTTGCATCAGAAATAAACTTTATCCACTCAGCTCTTCTGAACGTTGCATCAGAAATAAACTTTATCCACTTAGCACTTCTGAACGTTGCATCAGAAACAAACTTTATCCACTTAACTCTTCTGAATGTTGGATCGCAAATAAACTTTATGCACTCAGCTCTTCTGAGCGCTGCATCAGAATTAAACGTTATCCACTGAGCTCTTTTGAATGTTGCATCAGAAATAAACTTTATCCACTTAGCTCCTCTGAGCGTTGCATCAGAAATTAATTTATCCACTCAGCTCTTCTGAACGTTGCATCAGAAATAAACGTTATCCACTCAGCTATTCTGAGCGTTGCATCAGAAATAAACGTTATCCACTCAGCTCTGCTGAACGTTCCATCAGAAATAAACGTTATCCACTCAGCTTTTCTGAGCATTGCATGCTAAATAAACTTTATCCACTCAGCTCTTCTGAGCATTGCATCAGAAATAAACTTTATCCACTCAGCTCTTCTGAACGTTGCATCAGAAATAAACGTTATCCACTCAGCTCTTCTGAAAGTTGCATCAGAAATAGACTTTATCCACTCAGCTCTTCTGAACGTTGCATCAGAAATAAACTTTATCCACTTTGCTATTCTGAACGTTGCATCAGAAATAAACGTTATCCACTCAGCTCTTCTGAGCATTTCATCAGAAATAAACGTTATCCACTCAGCTTTTCTGAGCGTTGCATCAGAAATAAACTTTATCCACTGAGCTCTTCTGAATGTTGGATCACAAATAAACTTTATCCACTCAGCTCTTCTGAGCGCTGCATCAGAATTAAACGTTTTCCACTGAGCTCTTTTGAATGTTGCATCAGAAATAAACTTTATCCACTTTTCTCTTCTGAACGTTGCATCAGAAATAAACTTTATCCACTCAGCTCTTCTGAGCATTTCATCCGAAATAAACGTTATCCACTCAGCTTTTCTGAGCGTTGCATCTGAAATAAACTTTATCCACTGAGCTCTTCTGAACGTTGCATCAGAAATAATTTTATACACTCAGCTCTTCTGAGCATTGCATCAGAAATAAACTTTATCCACTCAGCTCTTCTGAACGTTGCATCAGAAATATAAATTATCCACTCAGCTCTTCTGAACGTTGCATCAGAAATAAACGTTATCCACTAAGCTATTCTGAGCGTTGCATCAGAAATAAACGTTATCCACTCAGCTCTGCTGAACGTTCCATCAGAAATAAACGTTATCCACTCAGCTTTTCTGAGCATTGCATGAGAAATAAACTTTATCCACTCAGCTCTTCTGAGCATTGCATCAGAAATAAACTTTATCCACTCAGCTCTTCTGAACGTTGCATCAGAAATAAACGTTATCCACTCAGCTCTTCTGAAAGTTGCATCAGAAATAGACTTTATCCACTCAGCTCTTCTGAACGTTGCATCAGAAATAAACTTTATCCACTCTGCTATTCTGAACGTTGCATCAGAAATAAACGTTATCCACTCAGCTCTTCTGAGCATTTCATCAGAAATAAACGTTATCCACTCAGCTTTTCTGAGCGTTGCATCAGAAATAAACTTTATCCACTGAGCTCTTCTGAACGTTGCCTCAGAAATAATTTTATCCACTCAGCTCTTCTGAGCATTGCATCAGAAATAAACTTTATCCACTCAGCTCTTCTGAACTTTGCATCAGAAATATAAATTATCCACTCAGCTCTTCTGAGCGTTGCATCAGAAATATAGTTTATCCACTCAGCTCTTCTGAGTGTTGCATCAGAAATAAACTTTATCCACTCAGCTCTTCTGAATGTTGGATCACAAATAAACTTTATCCACTCAGCTCTTCTGAGCGCTGCATCAGAATTAAACGTTTTCCACTGAGCTCTTTTGAATGTTGCATCAGAAATAAACTTTATCCACTTAGCTCTTCTGAGCGTTGCATCAGAAATTAATTTATCTACTCAGCTCTTCTGAGCGTTGCATCAGAAATAAACGTTATCCACTGAGCTCTTCTGAGCGTTGCATCAGAAATAAACTTTATCCACTTAGCACTTCTGAACGTTGCATCAGAAACAAACTTTGTCCACTCAGCTCTTCTGAATGTTGCATCACAAATAAACGTTATCCACTCAGCTCTTCTGAATGTTGCATCAGAAATAGACTTTATCCACTCAGCTCTTCTGAACGTTGCATCAGAAATAAACTTTATCCACTCAGCTCTTCTGAATGTTGCATCAGAAATAAACTTTATCCACTCGGCTCTTCTGAGCGTTGCATCAGAAATAAACTTCATCCACTCAGCTCTTCTGAACGTTGCATCAGAAATAAACTTTATCCACTCAGCTCTTCTGAACGTTGCATCAGAAATAAACTTTATCCACTTAGCACTTCTGAACGTTGCATCAGAAACAAACTTTATCCACTTAACTCTTCTGAATGTTGGATCGCAAATAAACTTTATGCACTCAGCTCTTCTGAGCGCTGCATCAGAATTAAACGTTATCCACTGAGCTCTTTTGAATGTTGCATCAGAAATAAACTTTATCCACTTAGCTCCTCTGAGCGTTGCATCAGAAATTAATTTATCCACTCAGCTCTTCTGAACGTTGCATCAGAAATAAACGTTATCCACTCAGCTATTCTGAGCGTTGCATCAGAAATAAACGTTATCCACTCAGCTCTGCTGAACGTTCCATCAGAAATAAACGTTATCCACTCAGCTTTTCTGAGCATTGCATGCTAAATAAACTTTATCCACTCAGCTCTTCTGAGCATTGCATCAGAAATAAACTTTATCCACTCAGCTCTTCTGAACGTTGCATCAGAAATAAACGTTATCCACTCAGCTCTTCTGAAAGTTGCATCAGAAATAGACTTTATCCACTCAGCTCTTCTGAACGTTGCATCAGAAATAAACTTTATCCACTTTGCTATTCTGAACGTTGCATCAGAAATAAACGTTATCCACTCAGCTCTTCTGAGCATTTCATCAGAAATAAACGTTATCCACTCAGCTTTTCTGAGCGTTGCATCAGAAATAAACTTTATCCACTGAGCTCTTCTGAATGTTGGATCACAAATAAACTTTATCCACTCAGCTCTTCTGAGCGCTGCATCAGAAATTAATTTATCCATTCAGCTCTTCTGAGCGTTGCATCAGAAATAAACATTATCCACTCAGCTCTTCTGAACATTGCATCAGAAATAAACTTTATCCACTCAGCTCTTCTGAACGTTGCATCAGAAATAAACGTTATCCACTCAGCTATTCTGAGCGTTGCATCAGAAATAAACGTTATCCACTCAGCTCTGCTGAACGTTCCATCAGAAATAAACGTTATCCACTCAGCTTTTCTGAGCATTGCATGAGAAATAAACTTTATCCACTCAGCTCTTCTGAGCATTGCATCAGAAATAAACTTTATCCACTCAGCTCTTCTGAACGTTGCATCAGAAATAAACGTTATCCACTCAGCTCTTCTGAAAGTTGCATCAGAAATAGACTTTATCCACTCAGCTCTTCTGAACGTTGCATCAGAAATAAACTTTATCCACTTTGCTATTCTGAACGTTGCATCAGAAATAAACGTTATCCACTCAGCTCTTCTGAGCATTTCATCAGAAATAAACGTTATCCACTCAGCTTTTCTGAGCGTTGCATCAGAAATAAACTTTATCCACTGAGCTCTTCTGAACGTTGCCTCAGAAATAATTTTATCCACTCAGCTCTTCTGAGCATTGCATCAGAAATAAACTTTATCCACTCAACTCTTCTGAACTTTGCATCAGAAATATAAATTATCCACTCAGCTCTTCTGAGCGTTGCATCAGAAATATAGTTTATCCACTCAGCTCTTCTGAGTGTTGCATCAGAAATAAACTTTATCCACTCAGCTCTTCTGAATGTTGGATCACAAATAAACTTTATCCACTCAGCTCTTCTGAGAGCTGCATCAGAATTAAACGTTATCCACTCAGCTCTTCTGAACGTTGCATCAGAAATAAACGTTATCCACTCAGCTCTTCTGAATGTTGCATCAGAAATAGACTTTATCCACTCAGCTCTTCTGAACGTTGCATCAGAAATAAACTTTATCCACTTTGCTCTTCTGAACGTTGCATCAGAAATAAACTTTATCCACTCAGCTCTTCTGAGCGTTGCATCAGAAATAAACTTTATCCACTGAGCTCTTCTGAACGTTGCATCAAAAATAATTTTATCCCCTCAGCTATTCTGAGCATTGCATAAGAAATAAACTTTATCCACTCAGCCCCTCTGAACGTTGCATCAGAAATATAAATTATCCACTCAGCTCTTCGGAGCGTTGCATCAGAAATATAGTTTATCCACTCAGCTCTTCTGAGTGTTGCATCAGAAACAAACTTTATCCACTCAGCTCTTCTGAATGTTGGATCACAAATAAACTTTATCCACTCAGCTCTTCTGAGGGTTGCATCAGAATTAAACGTTATCCACTGAGCTCTTTTGAATGTTGCATCAGAAATAAACTTTATCCACTTAGCTCTTCTGAGCGTTGCATCAGAAATTAATTTATCCACTCAGCTATTCTGAGCGTTGCATCAGAAATAAACGTTATCCACTGAGCTCTTCTGAGCGTTGCATCAGAAATAAACGTTATCCACTCAGCTCTTCCGAGCTTGCATCCGAAATAAACTTTATCCACTCAGCTTTTATGAACGTTGCATCAGAAATAAACGTTATCCACTCAGCTCTTCTGAATGTTGCATCAGAAGTAAACTTTATCCACTCAGCTCTTCTGAATGTTGCATCAGAAATAAACTTTATCCACTTAGCTCTTCTGAGCGTTGCATCAGAAATTAATTTATCCACACAGCTCTTATGAACGTTGCATCAGAAATAAACGTTATCCACTCAGCTCTTCTGAATGTTGCATCAGAAGTAAACTTTATCCACTCAGCTCTTCTGAATGTTGCATCAGAAATAAACTTTATCCACTCAGCTCTTCTGAATGTTGCATCACAAATAAACTTTATCCACTTAGCTCTTCTGAGCGTTGCATCAGAAATTAAATGATCCACTCAGCTCTTCTGAGCGTTGCATCAGAAATAAACTTTATCCACTCAGCTCTTCTGAGCGTTGCATCAGAAATAAACTTTATCCACTCAGCTCTTCTGAATGTTGCATCAGAAATAAACTTTATCCACTCAGCTCTTCTGAGCGTTGCATCAGAAATAAACTTTATCCACTCAGCTCTTCTGAACGTTGCATCAGAAATAAACTTTATCCACTCAGCTCTTCTGAACGTTGCATCAGAAATAAACTTTATCCACTTAGCACTTCTGAACGTTGCATCAGAAACAAACTTTGTCCACTCAGCTCTTCTGAATGTTGCATCACAAATAAACGTTATCCACTCAGCTCTTCTGAATGTTGCATCAGAAATAAACTTTATCCACTCAGCTCTCCTGAATGTTGCATCAGAAATAAACTTTATCCACGCAGCTATTCTGAGCGTTGCATCAGAAATAAACGTTATCCACTCAGCTCTTCTAAACGTTGTATCAGAAATAAACGTTATCCACTCAGCTCTGCTGAACGTTCCATCAGAAATAAACTTTATCCACTCAGCTCTTCTGAATGTTGCATCAGAAGTAAACTTTATCCACTCAGCTCTTCTGAATGTTGCATCAGAAATAACTTTATCCACTAAGCTCTTCTGAATGTTGCATCACAAATAAACTTTATCCACTTAGCTCTTCTGAGCGTTGCATCAGAAATTAAATGATCCACTCAGCTATTCTGAGCGTTGCATCAGAAATAAACGTTATCCACTGAGCTCTTCTGAGCGTTGCATCAGAAATAAACGTTATCCACTCAGCTCTTCCGAGCGTTGCATCCGAAATAAACTTTATCCACTCAGCTTTTATGAACGTTGCATCAGAAGTAAACTTTATCCACTTAGCTCTTCTGAGCGTTGCATCAGAAATTAATTTATCCACACAGCTCTTATGAACGTTGCATCAGAAATAAACTTTATCCACTCAGCTCTTCTGAGCGCTGCATCAGAAATAAACTTTATCCACTCAGCTCTTCTGAATGTTGCATCAGAAATAAACTTTATCCACTCGGCTCTTCTGAGCGTTGCATCAGAAATAAACTTTATCCACTCAGCTCTTCTGAACGTTGCATCAGAAATAAACTTTATCCACTCAGCTCTTCTGAACGTTGCATCAGAAATAAACTTTATCCACTTAGCACTTCTGAACGTTGCATCAGAAACAAACTTTATCCACTTAACTCTTCTGAATGTTGGATCGCAAATAAACTTTATGCACTCAGCTCTTCTGAGCGCTGCATCAGAATTAAACGTTATCCACTGAGCTCTTTTGAATGTTGCATCAGAAATAAACTTTATCCACTTAGCTCCTCTGAGCGTTGCATCAGAAATTAATTTATCCCCTCAGCTCTTCTGAACGTTGCATCAGAAATAAACGTTATCCACTCAGCTATTCTGAGCGTTGCATCAGAAATAAACGTTATCCACTCAGCTCTGCTGAACGTTCCATCAGAAATAAACGTTATCCACTCAGCTTTTCTGAGCATTGCATGCTAAATAAACTTTATCCACTCAGCTCTTCTGAGCATTGCATCAGAAATAAACTTTATCCACTCAGCTCTTCTGAACGTTGCATCAGAAATAAACGTTATCCACTCAGCTCTTCTGAAAGTTGCATCAGAAATAGACTTTATCCACTCAGCTCTTCTGAACGTTGCATCAGAAATAAACTTTATCCACTTTGCTATTCTGAACGTTGCATCAGAAATAAACGTTATCCACTCAGCTCTTCTGAGCATTTCATCAGAAATAAACGTTATCCACTCAGCTTTTCTGAGCGTTGCATCAGAAATAAACTTTATCCACTGAGCTCTTCTGAATGTTGGATCACAAATAAACTTTATCCACTCAGCTCTTCTGAGCGCTGCATCAGAATTAAACGTTTTCCACTGAGCTCTTTTGAATGTTGCATCAGAAATAAACTTTATCCACTTTTCTCTTCTGAACGTTGCATCAGAAATAAACTTTATCCACTCAGCTCTTCTGAGCATTTCATCCGAAATAAACGTTATCCACTCAGCTTTTCTGAGCGTTGCATCTGAAATAAACTTTATCCACTGAGCTCTTCTGAACGTTGCATCAGAAATAATTTTATACACTCAGCTCTTCTGAGCATTGCATCAGAAATAAACTTTATCCACTCAGCTCTTCTGAACGTTGCATCAGAAATATAAATTATCCACTCAGCTCTTCTGAACGTTGCATCAGAAATAAACGTTATCCACTAAGCTATTCTGAGCGTTGCATCAGAAATAAACGTTATCCACTCAGCTCTGCTGAACGTTCCATCAGAAATAAACGTTATCCACTCAGCTTTTCTGAGCATTGCATGAGAAATAAACTTTATCCACTCAGCTCTTCTGAGCATTGCATCAGAAATAAACTTTATCCACTCAGCTCTTCTGAACGTTGCATCAGAAATAAACGTTATCCACTCAGCTCTTCTGAAAGTTGCATCAGAAATAGACTTTATCCACTCAGCTCTTCTGAACGTTGCATCAGAAATAAACTTTATCCACTCTGCTATTCTGAACGTTGCATCAGAAATAAACGTTATCCACTCAGCTCTTCTGAGCATTTCATCAGAAATAAACGTTATCCACTCAGCTTTTCTGAGCGTTGCATCAGAAATAAACTTTATCCACTGAGCTCTTCTGAACGTTGCCTCAGAAATAATTTTATCCACTCAGCTCTTCTGAGCATTGCATCAGAAATAAACTTTATCCACTCAGCTCTTCTGAACTTTGCATCAGAAATATAAATTATCCACTCAGCTCTTCTGAGCGTTGCATCAGAAATATAGTTTATCCACTCAGCTCTTCTGAGTGTTGCATCAGAAATAAACTTTATCCACTCAGCTCTTCTGAATGTTGGATCACAAATAAACTTTATCCACTCAGCTCTTCTGAGCGCTGCATCAGAATTAAACGTTTTCCACTGAGCTCTTTTGAATGTTGCATCAGAAATAAACTTTATCCACTTAGCTCTTCTGAGCGTTGCATCAGAAATTAATTTATCTACTCAGCTCTTCTGAGCGTTGCATCAGAAATAAACGTTATCCACTGAGCTCTTCTGAGCGTTGCATCAGAAATAAACTTTATCCACTTAGCACTTCTGAACGTTGCATCAGAAACAAACTTTGTCCACTCAGCTCTTCTGAATGTTGCATCACAAATAAACGTTATCCACTCAGCTCTTCTGAATGTTGCATCAGAAATAGACTTTATCCACTCAGCTCTTCTGAACGTTGCATCAGAAATAAACTTTATCCACTTTGCTCTTCTGAACGTTGCATCAGAAATAAACTTTATCCACTCAGCTCTTCTGAGCGTTGCATCAGAAATAAACTTTATCCACTGAGCTCTTCTGAACGTTGCATCAGAAATAATTTTATCCCCTCAGCTCTTCTGAGCATTGCATAAGAAATAAACTTTATCCACTCAGCCCCTCTGAACGTTGCATCAGAAATATAAATTATCCACTCAGCTCTTCGGAGCGTTGCATCAGAAATATAGTTTATCCACTCAGCTCTTCTGAGTGTTGCATCAGAAACAAACTTTATCCACTCAGCTCTTCTGAATGTTGGATCACAAATAAACTTTATCCACTCAGCTCTTCTGAGCGTTGCATCAGAATTAAACGTTATCCACTGAGCTCTTTTGAATGTTGCATCAGAAATAAACTTTATACACTTAGCTCTTCTGAGCGTTGCATCAGAAATTAATTTATCCACTCAGCTATTCTGAGCGTTGCATCAGAAATAAACGTTATCCACTGAGCTCTTCTGAGCGTTGCATCAGAAATAAACGTTATCCACTCAGCTCTTCCGAGCTTTGCATCCGAAATAAACTTTATCCACTCAGCTCTTCTGAATGTTGCATCAGAAATAAACTTTATCCACTCAGCTCTTCTGAGCGTTGCATCAGAAATAAACTTTATCCACTCAGCTCTTCTGAACGTTGCATCAGAAATAAACTTTATCCACTCAGCTCTTCTGAACGTTGCATCAGAAATAAACTTTATCCACTTAGCACTTCTGAACGTTGCATCAGAAACAAACTTTGTCCACTCAGCTCTTCTGAATGTTGCATCACAAATAAACGTTATCCACTCAGCTCTTCTGAATGTTGCATCAGAAATAAACTTTATCCACTCAGCTCTCCTGAATGTTGCATCAGAAATAAACTTTATCCACTCAGCTATTCTGAGCGTTGCATCAGAAATAAACGTTATCCACTCAGCTCTTCTAAACGTTGTATCAGAAATAAACGTTATCCACTCAGCTCTGCTGAACGTTCCATCAGAAATAAACTTTATCCACTCAGCTCTTCTGAATGTTGCATCAGAAGTAAACTTTATCCACTCAGCTCTTCTGAATGTTGCATCAGAAATAACTTTATCCACTCAGCTCTTCTGAATGTTGCATCACAAATAAACTTTATCCACTTAGCTCTTCTGAGCGTTGCATCAGAAATTAAATGATCCACTCAGCTATTCTGAGCGTTGCATCAGAAATAAACGTTATCCACTGAGCTCTTCTGAGCGTTGCATCAGAAATAAACGTTATCCACTCAGCTCTTCCGAGCGTTGCATCCGAAATAAACTTTATCCACTCAGCTTTTATGAACGTTGCATCAGAAATAAACTTTATCCACTTAGCTCTTCTGAGCGTTGCATCAGAAATTAATTTATCCACACAGCTCTTATGAACGTTGCATCAGAAATAAACGTTATCCACTCAGCTCTTCTGAATGTTGCATCAGAAGTAAACTTTATCCACTCAGCTCTTCTGAATGTTGCATCAGAAATAAACTTTATCCACTCAGCTCTTCTGAATGTTGCATCACAAATAAACTTTATCCACTTAGCTCTTCTGAGCGTTGCATCAGAAATTAAATGATCCACTCAGCTCTTCTGAGCGTTGCATCAGAAATAAACTTTATCCACTCAGCTCTTCTGAGCGTTGCATCAGAAATAAACTTTATCCACTCAGCTCTTCTGAATGTTGCATCAGAAATAAACTTTATCCACTCAGCTCTTCTGAGCGTTGCATCAGAAATAAACTTTATCCACTCAGCTATTCTGAGCGTTGCATCAGAAATAAAAGTTATCCACTCAGCTCTTCTAAACGTTGTATCAGAAATAAACGTTATCCACTCAGCTCTGCTGAACGTTCCATCAGAAATAAACTTTATCCACTCAGCTCTTCTGAACGTTGCATCAGAAATAAACGTTATCCACTTTTCTCTTCTGAACGTTGCACCAGAAATAAACTTTATCCACTCAGCTCTTCTGAGCATTTCATCCGAAATAAACGTTATCCACTCAGCTCTGCTGAACGTTCCATCAGAAATAAACGTTATCCACTCAGCTTTTCTGAGCATTGCATCAGAAATAAACTTTATCCACTCAGCTCTTCTGAAAGTTGCATCAGAAATAAACGTTATCCACTCAGCTCTTCTGAATGTTGCATCAGAAATAGACTTTATCCACTCAGCTCTTCTGAACGTTGAATCAGAAATAAACTTTATCCACTTTTCTCTTCTGAACGTTGCATCAGAAATAAACTTTATCCACTCAGCTCTTCTGAGCATTTCATCCGAAATAAACGTTATCCACTCAGCTTTTCTGAGCGTTGCATCTGAAATAAACTTTATCCACTGAGCTCTTCTGAACTTTGCATCAGAAATAATTTTATCCACTCAGCTCTTCTGAGCATTGCATCAGAAATAAACTTTATCCACTCAGCTCTTCTGAACGTTGCATCAGAAATATAAATTATCCACTCAGCTCTTCTGAGCATTGCATCAGAAATATAGTTTATCCACTCAGCTCTTCTGAGTGTTGCATCAGAAACAAACTTTATCCACTCAGCTCTTCTGAATGTTGGATCGCAAATAAACTTTATGCACTCAGCTCTTCTGAGCGCTGCATCAGAATTAAACGTTATCCACTGAGCTCTTTTGAATGTTGCATCAGAAATAAACTTTATCCACTTAGCTCTTCTGAGCGTTGCATCAGAAATTAATTTATCCATTCAGCTCTTCTGAGCGTTGCATCAGAAATAAACATTATCCACTCAGCTCTTCTGAACATTGCATCAGAAATAAACTTTATCCACTCAGCTCTTCTGAACGTTGCATCAGAAATAAACGTTATCCACTCAGCTATTCTGAGCGTTGCATCAGAAATAAACGTTATCCACTCAGCTCTGCTGAACGTTCCATCAGAAATAAACGTTATCCACTCAGCTTTTCTGAGCATTGCATGAGAAATAAACTTTATCCACTCAGCTCTTCTGAGCATTGCATCAGAAATAAACTTTATCCACTCAGCTCTTCTGAACGTTGCATCAGAAATAAACGTTATCCACTCAGCTCTTCTGAAAGTTGCATCAGAAATAGACTTTATCCACTCAGCTCTTCTGAACGTTGCATCAGAAATAAACTTTATCCACTTTGCTATTCTGAACGTTGCATCAGAAATAAACGTTATCCACTCAGCTCTTCTGAGCATTTCATCAGAAATAAACGTTATCCACTCAGCTTTTCTGAGCGTTGCATCAGAAATAAACTTTATCCACTGAGCTCTTCTGAACGTTGCCTCAGAAATAATTTTATCCACTCAGCTCTTCTGAATGTTGGATCGCAAATAAACTTTATGCACTCAGCTCTTCTGAGCGCTGCATCAGAATTAAACGTTATCCACTGAGCTCTTTTGAATGTTGCATCAGAAATAAACTTTATCCACTTAGCTCTTCTGAGCGTTGCATCAGAAATTAATTTATCCATTCAGCTCTTCTGAGCGTTGCATCAGAAATAAACATTATCCACTCAGCTCTTCTGAACATTGCATCAGAAATAAACTTTATCCACTCAGCTCTTCTGAACGTTGCATCAGAAATAAACGTTATCCACTCAGCTATTCTGAGCGTTGCATCAGAAATAAACGTTATCCACTCAGCTCTGCTGAACGTTCCATCAGAAATAAACGTTATCCACTCAGCTTTTCTGAGCATTGCATGAGAAATAAACTTTATCCACTCAGCTCTTCTGAGCATTGCATCAGAAATAAACTTTATCCACTCAGCTCTTCTGAACGTTGCATCAGAAATAAACGTTATCCACTCAGCTCTTCTGAAAGTTGCATCAGAAATAGACTTTATCCACTCAGCTCTTCTGAACGTTGCATCAGAAATAAACTTTATCCACTTTGCTATTCTGAACGTTGCATCAGAAATAAACGTTATCCACTCAGCTCTTCTGAGCATTTCATCAGAAATAAACGTTATCCACTCAGCTTTTCTGAGCGTTGCATCAGAAATAAACTTTATCCACTGAGCTCTTCTGAACGTTGCCTCAGAAATAATTTTATCCACTCAGCTCTTCTGAGCATTGCATCAGAAATAAACTTTATCCACTCAACTCTTCTGAACTTTGCATCAGAAATATAAATTATCCACTCAGCTCTTCTGAGCGTTGCATCAGAAATATAGTTTATCCACTCAGCTCTTCTGAGTGTTGCATCAGAAATAAACTTTATCCACTCAGCTCTTCTGAATGTTGGATCACAAATAAACTTTATCCACTCAGCTCTTCTGAGAGCTGCATCAGAATTAAACGTTATCCACTCAGCTCTTCTGAACGTTGCATCAGAAATAAACGTTATCCACTCAGCTCTTCTGAATGTTGCATCAGAAATAGACTTTATCCACTCAGCTCTTCTGAACGTTGCATCAGAAATAAACTTTATCCACTTTGCTCTTCTGAACGTTGCATCAGAAATAAACTTTATCCACTCAGCTCTTCTGAGCGTTGCATCAGAAATAAACTTTATCCACTGAGCTCTTCTGAACGTTGCATCAAAAATAATTTTATCCCCTCAGCTCTTCTGAGCATTGCATAAGAAATAAACTTTATCCACTCAGCCCCTCTGAACGTTGCATCAGAAATATAAATTATCCACTCAGCTCTTCGGAGCGTTGCATCAGAAATATAGTTTATCCACTCAGCTCTTCTGAGTGTTGCATCAGAAACAAACTTTATCCACTCAGCTCTTCTGAATGTTGGATCACAAATAAACTTTATCCACTCAGCTCTTCTGAGGGTTGCATCAGAATTAAACGTTATCCACTGAGCTCTTTTGAATGTTGCATCAGAAATAAACTTTATCCACTTAGCTCTTCTGAGCGTTGCATCAGAAATTAATTTATCCACTCAGCTATTCTGAGCGTTGCATCAGAAATAAACGTTATCCACTGAGCTCTTCTGAGCGTTGCATCAGAAATAAACGTTATCCACTCAGCTCTTCCGAGCTTGCATCCGAAATAAACTTTATCCACTCAGCTTTTATGAACGTTGCATCAGAAATAAACGTTATCCACTCAGCTCTTCTGAATGTTGCATCAGAAGTAAACTTTATCCACTCAGCTCTTCTGAATGTTGCATCAGAAATAAACTTTATCCACTTAGCTCTTCTGAGCGTTGCATCAGAAATTAATTTATCCACACAGCTCTTATGAACGTTGCATCAGAAATAAACGTTATCCACTCAGCTCTTCTGAATGTTGCATCACAAATAAACTTTATCCACTTAGCTCTTCTGAGCGTTGCATCAGAAATTAAATGATCCACTCAGCTCTTCTGAGCGTTGCATCAGAAATAAACTTTATCCACTCAGCTCTTCTGAGCGTTGCATCAGAAATAAACTTTATCCACTCAGCTCTTCTGAATGTTGCATCAGAAATAAACTTTATCCACTCAGCTCTTCTGAGCGTTGCATCAGAAATAAACTTTATCCACTCAGCTCTTCTGAACGTTGCATCAGAAATAAACTTTATCCACTCAGCTCTTCTGAACGTTGCATCAGAATTAAACTTTATCCACTTAGCACTTCTGAACGTTGCATCAGAAACAAACTTTGTCCACTCAGCTCTTCTAAACGTTGTATCAGAAATAAACGTTATCCACTCAGCTCTGCTGAACGTTCCATCAGAAATAAACTTTATCCACTCAGCTCTTCTGAATGTTGCATCAGAAGTAAACTTTATCCACTCAGCTCTTCTGAATGTTGCATCAGAAATAACTTTATCCACTAAGCTCTTCTGAATGTTGCATCACAAATAAACTTTATCCACTTAGCTCTTCTGAGCGTTGCATCAGAAATTAAATGATCCACTCAGCTATTCTGAGCGTTGCATCAGAAATAAACGTTATCCACTGAGCTCTTCTGAGCGTTGCATCAGAAATAAACGTTATCCACTCAGCTCTTCCGAGCGTTGCATCCGAAATAAACTTTATCCACTCAGCTTTTATGAACGTTGCATCAGAAGTAAACTTTATCCACTTAGCTCTTCTGAGCGTTGCATCAGAAATTAATTTATCCACACAGCTCTTATGAACGTTGCATCAGAAATAAACTTTATCCACTCAGCTCTTCTGAGCGCTGCATCAGAAATAAACTTTATCCACTCAGCTCTTCTGAATGTTGCATCAGAAATAAACTTTATCCACTCGGCTCTTCTGAGCGTTGCATCAGAAATAAACTTTATCCACTCAGCTCTTCTGAACGTTGCATCAGAAATAAACTTTATCCACTCAGCTCTTCTGAACGTTGCATCAGAAATAAACTTTATCCACTTAGCACTTCTGAACGTTGCATCAGAAACAAACTTTATCCACTTAACTCTTCTGAATGTTGGATCGCAAATAAACTTTATGCACTCAGCTCTTCTGAGCGCTGCATCAGAATTAAACGTTATCCACTGAGCTCTTTTGAATGTTGCATCAGAAATAAACTTTATCCACTTAGCTCCTCTGAGCGTTGCATCAGAAATTAATTTATCCACTCAGCTCTTCTGAACGTTGCATCAGAAATAAACGTTATCCACTCAGCTATTCTGAGCGTTGCATCAGAAATAAACGTTATCCACTCAGCTCTGCTGAACGTTCCATCAGAAATAAACGTTATCCACTCAGCTTTTCTGAGCATTGCATGCTAAATAAACTTTATCCACTCAGCTCTTCTGAGCATTGCATCAGAAATAAACTTTATCCACTCAGCTCTTCTGAACGTTGCATCAGAAATAAACGTTATCCACTCAGCTCTTCTGAAAGTTGCATCAGAAATAGACTTTATCCACTCAGCTCTTCTGAACGTTGCATCAGAAATAAACTTTATCCACTTTGCTATTCTGAACGTTGCATCAGAAATAAACGTTATCCACTCAGCTCTTCTGAGCATTTCATCAGAAATAAACGTTATCCACTCAGCTTTTCTGAGCGTTGCATCAGAAATAAACTTTATCCACTGAGCTCTTCTGAATGTTGGATCACAAATAAACTTTATCCACTCAGCTCTTCTGAGCGCTGCATCAGAATTAAACGTTTTCCACTGAGCTCTTTTGAATGTTGCATCAGAAATAAACTTTATCCACTTTTCTCTTCTGAACGTTGCATCAGAAATAAACTTTATCCACTCAGCTCTTCTGAGCATTTCATCCGAAATAAACGTTATCCACTCAGCTTTTCTGAGCGTTGCATCTGAAATAAACTTTATCCACTGAGCTCTTCTGAACGTTGCATCAGAAATAATTTTATACACTCAGCTCTTCTGAGCATTGCATCAGAAATAAACTTTATCCACTCAGCTCTTCTGAACGTTGCATCAGAAATATAAATTATCCACTCAGCTCTTCTGAACGTTGCATCAGAAATAAACGTTATCCACTAAGCTATTCTGAGCGTTGCATCAGAAATAAACGTTATCCACTCAGCTCTGCTGAACGTTCCATCAGAAATAAACGTTATCCACTCAGCTTTTCTGAGCATTGCATGAGAAATAAACTTTATCCACTCAGCTCTTCTGAGCATTGCATCAGAAATAAACTTTATCCACTCAGCTCTTCTGAACGTTGCATCAGAAATAAACGTTATCCACTCAGCTCTTCTGAAAGTTGCATCAGAAATAGACTTTATCCACTCAGCTCTTCTGAACGTTGCATCAGAAATAAACTTTATCCACTCTGCTATTCTGAACGTTGCATCAGAAATAAACGTTATCCACTCAGCTCTTCTGAGCATTTCATCAGAAATAAACGTTATCCACTCAGCTTTTCTGAGCGTTGCATCAGAAATAAACTTTATCCACTGAGCTCTTCTGAACGTTGCCTCAGAAATAATTTTATCCACTCAGCTCTTCTGAGCATTGCATCAGAAATAAACTTTATCCACTCAGCTCTTCTGAACTTTGCATCAGAAATATAAATTATCCACTCAGCTCTTCTGAGCGTTGCATCAGAAATATAGTTTATCCACTCAGCTCTTCTGAGTGTTGCATCAGAAATAAACTTTATCCACTCAGCTCTTCTGAATGTTGGATCACAAATAAACTTTATCCACTCAGCTCTTCTGAGCGCTGCATCAGAATTAAACGTTTTCCACTGAGCTCTTTTGAATGTTGCATCAGAAATAAACTTTATCCACTTAGCTCTTCTGAGCGTTGCATCAGAAATTAATTTATCTACTCAGCTCTTCTGAGCGTTGCATCAGAAATAAACGTTATCCACTGAGCTCTTCTGAGCGTTGCATCAGAAATAAACTTTATCCACTTAGCACTTCTGAACGTTGCATCAGAAACAAACTTTGTCCACTCAGCTCTTCTGAATGTTGCATCACAAATAAACGTTATCCACTCAGCTCTTCTGAATGTTGCATCAGAAATAGACTTTATCCACTCAGCTCTTCTGAACGTTGCATCAGAAATAAACTTTATCCACTCAGCTCTTCTGAATGTTGCATCAGAAATAAACTTTATCCACTCGGCTCTTCTGAGCGTTGCATCAGAAATAAACTTCATCCACTCAGCTCTTCTGAACGTTGCATCAGAAATAAACTTTATCCACTCAGCTCTTCTGAACGTTGCATCAGAAATAAACTTTATCCACTTAGCACTTCTGAACGTTGCATCAGAAACAAACTTTATCCACTTAACTCTTCTGAATGTTGGATCGCAAATAAACTTTATGCACTCAGCTCTTCTGAGCGCTGCATCAGAATTAAACGTTATCCACTGAGCTCTTTTGAATGTTGCATCAGAAATAAACTTTATCCACTTAGCTCCTCTGAGCGTTGCATCAGAAATTAATTTATCCACTCAGCTCTTCTGAACGTTGCATCAGAAATAAACGTTATCCACTCAGCTATTCTGAGCGTTGCATCAGAAATAAACGTTATCCACTCAGCTCTGCTGAACGTTCCATCAGAAATAAACGTTATCCACTCAGCTTTTCTGAGCATTGCATGCTAAATAAACTTTATCCACTCAGCTCTTCTGAGCATTGCATCAGAAATAAACTTTATCCACTCAGCTCTTCTGAACGTTGCATCAGAAATAAACGTTATCCACTCAGCTCTTCTGAAAGTTGCATCAGAAATAGACTTTATCCACTCAGCTCTTCTGAACGTTGCATCAGAAATAAACTTTATCCACTTTGCTATTCTGAACGTTGCATCAGAAATAAACGTTATCCACTCAGCTCTTCTGAGCATTTCATCAGAAATAAACGTTATCCACTCAGCTTTTCTGAGCGTTGCATCAGAAATAAACTTTATCCACTGAGCTCTTCTGAATGTTGGATCACAAATAAACTTTATCCACTCAGCTCTTCTGAGCGCTGCATCAGAATTAAACGTTTTCCACTGAGCTCTTTTGAATGTTGCATCAGAAATAAACTTTATCCACTTTTCTCTTCTGAACGTTGCATCAGAAATAAACTTTATCCACTCAGCTCTTCTGAGCATTTCATCCGAAATAAACGTTATCCACTCAGCTTTTCTGAGCGTTGCATCTGAAATAAACTTTATCCACTGAGCTCTTCTGAACGTTGCATCAGAAATAATTTTATACACTCAGCTCTTCTGAGCATTGCATCAGAAATAAACTTTATCCACTCAGCTCTTCTGAACGTTGCATCAGAAATATAAATTATCCACTCAGCTCTTCTGAACGTTGCATCAGAAATAAACGTTATCCACTAAGCTATTCTGAGCGTTGCATCAGAAATAAACGTTATCCACTCAGCTCTGCTGAACGTTCCATCAGAAATAAACGTTATCCACTCAGCTTTTCTGAGCATTGCATGAGAAATAAACTTTATCCACTCAGCTCTTCTGAGCATTGCATCAGAAATAAACTTTATCCACTCAGCTCTTCTGAACGTTGCATCAGAAATAAACGTTATCCACTCAGCTCTTCTGAAAGTTGCATCAGAAATAGACTTTATCCACTCAGCTCTTCTGAACGTTGCATCAGAAATAAACTTTATCCACTCTGCTATTCTGAACGTTGCATCAGAAATAAACGTTATCCACTCAGCTCTTCTGAGCATTTCATCAGAAATAAACGTTATCCACTCAGCTTTTCTGAGCGTTGCATCAGAAATAAACTTTATCCACTGAGCTCTTCTGAACGTTGCCTCAGAAATAATTTTATCCACTCAGCTCTTCTGAGCATTGCATCAGAAATAAACTTTATCCACTCAGCTCTTCTGAACTTTGCATCAGAAATATAAATTATCCACTCAGCTCTTCTGAGCGTTGCATCAGAAATATAGTTTATCCACTCAGCTCTTCTGAGTGTTGCATCAGAAATAAACTTTATCCACTCAGCTCTTCTGAATGTTGGATCACAAATAAACTTTATCCACTCAGCTCTTCTGAGCGCTGCATCAGAATTAAACGTTTTCCACTGAGCTCTTTTGAATGTTGCATCAGAAATAAACTTTATCCACTTAGCTCTTCTGAGCGTTGCATCAGAAATTAATTTATCTACTCAGCTCTTCTGAGCGTTGCATCAGAAATAAACGTTATCCACTGAGCTCTTCTGAGCGTTGCATCAGAAATAAACTTTATCCACTTAGCACTTCTGAACGTTGCATCAGAAACAAACTTTGTCCACTCAGCTCTTCTGAATGTTGCATCACAAATAAACGTTATCCACTCAGCTCTTCTGAATGTTGCATCAGAAATAGACTTTATCCACTCAGCTCTTCTGAACGTTGCATCAGAAATAAACTTTATCCACTTTGCTCTTCTGAACGTTGCATCAGAAATAAACTTTATCCACTCAGCTCTTCTGAGCGTTGCATCAGAAATAAACTTTATCCACTGAGCTCTTCTGAACGTTGCATCAGAAATAATTTTATCCCCTCAGCTCTTCTGAGCATTGCATAAGAAATAAACTTTATCCACTCAGCCCCTCTGAACGTTGCATCAGAAATATAAATTATCCACTCAGCTCTTCGGAGCGTTGCATCAGAAATATAGTTTATCCACTCAGCTCTTCTGAGTGTTGCATCAGAAACAAACTTTATCCACTCAGCTCTTCTGAATGTTGGATCACAAATAAACTTTATCCACTCAGCTCTTCTGAGCGTTGCATCAGAAATAAACTTTATACACTTAGCTCTTCTGAGCGTTGCATCAGAAATTAATTTATCCACTCAGCTATTCTGAGCGTTGCATCAGAAATAAACGTTATCCACTGAGCTCTTCTGAGCGTTGCATCAGAAATAAACGTTATCCACTCAGCTCTTCCGAGCTTTGCATCCGAAATAAACTTTATCCACTCAGCTCTTCTGAATGTTGCATCAGAAATAAACTTTATCCACTCAGCTCTTCTGAGCGTTGCATCAGAAATAAACTTTATCCACTCAGCTCTTCTGAACGTTGCATCAGAAATAAACTTTATCCACTCAGCTCTTCTGAACGTTGCATCAGAAATAAACTTTATCCACTTAGCACTTCTGAACGTTGCATCAGAAACAAACTTTGTCCACTCAGCTCTTCTGAATGTTGCATCACAAATAAACGTTATCCACTCAGCTCTTCTGAATGTTGCATCAGAAATAAACTTTATCCACTCAGCTCTCCTGAATGTTGCATCAGAAATAAACTTTATCCACTCAGCTATTCTGAGCGTTGCATCAGAAATAAACGTTATCCACTCAGCTCTTCTAAACGTTGTATCAGAAATAAACGTTATCCACTCAGCTCTGCTGAACGTTCCATCAGAAATAAACTTTATCCACTCAGCTCTTCTGAATGTTGCATCAGAAGTAAACTTTATCCACTCAGCTCTTCTGAATGTTGCATCAGAAATAACTTTATCCACTCAGCTCTTCTGAATGTTGCATCACAAATAAACTTTATCCACTTAGCTCTTCTGAGCGTTGCATCAGAAATTAAATGATCCACTCAGCTATTCTGAGCGTTGCATCAGAAATAAACGTTATCCACTGAGCTCTTCTGAGCGTTGCATCAGAAATAAACGTTATCCACTCAGCTCTTCCGAGCGTTGCATCCGAAATAAACTTTATCCACTCAGCTTTTATGAACGTTGCATCAGAAATAAACTTTATCCACTTAGCTCTTCTGAGCGTTGCATCAGAAATTAATTTATCCACACAGCTCTTATGAACGTTGCATCAGAAATAAACGTTATCCACTCAGCTCTTCTGAATGTTGCATCAGAAGTAAACTTTATCCACTCAGCTCTTCTGAATGTTGCATCAGAAATAAACTTTATCCACTCAGCTCTTCTGAATGTTGCATCACAAATAAACTTTATCCACTTAGCTCTTCTGAGCGTTGCATCAGAAATTAAATGATCCACTCAGCTCTTCTGAGCGTTGCATCAGAAATAAACTTTATCCACTCAGCTCTTCTGAGCGTTGCATCAGAAATAAACTTTATCCACTCAGCTCTTCTGAATGTTGCATCAGAAATAAACTTTATCCACTCAGCTCTTCTGAGCGTTGCATCAGAAATAAACTTTATCCACTCAGCTATTCTGAGCGTTGCATCAGAAATAAAAGTTATCCACTCAGCTCTTCTAAACGTTGTATCAGAAATAAACGTTATCCACTCAGCTCTGCTGAACGTTCCATCAGAAATAAACTTTATCCACTCAGCTCTTCTGAACGTTGCATCAGAAATAAACGTTATCCACTTTTCTCTTCTGAACGTTGCACCAGAAATAAACTTTATCCACTCAGCTCTTCTGAGCATTTCATCCGAAATAAACGTTATCCACTCAGCTCTGCTGAACGTTCCATCAGAAATAAACGTTATCCACTCAGCTTTTCTGAGCATTGCATCAGAAATAAACTTTATCCACTCAGCTCTTCTGAACGTTGCATCAGAAATAAACGTTATCCACTCAGCTCTTCTGAATGTTGCATCAGAAATAGACTTTATCCACTCAGCTCTTCTGAACGTTGAATCAGAAATAAACTTTATCCACTTTTCTCTTCTGAACGTTGCATCAGAAATAAACTTTATCCACTCAGCTCTTCTGAGCATTTCATCCGAAATAAACGTTATCCACTCAGCTTTTCTGAGCGTTGCATCTGAAATAAACTTTATCCACTGAGCTCTTCTGAACGTTGCATCAGAAATAATTTTATCCACTCAGCTCTTCTGAGCATTGCATCAGAAATAAACTTTATCCACTCAGCTCTTCTGAACGTTGCATCAGAAATATAAATTATCCACTCAGCTCTTCTGAGCATTGCATCAGAAATATAGTTTATCCACTCAGCTCTTCTGAGTGTTGCATCAGAAACAAACTTTATCCACTCAGCTCTTCTGAATGTTGGATCGCAAATAAACTTTATGCACTCAGCTCTTCTGAGCGCTGCATCAGAATTAAACGTTATCCACTGAGCTCTTTTGAATGTTGCATCAGAAATAAACTTTATCCACTTAGCTCTTCTGAGCGTTGCATCAGAAATTAATTTATCCATTCAGCTCTTCTGAGCGTTGCATCAGAAATAAACATTATCCACTCAGCTCTTCTGAACATTGCATCAGAAATAAACTTTATCCACTCAGCTCTTCTGAACGTTGCATCAGAAATAAACGTTATCCACTCAGCTATTCTGAGCGTTGCATCAGAAATAAACGTTATCCACTCAGCTCTGCTGAACGTTCCATCAGAAATAAACGTTATCCACTCAGCTTTTCTGAGCATTGCATGAGAAATAAACTTTATCCACTCAGCTCTTCTGAGCATTGCATCAGAAATAAACTTTATCCACTCAGCTCTTCTGAACGTTGCATCAGAAATAAACGTTATCCACTCAGCTCTTCTGAAAGTTGCATCAGAAATAGACTTTATCCACTCAGCTCTTCTGAACGTTGCATCAGAAATAAACTTTATCCACTTTGCTATTCTGAACGTTGCATCAGAAATAAACGTTATCCACTCAGCTCTTCTGAGCATTTCATCAGAAATAAACGTTATCCACTCAGCTTTTCTGAGCGTTGCATCAGAAATAAACTTTATCCACTGAGCTCTTCTGAACGTTGCCTCAGAAATAATTTTATCCACTCAGCTCTTCTGAATGTTGGATCGCAAATAAACTTTATGCACTCAGCTCTTCTGAGCGCTGCATCAGAATTAAACGTTATCCACTGAGCTCTTTTGAATGTTGCATCAGAAATAAACTTTATCCACTTAGCTCTTCTGAGCGTTGCATCAGAAATTAATTTATCCATTCAGCTCTTCTGAGCGTTGCATCAGAAATAAACATTATCCACTCAGCTCTTCTGAACATTGCATCAGAAATAAACTTTATCCACTCAGCTCTTCTGAACGTTGCATCAGAAATAAACGTTATCCACTCAGCTATTCTGAGCGTTGCATCAGAAATAAACGTTATCCACTCAGCTCTGCTGAACGTTCCATCAGAAATAAACGTTATCCACTCAGCTTTTCTGAGCATTGCATGAGAAATAAACTTTATCCACTCAGCTCTTCTGAGCATTGCATCAGAAATAAACTTTATCCACTCAGCTCTTCTGAACGTTGCATCAGAAATAAACGTTATCCACTCAGCTCTTCTGAAAGTTGCATCAGAAATAGACTTTATCCACTCAGCTCTTCTGAACGTTGCATCAGAAATAAACTTTATCCACTTTGCTATTCTGAACGTTGCATCAGAAATAAACGTTATCCACTCAGCTCTTCTGAGCATTTCATCAGAAATAAACGTTATCCACTCAGCTTTTCTGAGCGTTGCATCAGAAATAAACTTTATCCACTGAGCTCTTCTGAACGTTGCCTCAGAAATAATTTTATCCACTCAGCTCTTCTGAGCATTGCATCAGAAATAAACTTTATCCACTCAACTCTTCTGAACTTTGCATCAGAAATATAAATTATCCACTCAGCTCTTCTGAGCGTTGCATCAGAAATATAGTTTATCCACTCAGCTCTTCTGAGTGTTGCATCAGAAATAAACTTTATCCACTCAGCTCTTCTGAATGTTGGATCACAAATAAACTTTATCCACTCAGCTCTTCTGAGAGCTGCATCAGAATTAAACGTTATCCACTCAGCTCTTCTGAACGTTGCATCAGAAATAAACGTTATCCACTCAGCTCTTCTGAATGTTGCATCAGAAATAGACTTTATCCACTCAGCTCTTCTGAACGTTGCATCAGAAATAAACTTTATCCACTTTGCTCTTCTGAACGTTGCATCAGAAATAAACTTTATCCACTCAGCTCTTCTGAGCGTTGCATCAGAAATAAACTTTATCCACTGAGCTCTTCTGAACGTTGCATCAAAAATAATTTTATCCCCTCAGCTCTTCTGAGCATTGCATAAGAAATAAACTTTATCCACTCAGCCCCTCTGAACGTTGCATCAGAAATATAAATTATCCACTCAGCTCTTCGGAGCGTTGCATCAGAAATATAGTTTATCCACTCAGCTCTTCTGAGTGTTGCATCAGAAACAAACTTTATCCACTCAGCTCTTCTGAATGTTGGATCACAAATAAACTTTATCCACTCAGCTCTTCTGAGGGTTGCATCAGAATTAAACGTTATCCACTGAGCTCTTTTGAATGTTGCATCAGAAATAAACTTTATCCACTTAGCTCTTCTGAGCGTTGCATCAGAAATTAATTTATCCACTCAGCTATTCTGAGCGTTGCATCAGAAATAAACGTTATCCACTGAGCTCTTCTGAGCGTTGCATCAGAAATAAACGTTATCCACTCAGCTCTTCCGAGCTTGCATCCGAAATAAACTTTATCCACTCAGCTTTTATGAACGTTGCATCAGAAATAAACGTTATCCACTCAGCTCTTCTGAATGTTGCATCAGAAGTAAACTTTATCCACTCAGCTCTTCTGAATGTTGCATCAGAAATAAACTTTATCCACTTAGCTCTTCTGAGCGTTGCATCAGAAATTAATTTATCCACACAGCTCTTATGAACGTTGCATCAGAAATAAACGTTATCCACTCAGCTCTTCTGAATGTTGCATCAGAAGTAAACTTTATCCACTCAGCTCTTCTGAATGTTGCATCAGAAATAAACTTTATCCACTCAGCTCTTCTGAATGTTGCATCACAAATAAACTTTATCCACTTAGCTCTTCTGAGCGTTGCATCAGAAATTAAATGATCCACTCAGCTCTTCTGAGCGTTGCATCAGAAATAAACTTTATCCACTCAGCTCTTCTGAGCGTTGCATCAGAAATAAACTTTATCCACTCAGCTCTTCTGAATGTTGCATCAGAAATAAACTTTATCCACTCAGCTCTTCTGAGCGTTGCATCAGAAATAAACTTTATCCACTCAGCTCTTCTGAACGTTGCATCAGAAATAAACTTTATCCACTCAGCTCTTCTGAACGTTGCATCAGAAATAAACTTTATCCACTTAGCACTTCTGAACGTTGCATCAGAAACAAACTTTGTCCACTCAGCTCTTCTGAATGTTGCATCACAAATAAACGTTATCCACTCAGCTCTTCTGAATGTTGCATCAGAAATAAACTTTATCCACTCAGCTCTCCTGAATGTTGCATCTGAAATAAACTTTATCCACTCAGCTATTCTGAGCGTTGCATCAGAAATAAACGTTATCCACTCAGCTCTTCTAAACGTTGTATCAGAAATAAACGTTATCCACTCAGCTCTGCTGAACGTTCCATCAGAAATAAACTTTATCCACTCAGCTCTTCTGAATGTTGCATCAGAAGTAAACTTTATCCACTCAGCTCTTCTGAATGTTGCATCAGAAATAACTTTATCCACTAAGCTCTTCTGAATGTTGCATCACAAATAAACTTTATCCACTTAGCTCTTCTGAGCGTTGCATCAGAAATTAAATGATCCACTCAGCTATTCTGAGCGTTGCATCAGAAATAAACGTTATCCACTGAGCTCTTCTGAGCGTTGCATCAGAAATAAACGTTATCCACTCAGCTCTTCCGAGCGTTGCATCCGAAATAAACTTTATCCACTCAGCTTTTATGAACGTTGCATCAGAAGTAAACTTTATCCACTTAGCTCTTCTGAGCGTTGCATCAGAAATTAATTTATCCACACAGCTCTTATGAACGTTGCATCAGAAATAAACTTTATCCACTCAGCTCTTCTGAGCGCTGCATCAGAAATAAACTTTATCCACTCAGCTCTTCTGAATGTTGCATCAGAAATAAACTTTATCCACTCGGCTCTTCTGAGCGTTGCATCAGAAATAAACTTTATCCACTCAGCTCTTCTGAACGTTGCATCAGAAATAAACTTTATCCACTCAGCTCTTCTGAACGTTGCATCAGAAATAAACTTTATCCACTTAGCACTTCTGAACGTTGCATCAGAAACAAACTTTATCCACTTAACTCTTCTGAATGTTGGATCGCAAATAAACTTTATGCACTCAGCTCTTCTGAGCGCTGCATCAGAATTAAACGTTATCCACTGAGCTCTTTTGAATGTTGCATCAGAAATAAACTTTATCCACTTAGCTCCTCTGAGCGTTGCATCAGAAATTAATTTATCCACTCAGCTCTTCTGAACGTTGCATCAGAAATAAACGTTATCCACTCAGCTATTCTGAGCGTTGCATCAGAAATAAACGTTATCCACTCAGCTCTGCTGAACGTTCCATCAGAAATAAACGTTATCCACTCAGCTTTTCTGAGCATTGCATGCTAAATAAACTTTATCCACTCAGCTCTTCTGAGCATTGCATCAGAAATAAACTTTATCCACTCAGCTCTTCTGAACGTTGCATCAGAAATAAACGTTATCCACTCAGCTCTTCTGAAAGTTGCATCAGAAATAGACTTTATCCACTCAGCTCTTCTGAACGTTGCATCAGAAATAAACTTTATCCACTTTGCTATTCTGAACGTTGCATCAGAAATAAACGTTATCCACTCAGCTCTTCTGAGCATTTCATCAGAAATAAACGTTATCCACTCAGCTTTTCTGAGCGTTGCATCAGAAATAAACTTTATCCACTGAGCTCTTCTGAATGTTGGATCACAAATAAACTTTATCCACTCAGCTCTTCTGAGCGCTGCATCAGAATTAAACGTTTTCCACTGAGCTCTTTTGAATGTTGCATCAGAAATAAACTTTATCCACTTTTCTCTTCTGAACGTTGCATCAGAAATAAACTTTATCCACTCAGCTCTTCTGAGCATTTCATCCGAAATAAACGTTATCCACTCAGCTTTTCTGAGCGTTGCATCTGAAATAAACTTTATCCACTGAGCTCTTCTGAACGTTGCATCAGAAATAATTTTATACACTCAGCTCTTCTGAGCATTGCATCAGAAATAAACTTTATCCACTCAGCTCTTCTGAACGTTGCATCAGAAATATAAATTATCCACTCAGCTCTTCTGAACGTTGCATCAGAAATAAACGTTATCCACTAAGCTATTCTGAGCGTTGCATCAGAAATAAACGTTATCCACTCAGCTCTGCTGAACGTTCCATCAGAAATAAACGTTATCCACTCAGCTTTTCTGAGCATTGCATGAGAAATAAACTTTATCCACTCAGCTCTTCTGAGCATTGCATCAGAAATAAACTTTATCCACTCAGCTCTTCTGAACGTTGCATCAGAAATAAACGTTATCCACTCAGCTCTTCTGAAAGTTGCATCAGAAATAGACTTTATCCACTCAGCTCTTCTGAACGTTGCATCAGAAATAAACTTTATCCACTCTGCTATTCTGAACGTTGCATCAGAAATAAACGTTATCCACTCAGCTCTTCTGAGCATTTCATCAGAAATAAACGTTATCCACTCAGCTTTTCTGAGCGTTGCATCAGAAATAAACTTTATCCACTGAGCTCTTCTGAACGTTGCCTCAGAAATAATTTTATCCACTCAGCTCTTCTGAGCATTGCATCAGAAATAAACTTTATCCACTCAGCTCTTCTGAACTTTGCATCAGAAATATAAATTATCCACTCAGCTCTTCTGAGCGTTGCATCAGAAATATAGTTTATCCACTCAGCTCTTCTGAGTGTTGCATCAGAAATAAACTTTATCCACTCAGCTCTTCTGAATGTTGGATCACAAATAAACTTTATCCACTCAGCTCTTCTGAGCGCTGCATCAGAATTAAACGTTTTCCACTGAGCTCTTTTGAATGTTGCATCAGAAATAAACTTTATCCACTTAGCTCTTCTGAGCGTTGCATCAGAAATTAATTTATCTACTCAGCTCTTCTGAGCGTTGCATCAGAAATAAACGTTATCCACTGAGCTCTTCTGAGCGTTGCATCAGAAATAAACTTTATCCACTTAGCACTTCTGAACGTTGCATCAGAAACAAACTTTGTCCACTCAGCTCTTCTGAATGTTGCATCACAAATAAACGTTATCCACTCAGCTCTTCTGAATGTTGCATCAGAAATAGACTTTATCCACTCAGCTCTTCTGAACGTTGCATCAGAAATAAACTTTATCCACTTTGCTCTTCTGAACGTTGCATCAGAAATAAACTTTATCCACTCAGCTCTTCTGAGCGTTGCATCAGAAATAAACTTTATCCACTGAGCTCTTCTGAACGTTGCATCAGAAATAATTTTATCCCCTCAGCTCTTCTGAGCATTGCATAAGAAATAAACTTTATCCACTCAGCCCCTCTGAACGTTGCATCAGAAATATAAATTATCCACTCAGCTCTTCGGAGCGTTGCATCAGAAATATAGTTTATCCACTCAGCTCTTCTGAGTGTTGCATCAGAAACAAACTTTATCCACTCAGCTCTTCTGAGCGTTGCATCAGAAATAAACGTTATCCACTGAGCTCTTCTGAGCGTTGCATCAGAAATAAACGTTATCCACTCAGCTCTTCCGAGCTTGCATCCGAAATAAACTTTATCCACTCAGCTTTTATGAACGTTGCATCAGAAATAAACGTTATCCACTCAGCTCTTCTGAATGTTGCATCAGAAGTAAACTTTATCCACTCAGCTCTTCTGAATGTTGCATCAGAAATAAACTTTATCCACTTAGCTCTTCTGAGCGTTGCATCAGAAATTAATTTATCCACACAGCTCTTATGAACGTTGCATCAGAAATAAACGTTATCCACTCAGCTCTTCTGAATGTTGCATCAGAAGTAAACTTTATCCACTCAGCTCTTCTGAATGTTGCATCAGAAATAAACTTTATCCACTCAGCTCTTCTGAATGTTGCATCACAAATAAACTTTATCCACTTAGCTCTTCTGAGCGTTGCATCAGAAATTAAATGATCCACTCAGCTCTTCTGAGCGTTGCATCAGAAATAAACTTTATCCACTCAGCTCTTCTGAGCGTTGCATCAGAAATAAACTTTATCCACTCAGCTCTTCTGAATGTTGCATCAGAAATAAACTTTATCCACTCAGCTCTTCTGAGCGTTGCATCAGAAATAAACTTTATCCACTCAGCTCTTCTGAACGTTGCATCAGAAATAAACTTTATCCACTCAGCTCTTCTGAACGTTGCATCAGAAATAAACTTTATCCACTTAGCACTTCTGAACGTTGCATCAGAAACAAACTTTGTCCACTCAGCTCTTCTGAATGTTGCATCACAAATAAACGTTATCCACTCAGCTCTTCTGAATGTTGCATCAGAAATAAACTTTATCCACTCAGCTCTCCTGAATGTTGCATCTGAAATAAACTTTATCCACTCAGCTATTCTGAGCGTTGCATCAGAAATAAACGTTATCCACTCAGCTCTTCTAAACGTTGCATCAGAAATAAACGTTATCCACTCAGCTCTGCTGAACGTTCCATCAGAAATAAACTTTATCCACTCAGCTCTTCTGAATGTTGCATCAGAAGTAAACTTTATCCACTCAGCTCTTCTGAATGTTGCATCAGAAATAACTTTATCCACTAAGCTCTTCTGAATGTTGCATCACAAATAAACTTTATCCACTTAGCTCTTCTGAGCGTTGCATCAGAAATTAAATGATCCACTCAGCTATTCTGAGCGTTGCATCAGAAATAAACGTTATCCACTGAGCTCTTCTGAGCGTTGCATCAGAAATAAACGTTATCCACTCAGCTCTTCCGAGCGTTGCATCCGAAATAAACTTTATCCACTCAGCTTTTATGAACGTTGCATCAGAAGTAAACTTTATCCACTTAGCTCTTCTGAGCGTTGCATCAGAAATTAATTTATCCACACAGCTCTTATGAACGTTGCATCAGAAATAAACTTTATCCACTCAGCTCTTCTGAGCGCTGCATCAGAAATAAACTTTATCCACTCAGCTCTTCTGAATGTTGCATCAGAAATAAACTTTATCCACTCGGCTCTTCTGAGCGTTGCATCAGAAATAAACTTTATCCACTCAGCTCTTCTGAACGTTGCATCAGAAATAAACTTTATCCACTCAGCTCTTCTGAACGTTGCATCAGAAATAAACTTTATCCACTTAGCACTTCTGAACGTTGCATCAGAAACAAACTTTATCCACTTAACTCTTCTGAATGTTGGATCGCAAATAAACTTTATGCACTCAGCTCTTCTGAGCGCTGCATCAGAATTAAACGTTATCCACTGAGCTCTTTTGAATGTTGCATCAGAAATAAACTTTATCCACTTAGCTCCTCTGAGCGTTGCATCAGAAATTAATTTATCCACTCAGCTCTTCTGAACGTTGCATCAGAAATAAACGTTATCCACTCAGCTATTCTGAGCGTTGCATCAGAAATAAACGTTATCCACTCAGCTCTGCTGAACGTTCCATCAGAAATAAACGTTATCCACTCAGCTTTTCTGAGCATTGCATGCTAAATAAACTTTATCCACTCAGCTCTTCTGAGCATTGCATCAGAAATAAACTTTATCCACTCAGCTCTTCTGAACGTTGCATCAGAAATAAACGTTATCCACTCAGCTCTTCTGAAAGTTGCATCAGAAATAGACTTTATCCACTCAGCTCTTCTGAACGTTGCATCAGAAATAAACTTTATCCACTTTGCTATTCTGAACGTTGCATCAGAAATAAACGTTATCCACTCAGCTCTTCTGAGCATTTCATCAGAAATAAACGTTATCCACTCAGCTTTTCTGAGCGTTGCATCAGAAATAAACTTTATCCACTGAGCTCTTCTGAATGTTGGATCACAAATAAACTTTATCCACTCAGCTCTTCTGAGCGCTGCATCAGAATTAAACGTTTTCCACTGAGCTCTTTTGAATGTTGCATCAGAAATAAACTTTATCCACTTTTCTCTTCTGAACGTTGCATCAGAAATAAACTTTATCCACTCAGCTCTTCTGAGCATTTCATCCGAAATAAACGTTATCCACTCAGCTTTTCTGAGCGTTGCATCTGAAATAAACTTTATCCACTGAGCTCTTCTGAACGTTGCATCAGAAATAATTTTATACACTCAGCTCTTCTGAGCATTGCATCAGAAATAAACTTTATCCACTCAGCTCTTCTGAACGTTGCATCAGAAATATAAATTATCCACTCAGCTCTTCTGAACGTTGCATCAGAAATAAACGTTATCCACTAAGCTATTCTGAGCGTTGCATCAGAAATAAACGTTATCCACTCAGCTCTGCTGAACGTTCCATCAGAAATAAACGTTATCCACTCAGCTTTTCTGAGCATTGCATGAGAAATAAACTTTATCCACTCAGCTCTTCTGAGCATTGCATCAGAAATAAACTTTATCCACTCAGCTCTTCTGAACGTTGCATCAGAAATAAACGTTATCCACTCAGCTCTTCTGAAAGTTGCATCAGAAATAGACTTTATCCACTCAGCTCTTCTGAACGTTGCATCAGAAATAAACTTTATCCACTCTGCTATTCTGAACGTTGCATCAGAAATAAACGTTATCCACTCAGCTCTTCTGAGCATTTCATCAGAAATAAACGTTATCCACTCAGCTTTTCTGAGCGTTGCATCAGAAATAAACTTTATCCACTGAGCTCTTCTGAACGTTGCCTCAGAAATAATTTTATCCACTCAGCTCTTCTGAGCATTGCATCAGAAATAAACTTTATCCACTCAGCTCTTCTGAACTTTGCATCAGAAATATAAATTATCCACTCAGCTCTTCTGAGCGTTGCATCAGAAATATAGTTTATCCACTCAGCTCTTCTGAGTGTTGCATCAGAAATAAACTTTATCCACTCAGCTCTTCTGAATGTTGGATCACAAATAAACTTTATCCACTCAGCTCTTCTGAGCGCTGCATCAGAATTAAACGTTTTCCACTGAGCTCTTTTGAATGTTGCATCAGAAATAAACTTTATCCACTTAGCTCTTCTGAGCGTTGCATCAGAAATTAATTTATCTACTCAGCTCTTCTGAGCGTTGCATCAGAAATAAACGTTATCCACTGAGCTCTTCTGAGCGTTGCATCAGAAATAAACTTTATCCACTTAGCACTTCTGAACGTTGCATCAGAAACAAACTTTGTCCACTCAGCTCTTCTGAATGTTGCATCACAAATAAACGTTATCCACTCAGCTCTTCTGAATGTTGCATCAGAAATAGACTTTATCCACTCAGCTCTTCTGAACGTTGCATCAGAAATAAACTTTATCCACTTTGCTCTTCTGAACGTTGCATCAGAAATAAACTTTATCCACTCAGCTCTTCTGAGCGTTGCATCAGAAATAAACTTTATCCACTGAGCTCTTCTGAACGTTGCATCAGAAATAATTTTATCCCCTCAGCTCTTCTGAGCATTGCATAAGAAATAAACTTTATCCACTCAGCCCCTCTGAACGTTGCATCAGAAATATAAATTATCCACTCAGCTCTTCGGAGCGTTGCATCAGAAATATAGTTTATCCACTCAGCTCTTCTGAGTGTTGCATCAGAAACAAACTTTATCCACTCAGCTCTTCTGAATGTTGGATCACAAATAAACTTTATCCACTCAGCTCTTCTGAGCGTTGCATCAGAATTAAACGTTATCCACTGAGCTCTTTTGAATGTTGCATCAGAAATAAACTTTATACACTTAGCTCTTCTGAGCGTTGCATCAGAAATTAATTTATCCACTCAGCTATTCTGAGCGTTGCATCAGAAATAAACGTTATCCACTGAGCTCTTCTGAGCGTTGCATCAGAAATAAACGTTATCCACTCAGCTCTTCCGAGCTTTGCATCCGAAATAAACTTTATCCACTCAGCTCTTCTGAATGTTGCATCAGAAATAAACTTTATCCACTCAGCTCTTCTGAGCGTTGCATCAGAAATAAACTTTATCCACTCAGCTCTTCTGAACGTTGCATCAGAAATAAACTTTATCCACTCAGCTCTTCTGAACGTTGCATCAGAAATAAACTTTATCCACTTAGCACTTCTGAACGTTGCATCAGAAACAAACTTTGTCCACTCAGCTCTTCTGAATGTTGCATCACAAATAAACGTTATCCACTCAGCTCTTCTGAATGTTGCATCAGAAATAAACTTTATCCACTCAGCTCTCCTGAATGTTGCATCAGAAATAAACTTTATCCACTCAGCTATTCTGAGCGTTGCATCAGAAATAAACGTTATCCACTCAGCTCTTCTAAACGTTGTATCAGAAATAAACGTTATCCACTCAGCTCTGCTGAACGTTCCATCAGAAATAAACTTTATCCACTCAGCTCTTCTGAATGTTGCATCAGAAGTAAACTTTATCCACTCAGCTCTTCTGAATGTTGCATCAGAAATAACTTTATCCACTCAGCTCTTCTGAATGTTGCATCACAAATAAACTTTATCCACTTAGCTCTTCTGAGCGTTGCATCAGAAATTAAATGATCCACTCAGCTATTCTGAGCGTTGCATCAGAAATAAACGTTATCCACTGAGCTCTTCTGAGCGTTGCATCAGAAATAAACGTTATCCACTCAGCTCTTCCGAGCGTTGCATCCGAAATAAACTTTATCCACTCAGCTTTTATGAACGTTGCATCAGAAATAAACTTTATCCACTTAGCTCTTCTGAGCGTTGCATCAGAAATTAATTTATCCACACAGCTCTTATGAACGTTGCATCAGAAATAAACGTTATCCACTCAGCTCTTCTGAATGTTGCATCAGAAGTAAACTTTATCCACTCAGCTCTTCTGAATGTTGCATCAGAAATAAACTTTATCCACTCAGCTCTTCTGAATGTTGCATCACAAATAAACTTTATCCACTTAGCTCTTCTGAGCGTTGCATCAGAAATTAAATGATCCACTCAGCTCTTCTGAGCGTTGCATCAGAAATAAACTTTATCCACTCAGCTCTTCTGAGCGTTGCATCAGAAATAAACTTTATCCACTCAGCTCTTCTGAATGTTGCATCAGAAATAAACTTTATCCACTCAGCTCTTCTGAGCGTTGCATCAGAAATAAACTTTATCCACTCAGCTCTTCTGAACGTTGCATCAGAAATAAACTTTATCCACTCAGCTCTTCTGAACGTTGCATCAGAAATAAACTTTATCCACTTAGCACTTCTGAACGTTGCATCAGAAACAAACTTTGTCCACTCAGCTCTTCTGAATGTTGCATCACAAATAAACGTTATCCACTCAGCTCTTCTGAATGTTGCATCAGAAATAAACTTTATCCACTCAGCTCTTCTGAACGTTGCATCAGAAATAAACGTTATCCACTCAGCTCTTCTGAAAGTTGCATCAGAAATAGACTTTATCCACTCAGCTCTTCTGAACGTTGCATCAGAAATAAACTTTATCCACTTTGCTATTCTGAACGTTGCATCAGAAATAAACGTTATCCACTCAGCTCTTCTGAGCATTTCATCAGAAATAAACGTTATCCACTCAGCTTTTCTGAGCGTTGCATCAGAAATAAACTTTATCCACTGAGCTCTTCTGAACGTTGCCTCAGAAATAATTTTATCCACTCAGCTCTTCTGAGCATTGCATCAGAAATAAACTTTATCCACTCAGCTCTTCTGAACTTTGCATCAGAAATATAAATTATCCACTCAGCTCTTCTGAGCGTTGCATCAGAAATAAACTTTATCCACTGAGCTCTTCTGAGTGTTGCATCAGAAATAAACTTTATCCACTCAGCTCTTCTGAATGTTGGATCACAAATAAACTTTATCCACTCAGCTCTTCTGAGCGCTGCATCAGAATTAAACGTTTTCCACTGAGCTCTTTTGAATGTTGCATCAGAAATAAACTTTATCCACTTTTCTCTTCTGAACGTTGCATCAGAAATAAACTTTATCCACTCAGCTCTTCTGAGCATTTCATCCGAAATAAACGTTATCCACTCAGCTTTTCTGAGCGTTGCATCTGAAATAAACTTTATCCACTGAGCTCTTCTGAACGTTGCATCAGAAATAATTTTATACACTCAGCTCTTCTGAGCATTGCATCAGAAATAAACTTTATCCACTCAGCTCTTCTGAACGTTGCATCAGAAATATAAATTATCCACTCAGCTCTTCTGAGCATTGCATCAGAAATATAGTTTATCCACTCAGCTCTTCTGAATGTTGCATCAGAAGTAAACTTTATCCACTCAGCTCTTCTGAATGTTGCATCAGAAATAACTTTATCCACTCAGCTCTTCTGAATGTTGCATCACAAATAAACTTTATCCACTTAGCTCTTCTGAGCGTTGCATCAGAAATTAAATGATCCACTCAGCTATTCTGAGCGTTGCATCAGAAATAAACGTTATCCACTGAGCTCTTCTGAGCGTTGCATCAGAAATAAACGTTATCCACTCAGCTCTTCCGAGCGTTGCATCCGAAATAAACTTTATCCACTCAGCTTTTATGAACGTTGCATCAGAAATAAACTTTATCCACTTAGCTCTTCTGAGCGTTGCATCAGAAATTAATTTATCCACACAGCTCTTATGAACGTTGCATCAGAAATAAACGTTATCCACTCAGCTCTTCTGAATGTTGCATCAGAAGTAAACTTTATCCACTCAGCTCTTCTGAATGTTGCATCAGAAATAAACTTTATCCACTCAGCTCTTCTGAATGTTGCATCACAAATAAACTTTATCCACTCAGCTCTTCTGAGCGTTGCATCAGAAATTAAATGATCCACTCAGCTCTTCTGAGCGTTGCATCAGAAATAAACTTTATCCACTCAGCTCTTCTGAGCGTTGCATCAGAAATAAACTTTATCCACTTTGCTATTCTGAACGTTGCATCAGAAATAAACGTTATCCACTCAGCTCTTCTGAGCATTTCATCAGAAATAAACGTTATCCACTCAGCTTTTCTGAGCGTTGCATCAGAAATAAACTTTATCCACTGAGCTCTTCTGAACGTTGCCTCAGAAATAATTTTATCCACTCAGCTCTTCTGAGCATTGCATCAGAAATAAACTTTATCCACTCAGCTCTTCTGAACTTTGCATCAGAAATATAAATTATCCACTCAGCTCTTCTGAGCGTTGCATCAGAAATAAACTTTATCCACTGAGCTCTTCTGAGTGTTGCATCAGAAATAAACTTTATCCACTCAGCTCTTCTGAATGTTGGATCACAAATAAACTTTATCCACTCAGCTCTTCTGAGCGCTGCATCAGAATTAAACGTTTTCCACTGAGCTCTTTTGAATGTTGCATCAGAAATAAACTTTATCCACTTTTCTCTTCTGAACGTTGCATCAGAAATAAACTTTATCCACTCAGCTCTTCTGAGCATTTCATCCGAAATAAACGTTATCCACTCAGCTTTTCTGAGCGTTGCATCTGAAATAAACTTTATCCACTGAGCTCTTCTGAACGTTGCATCAGAAATAATTTTATACACTCAGCTCTTCTGAGCATTGCATCAGAAATAAACTTTATCCACTCAGCTCTTCTGAACGTTGCATCAGAAATATAAATTATCCACTCAGCTCTTCTGAGCATTGCATCAGAAATATAGTTTATCCACTCAGCTCTTCTGAGTGTTGCATCAGAAACAAACTTTATCCACTCAGCTCTTCTGAATGTTGGATCGCAAATAAACTTTATCCACTCAGCTCTTCTGAGCGCTGCATCAGAATTAAACGTTATCCACTGAGCTCTTTTGAATGTTGCATCAGAAATAAACTTTATTCACTTAGCTCTTCTGAGCGTTGCATCAGAAATTAATTTATCCATTCAGCTCTTCTGAGCGTTGCATCAGAAATAAACATTATCCACTCAGCTCTTCTGAACATTGCATCAGAAATAAACTTTATCCACTCAGCTCTTCTGAACGTTGCATCAGAAATAAACGTTATCCACTAAGCTATTCTGAGCGTTGCATCAGAAATAAACGTTATCCACTCAGCTCTGCTGAACGTTCCATCAGAAATAAACGTTATCCACTCAGCTTTTCTGAGCATTGCATGAGAAATAAACTTTATCCACTCAGCTCTTCTGAGCATTGCATCAGAAATAAACTTTATCCACTCAGCTCTTCTGAACGTTGCATCAGAAATAAACGTTATCCACTCAGCTCTTCTGAAAGTTGCATCAGAAATAGACTTTATCCACTCAGCTCTTCTGAACGTTGCATCAGAAATAAACGTTATCCACTCAGCTCTTCTGAAAGTTGCATCAGAAATAGACTTTATCCACACAGCTCTTATGAACGTTGCATCAGAAATAAACGTTATCCACTCAGCTCTTCTGAACGTTGCATCAGAAATAAACGTTATCCACTCAGCTCTTCTGAAAGTTGCATCAGAAATAGACTTTATCCACACAGCTCTTATGAACGTTGCATCAGAAATAAACGTTATCCACTCAGCTCTTCTGAATGTTGCATCAGAAGTAAACTTTATCCACTCAGCTCTTCTGAATGTTGCATCAGAAATAAACTTTATCCACTCAGCTCTTCTGAATGTTGCATCACAAATAAACTTTATCCACTTAGCTCTTCTGAGCGTTGCATCAGAAATTAAATGATCCACTCAGCTCTTCTGAGCGTTGCATCAGAAATAAACTTTATCCACTCAGCTCTTCTGAGCGTTGCATCAGAAATAAACTTTATCCACTCAGCTCTTCTGAATGTTGCATCAGAAATAAACTTTATCCACTCAGCTCTTCTGAGCGTTGCATCAGAAATAAACTTTATCCACTCAGCTCTTCTGAACGTTGCATCAGAAATAAACTTTATCCACTCAGCTCTTCTGAACGTTGCATCAGAAATAAACTTTATCCACTTAGCACTTCTGAACGTTGCATCAGAAACAAACTTTGTCCACTCAGCTCTTCTGAATGTTGCATCACAAATAAACGTTATCCACTCAGCTCTTCTGAATGTTGCATCAGAAATAAACTTTATCCACTCAGCTCTTCTGAACGTTGCATCAGAAATAAACGTTATCCACTCAGCTCTTCTGAAAGTTGCATCAGAAATAGACTTTATCCACTCAGCTCTTCTGAACGTTGCATCAGAAGTAAACTTTATCCACTTAGCTCTTCTGAGCGTTGCATCAGAAATTAATTTATCCACACAGCTCTTATGAACGTTGCATCAGAAATAAACTTTATCCACTCAGCTCTTCTGAGCGCTGCATCAGAAATAAACTTTATCCACTCAGCTCTTCTGAATGTTGCATCAGAAATAAACTTTATCCACTCGGCTCTTCTGAGCGTTGCATCAGAAATAAACTTTATCCACTCAGCTCTTCTGAACGTTGCATCAGAAATAAACTTTATCCACTCAGCTCTTCTGAACGTTGCATCAGAAATAAACTTTATCCACTTAGCACTTCTGAACGTTGCATCAGAAACAAACTTTATCCACTTAACTCTTCTGAATGTTGGATCGCAAATAAACTTTATGCACTCAGCTCTTCTGAACGTTGCATCAGAAGTAAAATTTATCCACTTAGCTCTTCTGAGCGTTGCATCAGAAATTAATTTATCCACACAGCTCTTATGAACGTTGCATCAGAAATAAACTTTATCCACTCAGCTCTTCTGAGCGCTGCATCAGAAATAAACTTTATCCACTCAGCTCTTCTGAATGTTGCATCAGAAATAAACTTTATCCACTCGGCTCTTCTGAGCGTTGCATCAGAAATAAACTTTATCCACTCAGCTCTTCTGAACGTTGCATCAGAAATAAACTTTATCCACTCAGCTCTTCTGAACGTTGCATCAGAAATAAACTTTATCCACTTAGCACTTCTGAACGTTGCATCAGAAACAAACTTTATCCACTTAACTCTTCTGAATGTTGGATCGCAAATAAACTTTATGCACTCAGCTCTTCTGAGCGCTGCATCAGAATTAAACGTTATCCACTGAGCTCTTTTGAATGTTGCATCAGAAATAAACTTTATCCACTTAGCTCCTCTGAGCGTTGCATCAGAAATTAATTTATCCACTCAGCTCTTCTGAACGTTGCATCAGAAATAAACGTTATCCACTCAGCTATTCTGAGCGTTGCATCAGAAATAAACGTTATCCACTCAGCTCTGCTGAACGTTCCATCAGAAATAAACGTTATCCACTCAGCTTTTCTGAGCATTGCATGCTAAATAAACTTTATCCACTCAGCTCTTCTGAGCATTGCATCAGAAATAAACTTTATCCACTCAGCTCTTCTGAACGTTGCATCAGAAATAAACGTTATCCACTCAGCTCTTCTGAAAGTTGCATCAGAAATAGACTTTATCCACTCAGCTCTTCTGAACGTTGCATCAGAAATAAACTTTATCCACTTTGCTATTCTGAACGTTGCATCAGAAATAAACGTTATCCACTCAGCTCTTCTGAGCATTTCATCAGAAATAAACGTTATCCACTCAGCTTTTCTGAGCGTTGCATCAGAAATAAACTTTATCCACTGAGCTCTTCTGAATGTTGGATCACAAATAAACTTTATCCACTCAGCTCTTCTGAGCGCTGCATCAGAATTAAACGTTTTCCACTGAGCTCTTTTGAATGTTGCATCAGAAATAAACTTTATCCACTTTTCTCTTCTGAACGTTGCATCAGAAATAAACTTTATCCACTCAGCTCTTCTGAGCATTTCATCCGAAATAAACGTTATCCACTCAGCTTTTCTGAGCGTTGCATCTGAAATAAACTTTATCCACTGAGCTCTTCTGAACGTTGCATCAGAAATAATTTTATACACTCAGCTCTTCTGAGCATTGCATCAGAAATAAACTTTATCCACTCAGCTCTTCTGAACGTTGCATCAGAAATATAAATTATCCACTCAGCTCTTCTGAACGTTGCATCAGAAATAAACGTTATCCACTAAGCTATTCTGAGCGTTGCATCAGAAATAAACGTTATCCACTCAGCTCTGCTGAACGTTCCATCAGAAATAAACGTTATCCACTCAGCTTTTCTGAGCATTGCATGAGAAATAAACTTTATCCACTCAGCTCTTCTGAGCATTGCATCAGAAATAAACTTTATCCACTCAGCTCTTCTGAACGTTGCATCAGAAATAAACGTTATCCACTCAGCTCTTCTGAAAGTTGCATCAGAAATAGACTTTATCCACTCAGCTCTTCTGAACGTTGCATCAGAAATAAACTTTATCCACTCTGCTATTCTGAACGTTGCATCAGAAATAAACGTTATCCACTCAGCTCTTCTGAGCATTTCATCAGAAATAAACGTTATCCACTCAGCTTTTCTGAGCGTTGCATCAGAAATAAACTTTATCCACTGAGCTCTTCTGAACGTTGCCTCAGAAATAATTTTATCCACTCAGCTCTTCTGAGCATTGCATCAGAAATAAACTTTATCCACTCAGCTCTTCTGAACTTTGCATCAGAAATATAAATTATCCACTCAGCTCTTCTGAGCGTTGCATCAGAAATATAGTTTATCCACTCAGCTCTTCTGAGTGTTGCATCAGAAATAAACTTTATCCACTCAGCTCTTCTGAATGTTGGATCACAAATAAACTTTATCCACTCAGCTCTTCTGAGCGCTGCATCAGAATTAAACGTTTTCCACTGAGCTCTTTTGAATGTTGCATCAGAAATAAACTTTATCCACTTAGCTCTTCTGAGCGTTGCATCAGAAATTAATTTATCTACTCAGCTCTTCTGAGCGTTGCATCAGAAATAAACGTTATCCACTGAGCTCTTCTGAGCGTTGCATCAGAAATAAACTTTATCCACTTAGCACTTCTGAACGTTGCATCAGAAACAAACTTTGTCCACTCAGCTCTTCTGAATGTTGCATCACAAATAAACGTTATCCACTCAGCTCTTCTGAATGTTGCATCAGAAATAGACTTTATCCACTCAGCTCTTCTGAACGTTGCATCAGAAATAAACTTTATCCACTTTGCTCTTCTGAACGTTGCATCAGAAATAAACTTTATCCACTCAGCTCTTCTGAGCGTTGCATCAGAAATAAACTTTATCCACTGAGCTCTTCTGAACGTTGCATCAGAAATAATTTTATCCCCTCAGCTCTTCTGAGCATTGCATAAGAAATAAACTTTATCCACTCAGCCCCTCTGAACGTTGCATCAGAAATATAAATTATCCACTCAGCTCTTCGGAGCGTTGCATCAGAAATATAGTTTATCCACTCAGCTCTTCTGAGTGTTGCATCAGAAACAAACTTTATCCACTCAGCTCTTCTGAATGTTGGATCACAAATAAACTTTATCCACTCAGCTCTTCTGAGCGTTGCATCAGAATTAAACGTTATCCACTGAGCTCTTTTGAATGTTGCATCAGAAATAAACTTTATACACTTAGCTCTTCTGAGCGTTGCATCAGAAATTAATTTATCCACTCAGCTATTCTGAGCGTTGCATCAGAAATAAACGTTATCCACTGAGCTCTTCTGAGCGTTGCATCAGAAATAAACGTTATCCACTCAGCTCTTCCGAGCTTTGCATCCGAAATAAACTTTATCCACTCAGCTCTTCTGAATGTTGCATCAGAAATAAACTTTATCCACTCAGCTCTTCTGAGCGTTGCATCAGAAATAAACTTTATCCACTCAGCTCTTCTGAACGTTGCATCAGAAATAAACTTTATCCACTCAGCTCTTCTGAACGTTGCATCAGAAATAAACTTTATCCACTTAGCACTTCTGAACGTTGCATCAGAAACAAACTTTGTCCACTCAGCTCTTCTGAATGTTGCATCACAAATAAACGTTATCCACTCAGCTCTTCTGAATGTTGCATCAGAAATAAACTTTATCCACTCAGCTCTCCTGAATGTTGCATCAGAAATAAACTTTATCCACTCAGCTATTCTGAGCGTTGCATCAGAAATAAACGTTATCCACTCAGCTCTTCTAAACGTTGTATCAGAAATAAACGTTATCCACTCAGCTCTGCTGAACGTTCCATCAGAAATAAACTTTATCCACTCAGCTCTTCTGAATGTTGCATCAGAAGTAAACTTTATCCACTCAGCTCTTCTGAATGTTGCATCAGAAATAACTTTATCCACTCAGCTCTTCTGAATGTTGCATCACAAATAAACTTTATCCACTTAGCTCTTCTGAGCGTTGCATCAGAAATTAAATGATCCACTCAGCTATTCTGAGCGTTGCATCAGAAATAAACGTTATCCACTGAGCTCTTCTGAGCGTTGCATCAGAAATAAACGTTATCCACTCAGCTCTTCCGAGCGTTGCATCCGAAATAAACTTTATCCACTCAGCTTTTATGAACGTTGCAACAGAAATAAACTTTATCCACTTAGCTCTTCTGAGCGTTGCATCAGAAATTAATTTATCCACACAGCTCTTATGAACGTTGCATCAGAAATAAACGTTATCCACTCAGCTCTTCTGAATGTTGCATCAGAAGTAAACTTTATCCACTCAGCTCTTCTGAATGTTGCATCAGAAATAAACTTTATCCACTCAGCTCTTCTGAATGTTGCATCACAAATAAACTTTATCCACTTAGCTCTTCTGAGCGTTGCATCAGAAATTAAATGATCCACTCAGCTCTTCTGAGCGTTGCATCAGAAATAAACTTTATCCACTCAGCTCTTCTGAGCGTTGCATCAGAAATAAACTTTATCCACTCAGCTCTTCTGAATGTTGCATCAGAAATAAACTTTATCCACTCAGCTCTTCTGAGCGTTGCATCAGAAATAAACTTTATCCACTCAGCTCTTCTGAACGTTGCATCAGAAATAAACTTTATCCACTCAGCTCTTCTGAACGTTGCATCAGAAATAAACTTTATCCACTTAGCACTTCTGAACGTTGCATCAGAAACAAACTTTGTCCACTCAGCTCTTCTGAATGTTGCATCACAAATAAACGTTATCCACTCAGCTCTTCTGAATGTTGCATCAGAAATAAACTTTATCCACTCAGCTCTTCTGAACGTTGCATCAGAAATAAACGTTATCCACTCAGCTCTTCTGAAAGTTGCATCAGAAATAGACTTTATCCACTCAGCTCTTCTGAACGTTGCATCAGAAATAAACTTTATCCACTTTGCTATTCTGAACGTTGCATCAGAAATAAACGTTATCCACTCAGCTCTTCTGAGCATTTCATCAGAAATAAACGTTATCCACTCAGCTTTTCTGAGCGTTGCATCAGAAATAAACTTTATCCACTGAGCTCTTCTGAACGTTGCCTCAGAAATAATTTTATCCACTCAGCTCTTCTGAGCATTGCATCAGAAATAAACTTTATCCACTCAGCTCTTCTGAACTTTGCATCAGAAATATAAATTATCGACTCAGCTCTTCTGAGCGTTGCATCAGAAATAAACTTTATCCACTGAGCTCTTCTGAGTGTTGCATCAGAAATAAACTTTATCCACTCAGCTCTTCTGAATGTTGGATCACAAATAAACTTTATCCACTCAGCTCTTCTGAGCGCTGCATCAGAATTAAACGTTTTCCACTGAGCTCTTTTGAATGTTGCATCAGAAATAAACTTTATCCACTTTTCTCTTCTGAACGTTGCATCAGAAATAAACTTTATCCACTCAGCTCTTCTGAGCATTTCATCCGAAATAAACGTTATCCACTCAGCTTTTCTGAGCGTTGCATCTGAAATAAACTTTATCCACTGAGCTCTTCTGAACGTTGCATCAGAAATAATTTTATACACTCAGCTCTTCTGAGCATTGCATCAGAAATAAACTTTATCCACTCAGCTCTTCTGAACGTTGCATCAGAAATATAAATTATCCACTCAGCTCTTCTGAGCATTGCATCAGAAATATAGTTTATCCACTCAGCTCTTCTGAGTGTTGCATCAGAAACAAACTTTATCCACTCAGCTCTTCTGAATGTTGGATCGCAAATAAATTTTATCCACTCAGCTCTTCTGAGCGCTGCATCAGAATTAAACGTTATCCACTGAGCTCTTTTGAATGTTGCATCAGAAATAAACTTTATTCACTTAGCTCTTCTGAGCGTTGCATCAGAAATTAATTTATCCATTCAGCTCTTCTGAGCGTTGCATCAGAAATAAACATTATCCACTCAGCTCTTCTGAACATTGCATCAGAAATAAACTTTATCCACTCAGCTCTTCTGAACGTTGCATCAGAAATAAACGTTATCCACTAAGCTATTCTGAGCGTTGCATCAGAAATAAACGTTATCCACTCAGCTCTGCTGAACGTTCCATCAGAAATAAACGTTATCCACTCAGCTTTTCTGAGCATTGCATGAGAAATAAACTTTATCCACTCAGCTCTTCTGAGCACTGCATCAGAATTAAACGTTTTCCACTGAGCTCTTTTGAATGTTGCATCAGAAATAAACTTTATCCACTTTTCTCTTCTGAACGTTGCATCAGAAATAAACTTTATCCACTCAGCTCTTCTGAACGTTGCATCAGAAATAAACGTTATCCACTCAGCTCTTCTGAGCGTTGCATCAGAAATAAACTTTATCCACTGAGCTCTTCTGAACGTTGCATCAGAAATAAACGTTATCCACTCAGCTCTTCTGAGCATTGCATCAGAAATAAACTTTATCCACTCAGCTCTTCTGAACGTTGCATCAGAAATATAAATTATCCACTCAGCTCTTCTGAACGTTGCATCAGAAATAAACGTTATCCACTAAGCTATTCTGAGCGTTGCATCAGAAATAAACGTTATCCACTCAGCTCTGCTGAACGTTGCATCAGAAATAAACGTTATCCACTCAGCTTTTCTGAGCATTGCATGAGAAATAAACTTTATCCACTCAGCTCTTCTGAGCATTGCATCAGAAATAAACTTTATCCACTCAGCTCTTCTGAACGTTGCATCAGAAATAAACGTTATCCACTCAGCTCTTCTGAAAGTTGCATCAGAAATAGACTTTATCCACTCAGCTCTTCTGAACGTTGCATCAGAAATAAACTTTATCCACTCTGCTATTCTGAACGTTGCATCAGAAATAAACGTTATCCACTCAGCTCTTCTGAGCATTTCATCAGAAATAAACGTTATCCACTCAGCTCTTCTGAGCGTTGCATCAGAAATAAACTTTATCCACTGAGCTCTTCTGAACGTTGCCTCAGAAATAATTTTATCCACTCAGCTCTTCTGAGCATTGCATCAGAAATAAACTTTATCCACTCAGCTCTTCTGAACTTTGCATCAGAAATATAAATTATCCACTCAGCTCTTCTGAGCGTTGCATCAGAAATATAGTTTATCCACTCAGCTCTTCTGAGTGTTGCATCAGAAATAAACTTTATCCACTCAGCTCTTCTGAACGTTGCATCAGAAATAAACTTTATCCACTCAGCTCTTCTGAGCGTTGCATCAGAAATAAACTTTATCCACTCAGCTCTTCTGGACGTTGCATCAGAAATAAACTTTATCCACTTAGCTCTTCTGAACTTTGCATCAGAAATTAATTTATCTACTCAGCTCTTCTGAGCGTTGCATCAGAAATAAACTTTATCCACTGAGCTCTTCTGAGCGTTGCATCAGAAATAAACTTTATCCACTTAGCACTTCTGAATGTTGGATCACAAATAAACTTTGTCCACTCAGCTCTTCTGAATGTTGCATCACAAATAAACGTTATCCACTCAGCTCTTCTGAATGTTGCATCAGAAATAGACTTTATCCACTCAGCTCTTCTGAACGTTGCATCAGAAATAAACTTTATCCACTTTGCTCTTCTGAACGTTGCATCAGAAATAAACTTTATCCACTCAGCTCTTCTGAGCGTTGCATCAGAAATAAACTTTATCCACTGAGCTCTTCTGAACGTTGCATCAGAAATAATTTTATCCCCTCAGCTCTTCTGAGCATTGCATAAGAAATAAACTTTATCCACTCAGCCCCTCTGAACGTTGCATCAGAAATATAAATTATCCACTCAGCTCTTCGGAGCGTTGCATCAGAAATATAGTTTATCCACTCAGCTCTTCTGAGTGTTGCATCAGAAACAAACTTTATCCACTCAGCTCTTCTGAATGTTGGATCACAAATAAACTTTATCCACTCAGCTCTTCTGAGCGTTGCATCAGAATTAAACGTTATCCACTGAGCTCTTTTGAATGTTGCATCAGAAATAAACTTTATACACTTAGCTCTTCTGAGCGTTGCATCAGAAATTAATTTATCCACTCAGCTATTCTGAGCGTTGCATCAGAAATAAACGTTATCCACTGAGCTCTTCTGAGCGTTGCATCAGAAATAAACGTTATCCACTCAGCTCTTCCGAGCTTTGCATCCGAAATAAACTTTATCCACTCAGCTCTTCTGAATGTTGCATCAGAAATAAACTTTATCCACTCAGCTCTTCTGAGCGTTGCATCAGAAATAAACTTTATCCACTCAGCTCTTCTGAACGTTGCATCAGAAATAAACTTTATCCACTCAGCTCTTCTGAACGTTGCATCAGAAATAAACTTTATCCACTTAGCACTTCTGAACGTTGCATCAGAAACAAACTTTGTCCACTCAGCTCTTCTGAATGTTGCATCACAAATAAACGTTATCCACTCAGCTCTTCTGAATGTTGCATCAGAAATAAACTTTATCCACTCAGCTCTCCTGAATGTTGCATCAGAAATAAACTTTATCCACTCAGCTATTCTGAGCGTTGCATCAGAAATAAACGTTATCCACTCAGCTCTTCTAAACGTTGTATCAGAAATAAACGTTATCCACTCAGCTCTGCTGAACGTTCCATCAGAAATAAACTTTATCCACTCAGCTCTTCTGAATGTTGCATCAGAAGTAAACTTTATCCACTCAGCTCTTCTGAATGTTGCATCAGAAATAACTTTATCCACTCAGCTCTTCTGAATGTTGCATCACAAATAAACTTTATCCACTTAGCTCTTCTGAGCGTTGCATCAGAAATTAAATGATCCACTCAGCTATTCTGAGCGTTGCATCAGAAATAAACGTTATCCACTGAGCTCTTCTGAGCGTTGCATCAGAAATAAACGTTATCCACTCAGCTCTTCCGAGCGTTGCATCCGAAATAAACTTTATCCACTCAGCTTTTATGAACGTTGCAACAGAAATAAACTTTATCCACTTAGCTCTTCTGAGCGTTGCATCAGAAATTAATTTATCCACACAGCTCTTATGAACGTTGCATCAGAAATAAACGTTATCCACTCAGCTCTTCTGAATGTTGCATCAGAAGTAAACTTTATCCACTCAGCTCTTCTGAATGTTGCATCAGAAATAAACTTTATCCACTCAGCTCTTCTGAATGTTGCATCACAAATAAACTTTATCCACTTAGCTCTTCTGAGCGTTGCATCAGAAATTAAATGATCCACTCAGCTCTTCTGAGCGTTGCATCAGAAATAAACTTTATCCACTCAGCTCTTCTGAGCGTTGCATCAGAAATAAACTTTATCCACTCAGCTCTTCTGAATGTTGCATCAGAAATAAACTTTATCCACTCAGCTCTTCTGAGCGTTGCATCAGAAATAAACTTTATCCACTCAGCTCTTCTGAACGTTGCATCAGAAATAAACTTTATCCACTCAGCTCTTCTGAACGTTGCATCAGAAATAAACTTTATCCACTTAGCACTTCTGAACGTTGCATCAGAAACAAACTTTGTCCACTCAGCTCTTCTGAATGTTGCATCACAAATAAACGTTATCCACTCAGCTCTTCTGAATGTTGCATCAGAAATAAACTTTATCCACTCAGCTCTTCTGAACGTTGCATCAGAAATAAACGTTATCCACTCAGCTCTTCTGAAAGTTGCATCAGAAATAGACTTTATCCACTCAGCTCTTCTGAACGTTGCATCAGAAATAAACTTTATCCACTTTGCTATTCTGAACGTTGCATCAGAAATAAACGTTATCCACTCAGCTCTTCTGAGCATTTCATCAGAAATAAACGTTATCCACTCAGCTTTTCTGAGCGTTGCATCAGAAATAAACTTTATCCACTGAGCTCTTCTGAACGTTGCCTCAGAAATAATTTTATCCACTCAGCTCTTCTGAGCATTGCATCAGAAATAAACTTTATCCACTCAGCTCTTCTGAACTTTGCATCAGAAATATAAATTATCGACTCAGCTCTTCTGAGCGTTGCATCAGAAATAAACTTTATCCACTGAGCTCTTCTGAGTGTTGCATCAGAAATAAACTTTATCCACTCAGCTCTTCTGAATGTTGGATCACAAATAAACTTTATCCACTCAGCTCTTCTGAGCGCTGCATCAGAATTAAACGTTTTCCACTGAGCTCTTTTGAATGTTGCATCAGAAATAAACTTTATCCACTTTTCTCTTCTGAACGTTGCATCAGAAATAAACTTTATCCACTCAGCTCTTCTGAGCATTTCATCCGAAATAAACGTTATCCACTCAGCTTTTCTGAGCGTTGCATCTGAAATAAACTTTATCCACTGAGCTCTTCTGAACGTTGCATCAGAAATAATTTTATACACTCAGCTCTTCTGAGCATTGCATCAGAAATAAACTTTATCCACTCAGCTCTTCTGAACGTTGCATCAGAAATATAAATTATCCACTCAGCTCTTCTGAGCATTGCATCAGAAATATAGTTTATCCACTCAGCTCTTCTGAGTGTTGCATCAGAAACAAACTTTATCCACTCAGCTCTTCTGAATGTTGGATCGCAAATAAACTTTATCCACTCAGCTCTTCTGAGCGCTGCATCAGAATTAAACGTTATCCACTGAGCTCTTTTGAATGTTGCATCAGAAATAAACTTTATTCACTTAGCTCTTCTGAGCGTTGCATCAGAAATTAATTTATCCATTCAGCTCTTCTGAGCGTTGCATCAGAAATAAACATTATCCACTCAGCTCTTCTGAACATTGCATCAGAAATAAACTTTATCCACTCAGCTCTTCTGAACGTTGCATCAGAAATAAACGTTATCCACTAAGCTATTCTGAGCGTTGCATCAGAAATAAACGTTATCCACTCAGCTCTGCTGAACGTTCCATCAGAAATAAACGTTATCCACTCAGCTTTTCTGAGCATTGCATGAGAAATAAACTTTATCCACTCAGCTCTTCTGAGCATTGCATCAGAAATAAACTTTATCCACTCAGCTCTTCTGAACGTTGCATCAGAAATAAACGTTATCCACTCAGCTCTTCTGAAAGTTGCATCAGAAATAAACTTTATCCACTGAGCTCTTCTGAGTGTTGCATCAGAAATAAACTTTATCCACTCAGCTCTTCTGAATGTTGGATCACAAATAAACTTTATCCACTCAGCTCTTCTGAGCGCTGCATCAGAATTAAACGTTTTCCACTGAGCTCTTTTGAATGTTGCATCAGAAATAAACTTTATCCACTTTTCTCTTCTGAACGTTGCATCAGAAATAAACTTTATCCACTCAGCTCTTCTGAGCATTTCATCCGAAATAAACGTTATCCACTCAGCTTTTCTGAGCGTTGCATCTGAAATAAACTTTATCCACTGAGCTCTTCTGAACGTTGCATCAGAAATAATTTTATACACTCAGCTCTTCTGAGCATTGCATCAGAAATAAACTTTATCCACTCAGCTCTTCTGAACGTTGCATCAGAAATATAAATTATCCACTCAGCTCTTCTGAGCATTGCATCAGAAATATAGTTTATCCACTCAGCTCTTCTGAGTGTTGCATCAGAAACAAACTTTATCCACTCAGCTCTTCTGAATGTTGGATCGCAAATAAACTTTATCCACTCAGCTCTTCTGAGCGCTGCATCAGAATTAAACGTTATCCACTGAGCTCTTTTGAATGTTGCATCAGAAATAAACTTTATTCACTTAGCTCTTCTGAGCGTTGCATCAGAAATTAATTTATCCATTCAGCTCTTCTGAGCGTTGCATCAGAAATAAACATTATCCACTCAGCTCTTCTGAACATTGCATCAGAAATAAACTTTATCCACTCAGCTCTTCTGAACGTTGCATCAGAAATAAACGTTATCCACTAAGCTATTCTGAGCGTTGCATCAGAAATAAACGTTATCCACTCAGCTCTGCTGAACGTTCCATCAGAAATAAACGTTATCCACTCAGCTTTTCTGAGCATTGCATGAGAAATAAACTTTATCCACTCAGCTCTTCTGAGCATTGCATCAGAAATAAACTTTATCCACTCAGCTCTTCTGAACGTTGCATCAGAAATAAACGTTATCCACTCAGCTCTTCTGAAAGTTGCATCAGAAATAGACTTTATCCACTCAGCTCTTCTGAACGTTGCATCAGAAATAAACGTTATCCACTCAGCTCTTCTGAAAGTTGCATCAGAAATAGACTTTATCCACACAGCTCTTATGAACGTTGCATCAGAAATAAACGTTATCCACTCAGCTCTTCTGAACGTTGCATCAGAAATAAACGTTATCCACTCAGCTCTTCTGAAAGTTGCATCAGAAATAGACTTTATCCACACAGCTCTTATGAACGTTGCATCAGAAATAAACGTTATCCACTCAGCTCTTCTGAATGTTGCATCAGAAGTAAACTTTATCCACTCAGCTCTTCTGAATGTTGCATCAGAAATAAACTTTATCCACTCAGCTCTTCTGAATGTTGCATCACAAATAAACTTTATCCACTTAGCTCTTCTGAGCGTTGCATCAGAAATTAAATGATCCACTCAGCTCTTCTGAGCGTTGCATCAGAAATAAACTTTATCCACTCAGCTCTTCTGAGCGTTGCATCAGAAATAAACTTTATCCACTCAGCTCTTCTGAATGTTGCATCAGAAATAAACTTTATCCACTCAGCTCTTCTGAGCGTTGCATCAGAAATAAACTTTATCCACTCAGCTCTTCTGAACGTTGCATCAGAAATAAACTTTATCCACTCAGCTCTTCTGAACGTTGCATCAGAAATAAACTTTATCCACTTAGCACTTCTGAACGTTGCATCAGAAACAAACTTTGTCCACTCAGCTCTTCTGAATGTTGCATCACAAATAAACGTTATCCACTCAGCTCTTCTGAATGTTGCATCAGAAATAAACTTTATCCACTCAGCTCTTCTGAACGTTGCATCAGAAATAAACGTTATCCACTCAGCTCTTCTGAAAGTTGCATCAGAAATAGACTTTATCCACTCAGCTCTTCTGAACGTTGCATCAGAAATAAACTTTATCCACTCAGCTCTTCTGAACTTTGCATCAGAAATATAAATTATCCACTCAGCTCTTCTGAGCGTTGCATCAGAAATAAACTTTATCCACTGAGCTCTTCTGAGTGTTGCATCAGAAATAAACTTTATCCACTCAGCTCTTCTGAATGTTGGATCACAAATAAACTTTATCCACTCAGCTCTTCTGAGCGCTGCATCAGAATTAAACGTTTTCCACTGAGCTCTTTTGAATGTTGCATCAGAAATAAACTTTATCCACTTTTCTCTTCTGAACGTTGCATCAGAAATAAACTTTATCCACTCAGCTCTTCTGAGCATTTCATCCGAAATAAACGTTATCCACTCAGCTTTTCTGAGCGTTGCATCTGAAATAAACTTTATCCACTGAGCTCTTCTGAACGTTGCATCAGAAATAATTTTATACACTCAGCTCTTCTGAGCATTGCATCAGAAATAAACTTTATCCACTCAGCTCTTCTGAACGTTGCATCAGAAATATAAATTATCCACTCAGCTCTTCTGAGCATTGCATCAGAAATATAGTTTATCCACTCAGCTCTTCTGAGTGTTGCATCAGAAACAAACTTTATCCACTCAGCTCTTCTGAATGTTGGATCGCAAATAAACTTTATCCACTCAGCTCTTCTGAGCGCTGCATCAGAATTAAACGTTATCCACTGAGCTCTTTTGAATGTTGCATCAGAAATAAACTTTATTCACTTAGCTCTTCTGAGCGTTGCATCAGAAATTAATTTATCCATTCAGCTCTTCTGAGCGTTGCATCAGAAATAAACATTATCCACTCAGCTCTTCTGAACATTGCATCAGAAATAAACTTTATCCACTCAGCTCTTCTGAACGTTGCATCAGAAATAAACGTTATCCACTAAGCTATTCTGAGCGTTGCATCAGAAATAAACGTTATCCACTCAGCTCTGCTGAACGTTCCATCAGAAATAAACGTTATCCACTCAGCTTTTCTGAGCATTGCATGAGAAATAAACTTTATCCACTCAGCTCTTCTGAGCATTGCATCAGAAATAAACTTTATCCACTCAGCTCTTCTGAACGTTGCATCAGAAATAAACGTTATCCACTCAGCTCTTCTGAAAGTTGCATCAGAAATAGACTTTATCCACTCAGCTCTTCTGAACGTTGCATCAGAAATAAACTTTATCCACTCTGCTATTCTGAACGTTGCATCAGAAATAAACGTTATCCACTCAGCTCTTCTGAGCATTTCATCAGAAATAAACGTTATCCACTCAGCTTTTCTGAGCGTTGCATCAGAAATAAACTTTATCCACTGAGCTCTTCTGAACGTTGCCTCAGAAATAATTTTATCCACTCAGCTCTTCTGAGCATTGCATCAGAAATAAACTTTATCCACTCAGCTCTTCTGAACTTTGCATCAGAAATATAAATTATCCACTCAGCTCTTCTGAGCGTTGCATCAGAAATATAGTTTATCCACTCAGCTCTTCTGAGTGTTGCATCAGAAATAAACTTTATCCACTCAGCTCTTCTGAATGTTGGATCACAAATAAACTTTATCCACTCAGCTCTTCTGAGCGCTGCATCAGAATTAAACGTTTTCCACTGAGCTCTTTTGAATGTTGCATCAGAAATAAACTTTATCCACTTAGCTCTTCTGAGCGTTGCATCAGAAATTAATTTATCTACTCAGCTCTTCTGAGCGTTGCATCAGAAATAAACGTTATCCACTGAGCTCTTCTGAGCGTTGCATCAGAAATAAACTTTATCCACTTAGCACTTCTGAACGTTGCATCAGAAACAAACTTTGTCCACTCAGCTCTTCTGAATGTTGCATCACAAATAAACGTTATCCACTCAGCTCTTCTGAATGTTGCATCAGAAATAGACTTTATCCACTCAGCTCTTCTGAACGTTGCATCAGAAATAAACTTTATCCACTTTGCTCTTCTGAACGTTGCATCAGAAATAAACTTTATCCACTCAGCTCTTCTGAGCGTTGCATCAGAAATAAACTTTATCCACTGAGCTCTTCTGAACGTTGCATCAGAAATAATTTTATCCCCTCAGCTCTTCTGAGCATTGCATAAGAAATAAACTTTATCCACTCAGCCCCTCTGAACGTTGCATCAGAAATATAAATTATCCACTCAGCTCTTCGGAGCGTTGCATCAGAAATATAGTTTATCCACTCAGCTCTTCTGAGTGTTGCATCAGAAACAAACTTTATCCACTCAGCTCTTCTGAATGTTGGATCACAAATAAACTTTATCCACTCAGCTCTTCTGAGCGTTGCATCAGAATTAAACGTTATCCACTGAGCTCTTTTGAATGTTGCATCAGAAATAAACGTTATCCACTCAGCTCTTCCGAGCTTTGCATCCGAAATAAACTTTATCCACTCAGCTTTTATGAACGTTGCATCAGAAATAAACGTTATCCACTCAGCTCTTCTGAATGTTGCATCAGAAGTAAACTTTATCCACTCAGCTCTTCTGAATGTTGCATCAGAAATAAACTTTATACACTTAGCTCTTCTGAGCGTTGCATCAGAAATTAATTTATCCACACAGCTCTTATGAACGTTGCATCAGAAATAAACTTTATCCACTCAGCTCTTCTGAACGTTGCATCAGAAATAAACTTTATCCACTCAGCTCTTCTGAACGTTGCATCAGAAATAAACTTTATCCACTTAGCACTTCTGAACGTTGCATCAGAAACAAACTTTGTCCACTCAGCTCTTCTGAATGTTGCATCACAAATAAACGTTATCCACTCAGCTCTTCTGAATGTTGCATCAGAAATAAACTTTATCCACTCAGCTCTTCTGAACGTTGCATCAGAAATAAACGTTATCCACTCAGCTCTTCTGAAAGTTGCATCAGAAATAGACTTTATCCACTCAGCTCTTCTGAACGTTGCATCAGAAATAAACTTTATCCACTTTGCTATTCTGAACGTTGCATCAGAAATAAACGTTATCCACTCAGCTCTTCTGAGCATTTCATCAGAAATAAACGTTATCCACTCAGCTTTTCTGAGCGTTGCATCAGAAATAAACTTTATCCACTGAGCTCTTCTGAACGTTGCCTCAGAAATAATTTTATCCACTCAGCTCTTCTGAGCATTGCATCAGAAATAAACTTTATCCACTCAGCTCTTCTGAACTTTGCATCAGAAAAATAAATTATCCACTCAGCTCTTCTGAGCGTTGCATCAGAAATAAACTTTATCCACTGAGCTCTTCTGAGTGTTGCATCAGAAATAAACTTTATCCACTCAGCTCTTCTGAATGTTGGATCACAAATAAACTTTATCCACTCAGCTCTTCTGAGCGCTGCATCAGAATTAAACGTTTTCCACTGAGCTCTTTTGAATGTTGCATCAGAAATAAACTTTATCCACTTTTCTCTTCTGAACGTTGCATCAGAAATAAACTTTATCCACTCAGCTCTTCTGAGCATTTCATCCGAAATAAACGTTATCCACTCAGCTTTTCTGAGCGTTGCATCTGAAATAAACTTTATCCACTGAGCTCTTCTGAACGTTGCATCAGAAATAATTTTATACACTCAGCTCTTCTGAGCATTGCATCAGAAATAAACTTTATCCACTCAGCTCTTCTGAACGTTGCATCAGAAATATAAATTATCCACTCAGCTCTTCTGAGCATTGCATCAGAAATATAGTTTATCCACTCAGCTCTTCTGAGTGTTGCATCAGAAACAAACTTTATCCACTCAGCTCTTCTGAATGTTGGATCGCAAATAAACTTTATCCACTCAGCTCTTCTGAGCGCTGCATCAGAATTAAACGTTATCCACTGAGCTCTTTTGAATGTTGCATCAGAAATAAACTTTATCCACTTAGCTCTTCTGAGCGTTGCATCAGAAATTAATTTATCCATTCAGCTCTTCTGAGCGTTGCATCAGAAATAAACATTATCCACTCAGCTCTTCTGAACATTGCATCAGAAATAAACTTTATCCACTCAGCTCTTCTGAACGTTGCATCAGAAATAAACGTTATCCACTAAGCTATTCTGAGCGTTGCATCAGAAATAAACGTTATCCACTCAGCTCTGCTGAACGTTCCATCAGAAATAAACGTTATCCACTCAGCTTTTCTGAGCATTGCATGAGAAATAAACTTTATCCACTCAGCTCTTCTGAGCATTGCATCAGAAATAAACTTTATCCACTCAGCTCTTCTGAACGTTGCATCAGAAATAAACGTTATCCACTCAGCTCTTCTGAAAGTTGCATCAGAAATAGACTTTATCCACTCAGCTCTTCTGAACGTTGCATCAGAAATAAACTTTATCCACTCTGCTATTCTGAACGTTGCATCAGAAATAAACGTTATCCACTCAGCTCTTCTGAGCATTTCATCAGAAATAAACGTTATCCACTCAGCTTTTCTGAGCGTTGCATCAGAAATAAACTTTATCCACTGAGCTCTTCTGAACGTTGCCTCAGAAATAATTTTATCCACTCAGCTCTTCTGAGCATTGCATCAGAAATAAACTTTATCCACTCAGCTCTTCTGAACTTTGCATCAGAAATATAAATTATCCACTCAGCTCTTCTGAGCGTTGCATCAGAAATATAGTTTATCCACTCAGCTCTTCTGAGTGTTGCATCAGAAATAAACTTTATCCACTCAGCTCTTCTGAATGTTGGATCACAAATAAACTTTATCCACTCAGCTCTTCTGAGCGCTGCATCAGAATTAAACGTTTTCCACTGAGCTCTTTTGAATGTTGCATCAGAAATAAACTTTATCCACTTAGCTCTTCTGAGCGTTGCATCAGAAATTAATTTATCTACTCAGCTCTTCTGAGCGTTGCATCAGAAATAAACGTTATCCACTGAGCTCTTCTGAGCGTTGCATCAGAAATAAACTTTATCCACTTAGCACTTCTGAACGTTGCATCAGAAACAAACTTTGTCCACTCAGCTCTTCTGAACGTTGCATCAGAAATAAACTTTATCCACTTTGCTCTTCTGAACGTTGCATCAGAAATAAACTTTATCCACTCAGCTCTTCTGAGCGTTGCATCAGAAATAAACTTTATCCACTGAGCTCTTCTGAACGTTGCATCAGAAATAATTTTATCCCCTCAGCTCTTCTGAGCATTGCATAAGAAATAAACTTTATCCACTCAGCCCCTCTGAACGTTGCATCAGAAATATAAATTATCCACTCAGCTCTTCGGAGCGTTGCATCAGAAATATAGTTTATCCACTCAGCTCTTCTGAGTGTTGCATCAGAAACAAACTTTATCCACTCAGCTCTTCTGAATGTTGGATCACAAATAAACTTTATCCACTCAGCTCTTCTGAGCGTTGCATCAGAATTAAACGTTATCCACTGAGCTCTTTTGAATGTTGCATCAGAAATAAACTTTATACACTTAGCTCTTCTGAGCGTTGCATCAGAAATTAATTTATCCACTCAGCTATTCTGAGCGTTGCATCAGAAATAAACGTTATCCACTGAGCTCTTCTGAGCGTTGCATCAGAAATAAACGTTATCCACTCAGCTCTTCCGAGCTTTGCATCCGAAATAAACTTTATCCACTCAGCTTTTATGAACGTTGCATCAGAAATAAACGTTATCCACTCAGCTCTTCTGAATGTTGCATCAGAAGTAAACTTTATCCACTCAGCTCTTCTGAATGTTGCATCAGAAATAAACTTTATACACTTAGCTCTTCTGAGCGTTGCATCAGAAATTAATTTATCCACACAGCTCTTATGAACGTTGCATCAGAAATAAACGTTATCCACTCAGCTCTTCTGAATGTTGCATCAGAAGTAAACTTTATCCACTCAGCTCTTCTGAATGTTGCATCAGAAATAAACTTTATCCACTCAGCTCTTCTGAATGTTGCATCACAAATAAACTTTATCCACTTAGCTCTTCTGAGCGTTGCATCAGAAATTAAATGATCCACTCAGCTCTTCTGAGCGTTGCATCAGAAATAAACTTTATCCACTCAGCTCTTCTGAGCGTTGCATCAGAAATAAACTTTATCCACTCAGCTCTTCTGAATGTTGCATCAGAAATAAACTTTATCCACTCAGCTCTTCTGAGCGTTGCATCAGAAATAAACTTTATCCACTCAGCTCTTCTGAACGTTGCATCAGAAATAAACTTTATCCACTCAGCTCTTCTGAACGTTGCATCAGAAATAAACTTTATCCACTTAGCACTTCTGAACGTTGCATCAGAAACAAACTTTGTCCACTCAGCTCTTCTGAATGTTGCATCACAAATAAACGTTATCCACTCAGCTCTTCTGAATGTTGCATCAGAAATAAACTTTATCCACTCAGCTCTCCTGAATGTTGCATCAGAAATAAACTTTATCCACTCAGCTATTCTGAGCGTTGCATCAGAAATAAACGTTATCCACTCAGCTCTTCTAAACGTTGTATCAGAAATAAACGTTATCCACTCAGCTCTGCTGAACGTTCCATCAGAAATAAACTTTATCCACTCAGCTCTTCTGAATGTTGCATCAGATGTAAACTTTATCCACTCAGCTCTTCTGAATGTTGCATCAGAAATAACTTTATCCACTCAGCTCTTCTGAATGTTGCATCACAAATAAACTTTATCCACTTAGCTCTTCTGAGCGTTGCATCAGAAATTAAATGATCCACTCAGCTATTCTGAGCGTTGCATCAGAAATAAACGTTATCCACTGAGCTCTTCTGAGCGTTGCATCAGAAATAAACGTTATCCACTCAGCTCTTCCGAGCGTTGCATCCGAAATAAACTTTATCCACTCAGCTTTTATGAACGTTGCATCAGAAATAAACTTTATCCACTTAGCTCTTCTGAGCGTTGCATCAGAAATTAATTTATCCACACAGCTCTTATGAACGTTGCATCAGAAATAAACGTTATCCACTCAGCTCTTCTGAATGTTGCATCAGAAGTAAACTTTATCCACTCAGCTCTTCTGAATGTTGCATCAGAAATAAACTTTATCCACTCAGCTCTTCTGAATGTTGCATCACAAATAAACTTTATCCACTTAGCTCTTCTGAGCGTTGCATCAGAAATTAAATGATCCACTCAGCTCTTCTGAGCGTTGCATCAGAAATAAACTTTATCCACTCAGCTCTTCTGAGCGTTGCATCAGAAATAAACTTTATCCACTCAGCTCTTCTGAATGTTGCATCAGAAATAAACTTTATCCACTCAGCTCTTCTGAGCGTTGCATCAGAAATAAACTTTATCCACTCAGCTCTTCTGAACGTTGCATCAGAAATAAACTTTATCCACTCAGCTCTTCTGAACGTTGCATCAGAAATAAACTTTATCCACTTAGCACTTCTGAACGTTGCATCAGAAACAAACTTTGTCCACTCAGCTCTTCTGAATGTTGCATCACAAATAAACGTTATCCACTCAGCTCTTCTGAATGTTGCATCAGAAATAAACTTTATCCACTCAGCTCTCCTGAATGTTGCATCAGAAATAAACTTTATCCACTCAGCTATTCTGAGCGTTGCATCAGAAATAAACGTTATCCACTCAGCTTTTCTGAGCGTTGCATCAGAAATAAACTTTATCCACTCAGCTCTTCTGAACATTGCATCAGAAATAAACTTTATCCACTCAGCTCTTCTGAACGTTGCATCAGAAATAAACGTTATCCACTAAGCTATTCTGAGCGTTGCATCAGAAATAAACGTTATCCACTCAGCTCTGCTGAACGTTCCATCAGAAATAAACGTTATCCACTCAGCTTTTCTGAGCATTGCATGAGAAATAAACTTTATCCACTCAGCTCTTCTGAGCATTGCATCAGAAATAAACTTTATCCACTCAGCTGTTCTGAACGTTGCATCAGAAATAAACGTTATCCACTCAGCTCTTCTGAAAGTTGCATCAGAAATAGACTTTATCCACTCAGCTCTTCTGAACGTTGCATCAGAAATAAACTTTATCCACTCTGCTATTCTGAACGTTGCATCAGAAATAAACGTTATCCACTCAGCTCTTCTGAGCATTTCATCAGAAATAAACGTTATCCACTCAGCTTTTCTGAGCGTTGCATCAGAAATAAACTTTATCCACTGAGCTCTTCTGAACGTTGCCTCAGAAATAATTTTATCCACTCAGCTCTTCTGAGCATTGCATCAGAAATAAACTTTATCCACTCAGCTCTTCTGAACTTTGCATCAGAAATATAAATTATCCACTCAGCTCTTCTGAGCGTTGCATCAGAAATATAGTTTATCCACTCAGCTCTTCTGAGTGTTGCATCAGAAATAAACTTTATCCACTCAGCTCTTCTGAATGTTGGATCACAAATAAACTTTATCCACTCAGCTCTTCTGAGCGTTGCATCAGAATTAAACGTTATCCACTTAGCTCTTCTGAGCGTTGCATCAGAAATTAAATGATCCACTCAGCTCTTCTGAGCGTTGCATCAGAAATAAACTTTATCCACTCAGCTCTTCTGAGCGTTGCATCAGAAATAAACTTTATCCACTTAGCACTTCTGAACGTTGCATCAGAAACAAACTTTGTCCACTCAGCTCTTCTGAATGTTGCATCACAAATAAACGTTATCCACTCAGCTCTTCTGAATGTTGCATCAGAAATAAACTTTATCCACTCAGCTCTCCTGAATGTTGCATCAGAAATAAACTTTATCCACTCAGCTATTCTGAGCGTTGCATCAGAAATAAACGTTATCCACTCAGATCTTCTAAACTTTGTATCAGAAATAAACGTTATCCACTGAGCTCTTCTGAACGTTGCATCAGAAATAATTTTATCCCCTCAGCTCTTCTGAGCATTGCATAAGAAATAAACTTTATCCACTCAGCCCCTCTGAACGTTGCATCAGAAATATAAATTATCCACTCAGCTCTTCGGAGCGTTGCATCAGAAATATAGTTTATCCACTCAGCTCTTCTGAGTGTTGCATCAGAAACAAACTTTATCCACTCAGCTCTTCTGAATGTTGGATCACAAATAAACTTTATCCACTCAGCTCTTCTGAGCGTTGCATCAGAATTAAACGTTATCCACTGAGCTCTTTTGAATGTTGCATCAGAAATAAACTTTATCCACTTAGCTCTTCTGAGCGTTGCATCAGAAATTAATTTATCCACTCAGCTATTCTGAGCGTTGCATCAGAAATAAACGTTATCCACTGAGCTCTTCTGAGCGTTGCATCAGAAATAAACATGATCCACTCAGCTCTTCCGAGCTTTGCATCCGAAATAAACTTTATCCACTCAGCTTTTATGAACGTTGCATCAGAAATAAACGTTATCCACTCAGCTCTTCTGAATGTTGCATCAGAAGTAAACTTTATCCACTCAGCTCTTCTGAATGTTGCATCAGAAATAAACTTTATCCACTTAGCTCTTCTGAGCGTTGCATCAGAAATTAATTTATCCACACAGCTCTTATGAACGTTGCATCAGAAATAAACGTTATCCACTCAGCTCTTCTGAATGTTGCATCAGAAGTAAACTTTATCCACTCAGCTCTTCTGAATGTTGCATCAGAAATAAACTTTATCCACTCAGCTCTTCTGAATGTTGCATCACAAATAAACTTTATCCACTTAGCTCTTCTGAGCGTTGCATCAGAAATTAAATGATCCACTCAGCTCTTCTGAGCGTTGCATCAGAAATAAACTTTATCCACTCAGCTCTTCTGAGCGTTGCATCAGAAATAAACTTTATCCACTTAGCACTTCTGAACGTTGCATCAGAAACAAACTTTGTCCACTCAGCTCTTCTGAATGTTGCATCACAAATAAACGTTATCCACTCAGCTCTTCTGAATGTTGCATCAGAAATAAACTTTATCCACTCAGCTCTCCTGAATGTTGCATCAGAAATAAACTTTATCCACTCAGCTATTCTGAGCGTTGCATCAGAAATAAACGTTATCCACTCAGATCTTCTAAACTTTGTATCAGAAATAAACGTTATCCACTCAGCTCTGCTGAACGTTCCATCAGAAATAAACTTTATCCACTCAGCTCTTCTGAATGTTGCATCAGAAGTAAACTTTATCCACTCAGCTCTTCTGAATGTTGCATCAGAAATAAACGTTATCCACTCAGATCTTCTAAACTTTGTATCAGAAATAAACGTTATCCACTCAGCTCTGCTGAACGTTCCATCAGAAATAAACTTTATCCACTCAGCTCTTCTGAATGTTGCATCAGAAGTAAACTTTATCCACTCAGCTCTTCTGAATGTTGCATCAGAAATAACTTTATCCACTCAGCTCTTCTGAATGTTGCATCAGAAGTAAACTTTATCCACTCAGCTCTTCTGAATGTTGCATCAGAAGTAAACTTTATCCACTCAGCTCTTCTGAATGTTGCATCAGAAATAACTTTATCCACTCAGCTCTTCTGAATGTTGCATCACAAATAAACTTTATCCACTCAGCTCTTCTGAACGTTGCATCAGAAATAAACTTTATCCACTTAGCACTTCTGAACGTTGCATCAGAAACAAACTTTGTCCACTCAGCTCTTCTGAATGTTGCATCACAAATAAACGTTATCCACTCAGCTCTTCTGAATGTTGCATCAGAAATAAACTTTATCCACTCAGCTCTCCTGAATGTTGCATCAGAAATAAACTTTATCCACTCAGCTATTCTGAGCGTTGCATCAGAAATAAACGTTATCCACTCAGATCTTCTAAACTTTGTATCAGAAATAAACGTTATCCACTCAGCTCTGCTGAACGTTCCATCAGAAATAAACTTTATCCACTCAGCTCTTCTGAATGTTGCATCAGAAGTAAACTTTATCCACTCAGCTCTTCTGAATGTTGCATCAGAAATAAACGTTATCCACTCAGATCTTCTAAACTTTGTATCAGAAATAAACGTTATCCACTCAGCTCTGCTGAACGTTCCATCAGAAATAAACTTTATCCACTCAGCTCTTCTGAATGTTGCATCAGAAGTAAACTTTATCCACTCAGCTCTTCTGAATGTTGCATCAGAAATAACTTTATCCACTCAGCTCTTCTGAATGTTGCATCACAAATAAACTTTATCCACTCAGCTCTTCTGAGCGTTGCATCAGAATTAAACGTTATCCACTGAGCTCTTTTGAATGTTGCATCAGAAATAAACTTTATCCACTTAGCTCTTCTGAGCGTTGCATCAGAAATTATTTTATCTACTCAGCTCTTCTGAGCGTTGCATCAGAAATAAACGTTATCCACTGAGCTCTTCTGAGCGTTGCATCAGAAATAAACTTTATCCACTTAGCACTTCTGAACGTTGCATCAGAAACAAACTTTGTCCACTCAGCTCTTCTGAATGTTGCATCACAAATAAACGTTATCCACTCAGCTCTTCTGAATGTTGCATCAGAAATAGACTTTATCCACTCAGCTCTTCTGAGCGTTGCATCAGAAATAAACTTTATCCACTTTGCTCTTCTGAACGTTGCATCAGAAATAAACTTTATCCACTCAGCTCTTCTGAGCGTTGCATCAGAAATAAACTTTATCCACTGAGCTCTTCTGAACGTTGCATCAGAAATAATTTTATCCCCTCAGCTCTTCTGAGCATTGCATAAGAAATAAACTTTATCCACTCAGCCCCTCTGAACGTTGCATCAGAAATATAAATTATCCACTCAGCTCTTCGGAGCGTTGCATCAGAAATATAGTTTATCCACTCAGCTCTTCTGAGTGTTGCATCAGAAACAAACTTTATCCACTCAGCTCTTCTGAATGTTGGATCACAAATAAACTTTATCCACTCAGCTCTTCTGAGCGTTGCATCAGAATTAAACGTTATCCACTGAGCTCTTTTGAATGTTGCATCAGAAATAAACTTTATCCACTTAGCTCTTCTGAGCGTTGCATCAGAAATTAATTTATCCACTCAGCTATTCTGAGCGTTGCATCAGAAATAAACGTTATCCACTGAGCTCTTCTGAGCGTTGCATCAGAAATAAACGTTATCCACTCAGCTCTTCCGAGCTTTGCATCCGAAATAAACTTTATCCACTCAGCTTTTATGAACGTTGCATCAGAAATAAACGTTATCCACTCAGCTCTTCTGAATGTTGCATCAGAAGTAAACTTTATCCACTCAGCTCTTCTGAATGTTGCATCAGAAATAAACTTTATCCACTTAGCTCTTCTGAGCGTTGCATCAGAAATTAATTTATCCACACAGCTCTTATGAACGTTGCATCAGAAATAAACGTTATCCACTCAGCTCTTCTGAATGTTGCATCAGAAGTAAACTTTATCCACTCAGCTCTTCTGAATGTTGCATCAGAAATAAACTTTATCCACTCAGCTCTTCTGAATGTTGCATCACAAATAAACTTTATCCACTTAGCTCTTCTGAGCGTTGCATCAGAAATTAAATGATCCACTCAGCTCTTCTGAGCGTTGCATCAGAAATAAACTTTATCCACTCAGCTCTTCTGAGCGTTGCATCAGAAATAAACTTTATCCACTTAGCACTTCTGAACGTTGCATCAGAAACAAACTTTGTCCACTCAGCTCTTCTGAATGTTGCATCACAAATAAACGTTATCCACTCAGCTCTTCTGAATGTTGCATCAGAAATAAACTTTATCCACTCAGCTCTCCTGAATGTTGCATCAGAAATAAACTTTATCCACTCAGCTATTCTGAGCGTTGCATCAGAAATAAACGTTATCCACTCAGATCTTCTAAACTTTGTATCAGAAATAAACGTTATCCACTGAGCTCTTCTGAACGTTGCATCAGAAATAATTTTATCCCCTCAGCTCTTCTGAGCATTGCATAAGAAATAAACTTTATCCACTCAGCCCCTCTGAACGTTGCATCAGAAATATAAATTATCCACTCAGCTCTTCGGAGCGTTGCATCAGAAATATAGTTTATCCACTCAGCTCTTCTGAGTGTTGCATCAGAAACAAACTTTATCCACTCAGCTCTTCTGAATGTTGGATCACAAATAAACTTTATCCACTCAGCTCTTCTGAGCGTTGCATCAGAATTAAACGTTATCCACTGAGCTCTTTTGAATGTTGCATCAGAAATAAACTTTATCCACTTAGCTCTTCTGAGCGTTGCATCAGAAATTAATTTATCCACTCAGCTATTCTGAGCATTGCATCAGAAATAAATGTTATCCACTGAGCTCTTCTGAGCGTTGCATCAGAAATAAACATGATCCACTCAGCTCTTCCGAGCTTTGCATCCGAAATAAACTTTATCCACTCAGCTTTTATGAACGTTGCATCAGAAATAAACGTTATCCACTCAGCTCTTCTGAATGTTGCATCAGAAGTAAACTTTATCCACTCAGCTCTTCTGAATGTTGCATCAGAAATAAACTTTATCCACTTAGCTCTTCTGAGCGTTGCATCAGAAATTAATTTATCCACACAGCTCTTATGAACGTTGCATCAGAAATAAACGTTATCCACTCAGCTCTTCTGAATGTTGCATCAGAAGTAAACTTTATCCACTCAGCTCTTCTGAATGTTGCATCAGAAATAAACTTTATCCACTCAGCTCTTCTGAATGTTGCATCACAAATAAACTTTATCCACTTAGCTCTTCTGAGCGTTGCATCAGAAATTAAATGATCCACTCAGCTCTTCTGAGCGTTGCATCAGAAATAAACTTTATCCACTCAGCTCTTCTGAGCGTTGCATCAGAAATAAACTTTATCCACTTAGCACTTCTGAACGTTGCATCAGAAACAAACTTTGTCCACTCAGCTCTTCTGAATGTTGCATCACAAATAAACGTTATCCACTCAGCTCTTCTGAATGTTGCATCAGAAATAAACTTTATCCACTCAGCTCTCCTGAATGTTGCATCAGAAATAAACTTTATCCACTCAGCTATTCTGAGCGTTGCATCAGAAATAAACGTTATCCACTCAGATCTTCTAAACTTTGTATCAGAAATAAACGTTATCCACTCAGCTCTGCTGAACGTTCCATCAGAAATAAACTTTATCCACTCAGCTCTTCTGAATGTTGCATCAGAAGTAAACTTTATCCACTCAGCTCTTCTGAATGTTGCATCAGAAATAAACGTTATCCACTCAGATCTTCTAAACTTTGTATCAGAAATAAACGTTATCCACTCAGCTCTGCTGAACGTTCCATCAGAAATAAACTTTATCCACTCAGCTCTTCTGAATGTTGCATCAGAAGTAAACTTTATCCACTCAGCTCTTCTGAATGTTGCATCAGAAATAACTTTATCCACTCAGCTCTTCTGAATGTTGCATCAGAAGTAAACTTTATCCACTCAGCTCTTCTGAATGTTGCATCAGAAGTAAACTTTATCCACTCAGCTCTTCTGAATGTTGCATCAGAAATAACTTTATCCACTCAGCTCTTCTGAATGTTGCATCACAAATAAACTTTATCCACTCAGCTCTTCTGAACGTTGCATCAGAAATAAACTTTATCCACTTAGCACTTCTGAACGTTGCATCAGAAACAAACTTTGTCCACTCAGCTCTTCTGAATGTTGCATCACAAATAAACGTTATCCACTCAGCTCTTCTGAATGTTGCATCAGAAATAAACTTTATCCACTCAGCTCTCCTGAATGTTGCATCAGAAATAAACTTTATCCACTCAGCTATTCTGAGCGTTGCATCAGAAATAAACGTTATCCACTCAGATCTTCTAAACTTTGTATCAGAAATAAACGTTATCCACTCAGCTCTGCTGAACGTTCCATCAGAAATAAACTTTATCCACTCAGCTCTTCTGAATGTTGCATCAGAAGTAAACTTTATCCACTCAGCTCTTCTGAATGTTGCATCAGAAATAAACGTTATCCACTCAGATCTTCTAAACTTTGTATCAGAAATAAACGTTATCCACTCAGCTCTGCTGAACGTTCCATCAGAAATAAACTTTATCCACTCAGCTCTTCTGAATGTTGCATCAGAAGTAAACTTTATCCACTCAGCTCTTCTGAATGTTGCATCAGAAATAACTTTATCCACTCAGCTCTTCTGAATGTTGCATCACAAATAAACGTTATCCACTCAGCTCTTCTGAATGTTGCATCAGAAATAGACTTTATCCACTCAGCTCTTCTGAACGTTGCATCAGAAATAAACTTTATCCACTTTGCTCTTCTGAACGTTGCATCAGAAATAAACTTTATCCACTCAGCTCTTCTGAGCGTTGCATCAGAAATAAACTTTATCCACTGAGCTCTTCTGAACGTTGCATCAGAAATAATTTTATCCCCTCAGCTCTTCTGAGCATTGCATAAGAAATAAACTTTATCCACTCAGCCCCTCTGAACGTTGCATCAGAAATATAAATTATCCACTCAGCTCTTCGGAGCGTTGCATCAGAAATATAGTTTATCCACTCAGCTCTTCTGAGTGTTGCATCAGAAACAAACTTTATCCACTCAGCTCTTCTGAATGTTGGATCACAAATAAACTTTATCCACTCAGCTCTTCTGAGCGTTGCATCAGAATTAAACGTTATCCACTGAGCTCTTTTGAATGTTGCATCAGAAATAAACTTTATCCACTTAGCTCTTCTGAGCGTTGCATCAGAAATTAATTTATCCACTCAGCTATTCTGAGCGTTGCATCAGAAATAAACGTTATCCACTGAGCTCTTCTGAGCGTTGCATCAGAAATAAACGTTATCCACTCAGCTCTTCCGAGCTTTGCATCCGAAATAAACTTTATCCACTCAGCTTTTATGAACGTTGCATCAGAAATAAACATTATCCACTCAGCTCTTCTGAATGTTGCATCAGAAGTAAACTTTATCCACTCAGCTCTTCTGAATGTTGCATCAGAAATAAACTTTATCCACTTAGCTCTTCTGAGCGTTGCATCAGAAATTAATTTATCCACACAGCTCTTATGAACGTTGCATCAGAAATAAACGTTATCCACTCAGCTCTTCTGAATGTTGCATCAGAAGTAAACTTTATCCACTCAGCTCTTCTGAATGTTGCATCAGAAATAAACTTTATCCACTCAGCTCTTCTGAATGTTGCATCACAAATAAACTTTATCCACTTAGCTCTTCTGAGCGTTGCATCAGAAATTAAATGATCCACTCAGCTCTTCTGAGCGTTGCATCAGAAATAAACTTTATCCACTCAGCTCTTCTGAGCGTTGCATCAGAAATAAACTTTATCCACTTAGCACTTCTGAACGTTGCATCAGAAACAAACTTTGTCCACTCAGCTCTTCTGAATGTTGCATCACAAATAAACGTTATCCACTCAGCTCTTCTGAATGTTGCATCAGAAATAAACTTTATCCACTCAGCTCTCCTGAATGTTGCATCAGAAATAAACTTTATCCACTCAGCTATTCTGAGCGTTGCATCAGAAATAAACGTTATCCACTCAGATCTTCTAAACTTTGTATCAGAAATAAACGTTATCCACTCAGCTCTGCTGAACGTTCCATCAGAAATAAACTTTATCCACTCAGCTCTTCTGAATGTTGCATCAGAAGTAAACTTTATCCACTCAGCTCTTCTGAATGTTGCATCAGAAATAAACGTTATCCACTCAGATCTTCTAAACTTTGTATCAGAAATAAACGTTATCCACTCAGCTCTGCTGAACGTTCCATCAGAAATAAACTTTATCCACTCAGCTCTTCTGAATGTTGCATCAGAAGTAAACTTTATCCACTCAGCTCTTCTGAATGTTGCATCAGAAATAACTTTATCCACTCAGCTCTTCTGAATGTTGCATCAGAAGTAAACTTTATCCACTCAGCTCTTCTGAATGTTGCATCAGAAATAAACGTTATCCACTGAGCTCTTCTGAGCGTTGCATCAGAAATAAACGTTATCCACTCAGCTCTTCCGAGCTTTGCATCCGAAATAAACTTTATCCACTCAGCTTTTATGAACGTTGCATCAGAAATAAACGTTATCCACTCAGCTCTTCTGAATGTTGCATCAGAAGTAAACTTTATCCACTCAGCTCTTCTGAATGTTGCATCAGAAATAAACGTTATCCACTTAGCTCTTCTGAGCGTTGCATCAGAAATTAATTTATCCACACAGCTCTTATGAACGTTGCATCTGAAATAAACGTTATCCACTCAGCTCTTCTGAATGTTGCATCAGAAGTAAACTTTATCCACTCAGCTCTTCTGAATGTTGCATCAGAAATAAACTTTATCCACTCAGCTCTTCTGAATGTTGCATCACAAATAAACTTTATCCACTTAGCTCTTCTGAGCGTTGCATCAGAAATTAAATGATCCACTCAGCTCTTCTGAGCGTTGCATCAGAAATAAACTTTATCCACTCAGCTCTTCTGAGCGTTGCATCAGAAATAAACTTTATCCACTTAGCACTTCTGAACGTTGCATCAGAAACAAACTTTGTCCACTCAGCTCTTCTGAATGTTGCATCACAAATAAACGTTATCCACTCAGCTCTTCTGAATGTTGCATCAGAAATAAACTTTATCCACTCAGCTCTCCTGAATGTTGCATCAGAAATAAACTTTATCCACTCAGCTATTCTGAGCGTTGCATCAGAAATAAACGTTATCCACTCAGATCTTCTAAACTTTGTATCAGAAATAAACGTTATCCACTCAGCTCTGCTGAACGTTCCATCAGAAATAAACTTTATCCACTCAGCTCTTCTGAATGTTGCATCAGAAGTAAACTTTATCCACTCAGCTCTTCTGAATGTTGCATCAGAAATAAACGTTATCCACTCAGATCTTCTAAACTTTGTATCAGAAATAAACGTTATCCACTCAGCTCTGCTGAACGTTCCATCAGAAATAAACTTTATCCACTCAGCTCTTCTGAATGTTGCATCAGAAGTAAACTTTATCCACTCAGCTCTTCTGAATGTTGCATCAGAAATAACTTTATCCACTCAGCTCTTCTGAATGTTGCATCAGAAGTAAACTTTATCCACTCAGCTCTTCTGAATGTTGCATCAGAAGTAAACTTTATCCACTCAGCTCTTCTGAATGTTGCATCAGAAATAACTTTATCCACTCAGCTCTTCTGAATGTTGCATCACAAATAAACTTTATCCACTCAGCTCTTCTGAACGTTGCATCAGAAATAAACTTTATCCACTTAGCACTTCTGAACGTTGCATCAGAAACAAACTTTGTCCACTCAGCTCTTCTGAATGTTGCATCACAAATAAACGTTATCCACTCAGCTCTTCTGAATGTTGCATCAGAAATAAACTTTATCCACTCAGCTCTCCTGAATGTTGCATCAGAAATAAACTTTATCCACTCAGCTATTCTGAGCGTTGCATCAGAAATAAACGTTATCCACTCAGATCTTCTAAACTTTGTATCAGAAATAAACGTTATCCACTCAGCTCTGCTGAACGTTCCATCAGAAATAAACTTTATCCACTCAGCTCTTCTGAATGTTGCATCAGAAGTAAACTTTATCCACTCAGCTCTTCTGAATGTTGCATCAGAAATAAACGTTATCCACTCAGATCTTCTAAACTTTGTATCAGAAATAAACGTTATCCACTCAGCTCTGCTGAACGTTCCATCAGAAATAAACTTTATCCACTCAGCTCTTCTGAATGTTGCATCAGAAGTAAACTTTATCCACTCAGCTCTTCTGAATGTTGCATCAGAAATAACTTTATCCACTCAGCTCTTCTGAATGTTGCATCACAAATAAACTTTATCCACTCAGCTCTTCTGAGCGTTGCATCAGAATTAAACGTTATCCACTGAGCTCTTTTGAATGTTGCATCAGAAATAAACTTTATCCACTTAGCTCTTCTGAGCGTTGCATCAGAAATTATTTTATCTACTCAGCTCTTCTGAGCGTTGCATCAGAAATAAACGTTATCCACTGAGCTCTTCTGAGCGTTGCATCAGAAATAAACTTTATCCACTTAGCACTTCTGAACGTTGCATCAGAAACAAACTTTGTCCACTCAGCTCTTCTGAATGTTGCATCACAAATAAACGTTATCCACTCAGCTCTTCTGAATGTTGCATCAGAAATAGACTTTATCCACTCAGCTCTTCTGAGCGTTGCATCAGAAATAAACTTTATCCACTTTGCTCTTCTGAACGTTGCATCAGAAATAAACTTTATCCACTCAGCTCTTCTGAGCGTTGCATCAGAAATAAACTTTATCCACTGAGCTCTTCTGAACGTTGCATCAGAAATAATTTTATCCCCTCAGCTCTTCTGAGCATTGCATAAGAAATAAACTTTATCCACTCAGCCCCTCTGAACGTTGCATCAGAAATATAAATTATCCACTCAGCTCTTCGGAGCCTTGCATCAGAAATATAGTTTATCCACTCAGCTCTTCTGAGTGTTGCATCAGAAACAAACTTTATCCACTCAGCTCTTCTGAATGTTGGATCACAAATAAACTTTATCCACTCAGCTCTTCTGAGCGTTGCATCAGAATTAAACGTTATCCACTGAGCTCTTTTGAATGTTGCATCAGAAATAAACTTTATCCACTTAGCTCTTCTGAGCGTTGCATCAGAAATTAATTTATCCACTCAGCTATTCTGAGCGTTGCATCAGAAATAAACGTTATCCACTGAGCTCTTCTGAGCGTTGCATCAGAAATAAACGTTATCCACTCAGCTCTTCTGAATGTTGCATCAGAAGTAAACTTTATCCACTCAGCTCTTCTGAATGTTGCATCAGAAATAAACTTTATCCACTTAGCTCTTCTGAGCGTTGCATCAGAAATTAATTTATCCACACAGCTCTTATGAACGTTGCATCAGAAATAAACGTTATCCACTCAGCTCTTCTGAATGTTGCATCAGAAGTAAACTTTATCCACTCAGCTCTTCTGAATGTTGCATCAGAAATAAACTTTATCCACTCAGCTCTTCTGAATGTTGCATCACAAATAAACTTTATCCACTTAGCTCTTCTGAGCGTTGCATCAGAAATTAAATGATCCACTCAGCTCTTCTGAGCGTTGCATCAGAAATAAACTTTATCCACTCAGCTCTTCTGAGCGTTGCATCAGAAATAAACTTTATCCACTTAGCACTTCTGAACGTTGCATCAGAAACAAACTTTGTCCACTCAGCTCTTCTGAATGTTGCATCACAAATAAACGTTATCCACTCAGCTCTTCTGAATGTTGCATCAGAAATAAACTTTATCCACTCAGCTCTCCTGAATGTTGCATCAGAAATAAACTTTATCCACTCAGCTATTCTGAGCGTTGCATCAGAAATAAACGTTATCCACTCAGATCTTCTAAACTTTGTATCAGAAGTAAACTTTATCCACTCAGCTCTTCTGAATGTTGCATCAGAAATAAACGTTATCCACTCAGATCTTCTAAACTTTGTATCAGAAATAAACGTTATCCACTCAGCTCTGCTGAACGTTCCATCAGAAATAAACTTTATCCACTCAGCTCTTCTGAATGTTGCATCAGAAGTAAACTTTATCCACTCAGCTCTTCTGAATGTTGCATCAGAAATAACTTTATCCACTCAGCTCTTCTGAATGTTGCATCAGAAGTAAACTTTATCCACTCAGCTCTTCTGAATGTTGCATCAGAAGTAAACTTTATCCACTCAGCTCTTCTGAATGTTGCATCAGAAATAACTTTATCCACTCAGCTCTTCTGAATGTTGCATCAGAAATAAACTTTATCCACTTAGCACTTCTGAACGTTGCATCAGAAACAAACTTTGTCCACTCAGCTCTTCTGAATGTTGCATCACAAATAAACATTATCCACTCAGCTCTTTTGAATGTTGCATCAGAAATAAACTTTATCCACTCAGCTCTCCTGAATGTTGCATCAGAAATAAACTTTATCCACTCAGCTATTCTGAGCGTTGCATCAGAAATAAACGTTATCCACTCAGATCTTCTAAACTTTGTATCAGAAATAAACGTTATCCACTCAGCTCTGCTGAACGTTCCATCAGAAATAAACTTTATCCACTCAGCTCTTCTGAATGTTGCATCAGAAATAAACTTTATCCACTTAGCTCTTCTGAGCGTTGCATCAGAAATTAATTTATCCACACAGCTCTTATGAACGTTGCATCAGAAATAAACGTTATCCACTCAGCTCTTCTGAATGTTGCATCAGAAGTAAACTTTATCCACTCAGCTCTTCTGAATGTTGCATCAGAAATAAACTTTATCCACTCAGCTCTTCTGAATGTTGCATCACAAATAAACTTTATCCACTTAGCTCTTCTGAGCGTTGCATCAGAAATTAAATGATCCACTCAGCTCTTCTGAGCGTTGCATCAGAAATAAACTTTATCCACTCAGCTCTTCTGAGCGTTGCATCAGAAATAAACTTTATCCACTTAGCACTTCTGAACGTTGCATCAGAAACAAACTTTGTCCACTCAGCTCTTCTGAATGTTGCATCACAAATAAACGTTATCCACTCAGCTCTTCTGAATGTTGCATCAGAAATAAACTTTATCCACTCAGCTCTCCTGAATGTTGCATCAGAAATAAACTTTATCCACTCAGCTATTCTGAGCGTTGCATCAGAAATAAACGTTATCCACTCAGATCTTCTAAACTTTGTATCAGAAATAAACGTTATCCACTCAGCTCTGCTGAACGTTCCATCAGAAATAAACTTTATCCACTCAGCTCTTCTGAATGTTGCATCAGAAGTAAACTTTATCCACTCAGCTCTTCTGAATGTTGCATCAGAAATAAACGTTATCCACTCAGATCTTCTAAACTTTGTATCAGAAATAAACGTTATCCACTCAGCTCTGCTGAACGTTCCATCAGAAATAAACTTTATCCACTCAGCTCTTCTGAATGTTGCATCAGAAGTAAACTTTATCCACTCAGCTCTTCTGAATGTTGCATCAGAAATAACTTTATCCACTCAGCTCTTCTGAATGTTGCATCAGAAGTAAACTTTATCCACTCAGCTCTTCTGAATGTTGCATCAGAAGCAAACTTTATCCACTCAGCTCTTCTGAATGTTGCATCAGAAATAACTTTATCCACTCAGCTCTTCTGAATGTTGCATCACAAATAAACTTTATCCACTCAGCTCTTCTGAACGTTGCATCAGAAATAAACTTTATCCACTTAGCACTTCTGAACGTTGCATCAGAAACAAACTTTGTCCACTCAGCTCTTCTGAATGTTGCATCACAAATAAACGTTATCCACTCAGCTCTTCTGAATGTTGCATCAGAAATAAACTTTATCCACTCAGCTCTCCTGAATGTTGCATCAGAAATAAACTTTATCCACTCAGCTATTCTGAGCGTTGCATCAGAAATAAACGTTATCCACTCAGATCTTCTAAACTTTGTATCAGAAATAAACGTTATCCACTCAGCTCTGCTGAACGTTCCATCAGAAATAAACTTTATCCACTCAGCTCTTCTGAATGTTGCATCAGAAGTAAACTTTATCCACTCAGCTCTTCTGAATGTTGCATCAGAAATAAACGTTATCCACTCAGATCTTCTAAACTTTGTATCAGAAATAAACGTTATCCACTCAGCTCTGCTGAACGTTCCATCAGAAATAAACTTTATCCACTCAGCTCTTCTGAATGTTGCATCAGAAGTAAACTTTATCCACTCAGCTCTTCTGAATGTTGCATCAGAAATATAAATTATCCACTCAGCTCTTCTGAATGTTGCATCACAAATAAACTTTATCCACTCAGCTCTTCTGAGCGTTGCATCAGAATTAAACGTTATCCACTGAGCTCTTTTGAATGTTGCATCAGAAATAAACTTTATCCACTTAGCTCTTCTGAGCGTTGCATCAGAAATTATTTTATCTACTCAGCTCTTCTGAGCGTTGCATCAGAAATAAACGTTATCCACTGAGCTCTTCTGAGCGTTGCATCAGAAATAAACTTTATCCACTTAGCACTTCTGAACGTTGCATCAGAAACAAACTTTGTCCACTCAGCTCTTCTGAATGTTGCATCACAAATAAACGTTATCCACTCAGCTCTTCTGAATGTTGCATCAGAAATAGACTTTATCCACTCAGCTCTTCTGAACGTTGCATCAGAAATAAACTTTATCCACTTTGCTCTTCTGAACGTTGCATCAGAAATAAACTTTATCCACTCAGCTCTTCTGAGCGTTGCATCAGAAATAAACTTTATCCACTGAGCTCTTCTGAACGTTGCATCAGAAATAATTTTATCCCCTCAGCTCTTCTGAGCATTGCATAAGAAATAAACTTTATCCACTCAGCCCCTCTGAACGTTGCATCAGAAATATAAATTATCCACTCAGCTCTTCGGAGCGTTGCATCAGAAATATAGTTTATCCACTCAGCTCTTCTGAGTGTTGCATCAGAAACAAACTTTATCCACTCAGCTCTTCTGAATGTTGGATCACAAATAAACTTTATCCACTCAGCTCTTCTGAGCGTTGCATCAGAATTAAACGTTATCCACTGAGCTCTTTTGAATGTTGCATCAGAAATAAACTTTATCCACTTAGCTCTTCTGAGCGTTGCATCAGAAATTAATTTATCCACTCAGCTATTCTGAGCGTTGCATCAGAAATAAACGTTATCCACTGAGCTCTTCTGAGCGTTGCATCAGAAATAAACGTTATCCACTCAGCTCTTCCGAGCTTTGCATCCGAAATAAACTTTATCCACTCAGCTTTTATGAACGTTGCATCAGAAATAAACGTTATCCACTCAGCTCTTCTGAATGTTGCATCAGAAGTAAACTTTATCCACTCAGCTCTTCTGAATGTTGCATCAGAAATAAACTTTATCCACTTAGCTCTTCTGAGCGTTGCATCAGAAATTAATTTATCCACACAGCTCTTATGAACGTTGCATCAGAAATAAACGTTATCCACTCAGCTCTTCTGAATGTTGCATCAGAAGTAAACTTTATCCACTCAGCTCTTCTGAATGTTGCATCAGAAATAAACTTTATCCACTCAGCTCTTCTGAATGTTGCATCACAAATAAACTTTATCCACTTAGCTCTTCTGAGCGTTGCATCAGAAATTAAATGATCCACTCAGCTCTTCTGAGCGTTGCATCAGAAATAAACTTTATCCACTCAGCTCTTCTGAGCGTTGCATCAGAAATAAACTTTATCCACTTAGCACTTCTGAACGTTGCATCAGAAACAAACTTTGTCCACTCAGCTCTTCTGAATGTTGCATCACAAATAAACGTTATCCACTCAGCTCTTCTGAATGTTGCATCAGAAATAAACTTTATCAACTCAGCTCTCCTGAATGTTGCATCAGAAATAAACTTTATCCACTCAGCTATTCTGAGCGTTGCATCAGAAATAAACGTTATCCACTCAGATCTTCTAAACTTTGTATCAGAAATAAACGTTATCCACTCAGCTCTGCTGAACGTTCCATCAGAAATAAACTTTATCCACTCAGCTCTTCTGAATGTTGCATCAGAAGTAAACTTTATCCACTCAGCTCTTCTGAATGTTGCATCAGAAATAAACGTTATCCACTCAGATCTTCTAAACTTTGTATCAGAAATAAACGTTATCCACTCAGCTCTGCTGAACGTTCCATCAGAAATAAACTTTATCCACTCAGCTCTTCTGAATGTTGCATCAGAAGTAAACTTTATCCACTCAGCTCTTCTGAATGTTGCATCAGAAATAACTTTATCCACTCAGCTCTTCTGAATGTTGCATCAGAAGTAAACTTTATCCACTCAGCTCTTCTGAATGTTGCATCAGAAGTAAACTTTATCCACTCAGCTCTTCTGAATGTTGCATCAGAAATAACTTTATCCACTCAGCTCTTCTGAATGTTGCATCAGAAATAAACTTTATCCACTTAGCACTTCTGAACGTTGCATCAGAAACAAACTTTGTCCACTCAGCTCTTCTGAATGTTGCATCACAAATAAACGTTATCCACTCAGCTCTTCTGAATGTTGCATCAGAAATAAACTTTATCCACTCAGCTCTCCTGAATGTTGCATCAGAAATAAACTTTATCCACTCAGCTATTCTGAGCGTTGCATCAGAAATAAACGTTATCCACTCAGATCTTCTAAACTTTGTATCAGAAATAAACGTTATCCACTCAGCTCTGCTGAACGTTCCATCAGAAATAAACTTTATCCACTCAGCTCTTCTGAATGTTGCATCAGAAGTAAACTTTATCCACTCAGCTCTTCTGAATGTTGCATCAGAAATAAACTTTATCCACTCAGCTCTTCTGAGCGTTGCATCAGAATTAAACGTTATCCACTGAGCTCTTTTGAATGTTGCATCAGAAATAAACTTTATCCACTTAGCTCTTCTGAGCGTTGCATCAGAAATTATTTTATCTACTCAGCTCTTCTGAGCGTTGCATCAGAAATAAACGTTATCCACTGAGCTCTTCTGAGCGTTGCATCAGAAATAAACTTTATCCACTTAGCACTTTTGAACGTTGCATCAGAAACAAACTTTGTCCACTCAGCTCTTCTGAATGTTGCATCACAAATAAACGTTATCCACTCAGCTCTTCTGAATGTTGCATCAGAAATAGACTTTATCCACTCAGCTCTTCTGAGCGTTGCATCAGAAATAAACTTTATCCACTTTGCTCTTCTGAACGTTGCATCAGAAATAAACTTTATCCACTCAGCTCTTCTGAATGTTGCATCAGAAGTAAACTTTATCCACTCAGCTCTTCTGAATGTTGCATCAGAAATAACTTTATCCACTCAGCTCTTCTGAATGTTGCATCAGAAGTAAACTTTATCCACTCAGCTCTTCTGAATGTTGCATCAGAAGTAAACTTTATCCACTCAGCTCTTCTGAATGTTGCATCAGAAATAACTTTATCCACTCAGCTCTTCTGAATGTTGCATCACAAATAAACTTTATCCACTCAGCTCTTCTGAACGTTGCATCAGAAATAAACTTTATCCACTTAGCACTTCTGAACGTTGCATCAGAAACAAACTTTGTCCACTCAGCTCTTCTGAATGTTGCATCACAAATAAACGTTATCCACTCAGCTCTTCTGAATGTTGCATCAGAAATAAACTTTATCCACTCAGCTCTCCTGAATGTTGCATCAGAAATAAACTTTATCCACTCAGCTATTCTGAGCGTTGCATCAGAAATAAACGTTATCCACTCAGATCTTCTAAACTTTGTATCAGAAATAAACGTTATCCACTCAGCTCTGCTGAACGTTCCATCAGAAATAAACTTTATCCACTCAGCTCTTCTGAATGTTGCATCAGAAGTAAACTTTATCCACTCAGCTCTTCTGAATGTTGCATCAGAAATAAACGTTATCCACTCAGATCTTCTAAACTTTGTATCAGAAATAAACGTTATCCACTCAGCTCTGCTGAACGTTCCATCAGAAATAAACTTTATCCACTCAGCTCTTCTGAATGTTGCATCAGAAGTAAACTTTATCCACTCAGCTCTTCTGAATGTTGCATCAGAAATAACTTTATCCACTCAGCTCTTCTGAATGTTGCATCACAAATAAACTTTATCCACTCAGCTCTTCTGAGCGTTGCATCAGAATTAAACGTTATCCACTGAGCTCTTTTGAATGTTGCATCAGAAATAAACTTTATCCACTTAGCTCTTCTGAGCGTTGCATCAGAAATTATTTTATCTACTCAGCTCTTCTGAGCGTTGCATCAGAAATAAACGTTATCCACTGAGCTCTTCTGAGCGTTGCATCAGAAATAAACTTTATCCACTTAGCACTTCTGAACGTTGCATCAGAAACAAACTTTGTCCACTCAGCTCTTCTGAATGTTGCATCACAAATAAACGTTATCCACTCAGCTCTTCTGAATGTTGCATCAGAAATAGACTTTATCCACTCAGCTCTTCTGAGCGTTGCATCAGAAATAAACTTTATCCACTTTGCTCTTCTGAACGTTGCATCAGAAATAAACTTTATCCACTCAGCTCTTCTGAGCGTTGCATCAGAAATAAACTTTATCCACTGAGCTCTTCTGAACGTTGCATCAGAAATAATTTTATCCCCTCAGCTCTTCTGAGCATTGCATAAGAAATAAACTTTATCCACTCAGCCCCTCTGAACGTTGCATCAGAAATATAAATTATCCACTCAGCTCTTCGGAGCGTTGCATCAGAAATATAGTTTATCCACTCAGCTCTTCTGAGTGTTGCATCAGAAACAAACTTTATCCACTCAGCTCTTCTGAATGTTGGATCACAAATAAACTTTATCCACTCAGCTCTTCTGAGCGTTGCATCAGAATTAAACGTTATCCACTGAGCTCTTTTGAATGTTGCATCAGAAATAAACTTTATCCACTTAGCTCTTCTGAGCGTTGCATCAGAAATTAATTTATCCACTCAGCTATTCTGAGCGTTGCATCAGAAATAAACGTTATCCACTGAGCTCTTCTGAGCGTTGCATCAGAAATAAACGTTATCCACTCAGCTCTTCCGAGCTTTGCATCCGAAATAAACTTTATCCACTCAGCTTTTATGAACGTTGCATCAGAAATAAACGTTATCCACTCAGCTCTTCTGAATGTTGCATCAGAAGTAAACTTTATCCACTCAGCTCTTCTGAATGTTGCATCAGAAATAAACTTTATCCACTTAGCTCTTCTGAGCGTTGCATCAGAAATTAATTTATCCACACAGCTCTTATGAACGTTGCATCAGAAATAAACGTTATCCACTCAGCTCTTCTGAATGTTGCATCAGAAGTAAACTTTATCCACTCAGCTCTTCTGAATGTTGCATCAGAAATAAACTTTATCCACTCAGCTCTTCTGAATGTTGCATCACAAATAAACTTTATCCACTTAGCTCTTCTGAGCGTTGCATCAGAAATTAAATGATCCACTCAGCTCTTCTGAGCGTTGCATCAGAAATAAACTTTATCCACTCAGCTCTTCTGAGCGTTGCATCAGAAATAAACTTTATCCACTTAGCACTTCTGAACGTTGCATCAGAAACAAACTTTGTCCACTCAGCTCTTCTGAATGTTGCATCACAAATAAACGTTATCCACTCAGCTCTTCTGAATGTTGCATCAGAAATAAACTTTATCCACTCAGCTCTCCTGAATGTTGCATCAGAAATAAACTTTATCCACTCAGCTATTCTGAGCGTTGCATCAGAAATAAACGTTATCCACTCAGATCTTCTAAACTTTGTATCAGAAATAAACGTTATCCACTCAGCTCTGCTGAACGTTCCATCAGAAATAAACTTTATCCACTCAGCTCTTCTGAATGTTGCATCAGAAGTAAACTTTATCCACTCAGCTCTTCTGAATGTTGCATCAGAAATAAACGTTATCCACTCAGATCTTCTAAACTTTGTATCAGAAATAAACGTTATCCACTCAGCTCTGCTGAACGTTCCATCAGAAATAAACTTTATCCACTCAGCTCTTCTGAATGTTGCATCAGAAGTAAACTTTATCCACTCAGCTCTTCTGAATGTTGCATCAGAAATAACTTTATCCACTCAGCTCTTCTGAATGTTGCATCAGAAGTAAACTTTATCCACTCAGCTCTTCTGAATGTTGCATCAGAAGTAAACTTTATCCACTCAGCTCTTCTGAATGTTGCATCAGAAATAACTTTATCCACTCAGCTCTTCTGAATGTTGCATCAGAAATAAACTTTATCCACTTAGCACTTCTGAACGTTGCATCAGAAACAAACTTTGTCCACTCAGCTCTTCTGAATGTTGCATCACAAATAAACGTTATCCACTCAGCTCTTCTGAATGTTGCATCAGAAATAAACTTTATCCACTCAGCTCTCCTGAATGTTGCATCAGAAATAAACTTTATCCACTCAGCTATTCTGAGCGTTGCATCAGAAATAAACGTTATCCACTCAGATCTTCTAAACTTTGTATCAGAAATAAACGTTATCCACTCAGCTCTGCTGAACGTTCCATCAGAAATAAACTTTATCCACTCAGCTCTTCTGAATGTTGCATCAGAAGTAAACTTTATCCACTCAGCTCTTCTGAATGTTGCATCAGAAATAAACTTTATCCACTCAGCTCTTCTGAGCGTTGCATCAGAATTAAACGTTATCCACTGAGCTCTTTTGAATGTTGCATCAGAAATAAACTTTATCCACTTAGCTCTTCTGAGCGTTGCATCAGAAATTATTTTATCTACTCAGCTCTTCTGAGCGTTGCATCAGAAATAAACGTTATCCACTGAGCTCTTCTGAGCGTTGCATCAGAAATAAACTTTATCCACTTAGCACTTTTGAACGTTGCATCAGAAACAAACTTTGTCCACTCAGCTCTTCTGAATGTTGCATCACAAATAAACGTTATCCACTCAGCTCTTCTGAATGTTGCATCAGAAATAGACTTTATCCACTCAGCTCTTCTGAGCGTTGCATCAGAAATAAACTTTATCCACTTTGCTCTTCTGAACGTTGCATCAGAAATAAACTTTATCCACTCAGCTCTTCTGAGCGTTGCATCAGAAATAAACTTTATCCACTGAGCTCTTCTGAACGTTGCATCAGAAATAATTTTATCCCCTCAGCTCTTCTGAGCATTGCATAAGAAATAAACTTTATCCACTCAGCCCCTCTGAACGTTGCATCAGAAATATAAATTATCCACTCAGCTCTTCGGAGCGTTGCATCAGAAATATAGTTTATCCACTCAGCTCTTCTGAGTGTTGCATCAGAAACAAACTTTATCCACTCAGCTCTTCTGAATGTTGGATCACAAATAAACTTTATCCACTCAGCTCTTCTGAGCGTTGCATCAGAATTAAACGTTATCCACTGAGCTCTTTTGAATGTTGCATCAGAAATAAACTTTATCCACTTAGCTCTTCTGAGCGTTGCATCAGAAATTATTTTATCTACTCAGCTCTTCTGAGCGTTGCATCAGAAATAAACGTTATCCACTGAGCTCTTCTGAGCGTTGCATCAGAAATAAACTTTATCCACTTAGCACTTTTGAACGTTGCATCAGAAACAAACTTTGTCCACTCAGCTCTTCTGAATGTTGCATCACAAATAAACGTTATCCACTCAGCTCTTCTGAATGTTGCATCAGAAATAGACTTTATCCACTCAGCTCTTCTGAGCGTTGCATCAGAAATAAACTTTATCCACTTTGCTCTTCTGAACGTTGCATCAGAAATAAACTTTATCCACTCAGCTCTTCTGAGCGTTGCATCAGAAATAAACTTTATCCACTGAGCTCTTCTGAACGTTGCATCAGAAATAATTTTATCCCCTCAGCTCTTCTGAGCATTGCATAAGAAATAAACTTTATCCACTCAGCCCCTCTGAACGTTGCATCAGAAATATAAATTATCCACTCAGCTCTTCGGAGCGTTGCATCAGAAATATAGTTTATCCACTCAGCTCTTCTGAGTGTTGCATCAGAAACAAACTTTATCCACTCAGCTCTTCTGAATGTTGGATCACAAATAAACTTTATCCACTCAGCTCTTCTGAGCGTTGCATCAGAATTAAACGTTATCCACTGAGCTCTTTTGAATGTTGCATCAGAAATAAACTTTATCCACTTAGCTCTTCTGAGCGTTGCATCAGAAATTATTTTATCTACTCAGCTCTTCTGAGCGTTGCATCAGAAATAAACGTTATCCACTGAGCTCTTCTGAGCGTTGCATCAGAAATAAACTTTATCCACTTAGCACTTCTGAACGTTGCATCAGAAACAAACTTTGTCCACTCAGCTCTTCTGAATGTTGCATCACAAATAAACGTTATCCACTCAGCTCTTCTGAATGTTGCATCAGAAATAGACTTTATCCACTCAGCTCTTCTGAGCGTTGCATCAGAAATAAACTTTATCCACTTTGCTCTTCTGAACGTTGCATCAGAAATAAACTTTATCCACTCAGCTCTTCTGAGCGTTGCATCAGAAATAAACTTTATCCACTGAGCTCTTCTGAACGTTGCATCAGAAATAATTTTATCCCCTCAGCTCTTCTGAGCATTGCATAAGAAATAAACTTTATCCACTCAGCCCCTCTGAACGTTGCATCAGAAATATAAATTATCCACTCAGCTCTTCGGAGCGTTGCATCAGAAATATAGTTTATCCACTCAGCTCTTCTGAGTGTTGCATCAGAAACAAACTTTATCCACTCAGCTCTTCTGAATGTTGGATCACAAATAAACTTTATCCACTCAGCTCTTCTGAGCGTTGCATCAGAATTAAACGTTATCCACTGAGCTCTTTTGAATGTTGCATCAGAAATAAACTTTATCCACTTAGCTCTTCTGAGCGTTGCATCAGAAATTAATTTATCCACTCAGCTATTCTGAGCGTTGCATCAGAAATAAACGTTATCCACTGAGCTCTTCTGAGCGTTGCATCAGAAATAAACGTTATCCACTCAGCTCTTCCGAGCTTTGCATCCGAAATAAACTTTATCCACTCAGCTTTTATGAACGTTGCATCAGAAATAAACGTTATCCACTCAGCTCTTCTGAATGTTGCATCAGAAGTAAACTTTATCCACTCAGCTCTTCTGAATGTTGCATCAGAAATAAACTTTATCCACTTAGCTCTTCTGAGCGTTGCATCAGAAATTAATTTATCCACACAGCTCTTATGAACGTTGCATCAGAAATAAACGTTATCCACTCAGCTCTTCTGAATGTTGCATCAGAAGTAAACTTTATCCACTCAGCTCTTCTGAATGTTGCATCAGAAATAAACTTTATCCACTCAGCTCTTCTGAATGTTGCATCACAAATAAACTTTATCCACTTAGCTCTTCTGAGCGTTGCATCAGAAATTAAATGATCCACTCAGCTCTTCTGAGCGTTGCATCAGAAATAAACTTTATCCACTCAGCTCTTCTGAGCGTTGCATCAGAAATAAACTTTATCCACTTAGCACTTCTGAACGTTGCATCAGAAACAAACTTTGTCCACTCAGCTCTTCTGAATGTTGCATCACAAATAAACGTTATCCACTCAGCTCTTCTGAATGTTGCATCAGAAATAAACTTTATCCACTCAGCTCTCCTGAATGTTGCATCAGAAATAAACTTTATCCACTCAGCTATTCTGAGCGTTGCATCAGAAATAAACGTTATCCACTCAGATCTTCTAAACTTTGTATCAGAAATAAACGTTATCCACTCAGCTCTGCTGAACGTTCCATCAGAAATAAACTTTATCCACTCAGCTCTTCTGAATGTTGCATCAGAAGTAAACTTTATCCACTCAGCTCTTCTGAATGTTGCATCAGAAATAAACGTTATCCACTCAGATCTTCTAAACTTTGTATCAGAAATAAACGTTATCCACTCAGCTCTGCTGAACGTTCCATCAGAAATAAACTTTATCCACTCAGCTCTTCTGAATGTTGCATCAGAAGTAAACTTTATCCACTCAGCTCTTCTGAATGTTGCATCAGAAATAACTTTATCCACTCAGCTCTTCTGAATGTTGCATCAGAAGTAAACTTTATCCACTCAGCTCTTCTGAATGTTGCATCAGAAGTAAACTTTATCCACTCAGCTCTTCTGAATGTTGCATCAGAAATAACTTTATCCACTCAGCTCTTCTGAATGTTGCATCAGAAATAAACTTTATCCACTTAGCACTTCTGAACGTTGCATCAGAAACAAACTTTGTCCACTCAGCTCTTCTGAATGTTGCATCACAAATAAACGTTATCCACTCAGCTCTTCTGAATGTTGCATCAGAAATAAACTTTATCCACTCAGCTCTCCTGAATGTTGCATCAGAAATAAACTTTATCCACTCAGCTATTCTGAGCGTTGCATCAGAAATAAACGTTATCCACTCAGATCTTCTAAACTTTGTATCAGAAATAAACGTTATCCACTCAGCTCTGCTGAACGTTCCATCAGAAATAAACTTTATCCACTCAGCTCTTCTGAATGTTGCATCAGAAGTAAACTTTATCCACTCAGCTCTTCTGAATGTTGCATCAGAAATAAACTTTATCCACTCAGCTCTTCTGAGCGTTGCATCAGAATTAAACGTTATCCACTGAGCTCTTTTGAATGTTGCATCAGAAATAAACTTTATCCACTTAGCTCTTCTGAGCGTTGCATCAGAAATTATTTTATCTACTCAGCTCTTCTGAGCGTTGCATCAGAAATAAACGTTATCCACTGAGCTCTTCTGAGCGTTGCATCAGAAATAAACTTTATCCACTTAGCACTTTTGAACGTTGCATCAGAAACAAACTTTGTCCACTCAGCTCTTCTGAATGTTGCATCACAAATAAACGTTATCCACTCAGCTCTTCTGAATGTTGCATCAGAAATAGACTTTATCCACTCAGCTCTTCTGAGCGTTGCATCAGAAATAAACTTTATCCACTTTGCTCTTCTGAACGTTGCATCAGAAATAAACTTTATCCACTCAGCTCTTCTGAGCGTTGCATCAGAAATAAACTTTATCCACTGAGCTCTTCTGAACGTTGCATCAGAAATAATTTTATCCCCTCAGCTCTTCTGAGCATTGCATAAGAAATAAACTTTATCCACTCAGCCCCTCTGAACGTTGCATCAGAAATATAAATTATCCACTCAGCTCTTCGGAGCGTTGCATCAGAAATATAGTTTATCCACTCAGCTCTTCTGAGTGTTGCATCAGAAACAAACTTTATCCACTCAGCTCTTCTGAATGTTGGATCACAAATAAACTTTATCCACTCAGCTCTTCTGAGCGTTGCATCAGAATTAAACGTTATCCACTGAGCTCTTTTGAATGTTGCATCAGAAATAAACTTTATCCACTTAGCTCTTCTGAGCGTTGCATCAGAAATTAATTTATCCACTCAGCTATTCTGAGCGTTGCATCAGAAATAAACGTTATCCACTGAGCTCTTCTGAGCGTTGCATCAGAAATAAACGTTATCCACTCAGCTCTTCCGAGCTTTGCATCCGAAATAAACTTTATCCACTCAGCTTTTATGAACGTTGCATCAGAAATAAACGTTATCCACTCAGCTCTTCTGAATGTTGCATCAGAAGTAAACTTTATCCACTCAGCTCTTCTGAATGTTGCATCAGAAATAAACTTTATCCACTTAGCTCTTCTGAGCGTTGCATCAGAAATTAATTTATCCACACAGCTCTTATGAACGTTGCATCAGAAATAAACGTTATCCACTCAGCTCTTCTGAATGTTGCATCAGAAGTAAACTTTATCCACTCAGCTCTTCTGAATGTTGCATCAGAAATAAACTTTATCCACTCAGCTCTTCTGAATGTTGCATCACAAATAAACTTTATCCACTTAGCTCTTCTGAGCGTTGCATCAGAAATTAAATGATCCACTCAGCTCTTCTGAGCGTTGCATCAGAAATAAACTTTATCCACTCAGCTCTTCTGAGCGTTGCATCAGAAATAAACTTTATCCACTTAGCACTTCTGAACGTTGCATCAGAAACAAACTTTGTCCACTCAGCTCTTCTGAATGTTGCATCACAAATAAACGTTATCCACTCAGCTCTTCTGAATGTTGCATCAGAAATAAACTTTATCCACTCAGCTCTCCTGAATGTTGCATCAGAAATAAACTTTATCCACTCAGCTATTCTGAGCGTTGCATCAGAAATAAACGTTATCCACTCAGATCTTCTAAACTTTGTATCAGAAATAAACGTTATCCACTCAGCTCTGCTGAACGTTCCATCAGAAATAAACTTTATCCACTCAGCTCTTCTGAATGTTGCATCAGAAGTAAACTTTATCCACTCAGCTCTTCTGAATGTTGCATCAGAAATAAACGTTATCCACTCAGATCTTCTAAACTTTGTATCAGAAATAAACGTTATCCACTCAGCTCTGCTGAACGTTCCATCAGAAATAAACTTTATCCACTCAGCTCTTCTGAATGTTGCATCAGAAGTAAACTTTATCCGCTCAGCTCTTCTGAATGTTGCATCAGAAATAACTTTATCCACTCAGCTCTTCTGAATGTTGCATCAGAAGTAAACTTTATCCACTCAGCTCTTCTGAATGTTGCATCAGAAGTAAACTTTATCCACTCAGCTCTTCTGAATGTTGCATCAGAAATAACTTTATCCACTCAGCTCTTCTGAATGTTGCATCAGAAATAAACTTTATCCACTTAGCACTTCTGAACGTTGCATCAGAAACAAACTTTGTCCACTCAGCTCTTCTGAATGTTGCATCACAAATAAACGTTATCCACTCAGATCTTCTGAATGTTGCATCAGAAATAAACTTTATCCACTCAGCTCTCCTGAATGTTGCATCAGAAATAAACTTTATCCACTCAGCTATTCTGAGCGTTGCATCAGAAATAAACGTTATCCACTCAGATCTTCTAAACTTTGTATCAGAAATAAACGTTATCCACTCAGCTCTGCTGAACGTTCCATCAGAAATAAACTTTATCCACTCAGCTCTTCTGAATGTTGCATCAGAAGTAAACTTTATCCACTCAGCTCTTCTGAATGTTGCATCAGAAATAAACGTTATCCACTCAGATCTTCTAAACTTTGTATCAGAAATAAACGTTATCCACTCAGCTCTGCTGAACGTTCCATCAGAAATAAACTTTATCCACTCAGCTCTTCTGAATGTTGCATCAGAAATAACTTTATCCACTCAGCTCTTCTGAATGTTGCATCACAAATAAACTTTATCCACTTAGCTCTTCCCAGCGTTGCATCAGAAATTAAATGATCCACTCAGCTATTCTGAGCGTTGCATCAGAAATAAACGTTATCCACTGAGCTCTTCTGAGCGTTGCATCAGAAATAAACGTTATCCACTCAGCTCTTCCGAGCGTTGCATCCGAAATAAACTTTATCCACTCAGCTTTTATGAACGTTGCATCAGAAATAAACTTTATCCACTTAGCTCTTCTGAGCGTTGCATCAGAAATTAATTTATCCACACAGCTCTTATGAACGTTGCATCAGAAATAAACGTTATCCACTCAGCTCTTCTGAATGTTGCATCAGAAGTAAACTTTATCCACTCAGCTCTTCTGAATGTTGCATCAGAAATAAACTTTATCCACTCAGCTCTTCTGAATGTTGCATCAGAAATAAACTTTATCCACTCAGCTCTCCTGAATGTTGCATCAGAAATAAACTTTATCCACTCAGCTATTCTGAGCGTTGCATCAGAAATAAACGTTATCCACTCAGCTTTTCTGAGCGTTGCATCAGAAATAAACTTTATCCACTCAGCTCTTCTGAACGTTGCATCAGAAATATAAATTATCCACTCAGCTCTCTGAGCGTTGCATCAGAAATAAACTTTATCCACTCAGCTCTTCTGAACGTTGCATCAGAAATATAAATTATCCACTCAGCTCTCTGAGCGTTGCATCAGAAATAAACTTTATCCACTCAGCTCTTCTGAACGTTGCATCAGAAATAAACGTTATCCACTCAGCTCTTCTGAATGTTGCATCAGAAATAGACTTTATCCACTCAGCTCTTCTGAACGTTGAATCAGAAATACACTTTATCCACTTTTCTCTTCTGAACGTTGCATCAGAAATAAACTTTATCCACTCAGCTCTTCTGAGCATTTCATCCGAAATAAACGTTATCCACTCAGCTTTTCTGAGCGTTGCATCTGAAATAAACTTTATCCACTGAGCTCTTCTGAACGTTGCATCAGAAATAATTTTATCCACTCAGCTCTTCTGAGCATTGCATCAGAAATAAACTTTATCCACTCAGCTCTTCTGAACGTTGCATCAGAAATATAAATTATCCACTCAGCTCTTCTGAGCATTGCATCAGAAATATAGTTTATCCACTCAGCTCTTCTGAGTGTTGCATCAGAAACAAACTTTATCCACTCAGCTCTTCTGAATGTTGGATCGCAAATAAACTTTATGCACTCAGCTCTTCTGAGCGCTGCATCAGAATCAAACGTTATCCACTGAGCTCTTTTGAATGTTGCATCAGAAATAAACTTTATCCACTTAGCTCCTCTGAGCGTTGCATCAGAAATAAACTTTATCCACTCAGCTCTTCTGAATGTTGCATCACAAATAAACTTCATCCACTTAGCTCTTCTGAGCGTTGCATCAGAAATTAAATGATCCACTCAGCTCTTCTGAGCGTTGCATCAGAAATAAACTTTATCCACTCAGCTCTTCTGAGCGTTGCATCAGAAATAAACTTTATCCACTCAGCTTTTCTGAATGTTGCATCAGAAATAAACTTTATCCACTCAGCTCTTCTGAGCGTTGCATCAGAAATAAACTTTATCCACTCAGCTCTTCTGAACGTTGCATCAGAAATAAACTTTATCCACTCAGCTCTTCTGAACGTTGCATCAGAAATAAACTTTATCCACTTAGCACTTTTGAACGTTGCATCAGAAACAAACTTTGTCCACTCAGCTCTTCTGAATGTTGCATCACAAATAAACGTTATCCACTCAGCTCTTCTGAATGTTGCATCAGAAATAAACTTTATCCACTCAGCTCTCCTGAATGTTGCATCAGAAATAAACTTTATCCACTCAGCTATTCTGAGCGTTGCATTAGAAATAAAAGTTATCCACTCAGCTCTTCTAAACGTTGTATCAGAAATAAACGTTATCCACTCAGCTCTGCTGAACGTTCCATCAGAAATAAACTTTATCCACTCAGCTCTTCTGAACGTTGCATCAGAAATAAACTTTATCCACTCAGCTCTTCTGAGCATTTCATCCGAAATAAACGTTATCCACTCAGCTCTGCTGAACGTTCCATCAGAAATAAACGTTATCCACTCAGCTTTTCTGAGCATTGCATCAGAAATAAACTTTATCCATTCAGCTCTTCTGACCATTGCATCAGAAATAAACTTTATCCACTCAGCTCTTCTGAACGTTGCATCAGAAATAAACGTTATCCACTCAGCTCTTCTGAATGTTGCATCAGAAATAGACTTTATCCACTCAGCTCTTCTGAACGTTGAATCAGAAATAAACTTTATCCACTTTTCTCTTCTGAACGTTGCATCAGAAATAAACTTTATCCACTCAGCTCTTCTGAGCATTTCATCCGAAATAAACGTTATCCACTCAGCTTTTCTGAGCGTTGCATCTGAAATAAACTTTATCCACTGAGCTCTTCTGAACGTTGCATCAGAAATAATTTTATCCACTCAGCTCTTCTGAGCATTGCATCAGAAATAAACTTTATCCACTCAGCTCTTCTGAACGTTGCATCAGAAATATAAATTATCCACTCAGCTCTTCTGAGCATTGCATCAGAAATATAGTTTATCCACTCAGCTCTTCTGAGTGTTGCATCAGAAACAATCTTTATCCACTCAGCTCTTCTGAATGTTGGATCGCAAATAAACTTTATGCACTCAGCTCTTCTGAGCGCTGCATCAGAATTAAACGTTATCCACTGAGCTCTTTTGAATGTTGCATCAGAAATAAACTTTATCCACTTAGCTCTTCTGAGCGTTGCATCAGAAATTAATTTATCCATTCAGCTCTTCTGAGCGTTGCATCAGAAATAAACATTATCCACTCAGCTCTTCTGAACATTGCATCAGAAATAAACTTTATCCACTCAGCTCTTCTGAACGTTGCTTCAGAAATAAACGTTATCCACTCAGCTATTCTGAGCGTTGCATCAGAAATAAACGTTATCCACTCAGCTCTGCTGAACGTTCCATCAGAAATAAACGTTATCCACTCAGCTTTTCTGAGCATTGCATGAGAAATAAACTTTATCCACTCAGCTCTTCTGAGCATTGCATCAGAAATAAACTTTATCCACTCAGCTCTTCTGAACGTTGCATCAGAAATAAACGTTATCCACTCAGCTCTTCTGAAAGTTGCATCAGAAATAGACTTTATCCACTCAGCTCTTCTGAACGTTGCATCAGAAATAAACTTTATCCACTTTGCTATTCTGAACGTTGCATCAGAAATAAACGTTATCCACTCAGCTCTTCTGAGCATTTCATCAGAAATAAACGTTATCCACTCAGCTTTTCTGAGCGTTGCATCAGAAATAAACTTTATCCACTGAGCTCTTCTGAACATTGCCTCAGAAATAATTTTATCCACTCAGCTCTTCTGAGCATTGCATCAGAAATAAACTTTATCCACTCAGCTCTTCTGAACGTTGCATCAGAAATAAACGTTATCCACTCAGCTCTTCTGAATGTTGCATCAGAAATAGACTTTATCCACTCAGCTCTTCTGAACGTTGAATCAGAAATACACTTTATCCACTTTTCTCTTCTGAACGTTGCATCAGAAATAAACTTTATCCACTCAGCTCTTCTGAGCATTTCATCCGAAATAAACGTTATCCACTCAGCTTTTCTGAGCGTTGCATCTGAAATAAACTTTATCCACTGAGCTCTTCTGAACGTTGCATCAGAAATAATTTTATCCACTCAGCTCTTCTGAGCATTGCATCAGAAATAAACTTTATCCACTCAGCTCTTCTGAACGTTGCATCAGAAATATAAATTATCCACTCAGCTCTTCTGAGCATTGCATCAGAAATATAGTTTATCCACTCAGCTCTTCTGAGTGTTGCATCAGAAACAAACTTTATCCACTCAGCTCTTCTGAATGTTGGATCGCAAATAAACTTTATGCACTCAGCTCTTCTGAGCGCTGCATCAGAATCAAACGTTATCCACTGAGCTCTTTTGAATGTTGCATCAGAAATAAACTTTATCCACTTAGCTCCTCTGAGCGTTGCATCAGAAATAAACTTTATCCACTCAGCTCTTCTGAATGTTGCATCACAAATAAACTTCATCCACTTAGCTCTTCTGAGCGTTGCATCAGAAATTAAATGATCCACTCAGCTCTTCTGAGCGTTGCATCAGAAATAAACTTTATCCACTCAGCTCTTCTGAGCGTTGCATCAGAAATAAACTTTATCCACTCAGCTTTTCTGAATGTTGCATCAGAAATAAACTTTATCCACTCAGCTCTTCTGAGCGTTGCATCAGAAATAAACTTTATCCACTCAGCTCTTCTGAACGTTGCATCAGAAATAAACTTTATCCACTCAGCTCTTCTGAACGTTGCATCAGAAATAAACTTTATCCACTTAGCACTTCTGAACGTTGCATCAGAAACAAACTTTGTCCACTCAGCTCTTCTGAATGTTGCATCACAAATAAACGTTATCCACTCAGCTCTTCTGAATGTTGCATCAGAAATAAACTTTATCCACTCAGCTCTCCTGAATGTTGCATCAGAAATAAACTTTATCCACTCAGCTATTCTGAGCGTTGCATCAGAAATAAACTTTATCCACTCAGCTCTTCTGAACGTTGCATCAGAAACAAACTTTATCCACTCAGCTCTTCTGAATGTTGCATCAGAAATAGACTTTATCCACTCAGCTCTTCTGAACGTTGAATCAGAAATAAACTTTATCCACTTTTCTCTTCTGAACGTTGCATCAGAAATAAACTTTATCCACTCAGCTCTTCTGAGCATTTCATCCGAAATAAACGTTATCCACTCAGCTTTTCTGAGCGTTGCATCTGAAATAAACTTTATCCACTGAGCTCTTCTGAACGTTGCATCAGAAATAATTTTATCCACTCAGCTCTTCTGAGCATTGCATCAGAAATAAACTTTATCCACTCAGCTCTTCTGAACGTTGCATCAGAAATATAAATTATCCACTCAGCTCTTCTGAGCATTGCATCAGAAATATAGTTTATCCACTCAGCTCTTCTGAGTGTTGCATCAGAAACAATCTTTATCCACTCAGCTCTTCTGAATGTTGGATCGCAAATAAACTTTATGCACTCAGCTCTTCTGAGCGCTGCATCAGAATTAAACGTTATCCACTGAGCTCTTTTGAATGTTGCATCAGAAATAAACTTTATCCACTTAGCTCTTCTGAGCGTTGCATCAGAAATTAATTTATCCATTCAGCTCTTCTGAGCGTTGCATCAGAAATAAACATTATCCACTCAGCTCTTCTGAACATTGCATCAGAAATAAACTTTATCCACTCAGCTCTTCTGAACGTTGCTTCAGAAATAAACTTTATCCACTCAGCTATTCTGAGCGTTGCATCAGAAATAAACGTTATCCACTCAGCTCTGCTGAACGTTCCATCAGAAATAAACGTTATCCACTCAGCTTTTCTGAGCATTGCATGAGAAATAAACTTTATCCACTCAGCTCTTCTGAGCATTGCATCAGAAATAAACTTTATCCACTCAGCTCTTCTGAACGTTGCATCAGAAATAAACGTTATCCACTCAGCTCTTCTGAAAGTTGCATCAGAAATAGACTTTATCCACTCAGCTCTTCTGAACGTTGCATCAGAAATAAACTTTATCCACTTTGCTATTCTGAACGTTGCATCAGAAATAAACGTTATCCACTCAGCTCTTCTGAGCATTTCATCAGAAATAAACGTTATCCACTCAGCTTTTCTGAGCGTTGCATCAGAAATAAACTTTATCCACTGAGCTCTTCTGAACGTTGCCTCAGAAATAATTTTATCCACTCAGCTCTTCTGAGCATTGCATCAGAAATAAACTTTATCCACTCAGCTCTTCTGAACTTTGCATCAGAAATATAAATTATCCACTCAGCTCTTCTGAGCGTTGCATCAGAAATATAGTTTATCCACTCAGCTCTTCTGAGTGTTGCATCAGAAATAAACTTTATCCACTCAGCTCTTCTGAATGTTGGATCACAAATAAACTTTATCCACTCAGCTCTTCTGAGAGCTGCATCAGAATTAAACGTTATCCACTCAGCTCTTCTGAACGTTGCATCAGAAATAAACGTTATCCACTCAGCTCTTCTGAATGTTGCATCAGAAATAGACTTTATCCACTCAGCTCTTCTGAACGTTGCATCAGAAATAAACTTTATCCACTTTGCTCTTCTGAACGTTGCATCAGAAATAAACTTTATCCACTCAGCTCTTCTGATCGTTGCATCAGAAATAAACGTTATCCACTCAGCTCTTCTGAATGTTGCATCAGAAATAAACTTTATCCACTCAGCTCTCCTGAATGTTGCATCAGAAATAAACTTTATCCACTCAGCTATTCTGAGCGTTGCATCAGAAATAAACTTTATCCACTCAGCTCTTCTGAACGTTGCATCAGAAACAAACTTTATCCACTCAGCTCTTCTGAATGTTGCATCAGAAATAGACTTTATCCACTCAGCTCTTCTGAACGTTGAATCAGAAATAAACTTTATCCACTTTTCTCTTCTGAACGTTGCATCAGAAATAAACTTTATCCACTCAGCTCTTCTGAGCATTTCATCCGAAATAAACGTTATCCACTCAGCTTTTCTGAGCGTTGCATCTGAAATAAACTTTATCCACTGAGCTCTTCTGAACGTTGCATCAGAAATAATTTTATCCACTCAGCTCTTCTGAGCATTGCATCAGAAATAAACTTTATCCACTCAGCTCTTCTGAACGTTGCATCAGAAATATAAATTATCCACTCAGCTCTTCTGAGCATTGCATCAGAAATATAGTTTATCCACTCAGCTCTTCTGAGTGTTGCATCAGAAACAATCTTTATCCACTCAGCTCTTCTGAATGTTGGATCGCAAATAAACTTTATGCACTCAGCTCTTCTGAGCGCTGCATCAGAATTAAACGTTATCCACTGAGCTCTTTTGAATGTTGCATCAGAAATAAACTTTATCCACTTAGCTCTTCTGAGCGTTGCATCAGAAATTAATTTATCCATTCAGCTCTTCTGAGCGTTGCATCAGAAATAAACATTATCCACTCAGCTCTTCTGAACATTGCATCAGAAATAAACTTTATCCACTCAGCTCTTCTGAACGTTGCTTCAGAAATAAACGTTATCCACTCAGCTATTCTGAGCGTTGCATCAGAAATAAACGTTATCCACTCAGCTCTGCTGAACGTTCCATCAGAAATAAACGTTATCCACTCAGCTTTTCTGAGCATTGCATGAGAAATAAACTTTATCCACTCAGCTCTTCTGAGCATTGCATCAGAAATAAACTTTATCCACTCAGCTCTTCTGAACGTTGCATCAGAAATAAACGTTATCCACTCAGCTCTTCTGAAAGTTGCATCAGAAATAGACTTTATCCACTCAGCTCTTCTGAACGTTGCATCAGAAATAAACTTTATCCACTTTGCTATTCTGAACGTTGCATCAGAAATAAACGTTATCCACTCAGCTCTTCTGAGCATTTCATCAGAAATAAACGTTATCCACTCAGCTTTTCTGAGCGTTGCATCAGAAATAAACTTTATCCACTGAGCTCTTCTGAACGTTGCCTCAGAAATAATTTTATCCACTCAGCTCTTCTGAGCATTGCATCAGAAATAAACTTTATCCACTCAGCTCTTCTGAACTTTGCATCAGAAATATAAATTATCCACTCAGCTCTTCTGAGCGTTGCATCAGAAATATAGTTTATCCACTCAGCTCTTCTGAGTGTTGCATCAGAAATAAACTTTATCCACTCAGCTCTTCTGAATGTTGGATCACAAATAAACTTTATCCACTCAGCTCTTCTGAGAGCTGCATCAGAATTAAACGTTATCCACTCAGCTCTTCTGAACGTTGCATCAGAAATAAACGTTATCCACTCAGCTCTTCTGAATGTTGCATCAGAAATAGACTTTATCCACTCAGCTCTTCTGAACGTTGCATCAGAAATAAACTTTATCCACTTTGCTCTTCTGAACGTTGCATCAGAAATAAACTTTATCCACTCAGCTCTTCTGAGCGTTGCATCAGAAATAAACTTTATCCACTGAGCTCTTCTGAACGTTGCATCAAAAATAATTTTATCCCCTCAGCTCTTCTGAGCATTGCATAAGAAATAAACTTTATCCACTCAGCCCCTCTGAACGTTGCATCAGAAATATAAATTATCCACTCAGCTCTTCGGAGCGTTGCATCAGAAATATAGTTTATCCACTCAGCTCTTCTGAGTGTTGCATCAGAAACAAACTTTATCCACTCAGCTCTTCTGAATGTTGGATCACAAATAAACTTTATCCACTCAGCTCTTCTGAGGGTTGCATCAGAATTAAACGTTATCCACTGAGCTCTTTTGAATGTTGCATCAGAAATAAACTTTATCCACTTAGCTCTTCTGAGCGTTGCATCAGAAATTAATTTATCCACTCAGCTATTCTGAGCGTTGCATCAGAAATAAACGTTATCCACTGAGCTCTTCTGAGCGTTGCATCAGAAATAAACGTTATCCACTCAGCTCTTCCGAGCTTGCATCCGAAATAAACTTTATCCACTCAGCTTTTATGAACGTTGCATCAGAAATAAACGTTATCCACTCAGCTCTTCTGAATGTTGCATCAGAAGTAAACTTTATCCACTCAGCTCTTCTGAATGTTGCATCAGAAATAAACTTTATCCACTTAGCTCTTCTGAGCGTTGCTTCAGAAATTAATTTATCCACACAGCTCTTATGAACGTTGCATCAGAAATAAACGTTATCCACTCAGCTCTTCTGAATGTTGCATCAGAAGTAAACTTTATCCACTCAGCTCTTCTGAATGTTGCATCAGAAATAAACTTTATCCACTCAGCTCTTCTGAATGTTGCATCACAAATAAACTTTATCCACTTAGCTCTTCTGAGCGTTGCATCAGAAATTAAATGATCCACTCAGCTCTTCTGAGCGTTGCATCAGAAATAAACTTTATCCACTCAGCTCTTCTGAGCGTTGCATCAGAAATAAACTTTATCCACTCAGCTCTTCTGAATGTTGCATCAGAAATAAACTTTATCCACTCAGCTCTTCTGAGCGTTGCATCAGAAATAAACTTTATCCACTCAGCTCTTCTGAACGTTGCATCAGAAATAAACTTTATCCACTCAGCTCTTCTGAACGTTGCATCAGAAATAAACTTCATCCACTTAGCACTTCTGAACGTTGCATCAGAAACAAACTTTGTCCACTCAGCTCTTCTGAATGTTGCATCACAAATAAACGTTATCCACTCAGCTCTTCTGAATGTTGCATCAGAAATAAACTTTATCCACTAAGCTCTTCTGAATGTTGCATCACAAATAAACTTTATCCACTTAGCTATTCTGAGCGTTGCATCAGAAATAAACGTTATCCACTCAGCTCTTCTAAACGTTGTATCAGAAATAAACGTTATCCACTCAGCTCTGCTGAACGTTCCATCAGAAATAAACTTTATCCACTCAGCTCTTCTGAATGTTGCATCAGAAGTAAACTTTATCCACTCAGCTCTTCTGAATGTTGCATCAGAAATAACTTTATCCACTAAGCTCTTCTGAATGTTGCATCACAAATAAACTTTATCCACTTAGCTCTTCTGAGCGTTGCATCAGAAATTAAATGATCCACTCAGCTATTCTGAGCGTTGCATCAGAAATAAACGTTATCCACTGAGCTCTTCTGAGCATTGCATCAGAAATAAACGTTATCCACTCAGCTCTTCCGAGCGTTGCATCCGAAATAAACTTTATCCACTCAGCTTTTATGAACGTTGCATCAGAAGTAAACTTTATCCACTTAGCTCTTCTGAGCGTTGCATCAGAAATTAATTTATCCACACAGCTCTTATGAACGTTGCATCAGAAATAAACGTTATCCACTCAGCTCTTCTGAATGTTGCATCAGAAGTAAACTTTATCCACTCAGCTCTTCTGAATGTTGCATCAGAAATAAACTTTATCCACTCAGCTCTTCTGAATGTTGCATCACAAATAAACTTTATCCACTTAGCTCTTCTGAGCGTTGCATCAGAAATTAAATGATCCACTCAGCTCTTCTGAGCGTTGCATCAGAAATAAACTTTATCCACTCAGCTCTTCTGAGCGTTGCATCAGAAATAAACTTTATCCACTCAGCTCTTCTGAATGTTGCATCAGAAATAAACTTTATCCACTCGGCTCTTCTGAGCGTTGCATCAGAAATAAACTTTATCCACTCAGCTCTTCTGAACGTTGCATCAGAAATAAACTTTATCCACTCAGCTCTTCTGAACGTTGCATCAGAAATAAACTTTATCCACTTAGCACTTCTGAACGTTGCATCAGAAACAAACTTTGTCCACTCAGCTCTTCTGAATGTTGCATCACAAATAAACGTTATCCACTCAGCTCTTCTGAATGTTGCATCAGAAATAAACTTTATCCACTCAGCTCTCCTGAATGTTGCATCAGAAATAAACTTTATCCACTCAGCTATTCTGAGCGTTGCATCAGAAATAAACGTTATCCACTCAGCTCTTCTAAACGTTGTATCAGAAATAAACGTTATCCACTCAGCTCTGCTGAACGTTCCATCAGAAATAAACTTTATCCACTCAGCTCTTCTGAACGTTGCATCAGAAATAAACGTTATCCACTTTTCTCTTCTGAACGTTGCACCAGAAATAAACTTTATCCACTCAGCTCTGCTGAGCATTTCATCCGAAATAAACGTTATCCACTCAGCTTTTCTGAGCGTTGCATCAGAAATAAACTTTATCCACTCAGCTCTTCTGAACGTTGCATCAGAAATATAAATTATCCACTCAGCTCTCTGAGCGTTGCATCAGAAATAAACTTTATCCACTCAGCTCTTCTGAACGTTGCATCAGAAATAAACGTTATCCACTCAGCTCTTCTGAATGTTGCATCAGAAATAGACTTTATCCACTCAGCTCTTCTGAGTGTTGCATCAGAAACAAACTTTATCCACTTAACTCTTCTGAATGTTGGATCGCAAATAAACTTTATGCACTCAGCTCTTCTGAGCGCTGCATCAGAATTAAACATTATCCACTGAGCTCTTTTGAATGTTGCATCAGAAATAAACTTTATCCACTTAGCTCCTCTGAGCGTTGCATCAGAAATTAATTTATCCATTCAGCTCTTCTGAGCGTTGCATCAGAAATTAAATGATCCACTCAGCTCTTCTGAACGTTGCATCAGAAATAAACTTTATCCACTCAGCTCTTCTGAGCGTTGCATCAGAAATAAACTTTATCCACTCAGCTCTTCTGAATGTTGCATCAGAAATAAACTTTATCCACTCAGCTCTTCTGAGCGTTGCATCAGAAATAAACTTTATCCACTCAGCTCTTCTGAACGTTGCATCAGAAATAAACTTTATCCACTCAGCTCTTCTGAACGTTGCATCAGAAATAAACTTTATCCACTTAGCACTTCTGAACGTTGCATCAGAAACAAACTTTGTCCACTCAGCTCTTCTGAATGTTGCATCACAAATAAACGTTATCCACTCAGCTCTTCTGAATGTTGCATCAGAAATAAACTTTATCCACTCAGCTCTCCTGAATGTTGCATCAGAAATAAACTTTATCCACTCAGCTATTCTGAGCGTTGCATCAGAAATAAACGTTATCCACTCAGCTCTTCTAAACGTTGTATCAGAAATAAACGTTATCCACTCAGCTCTGCTGAACGTTCCATCAGAAATAAACTTTATCCACTCAGCTCTTCTGAATGTTGCATCAGAAGTAAACTTTATCCACTCAGCTCTTCTGAATGTTGCATCAGAAATAACTTTATCCACTAAGCTCTTCTGAATGTTGCATCACAAATAAACTTTATCCACTTAGCTCTTCTGAGCGTTGCATCAGAAATTAAATGATCCACTCAGCTATTCTGAGCGTTGCATCAGAAATAAACGTTATCCACTGAGCTCTTCTGAGCGTTGCATCAGAAATAAACGTTATCCACTCAGCTCTTCCGAGCGTTGCATCCGAAATAAACTTTATCCACTCAGCTTTTATGAACGTTGCATCAGAAGTAAACTTTATCCACTTAGCTCTTCTGAGCGTTGCATCAGAAATTAATTTATCCACACAGCTCTTATGAACGTTGCATCAGAAATAAACGTTATCCACTCAGCTCTTCTGAATGTTGCATCAGAAGTAAACTTTATCCACTCAGCTCTTCTGAATGTTGCATCAGAAATAAACTTTATCCACTCAGCTCTTCTGAATGTTGCATCACAAATAAACTTTATCCACTTAGCTCTTCTGAGCGTTGCATCAGAAATTAAATGATCCACTCAGCTCTTCTGAGCGTTGCATCAGAAATAAACTTTATCCACTCAGCTCTTCTGAGCGTTGCATCAGAAATAAACTTTATCCACTCAGCTCTTCTGAATGTTGCATCAGAAATAAACTTTATCCACTCGGCTCTTCTGAGCGTTGCATCAGAAATAAACTTTATCCACTCAGCTCTTCTGAACGTTGCATCAGAAATAAACTTTATCCACTCAGCTCTTCTGAACGTTGCATCAGAAATAAACTTTATCCACTTAGCACTTCTGAACGTTGCATCAGAAACAAACTTTGTCCACTCAGCTCTTCTGAATGTTGCATCACAAATAAACGTTATCCACTCAGCTCTTCTGAATGTTGCATCAGAAATAAACTTTATCCACTCAGCTCTCCTGAATGTTGCATCAGAAATAAACTTTATCCACTCAGCTATTCTGAGCGTTGCATCAGAAATAAACGTTATCCACTCAGCTCTTCTAAACGTTGTATCAGAAATAAACGTTATCCACTCAGCTCTGCTGAACGTTCCATCAGAAATAAACTTTATCCACTCAGCTCTTCTGAACGTTGCATCAGAAATAAACGTTATCCACTTTTCTCTTCTGAACGTTGCACCAGAAATAAACTTTATCCACTCAGCTCTTCTGATCATTTCATCCGAAATAAACGTTATCCACTCAGCTTTTCTGAGCGTTGCATCAGAAATAAACTTTATCCACTCAGCTCTTCTGAACGTTGCATCAGAAATATAAATTATCCACTCAGCTCTCTGAGCGTTGCATCAGAAATAAACTTTATCCACTCAGCTCTTCTGAGCATTGCATCAGAAATAAACTTTATCCACTCAGCTCTTCTGAACTTTGCATCAGAAATATAAATTATCCACTCAGCTCTTCTGAGCGTTGCATCAGAAATAAACTTTATCCACTGAGCTCTTCTGAGTGTTGCATCAGAAATAAACTTTATCCACTCAGCTCTTCTGAATGTTGGATCACAAATAAACTTTATCCACTCAGCTCTTCTGAGTGCTGCATCAGAATTAAACGTTTTCCACTGAGCTCTTTTGAATGTTGCATCAGAAATAAACTTTATCCACTTTTCTCTTCTGAACGTTGCATCAGAAATAAACTTTATCCACTCAGCTCTTCTGAGCATTTCATCCGAAATAAACGTTATCCACTCAGCTTTTCTGAGCGTTGCATCTGAAATAAACTTTATCCACTGAGCTCTTCTGAACGTTGCATCAGAAATAATTTTATACACTCAGCTCTTCTGAGCATTGCATCAGAAATAAACTTTATCCACTCAGCTCTTCTGAACGTTGCATCAGAAATATAAATTATCCACTCAGCTCTTCTGAGCATTGCATCAGAAATATAGTTTATCCACTCAGCTCTTCTGAGTGTTGCATCAGAAACAAACTTTATCCACTCAGCTCTTCTGAATGTTGGATCGCAAATAAACTTTATCCACTCAGCTCTTCTGAGCGCTGCATCAGAATTAAACGTTATCCACTGAGCTCTTTTGAATGTTGCATCAGAAATAAACTTTATCCACTTAGCTCTTCTGAGCGTTGCATCAGAAATTAATTTATCCATTCAGCTCTTCTGAGCGTTGCATCAGAAATAAACATTATCCACTCAGCTCTTCTGAACATTGCATCAGAAATAAACTTTATCCACTCAGCTCTTCTGAACGTTGCATCAGAAATAAACGTTATCCACTAAGCTATTCTGAGCGTTGCATCAGAAATAAACGTTATCCACTCAGCTCTGCTGAACGTTCCATCAGAAATAAACGTTATCCACTCAGCTTTTCTGAGCATTGCATGAGAAATAAACTTTATCCACTCAGCTCTTCTGAGCATTGCATCAGAAATAAACTTTATCCACTCAGCTCTTCTGAACGTTGCATCAGAAATAAACGTTATCCACTCAGCTCTTCTGAAAGTTGCATCAGAAATAGACTTTATCCACTCAGCTCTTCTGAACGTTGCATCAGAAATAAACTTTATCCACTCTGCTATTCTGAACGTTGCATCAGAAATAAACGTTATCCACTCAGCTCTTCTGAGCATTTCATCAGAAATAAACGTTATCCACTCAGCTTTTCTGAGCGTTGCATCAGAAATAAACTTTATCCACTGAGCTCTTCTGAACGTTGCCTCAGAAATAATTTTATCCACTCAGCTCTTCTGAGCATTGCATCAGAAATAAACTTTATCCACTCAGCTCTTCTGAACTTTGCATCAGAAATATAAATTATCCACTCAGCTCTTCTGAGCGTTGCATCAGAAATATAGTTTATCCACTCAGCTCTTCTGAGTGTTGCATCAGAAATAAACTTTATCCACTCAGCTCTTCTGAATGTTGGATCACAAATAAACTTTATCCACTCAGCTCTTCTGAGCGCTGCATCAGAATTAAACGTTCTCCACTGAGCTCTTTTGAATGTTGCATCAGAAATAAACTTTATCCACTTAGCTCTTCTGAGCGTTGCATCAGAAATTAATTTATCTACTCAGCTCTTCTGAGCGTTGCATCAGAAATAAACGTTATCCACTGAGCTCTTCTGAGCGTTGCATCAGAAATAAACTTTATCCACTTAGCACTTCTGAACGTTGCATCAGAAACAAACTTTGTCCACTCAGCTCTTCTGAATGTTGCATCACAAATAAACGTTATCCACTCAGCTCTTCTGAATGTTGCATCAGAAATAGACTTTATCCACTCAGCTCTTCTGAACGTTGCATCAGAAATAAACTTTATCCACTTTGCTCTTCTGAACGTTGCATCAGAAATAAACTTTATCCACTCAGCTCTTCTGAGCGTTGCATCAGAAATAAACTTTATCCACTGAGCTCTTCTGAACGTTGCATCAGAAATAATTTTATCCCCTCAGCTCTTCTGAGCATTGCATAAGAAATAAACTTTATCCACTCAGCCCCTCTGAACGTTGCATCAGAAATATAAATTATCCACTCAGCTCTTCGGAGCGTTGCATCAGAAATATAGTTTATCCACTCAGCTCTTCTGAGTGTTGCATCAGAAACAAACTTTATCCACTCAGCTCTTCTGAATGTTGGATCACAAATAAACTTTATCCACTCAGCTCTTCTGAGCGTAGCATCAGAATTAAACGTTATCCACTGAGCTCTTTTGAATGTTGCATCAGAAATAAACTTTATCCACTTAGCTCTTCTGAGCGTTGCATCAGAAATTAATTTATCCACTCAGCTATTCTGAGCGTTGCATCAGAAATAAACGTTATCCACTGAGCTCTTCTGAGCGTTGCATCAGAAATAAACGTTATCCACTCAGCTCTTCCGAGCTTTGCATCCGAAATAAACTTTATCCACTCAGCTTTTATGAACGTTGCATCAGAAATAAACGTTATCCACTCAGCTCTTCTGAATGTTGCATCAGAAGTAAACTTTATCCACTCAGCTCTTCTGAATGTTGCATCAGAAATAAACTTTATCCACTTAGCTCTTCTGAGCGTTGCATCAGAAATTAATTTATCCACACAGCTCTTATGAACGTTGCATCAGAAATAAACGTTATCCACTCAGCTCTTCTGAATGTTGCATCAGAAGTAAACTTTATCCACTCAGCTCTTCTGAATGTTGCATCAGAAATAAACTTTATCCACTCAGCTCTTCTGAATGTTGCATCACAAATAAACTTTATCCACTTAGCTCTTCTGAGCGTTGCATCAGAAATTAAATGATCCACTCAGCTCTTCTGAGCGTTGCATCAGAAATAAACTTTATCCACTCAGCTCTTCTGAGCGTTGCATCAGAAATAAACTTTATCCACTCAGCTCTTCTGAATGTTGCATCAGAAATAAACTTTATCCACTCAGCTCTTCTGAGCGTTGCATCAGAAATAAACTTTATCCACTCAGCTCTTCTGAACGTTGCATCAGAAATAAACTTTATCCACTCAGCTCTTCTGAACGTTGCATCAGAAATAAACTTTATCCACTTAGCACTTCTGAACGTTGCATCAGAAACAAACTTTGTCCACTCAGCTCTTCTGAATGTTGCATCACAAATAAACGTTATCCACTCAGCTCTTCTGAATGTTGCATCAGAAATAAACTTTATCCACTCAGCTCTCCTGAATGTTGCATCAGAAATAAACTTTATCCACTCAGCTATTCTGAGCGTTGCATCAGAAATAAACGTTATCCACTCAGCTCTTCTAAACGTTGTATCAGAAATAAACGTTATCCACTCAGCTCTGCTGAACGTTCCATCAGAAATAAACTTTATCCACTCAGCTCTTCTGAATGTTGCATCAGAAGTAAACTTTATCCACTCAGCTCTTCTGAATGTTGCATCAGAAATAACTTTATCCACTCAGCTCTTCTGAATGTTGCATCACAAATAAACTTTATCCACTTAGCTCTTCTGAGCGTTGCATCAGAAATTAAATGATCCACTCAGCTATTCTGAGCGTTGCATCAGAAATAAACGTTATCCACTGAGCTCTTCTGAGCGTTGCATCAGAAATAAACGTTATCCACTCAGCTCTTCCGAGCGTTGCATCCGAAATAAACTTTATCCACTCAGCTTTTATGAACGTTGCATCAGAAATAAACTTTATCCACTTAGCTCTTCTGAGCGTTGCATCAGAAATTAATTTATCCACACAGCTCTTATGAACGTTGCATCAGAAATAAACGTTATCCACTCAGCTCTTCTGAATGTTGCATCAGAAGTAAACTTTATCCACTCAGCTCTTCTGAATGTTGCATCAGAAATAAACTTTATCCACTCAGCTCTTCTGAATGTTGCATCACAAATAAACTTTATCCACTTAGCTCTTCTGAGCGTTGCATCAGAAATTAAATGATCCACTCAGCTCTTCTGAGCGTTGCATCAGAAATAAACTTTATCCACTCAGCTCTTCTGAGCGTTGCATCAGAAATAAACTTTATCCACTCAGCTCTTCTGAATGTTGCATCAGAAATAAACTTTATCCACTCAGCTCTTCTGAGCGTTGCATCAGAAATAAACTTTATCCACTCAGCTCTTCTGAACGTTGCATCAGAAATAAACTTTATCCACTCAGCTCTTCTGAACGTTGCATCAGAAATAAACTTTATCCACTTAGCACTTCTGAACGTTGCATCAGAAACAAACTTTGTCCACTCAGCTCTTCTGAATGTTGCATCAAAAATAAACGTTATCCACTCAGCTCTTCTGAATGTTGCATCAGAAATAAACTTTATCCACTCAGCTCTCCTGAATGTTGCATCAGAAATAAACTTTATCCACTCAGCTATTCTGAGCGTTGCATCAGAAATAAACGTTATCCACTCAGCTTTTCTGAGCGTTGCATCAGAAATAAACTTTATCCACTCAGCTCTTCTGAACGTTGCATTAGAAATATAAATTATCCACTCAGCTCTCTGAGCGTTGCATCAGAAATAAACTTTATCCACTTAGCTCTTCTGAGCGTTGCATCAGAAATTAATTTATCTACTCAGCTCTTCTGAGCGTTGCATCAGAAATAAACGTTATCCACTGAGCTCTTCTGAGCGTTGCATCAGAAATAATTTTATCCCCTCAGCTCTTCTGAGCATTGCATAAGAAATAAACTTTATCCACTCAGCCCCTCTGAACGTTGCATCAGAAATATAAATTATCCACTCAGCTCTTCGGAGCGTTGCATCAGAAATATAGTTTATCCACTCAGCTCTTCTGAGTGTTGCATCAGAAACAAACTTTATCCACTCAGCTCTTCTGAATGTTGGATCACAAATAAACTTTATCCACTCAGCTCTTCTGAGCGTTGCATCAGAATTAAACGTTATCCACTGAGCTCTTTTGAATGTTGCATCAGAAATAAACTTTATCCACTTAGCTCTTCTGAGCGTTGCATCAGAAATTAATTTATCCACTCAGCTATTCTGAGCGTTGCATCAGAAATAAACGTTATCCACTGAGCTCTTCTGAGCGTTGCATCAGAAATAAACGTTATCCACTCAGCTCTTCCGAGCTTTGCATCCGAAATAAACTTTATCCACTCAGCTTTTATGAACGTTGCATCAGAAATAAACGTTATCCACTCAGCTCTTCTGAATGTTGCATCAGAAGTAAACTTTATCCACTCAGCTCTTCTGAATGTTGCATCAGAAATAAACTTTATCCACTTAGCTCTTCTGAGCGTTGCATCAGAAATTAATTTATCCACACAGCTCTTATGAACGTTGCATCAGAAATAAACGTTATCCACTCAGCTCTTCTGAATGTTGCATCAGAAGTAAACTTTATCCACTCAGCTCTTCTGAATGTTGCATCAGAAATAAACTTTATCCACTCAGCTCTTCTGAATGTTGCATCACAAATAAACTTTATCCACTTAGCTCTTCTGAGCGTTGCATCAGAAATTAAATGATCCACTCAGCTCTTCTGAGCGTTGCATCAGAAATAAACTTTATCCACTCAGCTCTTCTGAGCGTTGCATCAGAAATAAACTTTATCCACTCAGCTCTTCTGAATGTTGCATCAGAAATAAACTTTATCCACTCAGCTCTTCTGAGCGTTGCATCAGAAATAAACTTTATCCACTCAGCTCTTCTGAACGTTGCATCAGAAATAAACTTTATCCACTCAGCTCTTCTGAACGTTGCATCAGAAATAAACTTTATCCACTTAGCACTTCTGAACGTTGCATCAGAAACAAACTTTGTCCACTCAGCTCTTCTGAATGTTGCATCACAAATAAACGTTATCCACTCAGCTCTTCTGAATGTTGCATCAGAAATAAACTTTATCCACTCAGCTCTCCTGAATGTTCCATCAGAAATAAACTTTATCCACTCAGCTATTCTGAGCGTTGCATCAGAAATAAACGTTATCCACTCAGCTCTTCTAAACGTTGTATCAGAAATAAACGTTATCCACTCAGCTCTGCTGAACGTTCCATCAGAAATAAACTTTATCCACTCAGCTCTTCTGAATGTTGCATCAGAAGTAAACTTTATCCACTCAGCTCTTCTGAATGTTGCATCACAAATAAACTTTATCCACTTAGCTCTTCTGAGCGTTGCATCAGAAATTAAATGATCCACTCAGCTATTCTGAGCGTTGCATCAGAAATAAACGTTATCCACTGAGCTCTTCTGAGCGTTGCATCAGAAATAAACGTTATCCACTCAGCTCTTCCGAGCGTTGCATCCGAAATAAACTTTATCCACTCAGCTTTTATGAACGTTGCATCAGAAATAAACTTTATCCACTTAGCTCTTCTGAGCGTTGCATCAGAAATTAATTTATCCACACAGCTCTTATGAACGTTGCATCAGAAATAAACGTTATCCACTCAGCTCTTCTGAATGTTGCATCAGAAGTAAACTTTATCCACTCAGCTCTTCTGAATGTTGCATCAGAAATAAACTTTATCCACTCAGCTCTTCTGAATGTTGCATCACAAATAAACTTTATCCACTTAGCTCTTCTGAGCGTTGCATCAGAAATTAAATGATCCACTCAGCTCTTCTGAGCGTTGCATCAGAAATAAACTTTATCCACTCAGCTCTTCTGAGCGTTGCATCAGAAATAAACTTTATCCACTCAGCTCTTCTGAATGTTGCATCAGAAATAAACTTTATCCACTCAGCTCTTCTGAGCGTTGCATCAGAAATAAACTTTATCCACTCAGCTCTTTTGAACGTTGCATCAGAAATAAACTTTATCCACTCAGCTCTTCTGAACGTTGCATCAGAAATAAACTTTATCCACTTAGCACTTCTGAACGTTGCATCAGAAACAAACTTTGTCCACTCAGCTCTTCTGAATGTTGCATCACAAATAAACGTTATCCACTCAGCTCTTCTGAATGTTGCATCAGAAATAAACTTTATCCACTCAGCTCTCCTGAATGTTGCATCAGAAATAAACTTTATCCACTCAGCTATTCTGAGCGTTGCATCAGAAATAAACGTTATCCACTCAGCTTTTCTGAGCGTTGCATCAGAAATAAACTTTATCCACTCAGCTCTTCTGAACGTTGCATCAGAAATATAAATTATCCACTCAGCTCTCTGAGCGTTGCATCAGAAATAAACTTTATCCACTCAGCTCTTCTGAACGTTGCATCAGAAATATAAATTATCCACTCAGCTCTCTGAGCGTTGCATCAGAAATAAACTTTATCCACTCAGCTCTTCTGAACGTTGCATCAGAAATAAACGTTATCCACTCAGCTCTTCTGAATGTTGCATCAGAAATAGACTTTATCCACTCAGCTCTTCTGAACGTTGAATCAGAAATAAACTTTATCCACTTTTCTCTTCTGAACGTTGCATCAGAAATAAACTTTATCCACTCAGCTCTTCTGAGCATTTCATCCGAAATAAACGTTATCCACTCAGCTTTTCTGAGCGTTGCATCTGAAATAAACTTTATCCACTGAGCTCTTCTGAACGTTGCATCAGAAATATAAATTATCCACTCAGCTCTTCTGAGCATTGCATCAGAAATATAGTTTATCCACTCAGCTTTTCTGAGTGTTGCATCAGAAACAAACTTTATCCACTCAGCTCTTCTGAATGTTGGATCGCAAATAAACTTTATGCACTCAGCTCTTCTGAGCGCTGCATCAGAATTAAACGTTATCCACTGAGCTCTTTTGAATGTTGCATCAGAAATAAACTTTATCCACTTAGCTCCTCTGAGCGTTGCATCATAAATTAATTTATCCATTCAGCTCTTCTGAACGTTGCATCAGAAATAAACATTATCCACTCAGCTCTTCTGAACATTGCATCAGAAATAAACTTTATCCACTCAGCTCTTCTGAACGTTGCATCAGAAATAAACGTTATCCACTCAGCTATTCTGAGCGTTGCATCAGAAATAAACGTTATCCACTCAGCTCTGCTGAACGTTCCATCAGAAATAAACGTTATCCACTCAGCTTTTCTGAGCATTGCATGATAAATAAACTTTATCCACTCAGCTCTTCTGAGCATTGCATCAGAAATAAACTTTATCCACTCAGCTCTTCTGAACGTTGCATCAGAAATAAACGTTATCCACTCAGCTCTTCTGAAAGTTGCATCAGAAATAGACTTTATCCACTCAGCTCTTCTGAACGATGCATCAGAAATAAACTTTATCCACTTTGCTATTCTGAACGTTGCATCAGAAATAAACGTTATCCACTCAGCTCTTCTGAGCATTTCATTAGAAATAAACGTTATCCACTCAGCTTTTCTGAGCGTTGCATCAGAAATAAACTTTATCCACTGAGCTCTTCTGAACGTTGCCTCAGAAATAATTTTATCCACTCAGCTCTTCTGAGCATTGCATCAGAAATAAACTTTATCCACTCAGCTCTTCTGAACTTTGCATCAGAAATATAAATTATCCACTCAGCTCTTCTGAGCGTTGCATCAGAAATATAGTTTATCCACTCAGCTCTTCTGAGTGTTGCATCAGAAATAAACTTTATCCACTCAGCTCTTCTGAATGTTGGATCACAAATAAACTTTATCCACTCAGCTCTTCTGAGCACTGCATCAGAATTAAACGTTTTCCACTGAGCTCTTTTGAATGTTGCATCAGAAATAAACTTTATCCACTTTTCTCTTCTGAACGTTGCATCAGAAATAAACTTTATCCACTCAGCTCTTCTGAGCATTTCATCCGAAATAAACGTTATCCACTCAGCTTTTCTGAGCGTTGCATCTGAAATAAACTTTATCCACTGAGCTCTTCTGAACGTTGCATCAGAAATAATTTTATACACTCAGCTCTTCTGAGCATTGCATCAGAAATAAAGTTTATCCACTCAGCTCTTCTGAACGTTGCATCAGAAATATAAATTATCCACTCAGCTCTTCTGAGCATTGCATCAGAAATATAGTTTATCCACTCAGCTCTTCTGAGTGTTGCATCAGAAACAAACTTTATCCACTCAGCTCTTCTGAATGTTGGATCGCAAATAAACTTTATCCACTCAGCTCTTCTGAGCGCTGCATCAGAATTAAACGTTATCCACTGAGCTCTTTTGAATGTTGCATCAGAAATAAACTTTATCCACTTAGCTCTTCTGAGCGTTTCATCAGAAATTAATTTATCCATTCAGCTCTTCTGAGCGTTGCATCAGAAATTAACATTATCCACTCAGCTCTTCTGAACATTGCATCAGAAATAAACTTTATCCACTCAGCTCTTCTGAACGTTGCATCAGAAATAAACGTTATCCACTAAGCTATTCTGAGCGTTGCATCAGAAATAAACGTTATCCACTCAGCTCTGCTGAACGTTCCATCAGAAATAAACGTTATCCACTCAGCTTTTCTGAGCATTGCATGAGAAATAAACTTTATCCACTCAGCTCTTCTGAGCATTGCATCAGAAATAAACTTTATCCACTCAGCTCTTCTGAACGTTGCATCAGAAATAAACGTTATCCACTCAGCTCTTCTGAGCATTTCATCAGAAATAAACGTTATCCACTCAGCTTTTCTGAGCGTTGCATCAGAAATAAACTTTATCCACTGAACTCTTCTGAACGTTGCCTCAGAAATAATTTTATCCACTCAGCTCTTCTGAACGTTGCATCAGAAATAAACGTTATCCACTAAGCTATTCTGAGCGTTGCATCAGAAATAAACGTTATCCACTCAGCTCTGCTGAACGTTCCATCAGAAATAAACGTTATCCACTCAGCTTTTCTGAGCATTGCATGAGAAATAAACTTTATCCACTCAGCTCTTCTGAGCATTGCATCAGAAATAAACTTTATCCACTCAGCTCTTCTGAACGTTGCATCAGAAATAAACGTTATCCACTCAGCTCTTCTGAGCATTTCATCAGAAATAAACGTTATCCACTCAGCTATTCTGAGCGTTGCATCAGAAATAAACGTTATCCACTCAGCTCTTCTAAACGTTGTATCAGAAATAAACGTTATCCACTCAGCTCTGCTGAACGTTCCATCAGAAATAAACTTTATCCACTCAGCTCTTCTGAATGTTGCATCAGAAGTAAACTTTATCCACTCAGCTCTTCTGAATGTTGCATCAGAAATAAACTTTATCCACTCAGCTCTTCTGAATGTTGCATCACAAATAAACTTTATCCACTTAGCTCTTCTGAGCGTTGCATCAGAAATTAAATGATCCACTCAGCTATTCTGAGCTTTGCATCAGAAATAAACGTTATCCACTGAGCTCTTCTGAGCGTTGCATCAGAAATAAACGTTATCCACTCAGCTCTTCTGAACGTTGCATCAGAAATAAACTTTATCCACTCAGCTCTTCTGAACGTTGCATCAGAAATAAACTTTATCCACTTAGCACTTCTGAACGTTGCATCAGAAACAAACTTTGTCCACTCAGCTCTTCTGAATGTTGCATCACAAATAAACGTTATCCACTCAGCTCTTCTGAATGTTGCATCAGAAATAAACTTTATCCACTCAGCTCTCCTGAATGTTCCATCAGAAATAAACTTTATCCACTCAGCTATTCTGAGCGTTGCATCAGAAATAAACGTTATCCACTCAGCTCTTCTAAACGTTGTATCAGAAATAAACGTTATCCACTCAGCTCTGCTGAACGTTCCATCAGAAATAAACTTTATCCACTCAGCTCTTCTGAATGTTGCATCAGAAGTAAACTTTATCCACTCAGCTCTTCTGAATGTTGCATCACAAATAAACTTTATCCACTTAGCTCTTCTGAGCGTTGCATCAGAAATTAAATGATCCACTCAGCTATTCTGAGCGTTGCATCAGAAATAAACGTTATCCACTGAGCTCTTCTGAGCGTTGCATCAGAAATAAACGTTATCCACGCAGCTCTTCCGAGCGTTGCATCCGAAATAAACTTTATCCACTCAGCTTTTATGAACGTTGCATCAGAAATAAACTTTATCCACTTAGCTCTTCTGAGCGTTGCATCAGAAATTAATTTATCCACACAGCTCTTATGAACGTTGCATCAGAAATAAACGTTATCCACTCAGCTCTTCTGAATGTTGCATCAGAAGTAAACTTTATCCACTCAGCTCTTCTGAATGTTGCATCAGAAATAAACTTTATCCACTCAGCTCTTCTGAATGTTGCATCACAAATAAACTTTATCCACTTAGCTCTTCTGAGCGTTGCATCAGAAATTAAATGATCCACTCAGCTCTTCTGAGCGTTGCATCAGAAATAAACTTTATCCACTCAGCTCTTCTGAGCGTTGCATCAGAAATAAACTTTATCCACTCAGCTCTTCTGAATGTTGCATCAGAAATAAACTTTATCCACTCAGCTCTTCTGAGCGTTGCATCAGAAATAAACTTTATCCACTCAGCTCTTCTGAACGTTGCATCAGAAATAAACTTTATCCACTCAGCTCTTCTGAACGTTGCATCAGAAATAAACTTTATCCACTTAGCACTTCTGAACGTTGCATCAGAAACGAACTTTGTCCACTCAGCTCTTCTGAATGTTGCATCACAAATAAACGTTATCCACTCAGCTCTTCTGAATGTTGCATCAGAAATAAACTTTATCCACTCAGCTCTCCTGAATGTTGCATCAGAAATAAACTTTATCCACTCAGCTATTCTGAGCGTTGCATCAGAAATAAACGTTATCCACTCAGCTTTTCTGAGCGTTGCATCAGAAATAAACTTTATCCACTCAGCTCTTCTGAACGTTGCATCAGAAATATAAATTATCCACTCAGCTCTCTGAGCGTTGCATCAGAAATAAACTTTATCCACTCAGCTCTTCTGAACGTTGCATCAGAAATATAAATTATCCACTCAGCTCTCTGAGCGTTGCATCAGAAATAAACTTTATCCACTCAGCTCTTCTGAACGTTGCATCAGAAATAAACTTTATCCACTCAGCTCTTCTGAACGTTGCATCAGAAATATAAATTATCCACTCAGCTCTCTGAGCGTTGCATCAGAAATAGACTTTATCCACTCAGCTCTTCTGAACGTTGAATCAGAAATAAACTTTATCCACTTTTCTCTTCTGAACGTTGCATCAGAAATAGACTTTATCCACTCAGCTCTTCTGAACGTTGAATCAGAAATAAACTTTATCCACTTTTCTCTTCTGAACGTTGCATCAGAAATAAACTTTATCCACTCAGCTCTTCTGAGCATTTCATCCGAAATAAACGTTATCCACTCAGCTTTTCTGAGCATTGCATCTGAAATAAACTTTATCCACTGAGCTCTTCTGAACGTTGCATCAGAAATATAAATTATCCACTCAGCTCTTCTGAGCATTGCATCAGAAATATAGTTTATCCACTCAGCTTTTCTGAGTGTTGCATCAGAAACAAACTTTATCCACTCAGCTCTTCTGAATGTTGGATCGCAAATAAACTTTATGCACTCAGCTCTTCTGAGCGCTGCATCAGAATTAAACGTTATCCACTCAGCTATTCTGAGCGTTGCATCAGAAATAAACGTTATCCACTCAGCTCTGCTGAACGTTCCATCAGAAATAAACGTTATCCACTCAGCTTTTCTGAGCATTGCATGATAAATAAACTTTATCCACTCAGCTCTTCTGAGCATTGCATCAGAAATAAACTTTATCCACTCAGCTCTTCTGAACGTTGCATCAGAAATAAACGTTATCCACTCAGCTCTTCTGAAAGTTGCATCAGAAATAGACTTTATCCACTCAGCTCTTCTGAACGATGCATCAGAAATAAACTTTATCCACTTTGCTATTCTGAACGTTGCATCAGAAATAAACGTTATCCACTCAGCTCTTCTGAGCATTTCATCAGAAATAAACGTTATCCACTCAGCTTTTCTGAGCGTTGCATCAGAAATAAACTTTATCCACTGAGCTCTTCTGAACGTTGCCTCAGAAATAATTTTATCCACTCAGCTCTTCTGAGCATTGCATCAGAAATAAACTTTATCCACTCAGCTCTTCTGAACTTTGCATCAGAAATATAAATTATCCACTCAGCTCTTCTGAGCGTTGCATCAGAAATATAGTTTATCCACTCAGCTCTTCTGAGTGTTGCATCAGAAATAAACTTTATCCACTCAGCTCTTCTGAATGTTGGATCACAAATAAACTTTATCCACTCAGCTCTTCTGAGCACTGCATCAGAATTAAACGTTTTCCACTGAGCTCTTTTGAATGTTGCATCAGAAATAAACTTTATCCACTTTTCTCTTCTGAACGTTGCATCAGAAATAAACTTTATCCACTCAGCTCTTCTGAGCATTTCATCCGAAATAAACGTTATTCACTCAGCTTTTCTGAGCGTTGCATCTGAAATAAACTTTATCCACTGAGCTCTTCTGAACGTTGCATCAGAAATAATTTTATACACTCAGCTCTTCTGAGCATTGCATCAGAAATAAACTTTATCCACTCAGCTCTTCTGAACGTTGCATCAGAAATATAAATTATCCACTCAGCTCTTCTGAGCATTGCATCAGAAATATAGTTTATCCACTCAGCTCTTCTGAGTGTTGCATCAGAAACAAACTTTATCCACTCAGCTCTTCTGAATGTTGGATCGCAAATAAACTTTATCCACTCAGCTCTTCTGAGCGCTGCATCAGAATTAAACGTTATCCACTGAGCTCTTTTGAATGTTGCATCAGAAATAAACTTTATCCACTTAGCTCTTCTGAGCGTTTCATCAGAAATTAATTTATCCATTCAGCTCTTCTGAGCGTTGCATCAGAAATTAACATTATCCACTCAGCTCTTCTGAACATTGCATCAGAAATAAACTTTATCCACTCAGCTCTTCTGAACGTTGCATCAGAAATAAACGTTATCCACTAAGCTATTCTGAGCGTTGCATCAGAAATAAACGTTATCCACTCAGCTCTGCTGAACGTTCCATCAGAAATAAACGTTATCCACTCAGCTTTTCTGAGCATTGCATGAGAAATAAACTTTATCCACTCAGCTCTTCTGAGCATTGCATCAGAAATAAACTTTATCCACTCAGCTCTTCTGAACGTTGCATCAGAAATAAACGTTATCCACTCAGCTCTTCTGAGCATTTCATCAGAAATAAACGTTATCCACTCAGCTTTTCTGAGCGTTGCATCAGAAATAAACTTTATCCACTGAACTCTTCTGAACGTTGCCTCAGAAATAATTTTATCCACTCAGCTCTTCTGAGCATTGCATCAGAAATAAACTTTATCCACTCAGCTCTTCTGAACTTTGCATCAGAAATATAAATTATCCACTCAGCTCTTCTGAGCGTTGCATCAGAAATATAGTTTATCCACTCAGCTCTTCTGAGTGTTGCATCAGAAATAAACTTTATCCACTCAGCTCTTCTGAATGTTGGATCACAAATAAACTTTATCCACTCAGCTCTTCTGAGCGCTGCATCAGAATTAAACGTTTTCCACTGAGCTCTTTTGAATGTTGCATCAGAAATAAACTTTATCCACTTAGCTCTTCTGAGCGTTGCATCAGAAATTAATTTATCTACTCAGCTCTTCTGAGCGTTGCATCAGAAATAAACGTTATCCACTGAGCTCTTCTTAGCGTTGCATCAGAAATAAACTTTATCCACTTAGCACTTCTGAACGTTGCATCAGAAACAAACTTTGTCCTCTCAGCTCTTCTGAATGTTGCATCACAAATAAACGTTATCCACTCAGCTCTTCTGAATGTTGCATCAGAAATAGACTTTATCCACTCAGCTCTTCTGAACGTTGCATCAGAAATAAACTTTATCCACTTTGCTCTTCTGAACGTTGCATCAGAAATAAACCTTATCCACTCAGCTCTTCTGAGCGTTGCATCAGAAATAAACTTTATCCACTGAGCTCTTCTGAACGTTGCATCAGAAATAATTTTATCCCCTCAGCTCTTCTGAGCATTGCATAAGAAATAAACTTTATCCACTCAGCCCCTCTGAACATTGCATCAGAAATATAAATTATCCACTCAGCTCTTCGGAGCGTTGCATCAGAAATATAGTTTATCCACTCAGCTCTTCTGAGTGTTGCATCAGAAACAAACTTTATCCACTCAGCTCTTCTGAATGTTGGATCACAAATAAACTTTATCCACTCAGCTCTTCTGAGCGTTGCATCAGAATTAAACGTTATCCACTGAGCTCTTTTGAATGTTGCATCAGAAATAAACTTTATCCACTTAGCTCTTCTGAGCGTTGCATCAGAAGTAAACTTTATCCACTCAGCTCTTCTGAATGTTGCATCAGAAATAAACTTTATCCACTTAGCTCTTCTGAGCGTTGCATCAGAAATTAATTTATCCACACAGCTCTTATGAACGTTGCATCAGAAATAAACGTTATCCACTCAGCTCTTCTGAATGTTGCATCAGAAGTAAACTTTATCCACTCAGCTCTTCTGAATGTTGCATCAGAAATAAACTTTATCCACTCAGCTCTTCTGAATGTTGCATCACAAATAAACTTTATCCACTTAGCTCTTCTGAGCGTTGCATCAGAAATTAAATGATCCACTCAGCTCTTCTGAGCGTTGCATCAGAAATAAACTTTATCCACTCAGCTCTTCTGAGCGTTGCATCAGAAATAAACTTTATCCACTCAGCTCTTCTGAATGTTGCATCAGAAATAAACTTTATCCACTCAGCTCTTCTGAGCGTTGCATCAGAAATAAACTTTATCCACTCAGCTCTTCTGAACGTTGCATCAGAAATAAACTTTATCCACTCAGCTCTTCTGAACGTTGCATCAGAAATAAACTTTATCCACTTAGCACTTCTGAACGTTGCATCAGAAACAAACTTTGTCCACTCAGCTCTTCTGAATGTTGCATCACAAATAAACGTTATCCACTCAGCTCTTCTGAATGTTGCATCAGAAATAAACTTTATCCACTCAGCTCTCCTGAATGTTGCATCAGAAATAAACTTTATCCACTCAGCTATTCTGAGCGTTGCATCAGAAATAAACGTTATCCACTCAGCTCTTCTAAACGTTGTATCAGAAATAAACGTTATCCACTCAGCTCTGCTGAACGTTCCATCAGAAATAAACTTTATCCACTCAGCTCTTCTGAATGTTGCATCAGAAGTAAACTTTATCCACTCAGCTCTTCTGAATGTTGCATCAGAAATAAACTTTATCCACTCAGCTCTTCTGAATGTTGCATCACAAATAAACTTTATCCACTTAGCTCTTCTGAGCGTTGCATCAGAAATTAAATGATCCACTCAGCTATTCTGAGCTTTGCATCAGAAATAAACGTTATCCACTGAGCTCTTCTGAGCGTTGCATCAGAAATAAACGTTATCCACTCAGCTCTTCCGAGCGTTGCATCCGAAATAAACTTTATCCACTCAGCTTTTATGAACGTTGCATCAGAAATAAACTTTATCCACTTAGCTCTTCTGAGCGTTGCATCAGAAATTAATTTATCCACACAGCTCTTATGAACGTTGCATCAGAAATAAACGTTATCCACTCAGCTCTTCTGAATGTTGCATCAGAAGTAAACTTTATCCACTCAGCTCTTCTGAATGTTGCATCAGAAATAAACTTTATCCACTCAGCTCTTCTGAATGTTGCATCACAAATAAACTTTATCCACTTAGCTCATCTGAGCGTTGCATCAGAAATTAAATGATCCACTCAGCTCTTCTGAGCGTTGCATCAGAAATAAACTTTATCCACTCAGCTCTTCTGAGCGTTGCATCAGAAATAAACTTTATCTACTCAGCTCTTCTGAATGTTGCATCAGAAATAAACTTTATCCACTCAGCTCTTCTGAGCGTTGCATCAGAAATAAACTTTATCCACTCAGCTCTTCTGAACGTTGCATCAGAAATAAACTTTATCCACTCAGCTCTTCTGAACGTTGCATCAGAAATAAACTTTATCCACTTAGCACTTCTGAACGTTGCATCAGAAACAAACTTTGTCCACTCAGCTCTTCTGAATGTTGCATCACAAATAAACGTTATCCACTCAGCTCTTCTGAATGTTGCATCAGAAATAAACTTTATCCACTCAGCTCTCCTGAATGTTGCATCAGAAATAAACTTTATCCACTCAGCTATTCTGAGCGTTGCATCAGAAATAAACGTTATCCACTCAGCTCTTCTAAACGTTGTATCAGAAATAAACGTTATCCACTCAGCTCTGCTGAACGTTCCATCAGAAATAAACTTTATCCACTCAGCTCTTCTGAACGTTGCATCAGAAATAAACGTTATCCACTTTTCTCTTCTGAACGTTGCACCAGAAATAAACTTTATCCACTCAGCTCTTCTGAGCGTTGCATCAGAAACAAACGTTATCAACTCAGCTCTTCTGAGCGTTGCATCAGAAATAAACTTTATCCACTGAGCTCTTCTGAACGTTGCATCAGAAATAATTTTATCCACTCAGCTCTTCTGAGCATTGCATCAGAAATAAACTTTATCCACTGAGCTCTTCTGAACGTTGCATCAGAAATATAAATTATCCACTCAGCTCTTCTGAGCGTTGCATCAGAAATATAGTTTATCCACTCAGCTCTTCTGAGTGTTGCATCAGAAACAAACTTTATCCACTCAGCTCTTCTGAATGTTGCATCAGAAATAAACTTTATCCACTCAGCTCTCCTGAATGTTGCATCAGAAATAAACGTTATCCACTCAGCTCTTCTGAACGTTGCATCAGAAATAAACTTTATCCACTTAGCACTTCTGAACGTTGCATCAGAAACAAACTTTGTCCACTCAGCTCTTCTGAATGTTGCATCACAAATAAACGTTATCCACTCAGCTCTTCTGAATGTTGCATCAGAAATAAACTTTATCCACTCAGCTCTCCTGAATGTTGCATCAGAAATAAACTTTATCCACTCAGCTATTCTGAGCGTTGCATCAGAAATAAACGTTATCCACTCAGCTCTTCTAAACGTTGTATCAGAAATAAACGTTATCCACTCAGCTCTGCTGAACGTTCCATCAGAAATAAACTTTATCCACTCAGCTCTTCTGAACGTTGCATCAGAAATAAACGTTATCCACTTTTCTCTTCTGAACGTTGCACCAGAAATAAACTTTATCCACTCAGCTCTTCTGAGCGTTGCATCAGAAACAAACGTTATCAACTCAGCTCTTCTGAGCGTTGCATCAGAAATAAACTTTATCCACTGAGCTCTTCTGAACGTTGCATCAGAAATAATTTTATCCACTCAGCTCTTCTGAGCATTGCATCAGAAATAAACTTTATCCACTCAGCTCTTCTGAACGTTGCATCAGAAATATAAATTATCCACTCAGCTCTTCTGAGCGTTGCATCAGAAATATAGTTTATCCACTCAGCTCTTCTGAGTGTTGCATCAGAAACAAACTTTATCCACTCAGCTCTTCTGAATGTTGCATCAGAAATAAACTTTATCCACTCAGCTCTCCTGAATGTTGCATCAGAAATAAACGTTATCCACTCAGCTCTTCTGAGTGTTGCATCAGAAACAAACTTTATCCACTCAGCTCTTCTGAATGTTGGATCGCAAATAAACTTTATCCACTCAGCTCTTCTGAGCGCTGCATCAGAATTAAATGTTATCCACTGAGCTCTTTTGAATGTTGCATCAGAAATAAACTTTATCCACTTAGCTCTTCTGAGCGTTGCATCAGAAATTAATTTATCCACTCAGCTCTTCTGAGCGTTGCATCAGAAATAAACGTTATCCACTGAGCTCTTCTGAGCGTTGCATCAGAAATAAACTTAATCCACTTAGCACTTCTGAACGTTGCATCAGAAACAAACTTTGTCCACTCAGCTCTTCTGAATGTTGCATCACAAATAAACGTTATCCACTCAGCTCTTCTGAGCGTTGCATCAGAAATAAACGTTATCCACTCAGCTCTTCTGAGCGTTGCATCAGAAATTAATTTATCCACTCAGCTCTTCTGAGCGTTGCATCAGAAATAAACGTTATCCACTCAGCTCTTTTGAATGTTGCATCAGAAATAAACTTTATTCACTCAGCTCTTCTGAACGTTGCATCAGAAATAAACTTTATCCACTCAGCTCTCCTGAATGTTTCATCAGAAATATAGTTTATCCACTCAGCTCTTCTGAGCGTTGCATCAGAAATAAACGTTATCCACTCAGCTCTTTTGAATGTTGCATCAGAAATAAACTTTATTCACTCAGCTCTTCTGAGCGTTGCATCAGAAATTAATTTATCCATTCAGCTCTTCTGAGCGTTGCATCAGAAATAAACTTTATCCACTCAGCTCTTCTGAACATTGCAACAGAAATAAACTTTATTCACTCAGCTCTTCTGAGCGTTGCATCAGAAATTAATTTATCCACTCAGCTCTTCTGAGCGTTGCATCAGAAATAAACGTTATCCACTGAGCTCTTCTGAGCGTTGCATCAGAAATAAACTTAATCCACTTAGCAACTTCTGAATGTTGCATCAGAAATAAACTTTATCCACTCAGCTCTCCTGAATGTTTCATCAGAAATGTAGTTTATCCACTCAGCTCTTCTGAGCGTTGCATCAGAAATAAACGTTATCCACTCAGCTCTGCTGAACGTTCCATCAGAAATAAACGTTATCCACTCAGCTCTTCTGAGCATTGCATCAGAAATAGACTTTATCCACTCAGCTCTTCTGAACGTTGCATCAGAAATAAACTTTATCCACTTTGCTCTTCTGAACGTTGCATCAGAAATAAACTTTATCCACTTAGCTCTTCTGAGCATTTCATCAGAAATAAACGTTATCCACACAGCTTTTCTGAGCGTTGCATCAGAAATAAACTTTATCCACTGAGCTCTTCTGAACGTTGCATCAGAAATAATTTTATCCACTCAGCTCTTCTGAGCGTTGCATCAGAAATAAACTTTATCCACTCAGCTCTTCTGAGCGTTGCATCAGAAATATAAATTATCCACTCAGCTCTTCTGAGCGTTGCATCAGAAATATAGTTTATCCACTCAGCTCTTCTGAGTGTTGCATCAGAAACAAACTTTATCCACTCAGCTCTTCTGAATGTTGGATCGCAAATAAACTTTATCCACTCAGCTCTTCTGAGCGCTGCATCAGAATTAAATGTTATCCACTGAGCTCTTTTGAATGTTGCATCAGAAATAAACTTTATCCACTTAGCTCTTCTGAGCGTTGCATCAGAAATTAATTTATCCACTCAGCTCTTCTGAGCGTTGCATCAGAAATAAACGTTATCCACTGAGCTCTTCTGAGCGTTGCATCAGAAATAAACTTAATCCACTTAGCACTTCTGAACGTTGCATCAGAAACAAACTTTGTCCACTCAGCTCTTCTGAATGTTGCATCACAAATAAACGTTATCCACTCAGCTCTTCTGAGCGTTGCATCAGAAATAAACGTTATCCACTCAGCTCTTCTGAGCGTTGCATCAGAAATTAATTTATCCACTCAGCTCTTCTGAGCGTTGCATCAGAAATAAACGTTATCCACTGAGCTCTTCTGAGCGTTGCATCAGAAATAAACTTAATCCACTTAGCACTTCTGAATGTTGCATCAGAAATAAACTTTATCCACTCAGCTCTCCTGAATGTTTCATCAGAAATATACTTTATCCACTCAGCTCTTCTGAGCGTTGCATCAGAAATAAACGTTATCCACTCAGCTCTTTTGAATGTTGCATCAGAAATAAACTTTATTCACTCAGCTCTTCTGAACGTTGCATCAGAAATAAACTTTATCCACTCAGCTCTCCTGAATGTTTCATCAGAAATATAGTTTATCCACTCAGCTCTTCTGAGCGTTGCATCAGAAATAAACGTTATCCACTCAGCTCTTTTGAATGTTGCATCAGAAATAAACTTTATTCACTCAGCTCTTCTGAGCGTTGCATCAGAAATTAATTTATCCATTCAGCTCTTCTGAGCGTTGCATCAGAAATAAACTTTATCCACTCAGCTCTTCTGAACATTGCAACAGAAATAAACTTTATTCACTCAGCTTTTCTGAGCGTTGCATCAGAAATTAATTTATCCATTCTGCTCTTCTGAGCCTTGCATCAGAAATAAACGTTATACATTCAGCTCTTCTGAGCGTTGCATCAGAAATAGACTTTATCCACTCAGCTCTTCTGAACGTTGCATCAGAAATAAACTTTATCCACTTTGCTCTTCTGAACGTTGCATCAGAAATAAACTTTATCCACTTAGCTCTTCTGAGCATTTCATCAGAAATAAACGTTATCCACACAGCTTTTCTGAGCGTTGCATCAGAAATAAACTTTATCCACTGAGCTCTTCTGAACGTTGCATCAGAAATAATTTTATCCACTCAGCTCTTCTGAGCGTTGCATCAGAAATAGACTTTATCCACTCAGCTCTTCTGAACGTTGCATCAGAAATAAACTTTATCCACTTTGCTCTTCTGAACGTTGCATCAGAAATAAACTTTATCCACTTAGCTCTTCTGAGCATTTCATCAGAAATAAACGTTATCCACACAGCTTTTCTGAGCGTTGCATCAGAAATAAACTTTATCCACTGAGCTCTTCTGAACGTTGCATCAGAAATAATTTTATCCACTCAGCTCTTCTGAGCGTTGCATCAGAATTAAACTTTATCCACTCAGCTCTTCTGAGCGTTGCATCAGAAATATAAATTATCCACTCAGCTCTTCTGAGCGTTGCATCAGAAATATAGTTTATCCACTCAGCTCTTCTGAGTGTTGCATCAGAAACAAACTTTATCCACTCAGCTCTTCTGAATGTTGGATCGCAAATAAACTTTATCCACTCAGCTCTTCTGAGCGCTGCATCAGAATTAAATGTTATCCACTGAGCTCTTTTGAATGTTGCATCAGAAATAAACTTTATCCACTTAGCTCTTCTGAGCGTTGCATCAGAAATTAATTTATCCACTCAGCTCTTCTGAGCGTTGCATCAGAAATAAACGTTATCCACTGAGCTCTTCTGAGCGTTGCATCAGAAATAAACTTAATCCACTTAGCACTTCTGAACGTTGCATCAGAAACAAACTTTGTCCACTCAGCTCTTCTGAATGTTGCATCACAAATAAACGTTATCCACTCAGCTCTTCTGAGCGTTGCATCAGAAATAAACGTTATCCACTCAGCTCTTCTGAGCGTTGCATCAGAAATTAATTTATCCACTCAGCTCTTCTGAGCGTTGCATCAGAAATAAACTTTATCCACTCAGCTCTTCTGAACATTGCAACAGAAATAAACTTTATTCACTCAGCTCTTCTGAGCGTTGCATCAGAAATTAATTTATCCATTCTGCTCTTCTGAGCGTTGCATCAGAAATAAACGTTATCCACTCAGCTCTTCTAAACGTTGCATCAGAAATAAACGTTATCCACTCAGCTCTGCTGAACGTTCCATCAGAAATAAACGTTATCCACTCAGCTTTTCTGAGCATTGCATGAGAAATAAACTTTATCCACTCAGCTTTTCTGAGCATTGCATGAGAAATAAACTTTATCCACTCAGCTCTTCTGAACGTTGCATCAGAAATAAACGTTATCCATTCAGCTCTTCTGAATGTTGCATCAGAAATAGACTTTATCCACTCAGCTCTTCTGAAGGTTGCATCAGAAATAATCTTTATCCACTTTGCTCTTCTGAACGTTGCATCAGAAATAAACTTTATCCACTCAGCTCTTCTGAGCATTTCATCAGAAATAAACGTTATCCACTCAGCTTTTCTGAGCGTTGCATCAGAAATAAACTTTATCCACTTAGCTCTTCTGAGCATTTCATCAGAAATAAACGTTATCCACGCAGCTTTTCTGAGCGTTGCATCATAAATAAACTTAATCCACTTAGCACTTCTGAACGTTGCATCAGAAACAAACTTTGTCCACTCAGCTCTTCTGAATGTTGCATCACAAATAAACGTTATCCACTGAGCTCTTCTGAGCGTTGCATCAGAAATAAACTTAATCCACTTAGCACTTCTGAATGTTGCATCAAAAATAAACTTTATCCACTCAGCTCTCCTGAATGTTTCATCAGAAATATACTTTATCCACTCAGCTCTTCTGAGCGTTGCATCAGAAATAAACGTTATCCACTCAGCTCTTTTGAATGTTGCATCAGAAATAAACTTAATCCACTTAGCACTTCTGAGCTTTGCATCAGAAACAAACTTTGTCCACTCAGCTCTTCTGAATGTTGCATCACAAATAAACGTTATCCACTCAGCTCTTCTGAGCGTTGCATCAGAAATAAACGTTATCCACTCAGCTCTTCTGAACGTTGCATCAGAAATAAACTTTATCCACTTTGCTCTTCTGAACGTTGCATCAGAAATAAACTTTATCCACTCAGCTCTTCTGAGCATTTCATCAGAAATAAACGTTATCCACTCAGCTTTTCTGAGCGTTGCATCAGAAATAAACTTTATCCACTGAGCTCTTCTGAACGTTGCATCAGAAATAATTTTATCCACTCAGCTCTTCTGAGCATTGCATCAGAAATAAACTTTATCCACTCAGCTCTTCTGAACGTTGCATCAGAAATATAAATTATCCACTCAGCTCTTCTGAGCGTTGCATCAGAAATATCGTTTATCCACTCAGCTCTTCTGAGTGTTGCATCAGAAACAAACTTTATCCACTCAGCTCTTCTGAATGTTGGATCACAAATAAACTTTATCCACTCAGCTCTTCTGAGCGCTGCATCAGAATTAAACGTTATCCACTCAGATCTTCTGAACGTTGCATCAGAAATAAACTTTATCCACCCAGCTCTTCTGAACGTTGCATCAGAAATAAACTTTACCCACTCATCTCTTCTGAACGTTGCATTGGAAATAAACGTTATCCACTCAGCTCTTCTGAGCATTGCATGAGAAATAAACTTTATCCACTCAGCTCTTCTGAGCATTGCATCAGAAATAAACGTTATCCACTCAGCTCTTCTGAACGTTGTATGAGATATAAACTTTATCCACTCAGCTCTTCTGAACGTTGCATCAGAAATAAACGTTATCCACTCAGCTCTTCTGAGCATTGCATCAGAAATTAATTTATCCACTCAGCTCTTCTGAGCGTTGCATCAGAAATAAACGTTATCCACTCAGCTCTTCTGAGCATTGCATCAGAAATTAATTTATCCACTCAGCTCTTCTGAGCGTTGCATCAGAAATTAATTTATCCATTCAGCTCTTCTGAGCGTTGCATCAGAAATAGACTTTATCCACTCAGCTCTTCTGAACGTTGCATCAGAAATAAACTTTATCCACTTAGCTCTTCTGAGCATTTCATCAGAAATAAACGTTATCCACGCAGCTTTTCTGAGCGTTGCATCAGAAATAAACTTTATCCACTGAGCTCTTAAAAACGTTGCATCAGAAATATAAATTATCCACTCAGCTCTTCTGAGTGTTGCATCAGAAACAAACTTTATCCACTCAGCTCTTCTGAATGTTGGATCGCAAATAAACTTTATCCACTCAGCTCTTCTGAGCGCTGCATCAGAATTAAACGTTATCCACTGAGCTCTTTTGAATGTTGCATCAGAAATAAACTTTATCCACTTAGCTCTTCTGAGCGTTGCATCAGAAATTAATTTATCCACTCAGCTCTTCTGAACGTTGCATCAGAAACAAACTTTGTCCACTCAGCTCTTCTGAATGTTGCATCACAAATAAACGTTATCCACTCAGCTCTTCTGAGCGTTGCATCAGAAATAAACGTTATCCACTCAGCTCTTCTGAGCGTTGCATCAGAAATTAATTTATCCACTCAGCTCTTCTGAGCGTTGCATCAGAAATAAACGTTATCCACTGAGCTCTTCTGAGCGTTGCATCAGAATTAAACGTTATCCACTGAGCTCTTTTGAATGTTGCATCAGAAATAAACTTTATCCACTTAGCTCTTCTGAGCGTTGCATCAGAAATTAATTTATCCACTCAGCTCTTCTGAGCGTTGCATCAGAAATAAACGTTATCCACTGAGCTCTTCTGAGCGTTGCATCAGAAATAAACTTAATCCACTTAGCACTTCTGAACGTTGCATCAGAAACAAACTTTGTCCACTCAGCTCTTCTGAATGTTGCATCACAAATAAACGTTATCCACTCAGCTCTTCTGAGCGTTGCATCAGAAATAAACGTTATCCACTCAGCTCTTCTGAGCATTGCATGAGAAATAAACTTTATCAACTCAGCTCTTCTGAACGTTGCATCAGAAATAAACGTTATCCACTCAGCTCTTCTGAATGTTGCATCAGAAATAGACTTTATCCACTCAGCTCTTCTGAACGTTGCATCAGAAATAAACTTTATCCACTTTGCTCTTCTGAACGTTGCATCAGAAATAAACTTTATCCACTCAGCTCTTCTGAGCATTTCATCAGAAATAAACGTTATCCACTCAGCTTTTCTGAGCGTTGCATCAGAAATAAACGTTATCCACTCAGCTCTTCTGAATGTTGCATCAGAAATAGACTTTATCCACTGAGCTCTTTTGAATGTTGCATCAGAAATAAACTTTATCCACTTAGCTCTTCTGAGCGTTGCATCAGAAATTAATTTATCCACTCAGCTCTTCTGAGAGTTGCATCAGAAATAAACGTTATCCACTGAGCTCTTCTGAGCGTTGCATCAGAAATAAACTTAATCCACTTAGCACTTCTGAACGTTGCATCAGAAACAAACTTTGTCCACTCAGCTCTTCTGAATGTTGCATCACAAATAAACGTTATCCACTCAGCTCTTCTGAGCGTTGCATCAGAAATAAACGTTATCCACTCAGCTCTTCTGAGCGTTGCATCAGAAATTAATTTATCCACTCAGCTCTTCTGAGCGTTGCATCAGAAATAAACTTTATCCACTCAGCTCTTCTGAACATTGCAACAGAAATAAACTTTATTCACTCAGCTCTTCTGAGCGTTGCATCAGAAATTAATTTATCCATTCTGCTCTTCTGAGCGTTGCATCAGAAATAAACGTTATCCACTCAGCTCTTCTAAACGTTGCATCAGAAATAAACGTTATCCACTCAGCTCTGCTGAACGTTCCATCAGAAATAAACGTTATCCACTCAGCTTTTCTGAGCATTGCATGAGAAATAAACTTTATCCACTCAGCTTTTCTGAGCATTGCATGAGAAATAAACTTTATCCACTCAGCTCTTCTGAACGTTGCATCAGAAATAAACGTTATCCACTCAGCTTTTCTGAGCGTTGCATCAGAAATAAACTTTATCCACTGAGCTCTTCTGAACGTTGCATCAGAAATAATTTTATCCACTCAGCTCTTCTGAGCATTGCATCAGAAATAAACTTTATCCACTCAGCTCTTCTGAACGTTGCATCAGAAATATAAATTATCCACTCAGCTCTTCTGAGCGTTGCATCAGAAATATCGTTTATCCACTCAGCTCTTCTGAGTGTTGCATCAGAAACAAACTTTATCCACTCAGCTCTTCTGAATTTTGGATCACAAATAAACTTTATCCACTCAGCTCTTCTGAGCGCTGCATCAGAATTAAACGTTATCCACTCAGATCTTCTGAACGTTGCATCAGAAATAAACTTTATCCACCCAGCTCTTCTGAACGTTGCATCAGAAATAAACTTTACCCACTCATCTCTTCTGAACGTTGCATTGGAAATAAACGTTATCCACTCAGCTCTTCTGAGCATTGCATGAGAAATAAACTTTATCCACTCAGCTCTTCTGAGCATTGCATCAGAAATAAACGTTATCCACTCAGCTCTTCTGAACGTTGTATGAGATATAAACTTTATCCACTCAGCTCTTCTGAACGTTGCATCAGAAATAAACGTTATCCACTCAGCTCTTCTGAGCATTGCATCAGAAATTAATTTATCCACTCAGCTCTTCTGAGCGTTGCATCAGAAATAAACGTTATCCACTCAGCTCTTCTGAGCATTGCATCAGAAATTAATTTATCCACTCAGCTCTTCTGAGCGTTGCATCAGAAATTAATTTATCCATTCAGCTCTTCTGAGCGTTGCATCAGAAATAGACTTTATCCACTCAGCTCTTCTGAACGTTGCATCAGAAATAAACTTTATCCACTTAGCTCTTCTGAGCATTTCATCAGAAATAAACGTTATCCACGCAGCTTTTCTGAGCGTTGCATCAGAAATAAACTTTATCCACTAAGCTCTTAAAAACGTTGCATCAGAAATATAAATTATCCACTCAGCTCTTCTGAGTGTTGCATCAGAAACAAACTTTATCCACTCAGCTCTTCTGAATGTTGGATCGCAAATAAACTTTATCCACTCAGCTCTTCTGAGCGCTGCATCAGAATTAAACGTTATCCACTGAGCTCTTTTGAATGTTGCATCAGAAATAAACTTTATCCACTTAGCTCTTCTGAGCGTTGCATCAGAAATTAATTTATCCACTCAGCTCTTCTGAACGTTGCATCAGAAACAAACTTTGTCCACTCAGCTCTTCTGAATGTTGCATCACAAATAAACGTTATCCACTCAGCTCTTCTGAGCGTTGCATCAGAAATAAACGTTATCCACTCAGCTCTTCTGAGCGTTGCATCAGAAATTAATTTATCCACTCAGCTCTTCTGAGCGTTGCATCAGAAATAAACGTTATCCACTGAGCTCTTCTGAGCGTTGCATCAGAATTAAACGTTATCCACTGAGCTCTTTTGAATGTTGCATCAGAAATAAACTTTATCCACTTAGCTCTTCTGAGCGTTGCATCAGAAATTAATTTATCCACTCAGCTCTTCTGAGCGTTGCATCAGAAATAAACGTTATCCACTGAGCTCTTCTGAGCGTTGCATCAGAAATAAACTTAATCCACTTAGCACTTCTGAACGTTGCATCAGAAACAAACTTTGTCCACTCAGCTCTTCTGAATGTTGCATCACAAATAAACGTTATCCACTCAGCTCTTCTGAGCGTTGCATCAGAAATAAACGTTATCCACTCAGCTCCTCTGAGCATTGCATGAGAAATAAACTTTATCAACTCAGCTCTTCTGAACGTTGCATCAGAAATAAACGTTATCCACTCAGCTCTTCTGAATGTTGCATCAGAAATAGACTTTATCCACTCAGCTCTTCTGAACGTTGCATCAGAAATAAACTTTATCCACTTTGCTCTTCTGAACGTTGCATCAGAAATAAACTTTATCCACTCAGCTCTTCTGAGCATTTCATCAGAAATAAACGTTATCCACTCAGCTTTTCTGAGCGTTGCATCAGAAATAAACGTTATCCACTCAGCTCTTCTGAATGTTGCATCAGAAATAGACTTTATCCACTGAGCTCTTTTGAATGTTGCATCAGAAATAAACTTTATCCACTTAGCTCTTCTGAGCGTTGCATCAGAAATTAATTTATCCACTCAGCTCTTCTGAGAGTTGCATCAGAAATAAACGTTATCCACTGAGCTCTTCTGAGCGTTGCATCAGAAATAAACTTAATCCACTTAGCACTTCTGAACGTTGCATCAGAAACAAATTTGTCCACTCAGCTCTTCTGAATGTTGCATCACAAATAAACGTTATCCACTCAGCTCTTCTGAGCGTTGCATCAGAAATAAACGTTATCCACTCAGCTCTTCTGAGCGTTGCATCAGAAATTAATTTATCCACTCAGCTCTTCTGAGCGTTGCATCAGAAATAAACTTTATCCACTCAGCTTTTCTGAACATTGCAACAGAAATAAACTTTATTCACTCAGCTCTTCTGAGCGTTGCATCAGAAATTAATTTATCCATTCTGCTCTTCTGAGCGTTGCATCAGAAATAAACGTTATCCACTCAGCTCTTCTAAACGTTGCATCAGAAATAAACGTTATCCACTCAGCTCTGCTGAACGTTCCATCAGAAATAAACGTTATCCACTCAGCTTTTCTGAGCATTGCATGAGAAATAAACTTTATCCACTCAGCTTTTCTGAGCATTGCATGAGAAATAAACTTTATCCACTCAGCTCTTCTGAACGTTGCATCAGAAATAAACGTTATCCACTCAGCTTTTCTGAGCGTTGCATCAGAAATAAACTTTATCCACTGAGCTCTTCTGAACGTTGCATCAGAAATAATTTTATCCACTCAGCTCTTCTGAGCATTGCATCAGAAATAAACTTTATCCACTCAGCTCTTCTGAACGTTGCATCAGAAATATAAATTATCCACTCAGCTCTTCTGAGCGTTGCATCAGAAATATCGTTTATCCACTCAGCTCTTCTGAGTGTTGCATCAGAAACAAACTTTATCCACTCAGCTCTTCTGAATGTTGGATCACAAATAAACTTTATCCACTCAGCTCTTCTGAGCGCTGCATCAGAATTAAACGTTATCCACTCAGATCTTCTGAACGTTGCATCAGAAATAAACTTTATCCACCCAGCTCTTCTGAACGTTGCATCAGAAATAAACTTTACCCACTCATCTCTTCTGAACGTTGCATTGGAAATAAACGTTATCCACTCAGCTCTTCTGAGCATTGCATGAGAAATAAACTTTATCCACTCAGCTCTTCTGAGCATTGCATCAGAAATAAACGTTATCCACTCAGCTCTTCTGAACGTTGTATGAGATATATACTTTATCCACTCAGCTCTTCTGAACGTTGCATCAGAAATAAACGTTATCCACTCAGCTCTTCTGAGCATTGCATCAGAAATTAATTTATCCACTCAGCTCTTCTGAGCGTTGCATCAGAAATAAACGTTATCCACTCAGCTCTTCTGAGCATTGCATCAGAAATTAATTTATCCACTCAGCTCTTCTGAGCGTTGCATCAGAAATTAATTTATCCATTCAGCTCTTCTGAGAGTTGCATCAGAAATAAACGTTATCCACTGAGCTCTTCTGAGCGTTGCATCAGAAATAAACTTAATCCACTTAGCACTTCTGAACGTTGCATCAGAAACAAACTTTGTCCACTCAGCTCTTCTGAATGTTGCATCACAAATAAACGTTATCCACTCAGCTCTTCTGAGCGTTGCATCAGAAATAAACGTTATCCACTCAGCTCTTCTGAGCGTTGCATCAGAAATTAATTTATCCACTCAGCTCTTCTGAGCGTTGCATCAGAAATAAACTTTATCCACTCAGCTCTTCTGAACATTGCAACAGAAATAAACTTTATTCACTCAGCTCTTCTGAGCGTTGCATCAGAAATTAATTTATCCATTCTGCTCTTCTGAGCGTTGCATCAGAAATAAACGTTATCCACTCAGCTCTTCTAAACGTTGCATCAGAAATAAACGTTATCCACTCAGCTCTGCTGAACGTTCCATCAGAAATAAACGTTATCCACTCAGCTTTTCTGAGCATTGCATGAGAAATAAACTTTATCCACTCAGCTTTTCTGAGCATTGCATGAGAAATAAACTTTATCCACTCAGCTCTTCTGAACGTTGCATCAGAAATAAACGTTATCCACTCAGCTTTTCTGAGCGTTGCATCAGAAATAAACTTTATCCACTGAGCTCTTCTGAACGTTGCATCAGAAATAATTTTATCCACTCAGCTCTTCTGAGCATTGCATCAGAAATAAACTTTATCCACTCAGCTCTTCTGAACGTTGCATCAGAAATATAAATTATCCACTCAGCTCTTCTGAGCGTTGCATCAGAAATATCGTTTATCCACTCAGCTCTTCTGAGTGTTGCATCAGAAACAAACTTTATCCACTCAGCACTTCTGAATGTTGGATCACAAATAAACTTTATCCACTCAGCTCTTCTGAGCGCTGCATCAGAATTAAACGTTATCCACTCAGATCTTCTGAACGTTGCATCAGAAATAAACTTTATCCACCCAGCTCTTCTGAACGTTGCATCAGAAATAAACTTTACCCACTCATCTCTTCTGAACGTTGCATTGGAAATAAACGTTATCCACTCAGCTCTTCTGAGCATTGCATGAGAAATAAACTTTATCCACTCAGCTCTTCTGAGCATTGCATCAGAAATAAACGTTATCCACTCAGCTCTTCTGAACGTTGTATGAGATATAAACTTTATCCACTCAGCTCTTCTGAACGTTGCATCAGAAATAAACGTTATCCACTCAGCTCTTCTGAGCATTGCATCAGAAATTAATTTATCCACTCAGCTCTTCTGAGCGTTGCATCAGAAATAAACGTTATCCACTCAGCTCTTCTGAGCATTGCATCAGAAATTAATTTATCCACTCAGCTCTTCTGAGCGTTGCATCAGAAATTAATTTATCCATTCAGCTCTTCTGAGCGTTGCATCAGAAATAGACTTTATCCACTCAGCTCTTCTGAACGTTGCATCAGAAATAAACTTTATCCACTTAGCTCTTCTGAGCATTTCATCAGAAATAAACGTTATCCACGCAGCTTTTCTGAGCGTTGCATCAGAAATAAACTTTATCCACTAAGCTCTTAAAAACGTTGCATCAGAAATATAAATTATCCACTCAGCTCTTCTGAGTGTTGCATCAGAAACAAACTTTATCCACTCAGCTCTTCTGAATGTTGGATCGCAAATAAACTTTATCCACTCAGCTCTTCTGAGCGCTGCATCAGAATTAAACGTTATCCACTGAGCTCTTTTGAATGTTGCATCAGAAATAAACTTTATCCACTTAGCTCTTCTGAGCGTTGCATCAGAAATTAATTTATCCACTCAGCTCTTCTGAACGTTGCATCAGAAACAAACTTTGTCCACTCAGCTCTTCTGAATGTTGCATCACAAATAAACGTTATCCACTCAGCTCTTCTGAGCGTTGCATCAGAAATAAACGTTATCCACTCAGCTCTTCTGAGCGTTGCATCAGAAATTAATTTATCCACTCAGCTCTTCTGAGCGTTGCATCAGAAATAAACGTTATCCACTGAGCTCTTCTGAGCGTTGCATCAGAATTAAACGTTATCCACTGAGCTCTTTTGAATGTTGCATCAGAAATAAACTTTATCCACTTAGCTCTTCTGAGCGTTGCATCAGAAATTAATTTATCCACTCAGCTCTTCTGAGCGTTGCATCAGAAATAAACGTTATCCACTGAGCTCTTCTGAGCGTTGCATCAGAAATAAACTTAATCCACTTAGCACTTCTGAACGTTGCATCAGAAACAAACTTTGTCCACTCAGCTCTTCTGAATGTTGCATCACAAATAAACGTTATCCACTCAGCTCTTCTGAGCGTTGCATCAGAAATAAACGTTATCCACTCAGCTCTTCTGAGCATTGCATGAGAAATAAACTTTATCAACTCAGCTCTTCTGAACGTTGCATCAGAAATAAACGTTATCCACTCAGCTCTTCTGAATGTTGCATCAGAAATAGACTTTATCCACTCAGCTCTTCTGAACGTTGCATCAGAAATAAACTTTATCCACTTTGCTCTTCTGAACGTTGCATCAGAAATAAACTTTATCCACTCAGCTCTTCTGAGCATTTCATCAGAAATAAACGTTATCCACTCAGCTTTTCTGAGCGTTGCATCAGAAATAAACGTTATCCACTCAGCTCTTCTGAATGTTGCATCAGAAATAGACTTTATCCACTGAGCTCTTTTGAATGTTGCATCAGAAATAAACTTTATCCACTTAGCTCTTCTGAGCGTTGCATCAGAAATTAATTTATCCACTCAGCTCTTCTGAGAGTTGCATCAGAAATAAACGTTATCCACTGAGCTCTTCTGAGCGTTGCATCAGAAATAAACTTAATCCACTTAGCACTTCTGAACGTTGCATCAGAAACAAATTTGTCCACTCAGCTCTTCTGAATGTTGCATCACAAATAAACGTTATCCACTCAGCTCTTCTGAGCGTTGCATCAGAAATAAACGTTATCCACTCAGCTCTTCTGAGCGTTGCATCAGAAATTAATTTATCCACTCAGCTCTTCTGAGCGTTGCATCAGAAATAAACTTTATCCACTCAGCTCTTCTGAACATTGCATCAGAAATAAACTTTACCCACTCATCTCTTCTGAACGTTGCATTGGAAATAAACGTTATCCACTCAGCTCTTCTGAGCATTGCATGAGAAATAAACTTTATCCACTCAGCTCTTCTGAACGTTGTATGAGATATAAACTTTATCCACTCAGCTCTTCTGAACGTTGCATCAGAAATAAACGTTATCCACTCAGCTCTTCTGAGCATTGCATCAGAAATTAATTTATCCACTCAGCTCTTCTGAGCGTTGCATCAGAAATAAACGTTATCCACTCAGCTCTTCTGAGCATTGCATCAGAAATTAATTTATCCACTCAGCTCTTCTGAGCGTTGCATCAGAAATTAATTTATCCATTCAGCTCTTCTGAGCGTTGCATCAGAAATAGACTTTATCCACTCAGCTCTTCTGAACGTTGCATCAGAAATAAACTTTATCCACTTAGCTCTTCTGAGCATTTCATCAGAAATAAACGTTATCCACGCAGCTTTTCTGAGCGTTGCATCAGAAATAAACTTTATCCACTAAGCTCTTAAAAACGTTGCATCAGAAATATAAATTATCCACTCAGCTCTTCTGAGTGTTGCATCAGAAACAAACTTTATCCTCTCAGCTCTTCTGAATGTTGGATCGCAAATAAACTTTATCCACTCAGCTCTTCTGAGCGCTGCATCAGAATTAAACGTTATCCACTGAGCTCTTTTGAATGTTGCATCAGAAATAAACTTTATCCACTTAGCTCTTCTGAGCGTTGCATCAGAAATTAATTTATCCACTCAGCTCTTCTGAACGTTGCATCAGAAACAAACTTTGTCCACTCAGCTCTTCTGAATGTTGCATCACAAATAAACGTTATCCACTCAGCTCTTCTGAGCGTTGCATCAGAAATAAACGTTATCCACTCAGCTCTTCTGAGCGTTGCATCAGAAATTAATTTATCCACTCAGCTCTTCTGAGCGTTGCATCAGAAATAAACGTTATCCACTGAGCTCTTCTGAGCGTTGCATCAGAATTAAACGTTATCCACTGAGCTCTTTTGAATGTTGCATCAGAAATAAACTTTATCCACTTAGCTCTTCTGAGCGTTGCATCAGAAATTAATTTATCCACTCAGCTCTTCTGAGCGTTGCATCAGAAATAAACGTTATCCACTGAGCTCTTCTGAGCGTTGCATCAGAAATAAACTTAATCCACTTAGCACTTCTGAACGTTGCATCAGAAACAAACTTTGTCCACTCAGCTCTTCTGAATGTTGCATCACAAATAAACGTTATCCACTCAGCTCTTCTGAGCATTGCATCAGAAATTAATTTATCCACTCAGCTCTTCTGAGCGTTGCATCAGAAATTAATTTATCCACTCAGCTCTTCTGAGAGTTGCATCAGAAATAAACTTTATCCACTCAGCTCTTCTGAACATTGCAACAGAAATAAACTTTATTCACTCAGCTCTTCTGAGCGTTGCATCAGAAATTAATTTATCCATTCTGCTCTTCTGAGCGTTGCATCAGAAATAAACGTTATCCACTCAGCTCTTCTAAACGTTGCATCAGAAATAAACGTTATCCACTCAGCTCTGCTGAACGTTCCATCAGAAATAAACGTTATCCACTCAGCTTTTCTGAGCATTGCATGAGAAATAAACTTTATCCACTCAGCTTTTCTGAGCATTGCATGAGAAATAAACTTTATCCACTCAGCTCTTCTGAACGTTGCATCAGAAATAAACGTTATCCACTCAGCTTTTCTGAGCGTTGCATCAGAAATAAACTTTATCCACTGAGCTCTTCTGAACGTTGCATCAGAAATAATTTTATCCACTCAGCTCTTCTGAGCATTGCATCAGAAATAAACTTTATCCACTCAGCTCTTCTGAACGTTGCATCAGAAATATAAATTATCCACTCAGCTCTTCTGAGCGTTGCATCAGAAATATCGTTTATCCACTCAGCTCTTCTGAGTGTTGCATCAGAAACAAACTTTATCCACTCAGCTCTTCTGAATGTTGGATCACAAATAAACTTTATCCACTCAGCTCTTCTGAGCGCTGCATCAGAATTAAACGTTATCCACTCAGATCTTCTGAACGTTGCATCAGAAATAAACTTTATCCACCCAGCTCTTCTGAACGTTGCATCAGAAATAAACTTTACCCACTCATCTCTTCTGAACGTTGCATTGGAAATAAACGTTATCCACTCAGCTCTTCTGAGCATTGCATGAGAAATAAACTTTATCCACTCAGCTCTTCTGAGCATTGCATCAGAAATAAACGTTATCCACTCAGCTCTTCTGAACGTTGTATGAGATATAAACTTTATCCACTCAGCTCTTCTGAACGTTGCATCAGAAATAAACGTTATCCACTCAGCTCTTCTGAGCATTGCATCAGAAATTAATTTATCCACTCAGCTCTTCTGAGCGTTGCATCAGAAATAAACGTTATCCACTCAGCTCTTCTGAGCATTGCATCAGAAATTAATTTATCCACTCAGCTCTTCTGAGCGTTGCATCAGAAATTAATTTATCCATTCAGCTCTTCTGAGCGTTGCATCAGAAATAGACTTTATCCACTCAGCTCTTCTGAACGTTGCATCAGAAATAAACTTTATCCACTTAGCTCTTCTGAGCATTTCATCAGAAATAAACGTTATCCACGCAGCTTTTCTGAGCGTTGCATCAGAAATAAACTTTATCCACTAAGCTCTTAAAAACGTTGCATCAGAAATATAAATTATCCACTCAGCTCTTCTGAGTGTTGCATCAGAAACAAACTTTATCCACTCAGCTCTTCTGAATGTTGGATCGCAAATAAACTTTATCCACTCAGCTCTTCTGAGCGCTGCATCAGAATTAAACGTTATCCACTGAGCTCTTTTGAATGTTGCATCAGAAATAAACTTTATCCACTTAGCTCTTCTGAGCGTTGCATCAGAAATTAATTTATCCACTCAGCTCTTCTGAACGTTGCATCAGAAACAAACTTTGTCCACTCAGCTCTTCTGAATGTTGCATCACAAATAAACGTTATCCACTCAGCTCTTCTGAGCGTTGCATCAGAAATAAACGTTATCCACTCAGCTCTTCTGAGCGTTGCATCAGAAATTAATTTATCCACTCAGCTCTTCTGAGCGTTGCATCAGAAATAAACGTTATCCACTGAGCTCTTCTGAGCGTTGCATCAGAATTAAACGTTATCCACTGAGCTCTTTTGAATGTTGCATCAGAAATAAACTTTATCCACTTAGCTCTTCTGAGCGTTGCATCAGAAATTAATTTATCCACTCAGCTCTTCTGAGCGTTGCATCAGAAATAAACGTTATCCACTGAGCTCTTCTGAGCGTTGCATCAGAAATAAACTTAATCCACTTAGCACTTCTGAACGTTGCATCAGAAACAAACTTTGTCCACTCAGCTCTTCTGAATGTTGCATCACAAATAAACGTTATCCACTCAGCTCTTCTGAGCGTTGCATCAGAAATAAACGTTATCCACTCAGCTCTTCTGAGCATTGCATGAGAAATAAACTTTATCAACTCAGCTCTTCTGAACGTTGCATCAGAAATAAACGTTATCCACTCAGCTCTTCTGAATGTTGCATCAGAAATAGACTTTATCCACTCAGCTCTTCTGAACGTTGCATCAGAAATAAACTTTATCCACTTTGCTCTTCTGAACGTTGCATCAGAAATAAACTTTATCCACTCAGCTCTTCTGAGCATTTCATCAGAAATAAACGTTATCCACTCAGCTTTTCTGAGCGTTGCATCAGAAATAAACGTTATCCACTCAGCTCTTCTGAATGTTGCATCAGAAATAGACTTTATCCACTGAGCTCTTTTGAATGTTGCATCAGAAATAAACTTTATCCACTTAGCTCTTCTGAGCGTTGCATCAGAAATTAATTTATCCACTCAGCTCTTCTGAGAGTTGCATCAGAAATAAACGTTATCCACTGAGCTCTTCTGAGCGTTGCATCAGAAATAAACTTAATCCACTTAGCACTTCTGAACGTTGCATCAGAAACAAACTTTGTCCACTCAGCTCTTCTGAATGTTGCATCACAAATAAACGTTATCCACTCAGCTCTTCTGAGCGTTGCATCAGAAATAAACGTTATCCACTCAGCTCTTCTGAGCGTTGCATCAGAAATTAATTTATCCACTCAGCTCTTCTGAGCGTTGCATCAGAAATAAACTTTATCCACTCAGCTCTTCTGAACATTGCAACAGAAATAAACTTTATTCACTCAGCTCTTCTGAGCGTTGCATCAGAAATTAATTTATCCATTCTGCTCTTCTGAGCGTTGCATCAGAAATAAACGTTATCCACTCAGCTCTTCTAAACGTTGCATCAGAAATAAACGTTATCCACTCAGCTCTGCTGAACGTTCCATCAGAAATAAACGTTATCCACTCAGCTTTTCTGAGCATTGCATGAGAAATAAACTTTATCCACTCAGCTTTTCTGAGCATTGCATGAGAAATAAACTTTATCCACTCAGCTCTTCTGAACGTTGCATCAGAAATAAACGTTATCCACTCAGCTCTTCTGAATGTTGCATCAGAAATAGACTTTATCCACTCAGCTCTTCTGAAGGTTGCATCAGAAATAATCTTTATCCACTTTGCTCTTCTGAACGTTGCATCAGAAATAAACTTTATCCACTCAGCTCTTCTGAGCATTTCATCAGAAATAAACGTTATCCACTCAGCTTTTCTGAGCGTTGCATCAGAAATAAACTTTATCCACTTAGCTCTTCTGAGCATTTCATCAGAAATAAACGTTATCCACGCAGCTTTTCTGAGCGTTGCATCATAAATAAACTTAATCCACTTAGCACTTCTGAACGTTGCATCAGAAACAAACTTTGTCCACTCAGCTCTTCTGAATGTTGCATCACAAATAAACGTTATCCACTGAGCTCTTCTGAGCGTTGCATCAGAAATAAACTTAATCCACTTAGCACTTCTGAATGTTGCATCAAAAATAAACTTTATCCACTCAGCTCTCCTGAATGTTTCATCAGAAATATACTTTATCCACTCAGCTCTTCTGAGCGTTGCATCAGAAATAAACGTTATCCACTCAGCTCTTTTGAATGTTGCATCAGAAATAAACTTAATCCACTTAGCACTTCTGAGCTTTGCATCAGAAACAAACTTTGTCCACTCAGCTCTTCTGAATGTTGCATCACAAATAAACGTTATCCACTCAGCTCTTCTGAGCGTTGCATCAGAAATAAACGTTATCCACTCAGCTCTTCTGAACGTTGCATCAGAAATAAACTTTATCCACTTTGCTCTTCTGAACGTTGCATCAGAAATAAACTTTATCCACTCAGCTCTTCTGAGCATTTCATCAGAAATAAACGTTATCCACTCAGCTTTTCTGAGCGTTGCATCAGAAATAAACTTTATCCACTGAGCTCTTCTGAACGTTGCATCAGAAATAATTTTATCCACTCAGCTCTTCTGAACGTTGCATCAGAAATATAAATTATCCACTCAGCTCTTCTGAGCGTTGCATCAGAAATATCGTTTATCCACTCAGCTCTTCTGAGTGTTGCATCAGAAACAAACTTTATCCACTCAGCTCTTCTGAATGTTGGATCACAAATAAACTTTATCCACTCAGCTCTTCTGAGCGCTGCATCAGAATTAAACGTTATCCACTCAGATCTTCTGAACGTTGCATCAGAAATAAACTTTATCCACCCAGCTCTTCTGAACGTTGCATCAGAAATAAACTTTACCCACTCATCTCTTCTGAACGTTGCATTGGAAATAAACGTTATCCACTCAGCTCTTCTGAGCATTGCATGAGAAATAAACTTTATCCACTCAGCTCTTCTGAGCATTGCATCAGAAATAAACGTTATCCACTCAGCTCTTCTGAACGTTGTATGAGATATAAACTTTATCCACTCAGCTCTTCTGAACGTTGCATCAGAAATAAACGTTATCCACTCAGCTCTTCTGAACATTGCATCAGAAATTAATTTATCCACTCAGCTCTTCTGAGCGTTGCATCAGAAATAAACGTTATCCACTCAGCTCTTCTGAGCATTGCATCAGAAATTAATTTATCCACTCAGCTCTTCTGAGCGTTGCATCAGAAATTAATTTATCCATTCAGCTCTTCTGAGCGTTGCATCAGAAATAGACTTTATCCACTCAGCTCTTCTGAACGTTGCATCAGAAATAAACTTTATCCACTTAGCTCTTCTGAGCATTTCATCAGAAATAAACGTTATCCACGCAGCTCTTCTGAACGTTGCATCAGAAATAAACTTTATCCACTGAGCTCTTAAAAACGTTGCATCAGAAATATAAATTATCCACTCAGCTCTTCTGAGTGTTGCATCAGAAACAAACTTTATCCACTCAGCTCTTCTGAATGTTGGATCGCAAATAAACTTTATCCACTCAGCTCTTCTGAGCGCTGCATCAGAATTAAACGTTATCCACTGAGCTCTTTTGAATGTTGCATCAGAAATAAACTTTATCCACTTAGCTCTTCTGAGCGTTGCATCAGAAATTAATTTATCCACTCAGCTCTTCTGAACGTTGCATCAGAAACAAACTTTGTCCACTCAGCTCTTCTGAATGTTGCATCACAAATAAACGTTATCCACTCAGCTCTTCTGAGCGTTGCATCAGAAATAAACGTTATCCACTCAGCTCTTCTGAGCGTTGCATCAGAAATTAATTTATCCACTCAGCTCTTCTGAGCGTTGCATCAGAAATAAACGTTATCCACTGAGCTCTTCTGAGCGTTGCATCAGAATTAAACGTTATCCACTGAGCTCTTTTGAATGTTGCATCAGAAATAAACTTTATCCACTTAGCTCTTCTGAGCGTTGCATCAGAAATTAATTTATCCACTCAGCTCTTCTGAGCGTTGCATCAGAAATAAACGTTATCCACTGAGCTCTTCTGAGCGTTGCATCAGAAATAAACTTAATCCACTTAGCACTTCTGAACGTTGCATCAGAAACAAACTTTGTCCACTCAGCTCTTCTGAATGTTGCATCACAAATAAACGTTATCCACTCAGCTCTTCTGAGCGTTGCATCAGAAATAAACGTTATCCACTCAGCTCTTCTGAGCATTGCATGAGAAATAAACTTTATCAACTCAGCTCTTCTGAACGTTGCATCAGAAATAAACGTTATCCACTCAGCTCTTCTGAATGTTGCATCAGAAATAGACTTTATCCACTCAGCTCTTCTGAACGTTGCATCAGAAATAAACTTTATCCACTTTGCTCTTCTGAACGTTGCATCAGAAATAAACTTTATCCACTCAGCTCTTCTGAGCATTTCATCAGAAATAAACGTTATCCACTCAGCTTTTCTGAGCGTTGCATCAGAAATAAACGTTATCCACTCAGCTCTTCTGAATGTTGCATCAGAAATAGACTTTATCCACTGAGCTCTTTTGAATGTTGCATCAGAAATAAACTTTATCCACTTAGCTCTTCTGAGCGTTGCATCAGAAATTAATTTATCCACTCAGCTCTTCTGAGAGTTGCATCAGAAATAAACGTTATCCACTGAGCTCTTCTGAGCGTTGCATCAGAAATAAACTTAATCCACTTAGCACTTCTGAACGTTGCATCAGAAACAAACTTTGTCCACTCAGCTCTTCTGAATGTTGCATCACAAATAAACGTTATCCACTCAGCTCTTCTGAGCGTTGCATCAGAAATAAACGTTATCCACTCAGCTCTTCTGAGCGTTGCATCAGAAATTAATTTATCCACTCAGCTCTTCTGAGCGTTGCATCAGAAATAAACGTTATCCACTGAGCTCTTCTGAGCGTTGCATCAGAATTTAACGTTATCCACTGAGCTCTTTTGAATGTTGCATCAGAAATAAACTTTATCCACTTAGCTCTTCTGAGCGTTGCATCAGAAATTAATTTATCCACTCAGCTCTTCTGAGCGTTGCATCAGAAATAAACGTTATCCACTGAGCTCTTCTGAGAGTTGCATCAGAAATAAACTTAATCCACTTAGCACTTCTGAACGTTGCATCAGAAACAAACTTTGTCCACTCAGCTCTTCTGAATGTTGCATCACAAATAAACGTTATCCACTCAGCTCTTCTGAGCGTTGCATCAGAAATAAACGTTATCCACTCAGCTCTTCTGAGCATTGCATGAGAAATAAACTTTATCAACTCAGCTCTTCTGAACGTTGCATCAGAAATAAACGTTATCCACTCAGCTCTTCTGAATGTTGCATCAGAAATAGACTTTATCCACTCAGCTCTTCTGAACGTTGCATCAGAAATAAACTTTATCCACTTTGCTCTTCTGAACGTTGCATCAGAAATAAACTTTATCCACTCAGCTCTTCTGAGCATTTCATCAGAAATAAACGTTATCCACTCAGCTTTTCTGAGCGTTGCATCAGAAATAAACTTTATCCACTGAGCTCTTCTGAACGTTGCATCAGAAATAATTTTATCCACTCAGCTCTTCTGAGCATTGCATCAGAAATAAACTTTATCCACTCAGCTCTTCTGAACGTTGCATCAGAAATATAAATTATCCACTCAGCTCTTCTGAGCGTTGCATCAGAAATATCGTTTATCCACTCAGCTCTTCTGAGTGTTGCATCAGAAACAAACTTTATCCACTCAGCTCTTCTGAATGTTGGATCACAAATAAACTTTATCCACTCAGCTCTTCTGAGCGCTGCATCAGAATTAAACGTTATCCACTCAGATCTTCTGAACGTTGCATCAGAAATAAACTTTATCCACCCAGCTCTTCTGAACGTTGCATCAGAAATAAACTTTACCCACTCAGCTCTTCTGAACGTTGCATTGGAAATAAACGTTATCCACTCAGCTCTTCTGAGCATTGCATGAGAAATAAACTTTATCCACTCAGCTCTTCTGAGCATTGCATCAGAAATAAACGTTATCCACTCAGCTTTTCTGAGCGTTGCATCAGAAATAAACTTTATCCACTGAGCTCTTCTGAACGTTGCATCAGAAATAAACTTAATCCACTTAGCACTTCTGAACGTTGCATCAGAAACAAACTTTGTCCACTCAGCTCTTCTGAATGTTGCATCACAAATAAACGTTATCCACTCAGCTCTTCTGAGCGTTGCATCAGAAATAAACGTTATCCACTCAGCTCTTCTGAGCGTTGCATCAGAAATTAATTTATCCACTCAGCTCTTCTGAGCGTTGCATCAGAAATAAACGTTATCCACTGAGCTCTTCTGAGAGTTGCATCAGAAATAAACTTAATCCACTTAGCACTTCTGAACGTTGCATCAGAAACAAACTTTGTCCACTCAGCTCTTCTGAATGTTGCATCACAAATAAACGTTATCCACTCAGCTCTTCTGAGCGTTGCATCAGAAATAAACGTTATCCACTCAGCTCTTCTGAGCATTGCATGAGAAATAAACTTTATCAACTCAGCTCTTCTGAACGTTGCATCAGAAATAAACGTTATCCACTCAGCTCTTCTGAATGTTGCATCAGAAATAGACTTTATCCACTCAGCTCTTCTGAACGTTGCATCAGAAATAAACTTTATCCACTTTGCTCTTCTGAACGTTGCATCAGAAATAAACTTTATCCACTCAGCTCTTCTGAGCATTTCATCAGAAATAAACGTTATCCACTCAGCTTTTCTGAGCGTTGCATCAGAAATAAACTTTATCCACTGAGCTCTTCTGAACGTTGCATCAGAAATAATTTTATCCACTCAGCTCTTCTGAGCATTGCATCAGAAATAAACTTTATCCACTCAGCTCTTCTGAACGTTGCATCAGAAATATAAATTATCCACTCAGCTCTTCTGAGCGTTGCATCAGAAATATCGTTTATCCACTCAGCTCTTCTGAGTGTTGCATCAGAAACAAACTTTATCCACTCAGCTCTTCTGAATGTTGGATCACAAATAAACTTTATCCACTCAGCTCTTCTGAGCGCTGCATCAGAATTAAACGTTATCCACTCAGATCTTCTGAACGTTGCATCAGAAATAAACTTTATCCACCCAGCTCTTCTGAACGTTGCATCAGAAATAAACTTTACCCACTCAGCTCTTCTGAACGTTGCATTGGAAATAAACGTTATCCACTCAGCTCTTCTGAGCATTGCATGAGAAATAAACTTTATCCACTCAGCTCTTCTGAGCATTGCATCAGAAATAAACGTTATCCACTCAGCTTTTCTGAGCGTTGCATCAGAAATAAACTTTATCCACTGAGCTCTTCTGAACGTTGCATCAGAAATTATTTTATCCACTCAGCTCTTTTGAGCATTGCATCAGAAATAAACTTTATCCACTCAGCTCTTCTGAACGTTGTATGAGATATAAACTTTATCCACTCAGCTCTTCTGAACGTTGCATCAGAAATAAACGTTATCCACTCAGCTCTTCTGAGCATTGCATCAGAAATTAATTTATCCACTCAGCTCTTCTGAACGTTGCATCAGAAATAAACGTTATCCACCCAGCTCTTCTGAGCATTGCATCAGAAATTAATTTATCCACTCAGCTCTTCTGAGCGTTGCATCAGAAATTAATTTATCCATTCAGCTCTTCTGAGCGTTGCATCAGAAATAGACTTTATCCACTCAGCTCTTCTGAACGTTGCATCAGAAATAAACTTTATCCACTTTGCTCTTCTGAACGTTGCATCAGAAATAAACTTTATCCACTTAGCTCTTCTGAGCATTTCATCAGAAATAAACGTTATCCACGCAGCTTTTCTGAGCGTTGCATCAGAAATAAACTTTATCCACTGAGCTCTTCTGAACGTTGCATCAGAAATATAAATTATCCACTCAGCTCTTCTGAGTGTTGCATCAGAAACAAACTTTATCCACTCAGCTCTTCTGAATGTTGGATCGCAAATAAACTTTATCCACTCAGCTCTTCTGAGCGCTGCATCAGAATTAAACGTTATCCACTGAGCTCTTTTGAATGTTGCATCAGAAATAAACTTTATCCACTTAGCTCTTCTGAGCGTTGCATCAGAAATTAATTTATCCACTCAGCTCTTCTGAGAGTTGCATCAGAAATAAACGTTATCCACTGAGCTCTTCTGAGCGTTGCATCAGAAATAGACTTTATCCACTCAGCTCTTCTGAACGTTGCATCAGAAATAAACTTTATCCACTTTGCTCTTCTGAACGTTGCATCAGAAATAAACTTTATCCACTTAGCTCTTCTGAGCATTTCATCAGAAATAAACGTTATCCACGCAGCTTTTCTGAGCGTTGCATCAGAAATAAACTTTATCCACTGAGCTCTTCTGAACGTTGCATCAGAAATAGACTTTATCCACTCAGCTCTTCTGAACGTTGCATCAGAAATAAACGTTATCCACTCAGCTCTTCTGAATGTTGCATCAGAAATAGACTTTATCCACTCAGCTCTTCTGAACGTTGCATCAGAAATAAACTTTATCCACTTTGCTCTTCTGAACGTTGCATCAGAAATAAACTTTATCCACTCAGCTCTTCTGAACGATGCATCAGAAATAAACGTTATCCACTCAGCTATTCTGAGCGTTGCATCAGAAATAAACGTTATCCACTCAGCTCTTCTAAACGTTGCATCAGAAATAAACGTTATCCACTCAGCTCTGCTGAACGTTCCATCAGAAATAAACGTTATCCACTCAGCTTTTCTGAGCATTGCATGAGAAATGAACTTTATCCACTCAGCTCTTCTGAGCATTGCATCAGAAATAAACTTTATCTACTCAGCTCTTCTGAACGTTGCATCAGAAATAAACGTTATCCACTCAGCTCTTCTGAATGTTGCATCAGAAATAGACTTTATCCACTCAGCTCTTCTGAACGTTGCATCAGAAATAAACTTTATCCACTTTGCTCTTCTGAACGTTGCATCAGAAATAAACGTTATCCACTCAGCTCTTCTGAGTGTTGCATCAGAAATAAACTTTATCCACTGAGCTCTTCTGAACGATGCATCAAAAATAATTTTATCCACTCAGCTCTTCTGAGCATTGCATCAGAAATAAACTTTATCCACTCAGCTCTTCTGAACGTTGCATCAGAAATATAAATTATCCACTCAGCTCTTCTGAGCGTTGCATCAGAAATATAGTTTATCCACTCAGCTCTTCTGAGTGTTGCATCAGAAACAAACTTTATCCACTCAGCTCTTCTGAATGTTGGATCACAAATAAACTTTATCCACTCAGCTCTTCTGAGCGCTGCATCAGAATTAAACGTTATCCACTGAGCTCTTTTGAATGTTGCATCAGAAATAAACTTTATCCACTTAGCTCTTCTGAGCGTTGCATCAGAAATTAATTTATCCACTCAGCTCTTCTCAGCGTTGCATCAGAAATAAACGTTATCCACTCAGATCTTCTGAACGTTGCATCAGAAATAAACTTTATCCACCCAGCTCTTCTGAACGTTGCATCAGAAATAATTTTATCCACTCAGCTCTTCTGAGCATTGCATCAGAAATAAACTTTATCCACTCAGCTCTTCTGAACGTTGCATCAGAAATATAAATTATCCACTCAGCTCTTCTGAGCGTTGCATCAGAAATATCGTTTATCCACTCAGCTCTTCTGAGTGTTGCATCAGAAACAAACTTTATCCACTCAGCTCTTCTGAATGTTGGATCACAAATAAACTTTATCCACTCAGCTCTTCTGAGCGCTGCATCAGAATTAAACGTTATCCACTCAGATCTTCTGAACGTTGCATCAGAAATAAACTTTATCCACCCAGCTCTTCTGAACGTTGCATCAGAAATAAACTTTACCCACTCAGCTCTTCTGAACGTTGCATTGGAAATAAACGTTATCCACTCAGCTCTTCTGAGCATTGCATGAGAAATAAACTTTATCCACTCAGCTCTTCTGAGCATTGCATCAGAAATAAACGTTATCCACTCAGCTTTTCTGAGCGTTGCATCAGAAATAAACTTTATCCACTGAGCTCTTCTGAACGTTGCATCAGAAATTATTTTATCCACTCAGCTCTTTTGAGCATTGCATCAGAAATAAACTTTATCCACTCAGCTCTTCTGAACGTTGTATGAGATATAAACTTTATCCACTCAGCTCTTCTGAACGTTGCATCAGAAATAAACGTTATCCACTCAGCTCTTCTGAGCATTGCATCAGAAATTAATTTATCCACTCAGCTCTTCTGAACGTTGCATCAGAAATAAACGTTATCCACTCAGCTCTTCTGAGCATTGCATCAGAAATTAATTTATCCACTCAGCTCTTCTGAGCGTTGCATCAGAAATTAATTTATCCATTCAGCTCTTCTGAGCGTTGCATCAGAAATAGACTTTATCCACTCAGCTCTTCTGAACGTTGCATCAGAAATAAACTTTATCCACTTTGCTCTTCTGAACGTTGCATCAGAAATAAACTTTATCCACTTAGCTCTTCTGAGCATTTCATCAGAAATAAACGTTATCCACGCAGCTTTTCTGAGCGTTGCATCAGAAATAAACTTTATCCACTGAGCTCTTCTGAACGTTGCATCAGAAATATAAATTATCCACTCAGCTCTTCTGAGTGTTGCATCAGAAACAAACTTTATCCACTCAGCTCTTCTGAATGTTGGATCGCAAATAAACTTTATCCACTCAGCTCTTCTGAGCGCTGCATCAGAATTAAACGTTATCCACTGAGCTCTTTTGAATGTTGCATCAGAAATAAACTTTATCCACTTAGCTCTTCTGAGCGTTGCATCAGAAATTAATTTATCCACTCAGCTCTTCTGAGAGTTGCATCAGAAATAAACGTTATCCACTGAGCTCTTCTGAGCGTTGCATCAGAAATAAACTTAATCCACTTAGCACTTCTGAACGTTGCATCAGAAACAAACTTTGTCCACTCAGCTCTTCTGAATGTTGCATCACAAATAAACGTTATCCACTCAGCTCTTCTGAGCGTTGCATCAGAAATAAACGTTATCCACTCAGCTCTTCTGAGCGTTGCATCAGAAATTAATTTATCCACTCAGCTCTTCTGAGCGTTGCATCAGAAATAAACGTTATCCACTGAGCTCTTCTGAGCGTTGCATCAGAAATAAACTTAATCCACTTAGCAACTTCTGAATGTTGCATCAGAAATAAACTTTATCCACTCAGCTCTCCTGAATGTTTCATCAGAAATATAGTTTATCCACTCAGCTCTTCTGAGCGTTGCATCAGAAATAAACGTTATCCACTCAGCTCTTTTGAATGTTGCATCAGAAATAAACTTTATTCACTCAGCTCTTCTGAGCGTTGCATCAGAAATTAATTTATCCATTCAGCTCTTCTGAGCGTTGCATCAGAAATAAACTTTATCCACTCAGCTCTTCTGAACATTGCAACAGAAATAAACTTTATTCACTCAGCTCTTCTGAGCGTTGCATCAGAAATTAATTTATCCATTCTGCTCTTCTGAGCGTTGCATCAGAAATAAACGTTATACACTCAGCTCTTCTAAACGTTGCATCAGAAATAAACGTTATCCACTCAGCTCTGCTGAACGTTCCATCAGAAATAAACGTTATCCACTCAGCTCTTCTGAGCATTGCATCAGAAATTAATTTATCCACTCAGCTCTTCTGAGCGTTGCATCAGAAATTAATTTATCCATTCAGCTCTTCTGAGCGTTGCATCAGAAATAGACTTTATCCACTCAGCTCTTCTGAACGTTGCATCAGAAATAAACTTTATCCACTTTGCTCTTCTGAACGTTGCATCAGAAATAAACTTTATCCACTTAGCTCTTCTGAGTATTTCATCAGAAATAAACGTTATCCACACAGCTTTTCTGAGCGTTGCATCAGAAATAAACTTTATCCACTGAGCTCTTCTGAACGTTGCATCAGAAATAATTTTATCCACTCAGCTCTTCTGAGCGTTGCATCAGAAATAAACTTTATCCACTCAGCTCTTCTGAGCGTTGCATCAGAAATATAAATTATCCACTCAGCTCTTCTGAGCGTTGCATCAGAAATATAGTTTATCCACTCAGCTCTTCTGAGAGTTGCATCAGAAACAAACTTTATCCACTCAGCTCTTCTGAATGTTGGATCGCAAATAAACTTTATCCACTCAGCTCTTCTGAGCGCTGCATCAGAATTAAATGTTATCCACTGAGCTCTTTTGAATGTTGCATCAGAAATAAACTTTATCCACTTAGCTCTTCTGAGCGTTGCATCAGAAATTAATTTATCCACTCAGCTCTTCTGAGCGTTGCATCAGAAATAAACGTTATCCACTGAGCTCTTCTGAGCGTTGCATCAGAAATAAACTTAATCCACTTAGCACTTCTGAACGTTGCATCAGAATCAAACTTTGTCCACTCAGCTCTTCTGAATGTTGCATCACAAATAAACGTTATCCACTCAGCTCTTCTGAGCGTTGCATCAGAAATAAACGTTATCCACTCAGCTCTTCTGAGCGTTGCATCAGAAATTAATTTATCCACTCAGCTCTTCTGAGCGTTGCATCAGAAATAAACGTTATCCACTGAGCTCTTCTAAGCGTTGCATAAGAAATAAACTTAATCCACTTAGCACTTCTGAATGTTGCATCAGAAATAAACTTTATCCACTCAGCTCTCCTGAATGTTTCATCAGAAATATACTTTATCCACTCAGCTCTTCTGAACATTGCAACAGAAATAAACTTTATTCACTCAGCTCTTCTGAGCGTTGCATCAGAAATTAATTTATCCATTCTGCTCTTCTGAGCGTTGCATCAGAAATAAACGTTATCCACTCAGCTCTTCTAAACGTTGCATCAGAAATAAACGTTATCCACTCAGCTCTGCTGAACGTTCCATCAGAAATAAACGTTATCCACTCAGCTTTTCTGAGCATTGCATGAGAAATAAACTTTATCCACTCAGCTTTTCTGAGCATTGCATGAGAAATAAACTTTATCCACTCAGCTCTTCTGAACGTTGCATCAGAAATAAACGTTATCCACTCAGCTCTTCTGAATGTTGCATCAGAAATAGACTTTATCCACTCAGCTCTTCTGAAGGTTGCATCAGAAATAATCTTTATCCACTTTGCTCTTCTGAGCGTTGCATCAGAAATAAACTTTATTCACTCAGCTCTTCTGAGCGTTGCATCAGAAATTAATTTATCCATTCAGCTCTTCTGAGCGTTGCATCAGAAATAAACTTTATCCACTAAGCTCTTCTGAACATTGCATCAGAAATAAACTTTATCCACTCAGCTCTTCTGAACGATGCATCAGAAATAAACGTTATCCACTCAGCTATTCTGAGCGTTGCATCAGAAATAAACGTTATCCACTCAGCTCTTCTAAACGTTGCATCAGAAATAAACGTTATCCACTCAGCTCTGCTGAACGTTCCATCAGAAATAAACGTTATCCACTCAGCTTTTCTGAGCATTGCATGAGAAATGAACTTTATCCACTCAGCTCTTCTGAGCATTGCATCAGAAATAAACTTTATCTACTCAGCTCTTCTGAACGTTGCATCAGAAATAAACGTTATCCACTCAGCTCTTCTGAATGTTGCATCAGAAATAGACTTTATCCACTCAGCTCTTCTGAACGTTGCATCAGAAATAAACTTTATCCACTTTGCTCTTCTGAACGTTGCATCAGAAATAAACTTTATCCACTCAGCTCTTCTGAACGATGCATCAGAAATAAACGTTATCCACTCAGCTATTCTGAGCGTTGCATCAGAAATAAACGTTATCCACTCAGCTCTTCTAAACGTTGCATCAGAAATAAACGTTATCCACTCAGCTCTGCTGAACGTTCCATCAGAAATAAACGTTATCCACTCAGCTTTTCTGAGCATTGCATGAGAAATGAACTTTATCCACTCAGCTCTTCTGAGCATTGCATCAGAAATAAACTTTATCTACTCAGCTCTTCTGAACGTTGCATCAGAAATAAACGTTATCCACTCAGCTCTTCTGAATGTTGCATCAGAAATAGACTTTATCCACTCAGCTCTTCTGAACGTTGCATCAGAAATAAACTTTATCCACTTTGCTCTTCTGAACGTTGCATCAGAAATAAACGTTATCCACTCAGCTCTTCTGAGTGTTGCATCAGAAATAAACTTTATCCACTGAGCTCTTCTGAACGATGCATCAAAAATAATTTTATCCACTCAGCTCTTCTGAGCATTGCATCAGAAATAAACTTTATCCACTCAGCTCTTCTGAACGTTGCATCAGAAATATAAATTATCCACTCAGCTCTTCTGAGCGTTGCATCAGAAATATAGTTTATCCACTCAGCTCTTCTGAGTGTTGCATCAGAAACAAACTTTATCCACTCAGCTCTTCTGAATGTTGGATCACAAATAAACTTTATCCACTCAGCTCTTATGAGCGCTGCATCAGAATTAAACGTTATCCACTGAGCTCTTTTGAATGTTGCATCAGAAATAAACTTTATCCACTTAGCTCTTCTGAGCGTTGCATCAGAAATTAATTTATCCACTCAGCTCTTCTCAGCGTTGCATCAGAAATAAACGTTATCCACTCAGATCTTCTGAACGTTGCATCAGAAATAAACTTTATCCACCCAGCTCTTCTGAACGTTGCATCAGAAATAAACTTTACCCACTCAGCTCTTCTGAACGTTGCATTGGAAATAAACGTTATCCACTCAGCTCTTCTGAGCATTGCATGAGAAATAAACGTTATCCACTCAGCTCTTCTGAACGTTGCATCAGAAATAATTTTATCCACTCAGCTCTTCTGAGCATTGCATCAGAAATAAACTTTATCCACTCAGCTCTTCTGAACGTTGTATCAGATATACATTTTATCCACTCAGCTCTTCTGAACGTTGCATCAGAAATAAACGTTATCCACTCAGCTCTTCTGAGCATTGCATCAGAAATTAATTTATCCACTCAGCTCTTCTGAGCGTTGCATCAGAAATTAATTTATCCATTCAGCTCTTCTGAGCGTTGCATCAGAAATAAACTTTATCCACTCAGCTCTTCTGAACGTTGCATCAGAAATAATTTTATCCACTCAGCTCTTCTGAGCATTGCATCAGAAATAAACGTTATCCACTCAGCTCTTCTGAATGTTGCATCAGAAATAGACTTTATCCACTCAGCTCTTCTGAACGTTGCATCAGAAATAAACTTTATCCACTTTGCTCTTCTGAACGCTGCATCAGAAATAAACGTTATCCACTCAGCTCTTCTGAGCGTTGCATCAGAAATAAACTTTATCCACTGAGCTCTTCTGAACGTTGCATCAGAAATAAACGTTATCCACTCAGCTCTTCTGAGCATTTCATCAGAAATAAACGTTATCCACTCAGCTTTTCTGAGCGTTGCATCAGAAATAAACTTTATCCACTGAGCTCTTCTGAACGTTGCATCAGAAATAATTTTATCCACTCAGCTCTTCTGAACGTTGCATCAGAAATATAAATTATCCACTCAGCTCTACTGAGCGTTGCATCAGAAATATAGTTTATCCACTCAGCTCTTCTGAGTGTTGCATCAGATACAAACTTTATCCACTCAGCTCTTCTGAATGTTGGATCACAAATAAACTTTATCCACTCAGCTCTTCTGAGCGCTGCATCAGAATTAAACGTTATCCACTGAGCTCTTTTGAATGTTGCATCAGAAATAAACTTTATCCACTTAGCTCTTCTGAGCGTTGCATCAGAAATTAATTTATCTACTCAGCTCTTCTGAGCGTTGCATCAGAAATAAACGTTATCCACTGAGCTCTTCTGAGCGTTGCATCAGAAATAAACTTTATCCACTTAGCACTTCTGAACGTTGCATCAGAAACAAACTTTGTCCGCTCAGCTCTTCTGAATGTTGCATCACAAATAAACGTTATCCACTCAGCTCTTCTGAATGTTGCATCAGAAATAAACTTTATCCACTCAGCTCTTCTGAGCGTTGCATCAGAAATAAACGTTATCCACTTTGCTCTTCTGAACGTTGCATCAGAAATAAACTTTATCCACTCAGCTCTTCTGAGCATTTCATCAGAAATAAACGTTATCCACTCAGCTTTTCTGAGCGTTGCATCAGAAATAAACTTTATCCACTGAGCTCTTTTGAACGTTGCATCAGAAATAATTTTATCCCCTCAGCTCTTCTGAGCATTGCATCAGAAATAAACTTTATCCACTCAGCTCTTCTGAACGTTGCATCAGAAATATAAATTATCCACTCAGCTCTTCGGAGCGTTGCATCAGAAATATAATTTATCCACTCAGCTCTTCTGAGTGTTGCATCAGAAACAAACTTTATCCACTCAACTCTTCTGAATGTTGGATCACAAATAAACTTTATCCACTCAGCTCTTCTGAGCGTTGCATCAGAATTAAACGTTATCCACTGAGCTCTTTTGAATGTTGCATCAGAAATAAACTTTATCCACTTAGCTCTTCTGAGCGTTGCATCAGAAATTAATTTATCCACTCAGCTCTTCTCAGCGTTGCATCAGAAATAAACGTTATCCACTGAGCTCTTCTGAGCATTGCATCAGAAATAAACGTTATCCACTCAGATCTTCTGAACGTTGCATCAGAAATAAACTTTACCCACTCAGCTCTTCTGAACGTTGCATCGGAAATAAACGTTATCCACTCAGCTCTTCTGAGCATTGCATGAGAAATAAACTTTAACCACTCAGCTTTTCTGAACGTTGCATCAGAAATAATTTTATCCACTCAGCTCTTCTGAATGTTGCATCAGAAATAGACTTTATCCACTCAGCTCTTCTGAACGTTGCATCAGAAATAAACTTTATCCACTTAGCTCTTCTGAGCATTTCATCAGAAATAAACGTTATCCACGCAGCTTTTCTGAGCGTTGCATCAGAAATAAACTTTATCCACTGAGCTCTTCTGAACGTTGCATCAGAAATAAACGTTATCCACTCAGCTCTTCTGAGCATTGCATCAGAAATAAACTTTATCCACTGAGCTCTTCTGAACGTTGCATCAGAAATAATTTTATCCACTCAGCTCTTCTGAACGTTGCATCAGAAATATAAATTATCCACTCAGCTCTACTGAGCGTTGCATCAGAAATATAGTTTATCCACTCAGCTCTTCTGAGTGTTGCATCAGATACAAACTTTATCCACTCAGCTCTTCTGAATGTTGGATCACAAATAAACTTTATCCACTCAGCTCTTCTGAGCGCTGCATCAGAATTAAACGTTATCCACTGAGCTCTTTTGAATGTTGCATCAGAAATAAACTTTATCCACTTAGCTCTTCTGAGCGTTGCATCAGAAATTAATTTATCTACTCAGCTCTTCTGAGCGTTGCATCAGAAATAAACGTTATCCACTGAGCTCTTCTGAGCGTTGCATCAGAAATAAACTTTATCCACTTAGCACTTCTGAACGTTGCATCAGAAACAAACTTTGTCCGCTCAGCTCTTCTGAATGTTGCATCACAAATAAACGTTATCCACTCAGCTCTTCTGAATGTTGCATCAGAAATAAACTTTATCCACTCAGCTCTTCTGAGCGTTGCATCAGAAATAAACGTTATCCACTTTGCTCTTCTGAACGTTGCATCAGAAATAAACTTTATCCACTCAGCTCTTCTGAGCATTTCATCAGAAATAAACGTTATCCACTCAGCTTTTCTGAGCGTTGCATCAGAAATAAACTTTATCCACTGAGCTCTTTTGAACGTTGCATCAGAAATAATTTTATCCCCTCAGCTCTTCTGAGCATTGCATCAGAAATAAACTTTATCCACTCAGCTCTTCTGAACGTTGCATCAGAAATATAAATTATCCACTCAGCTCTTCGGAGCGTTGCATCAGAAATATAATTTATCCACTCAGCTCTTCTGAGTGTTGCATCAGAAACAAACTTTATCCACTCAACTCTTCTGAATGTTGGATCACAAATAAACTTTATCCACTCAGCTCTTCTGAGCGTTGCATCAGAATTAAACGTTATCCACTGAGCTCTTTTGAATGTTGCATCAGAAATAAACTTTATCCACTTAGCTCTTCTGAGCGTTGCATCAGAAATTAATTTATCCACTCAGCTCTTCTCAGCGTTGCATCAGAAATAAACGTTATCCACTGAGCTCTTCTGAGCATTGCATCAGAAATAAACGTTATCCACTCAGATCTTCTGAACGTTGCATCAGAAATAAACTTTACCCACTCAGCTCTTCTGAACGTTGCATCGGAAATAAACGTTATCCACTCAGCTCTTCTGAGCATTGCATGAGAAATAAACTTTAACCACTCAGCTTTTCTGAACGTTGCATCAGAAATAATTTTATCCACTCAGCTCTTCTGAATGTTGCATCAGAAATAGACTTTATCCACTCAGCTCTTCTGAACGTTGCATCAGAAATAAACTTTATCCACTTAGCTCTTCTGAGCATTTCATCAGAAATAAACGTTATCCACGCAGCTTTTCTGAGCGTTGCATCAGAAATAAACTTTATCCACTGAGCTCTTCTGAACGTTGCATCAGAAATAAACGTTATCCACTCAGCTCTTCTGAGCATTGCATCAGAAATAAACTTTATCCACTCAGCTCTTCTGAGCGTTGCATCAGAAATATAAATTATCCACTCAGCTCTTCTGAGCGTTGCATCAGAAATATAGTTTATCCACTCAGCTCTTCTGAGTGTTGCATCAGAAACAAACTTTATCCACTCAGCTCTTCTGAGCGCTGTATCAGAATTAAACGTTATCCACTGAGCTCTTTTGAATGTTGCATCAGAAATAAACTTTATCCACTTAGCTCTTCTGAGCGTTGCATCAGAAATAAACTTTATCCACTTAGCACTTCTGAACGTTGCATCAAAAACAAACTTTGTCCACTCAGCTCTTCTGAATGTTGCATCACAAATAAACGTTATCCACTCAGCTCTTCTGAGCGTTGCATCAGAAATTAATTTATCCATTCAGCTCTTCTGAGCGTTTCATCAGAAATAAACGTTATCCACTCAGCTCTTTTGAATGTTGCATCAGAAATAAACTTTATTCACTCAGCTCTTCTGAGCGTTGCATCAGAAATTAATTTATCCATTCAGCTCTTCTGAGCGTTGCATCAGAAATAAACTTTATCCACTAAGCTCTTCTGAACATTGCATCAGAAATAAACTTTATCCACTCAGCTCTTCTGAACGATGCATCAGAAATAAACGTTATCCACTCAGCTATTCTGAGCGTTGCATCAGAAATAAACGTTATCCACTCAGCTCTTCTAAACGTTGCATCAGAAATAAACGTTATCCACTCAGCTCTGCTGAACGTTCCATCACAAATAAACGTTATCCACTCAGCTCTTCTGAGCGTTGCATCAGAAATAAACGTTATCCACTCAGCTCTTCTGAGCGTTGCATCAGAAATTAATTTATCCACTCAGCTCTTCTGAGCGTTGCATCAGAAATAAACGTTATCCACTGAGCTCTTCTAAGCGTTGCATAAGAAATAAACTTAATCCACTTAGCACTTCTGAATGTTGCATCAGAAATAAACTTTATCCACTCAGCTCTCCTGAATGTTTCATCAGAAATAAACTTTATTCACTCAGCTCTTCTGAGCGTTGCATCAGAAATTAATTTATCCATTCTGCTCTTCTGAGCGTTGCATCAGAAATAAACGTTATCCACTCAGCTCTTCTAAACGTTGCATCAGAAATAAACGTTATCCACTCAGCTCTGCTGAACGTTCCATCAGAAATAAACGTTATCCACTCAGCTTTTCTGAGCATTGCATGAGAAATAAACTTTATCCACTCAGCTTTTCTGAGCATTGCATGAGAAATAAACTTTATCCACTCAGCTCTTCTGAACGTTGCATCAGAAATAAACGTTATCCACTCAGCTCTTCTGAATGTTGCATCAGAAATAGACTTTATCCACTCAGCTCTTCTGAAGGTTGCATCAGAAATAATCTTTATCCACTTTGCTCTTCTGAGCGTTGCATCAGAAATAAACTTTATTCACTCAGCTCTTCTGAGCGTTGCATCAGAAATTAATTTATCCATTCAGCTCTTCTGAGCGTTGCATCAGAAATAAACTTTATCCACTAAGCTCTTCTGAACATTGCATCAGAAATAAACTTTATCCACTCAGCTCTTCTGAACGATGCATCAGAAATAAACGTTATCCACTCAGCTATTCTGAGCGTTGCATCAGAAATAAACGTTATCCACTCAGCTCTTCTAAACGTTGCATCAGAAATAAACGTTATCCACTCAGCTCTGCTGAACGTTCCATCAGAAATAAACGTTATCCACTCAGCTTTTCTGAGCATTGCATGAGAAATGAACTTTATCCACTCAGCTCTTCTGAGCATTGCATCAGAAATAAACTTTATCTACTCAGCTCTTCTGAACGTTGCATCAGAAATAAACGTTATCCACTCAGCTCTTCTGAATGTTGCATCAGAAATAGACTTTATCCACTCAGCTCTTCTGAACGTTGCATCAGAAATAAACTTTATCCACTTTGCTCTTCTGAACGTTGCATCAGAAATAAACTTTATCCACTCAGCTCTTCTGAACGATGCATCAGAAATAAACGTTATCCACTCAGCTATTCTGAGCGTTGCATCAGAAATAAACGTTATCCACTCAGCTCTTCTAAACGTTGCATCAGAAATAAACGTTATCCACTCAGCTCTGCTGAACGTTCCATCAGAAATAAACGTTATCCACTCAGCTTTTCTGAGCATTGCATGAGAAATGAACTTTATCCACTCAGCTCTTCTGAGCATTGCATCAGAAATAAACTTTATCTACTCAGCTCTTCTGAACGTTGCATCAGAAATAAACGTTATCCACTCAGCTCTTCTGAATGTTGCATCAGAAATAGACTTTATCCACTCAGCTCTTCTGAACGTTGCATCAGAAATAAACTTTATCCACTTTGCTCTTCTGAACGTTGCATCAGAAATAAACGTTATCCACTCAGCTCTTCTGAGTGTTGCATCAGAAATAAACTTTATCCACTGAGCTCTTCTGAACGATGCATCAAAAATAATTTTATCCACTCAGCTCTTCTGAGCATTGCATCAGAAATAAACTTTATCCACTCAGCTCTTCTGAACGTTGCATCAGAAATATAAATTATCCACTCAGCTCTTCTGAGCGTTGCATCAGAAATATAGTTTATCCACTCAGCTCTTCTGAGTGTTGCATCAGAAACAAACTTTATCCACTCAGCTCTTCTGAATGTTGGATCACAAATAAACTTTATCCACTCAGCTCTTATGAGCGCTGCATCAGAATTAAACGTTATCCACTGAGCTCTTTTGAATGTTGCATCAGAAATAAACTTTATCCACTTAGCTCTTCTGAGCGTTGCATCAGAAATTAATTTATCCACTCAGCTCTTCTCAGCGTTGCATCAGAAATAAACGTTATCCACTCAGATCTTCTGAACGTTGCATCAGAAATAAACTTTATCCACCCAGCTCTTCTGAACGTTGCATCAGAAATAAACTTTACCCACTCAGCTCTTCTGAACGTTGCATTGGAAATAAACGTTATCCACTCAGCTCTTCTGAGCATTGCATGAGAAATAAACGTTATCCACTCAGCTCTTCTGAACGTTGCATCAGAAATAATTTTATCCACTCAGCTCTTCTGAGCATTGCATCAGAAATAAACTTTATCCACTCAGCTCTTCTGAACGTTGTATCAGATATACATTTTATCCACTCAGCTCTTCTGAACGTTGCATCAGAAATAAACGTTATCCACTCAGCTCTTCTGAGCATTGCATCAGAAATTAATTTATCCACTCAGCTCTTCTGAGCGTTGCATCAGAAATTAATTTATCCATTCAGCTCTTCTGAGCGTTGCATCAGAAATAAACTTTATCCACTCAGCTCTTCTGAACGTTGCATCAGAAATAATTTTATCCACTCAGCTCTTCTGAGCATTGCATCAGAAATAAACGTTATCCACTCAGCTCTTCTGAATGTTGCATCAGAAATAGACTTTATCCACTCAGCTCTTCTGAACGTTGCATCAGAAATAAACTTTATCCACTTTGCTCTTCTGAACGCTGCATCAGAAATAAACGTTATCCACTCAGCTCTTCTGAGCGTTGCATCAGAAATAAACTTTATCCACTGAGCTCTTCTGAACGTTGCATCAGAAATAAACGTTATCCACTCAGCTCTTCTGAGCATTTCATCAGAAATAAACGTTATCCACTCAGCTTTTCTGAGCGTTGCATCAGAAATAAACTTTATCCACTGAGCTCTTCTGAACGTTGCATCAGAAATAATTTTATCCACTCAGCTCTTCTGAACGTTGCATCAGAAATATAAATTATCCACTCAGCTCTACTGAGCGTTGCATCAGAAATATAGTTTATCCACTCAGCTCTTCTGAGTGTTGCATCAGATACAAACTTTATCCACTCAGCTCTTCTGAATGTTGGATCACAAATAAACTTTATCCACTCAGCTCTTCTGAGCGCTGCATCAGAATTAAACGTTATCCACTGAGCTCTTTTGAATGTTGCATCAGAAATAAACTTTATCCACTTAGCTCTTCTGAGCGTTGCATCAGAAATTAATTTATCTACTCAGCTCTTCTGAGCGTTGCATCAGAAATAAACGTTATCCACTGAGCTCTTCTGAGCGTTGCATCAGAAATAAACTTTATCCACTTAGCACTTCTGAACGTTGCATCAGAAACAAACTTTGTCCGCTCAGCTCTTCTGAATGTTGCATCACAAATAAACGTTATCCACTCAGCTCTTCTGAATGTTGCATCAGAAATAAACTTTATCCACTCAGCTCTTCTGAGCGTTGCATCAGAAATAAACGTTATCCACTTTGCTCTTCTGAACGTTGCATCAGAAATAAACTTTATCCACTCAGCTCTTCTGAGCATTTCATCAGAAATAAACGTTATCCACTCAGCTTTTCTGAGCGTTGCATCAGAAATAAACTTTATCCACTGAGCTCTTTTGAACGTTGCATCAGAAATAATTTTATCCCCTCAGCTCTTCTGAGCATTGCATCAGAAATAAACTTTATCCACTCAGCTCTTCTGAACGTTGCATCAGAAATATAAATTATCCACTCAGCTCTTCGGAGCGTTGCATCAGAAATATAATTTATCCACTCAGCTCTTCTGAGTGTTGCATCAGAAACAAACTTTATCCACTCAACTCTTCTGAATGTTGGATCACAAATAAACTTTATCCACTCAGCTCTTCTGAGCGTTGCATCAGAATTAAACGTTATCCACTGAGCTCTTTTGAATGTTGCATCAGAAATAAACTTTATCCACTTAGCTCTTCTGAGCGTTGCATCAGAAATTAATTTATCCACTCAGCTCTTCTCAGCGTTGCATCAGAAATAAACGTTATCCACTGAGCTCTTCTGAGCATTGCATCAGAAATAAACGTTATCCACTCAGATCTTCTGAACGTTGCATCAGAAATAAACTTTACCCACTCAGCTCTTCTGAACGTTGCATCGGAAATAAACGTTATCCACTCAGCTCTTCTGAGCATTGCATGAGAAATAAACTTTAACCACTCAGCTTTTCTGAACGTTGCATCAGAAATAATTTTATCCACTCAGCTCTTCTGAATGTTGCATCAGAAATAGACTTTATCCACTCAGCTCTTCTGAACGTTGCATCAGAAATAAACTTTATCCACTTAGCTCTTCTGAGCATTTCATCAGAAATAAACGTTATCCACGCAGCTTTTCTGAGCGTTGCATCAGAAATAAACTTTATCCACTGAGCTCTTCTGAACGTTGCATCAGAAATAAACGTTATCCACTCAGCTCTTCTGAGCATTGCATCAGAAATAAACGTTATCCACTGAGCTCTTCTGAGCGTTGCATCAGAAATAAACTTTATCCACTTAGCACTTCTGAACGTTGCATCAGAAACAAACTTTGTCCGCTCAGCTCTTCTGAATGTTGCATCACAAATAAACGTTATCCACTCAGCTCTTCTGAATGTTGCATCAGAAATAAACTTTATCCACTCAGCTCTTCTGAGCGTTGCATCAGAAATAAACGTTATCCACTTTGCTCTTCTGAACGTTGCATCAGAAATAAACTTTATCCACTCAGCTCTTCTGAGCATTTCATCAGAAATAAACGTTATCCACTCAGCTTTTCTGAGCGTTGCATCAGAAATAAACTTTATCCACTGAGCTCTTTTGAACGTTGCATCAGAAATAATTTTATCCCCTCAGCTCTTCTGAGCATTGCATCAGAAATAAACTTTATCCACTCAGCTCTTCTGAACGTTGCATCAGAAATATAAATTATCCACTCAGCTCTTCGGAGCGTTGCATCAGAAATATAATTTATCCACTCAGCTCTTCTGAGTGTTGCATCAGAAACAAACTTTATCCACTCAACTCTTCTGAATGTTGGATCACAAATAAACTTTATCCACTCAGCTCTTCTGAGCGTTGCATCAGAATTAAACGTTATCCACTGAGCTCTTTTGAATGTTGCATCAGAAATAAACTTTATCCACTTAGCTCTTCTGAGCGTTGCATCAGAAATTAATTTATCCACTCAGCTCTTCTCAGCGTTGCATCAGAAATAAACGTTATCCACTGAGCTCTTCTGAGCATTGCATCAGAAATAAACGTTATCCACTCAGATCTTCTGAACGTTGCATCAGAAATAAACTTTACCCACTCAGCTCTTCTGAACGTTGCATCGGAAATAAACGTTATCCACTCAGCTCTTCTGAGCATTGCATGAGAAATAAACTTTAACCACTCAGCTTTTCTGAACGTTGCATCAGAAATAATTTTATCCACTCAGCTCTTCTGAATGTTGCATCAGAAATAGACTTTATCCACTCAGCTCTTCTGAACGTTGCATCAGAAATAAACTTTATCCACTTAGCTCTTCTGAGCATTTCATCAGAAATAAACGTTATCCACGCAGCTTTTCTGAGCGTTGCATCAGAAATAAACTTTATCCACTGAGCTCTTCTGAACGTTGCATCAGAAATAAACGTTATCCACTCAGCTCTTCTGAGCATTGCATCAGAAATAAACTTTATCCACTCAGCTCTTCTGAGCGTTGCATCAGAAATATAAATTATCCACTCAGCTCTTCTGAGCGTTGCATCAGAAATATAGTTTATCCACTCAGCTCTTCTGAGTGTTGCATCAGAAACAAACTTTATCCACTCAGCTCTTCTGAGCGCTGTATCAGAATTAAACGTTATCCACTGAGCTCTTTTGAATGTTGCATCAGAAATAAACTTTATCCACTTAGCTCTTCTGAGCGTTGCATCAGAAATAAACTTTATCCACTTAGCACTTCTGAACGTTGCATCAGAAACAAACTTTGTCCACTCAGCTCTTCTGAATGTTGCATCACAAATAAACGTTATCCACTCAGCTCTTCTGAGCGTTGCATCAGAAATTAATTTATCCATTCAGCTCTTCTGAGCGTTTCATCAGAAATAAACGTTATCCACTCAGCTCTTTTGAATGTTGCATCAGAAATAAACTTTATTCACTCAGCTCTTCTGAGCGTTGCATCAGAAATTAATTTATCCATTCAGCTCTTCTGAGCGTTGCATCAGAAATAAACTTTATCCACTAAGCTCTTCTGAACATTGCATCAGAAATAAACTTTATCCACTCAGCTCTTCTGAACGATGCATCAGAAATAAACGTTATCCACTCAGCTATTCTGAGCGTTGCATCAGAAATAAAAGTTATCCACTCAGCTCTTCTAAACGTTGCATCAGAAATAAACGTTATCCACTCAGCTCTGCTGAACGTTCCATCAGAAATAAACGTTATCCACTCAGCTTTTCTGAGCATTGCATGAGAAATAAACTTTATCCACTCAGCTCTTCTGAACGTTGCATCAGAAATAAACGTTATCCACTCAGCTCTTCTGAATGTTGCATCAGAAATAGACTTTATCCACTCAGCTCTTCTGAAGGTTGCATCAGAAATAATCTTTATCCACTTTGCTCTTCTGAACGTTGCATCAGAAATAAACTTTATCCACTCAGCTCTTCTGAGCATTTCATCAGAAATAAACGTTATCCACTCAGCTTTTCTGAGCGTTGCATCAGAAATAAACTTTATCCACTGAGCTCTTCTGAAAGTTGCATCAGAAATAATTTTATCCACTCAGCTCTTCTGAGCATTGCATCAGAAATAAACTTTATCCACTCAGCTCTTCTGAACGTTGCATCAGAAATATAAATTATCCACTCAGCTCTTCTGAGCGTTGCATCAGAAATATAGTTTATCCACTCAGCTCTTCTGAGTGTTGCATCAGAAACAAACTTTATCCACTCAGCTCTTCTGAATGTTGCATCACAAATAAACGTTATCCACTCAGCTCTTCTGAATGTTGCATCAGAAATAAACTTTATCCACTCAGCTCTCCTGAATGTTGCATCAGAAATAAACTTTATCCACTCAGCTCTTCTGAGCGTTGCATCAGAAATAAACGTTATCCACTCAGCTCTTTTGAATGTTGCATCAGAAATAAACTTTATCCACTTAGCTCTTCTGAGCGTTGCATCAGAAATTAATTTATCCACTCAGATCTTCTGAACGTTGCATCAGAAATAAACTTTATCCACTCAGCTCTTCTGAACGTTGCATCAGAAATATAAATTATCCACTCAGCTCTTCTGAGCGTTGCATCAGAAATTAATTTATCTACTCAGCTCTTCTGAGCGTTGCATCAGAAATAAACGTTATCCACTGAGCTCTTCTGAGCGTTGCATCAGAAATAAACTTTATCCACTTAGCACTTCTGAACGTTGCATCAGAAACAAACTTTGTCCGCTCAGCTCTTCTGAATGTTGCATCACAAATAAACGTTATCCACTCAGCTCTTCTGAATGTTGCATCAGAAATAAACTTTATCCACTCAGCTCTTCTGAGCGTTGCATCAGAAATAAACGTTATCCACTTTGCTCTTCTGAACGTTGCATCAGAAATAAACTTTATCCACTCAGCTCTTCTGAGCATTTCATCAGAAATAAACGTTATCCACTCAGCTTTTCTGAGCGTTGCATCAGAAACAAACTTTGTCCACTCAGCTCTTCTGAATGTTGCATCACAAATAAACGTTATCCACTCAGCTCTTCTGAATGTTGCATCAGAAATAAACTTTATCCACTCAGCTCTTCTGAGTGTTGAATCACAAATAAACTTTATCCACTCAGCTCTTCTGAACGTTGCGTCAGAAATAAACGTTATCCACTCAGCTCTTCTGAGCGTTGCATCAGAAATTAATTTATCCATTCAGCTCTTCTGAGCGTTGCATCAGAAATAAACTTTATCCACTCAGCTCTTCTGAACGTTGCATCAGAAATATAAATTATCCACTCAGCTCTACTGAGCGTTGCATCAGAAATATAGTTTATCCACTCAGCTCTTCTGAGTGTTGCATCAGAAACAAACTTTATCCACTCAGCTCTTCTGAATGTTGGATCACAAATAAACTTTATCCACTCAGCTCTTCTGAGCGCTGCATCAGAATTAAACGTTATCCACTGAGCTCTTTTGAATGTTGCATCAGAAATAAACTTTATCCACTTAGCTCTTCTGAGCGTTGCATCAGAAATTAATTTATCTACTCAGCTCTTCTGAGCGTTGCATCAGAAATAAACGTTATCCACTGAGCTCTTCTGAGCGTTGCATCAGAAATAAACTTTATCCACTTAGCACTTCTGAACGTTGCATCAGAAACAAACTTTGTCCGCTCAGCTCTTCTGAATGTTGCATCACAAATAAACGTTATCCACTCAGCTCTTCTGAATGTTGCATCAGAAATAAACTTTATCCACTCAGCTCTTCTGAGCGTTGCATCAGAAATAAACGTTATCCACTTTGCTCTTCTGAACGTTGCATCAGAAATAAACTTTATCCACTCAGCTCTTCTGAGCATTTCATCAGAAATAAACGTTATCCACTCAGCTTTTCTGAGCGTTGCATCAGAAATAAACTTTATCCACTGAGCTCTTTTGAACGTTGCATCAGAAATAATTTTATCCCCTCAGCTCTTCTGAGCATTGCATCAGAAATAAACTTTATCCACTCAGCTCTTCTGAACGTTGCATCAGAAATATAAATTATCCACTCAGCTCTTCGGAGCGTTGCATCAGAAATATAATTTATCCACTCAGCTCTTCTGAGTGTTGCATCAGAAACAAACTTTATCCACTCAACTCTTCTGAATGTTGGATCACAAATAAACTTTATCCACTCAGCTCTTCTGAGCGTTGCATCAGAATTAAACGTTATCCACTGAGCTCTTTTGAATGTTGCATCAGAAATAAACTTTATCCACTTAGCTCTTCTGAGCGTTGCATCAGAAATTAATTTATCCACTCAGCTCTTCTCAGCGTTGCATCAGAAATAAACGTTATCCACTGAGCTCTTCTGAGCATTGCATCAGAAATAAACGTTATCCACTCAGATCTTCTGAACGTTGCATCAGAAATAAACTTTACCCACTCAGCTCTTCTGAACGTTGCATCGGAAATAAACGTTATCCACTCAGCTCTTCTGAGCATTGCATGAGAAATAAACTTTAACCACTCAGCTTTTCTGAACGTTGCATCAGAAATAATTTTATCCACTCAGCTCTTCTGAATGTTGCATCAGAAATAGACTTTATCCACTCAGCTCTTCTGAACGTTGCATCAGAAATAAACTTTATCCACTTAGCTCTTCTGAGCATTTCATCAGAAATAAACGTTATCCACGCAGCTTTTCTGAGCGTTGCATCAGAAATAAACTTTATCCACTGAGCTCTTCTGAACGTTGCATCAGAAATAAACGTTATCCACTCAGCTCTTCTGAGCATTGCATCAGAAATAAACTTTATCCACTCAGCTCTTCTGAGCGTTGCATCAGAAATATAAATTATCCACTCAGCTCTTCTGAGCGTTGCATCAGAAATATAGTTTATCCACTCAGCTCTTCTGAGTGTTGCATCAGAAACAAACTTTATCCACTCAGCTCTTCTGAGCGCTGTATCAGAATTAAACGTTATCCACTGAGCTCTTTTGAATGTTGCATCAGAAATAAACTTTATCCACTTAGCTCTTCTGAGCGTTGCATCAGAAATAAACTTTATCCACTTAGCACTTCTGAACGTTGCATCAGAAACAAACTTTGTCCACTCAGCTCTTCTGAATGTTGCATCACAAATAAACGTTATCCACTCAGCTCTTCTGAGCGTTGCATCAGAAATTAATTTATCCATTCAGCTCTTCTGAGCGTTTCATCAGAAATAAACGTTATCCACTCAGCTCTTTTGAATGTTGCATCAGAAATAAACTTTATTCACTCAGCTCTTCTGAGCGTTGCATCAGAAATTAATTTATCCATTCAGCTCTTCTGAGCGTTGCATCAGAAATAAACTTTATCCACTAAGCTCTTCTGAACATTGCATCAGAAATAAACTTTATCCACTCAGCTCTTCTGAACGATGCATCAGAAATAAACGTTATCCACTCAGCTATTCTGAGCGTTGCATCAGAAATAAACGTTATCCACTCAGCTCTTCTAAACGTTGCATCAGAAATAAACGTTATCCACTCAGCTCTGCTGAACGTTCCATCAGAAATAAACGTTATCCACTCAGCTTTTCTGAGCATTGCATGAGAAATAAACTTTATCCACTCAGCTCTTCTGAACGTTGCATCAGAAATAAACGTTATCCACTCAGCTCTTCTGAATGTTGCATCAGAAATAGACTTTATCCACTCAGCTCTTCTGAAGGTTGCATCAGAAATAATCTTTATCCACTTTGCTCTTCTGAACGTTGCATCAGAAATAAACTTTATCCACTCAGCTCTTCTGAGCATTTCATCAGAAATAAACGTTATCCACTCAGCTTTTCTGAGCGTTGCATCAGAAATAAACTTTATCCACTGAGCTCTTCTGAAAGTTGCATCAGAAATAATTTTATCCACTCAGCTCTTCTGAGCATTGCATCAGAAATAAACTTTATCCACTCAGCTCTTCTGAACGTTGCATCAGAAATATAAATTATCCACTCAGCTCTTCTGAGCGTTGCATCAGAAATATAGTTTATCCACTCAGCTCTTCTGAGTGTTGCATCAGAAACAAACTTTATCCACTCAGCTCTTCTGAATGTTGCATCACAAATAAACGTTATCCACTCAGCTCTTCTGAATGTTGCATCAGAAATAAACTTTATCCACTCAGCTCTCCTGAATGTTGCATCAGAAATAAACTTTATCCACTCAGCTCTTCTGAGCGTTGCATCAGAAATAAACGTTATCCACTCAGCTCTTTTGAATGTTGCATCAGAAATAAACTTTATCCACTTAGCTCTTCTGAGCGTTGCATCAGAAATTAATTTATCCACTCAGATCTTCTGAACGTTGCATCAGAAATAAACTTTATCCACTCAGCTCTTCTGAACGTTGCATCAGAAATATAAATTATCCACTCAGCTCTTCTGAGCGTTGCATCAGAAATTAATTTATCTACTCAGCTCTTCTGAGCGTTGCATCAGAAATAAACGTTATCCACTGAGCTCTTCTGAGCGTTGCATCAGAAATAAACTTTATCCACTTAGCACTTCTGAACGTTGCATCAGAAACAAACTTTGTCCGCTCAGCTCTTCTGAATGTTGCATCACAAATAAACGTTATCCACTCAGCTCTTCTGAATGTTGCATCAGAAATAAACTTTATCCACTCAGCTCTTCTGAGCGTTGCATCAGAAATAAACGTTATCCACTTTGCTCTTCTGAACGTTGCATCAGAAATAAACTTTATCCACTCAGCTCTTCTGAGCATTTCATCAGAAATAAACGTTATCCACTCAGCTTTTCTGAGCGTTGCATCAGAAACAAACTTTGTCCACTCAGCTCTTCTGAATGTTGCATCACAAATAAACGTTATCCACTCAGCTCTTCTGAATGTTGCATCAGAAATAAACTTTATCCACTCAGCTCTTCTGAGTGTTGAATCACAAATAAACTTTATCCACTCAGCTCTTCTGAACGTTGCGTCAGAAATAAACGTTATCCACTCAGCTCTTCTGAGCGTTGCATCAGAAATTAATTTATCCATTCAGCTCTTCTGAGCGTTGCATCAGAAATAAACTTTATCCACTCAGCTCTCCTGAATGTTGCATCAGAAATAAACTTTATCCACTCAGCTCTTCTGAGCGTTGCATCAGAAATAAACGTTATCCACTCAGCTCTTTTGAATGTTGCATCAGAAATAAACTTTATTGACTCAGCTCTTCTGAGCATTTCATCAGAAATTAATTTATCCATTCAGCTCTTCTGAGCGTTGCATCAGAAATAAACTTTATCCACTCAGCTCTTCTGAATGTTGCATCAGAAATAAACTTTATCCACTCAGCTCTTCTGAGTGTTGAATCACAAATAAACTTTATCCACTCAGCTCTTCTGAACGTTGCGTCAGAAATAAACGTTATCCACTCAGCTCTTCTGAGTGTTGCATCAGAAATAAACTTTATTCACTCAGCTCTTCTGAGCGTTGCATCAGAAATTAATTTATCCATTCAGCTCTTCTGAGCGTTGCATCAGAAATAAACTTTATCCACTCAGCTCTTCTGAACATTGCAACAGAAATAAACTTTATTCACTCAGCTCTTCTGAGCGTTGCATCAGAAAAGAACGTTATCCACTCAGCTTTTCTGAGCATTGCATGAGAAATAAACTTTATCCACTCAGCTTTTCTGAGCGTTGCATCAGAAATAAACTTTATCCACTGAGCTCTTCTGAACGTTGCATCAGAAATAATTTTATCCACTCAGCTCTTCTGAACGTTGCATCAGAAATATAAATTATCCACTCAGCTCTACTGAGCGTTGCATCAGAAATATAGTTTATCCACTCAGCTCTTCTGAGTGTTGCATCAGAAACAAACTTTATCCACTCAGCTCTTCTGAATGTTGGATCACAAATAAACTTTATCCACTCAGCTCTTCTGAGCGCTGCATCAGAATTAAACGTTATCCACTGAGCTCTTTTGAATGTTGCATCAGAAATAAACTTTATCCACTTAGCTCTTCTGAGCGTTGCATCAGAAATTAATTTATCTACTCAGCTCTTCTGAGCGTTGCATCAGAAATAAACGTTATCCACTGAGCTCTTCTGAGCGTTGCATCAGAAATAAACTTTATCCACTTAGCACTTCTGAACGTTGCATCAGAAACAAAATTTGTCCGCTCAGCTCTTCTGAATGTTGCATCACAAATAAACGTTATCCACTCAGCTCTTCTGAATGTTGCATCAGAAACAAACTTTATCCACTCAGCTCTTCTGAATGTTGGATCACAAATAAACTTTATCCACTCAGCTCTTCTGAGCGCTGCATCAGAATTAAACGTTATCCACTCAGATCTTCTGAACGTTGCATCAGAAATAAACTTTATCCACCCAGCTCTTCTGAACGTTGCATCAGAAATAAACTTTACCCACTCATCTCTTCTGAACGTTGCATTGGAAATAAACGTTATCCACTCAGCTCTTCTGAGCATTGCATGAGAAATAAACTTTATCCACTCAGCTCTTCTGAGCATTGCATCAGAAATAAACGTTATCCACTCAGCTCTTCTGAACGTTGTATGAGATATAAACTTTATCCACTCAGCTCTTCTGAACGTTGCATCAGAAATAAACGTTATCCACTCAGCTCTTCTGAGCATTGCATCAGAAATTAATTTATCCACTCAGCTCTTCTGAGCGTTGCATCAGAAATAAACGTTATCCACTCAGCTCTTCTGAGCATTGCATCAGAAATTAATTTATCCACTCAGCTCTTCTGAGCGTTGCATCAGAAATTAATTTATCCATTCAGCTCTTCTGAGCGTTGCATCAGAAATAGACTTTATCCACTCAGCTCTTCTGAACGTTGCATCAGAAATAAACTTTATCCACTTAGCTCTTCTGAGCATTTCATCAGAAATAAACGTTATCCACGCAGCTCTTCTGAACGTTGCATCAGAAATAAACTTTATCCACTGAGCTCTTAAAAACGTTGCATCAGAAATATAAATTATCCACTCAGCTCTTCTGAGTGTTGCATCAGAAACAAACTTTATCCACTCAGCTCTTCTGAATGTTGGATCGCAAATAAACTTTATCCACTCAGCTCTTCTGAGCGCTGCATCAGAATTAAACGTTATCCACTGAGCTCTTTTGAATGTTGCATCAGAAATAAACTTTATCCACTTAGCTCTTCTGAGCGTTGCATCAGAAATTAATTTATCCACTCAGCTCTTCTGAACGTTGCATCAGAAACAAACTTTGTCCACTCAGCTCTTCTGAATGGTGCATCACAAATAAACGTTATCCACTCAGCTCTTCTGAGCGTTGCATCAGAAATAAACGTTATCCACTCAGCTCTTCTGAGCGTTGCATCAGAAATTAATTTATCCACTCAGCTCTTCTGAGCGTTGCATCAGAAATAAACGTTATCCACTGAGCTCTTCTGAGCGTTGCATCAGAATTAAACGTTATCCACTGAGCTCTTTTGAATGTTGCATCAGAAATAAACTTTATCCACTTAGCTCTTCTGAGCGTTGCATCAGAAATTAATTTATCCACTCAGCTCTTCTGAGCGTTGCATCAGAAATAAACGTTATCCACTGAGCTCTTCTGAGCGTTGCATCAGAAATAAACTTAATCCACTTAGCACTTCTGAACGTTGCATCAGAAACAAACTTTGTCCACTCAGCTCTTCTGAATGTTGCATCACAAATAAACGTTATCCACTCAGCTCTTCTGAGCGTTGCATCAGAAATAAACGTTATCCACTCAGCTCTTCTGAGCATTGCATGAGAAATAAACTTTATCAACTCAGCTCTTCTGAACGTTGCATCAGAAATAAACGTTATCCACTCAGCTCTTCTGAATGTTGCATCAGAAATAGACTTTATCCACTCAGCTCTTCTGAACGTTGCATCAGAAATAAACGTTATCCACTGAGCTCTTCTGAGCGTTGCATCAGAAATTATTTTATCCACTCAGCTCTTTTGAGCATTGCATCAGAAATAAACTTTATCCACTCAGCTCTTCTGAACGTTGTATGAGATATAAACTTTATCCACTCAGCTCTTCTGAACGTTGCATCAGAAATAAACGTTATCCACTCAGCTCTTCTGAGCATTGCATCAGAAATTAATTTATCCACTCAGCTCTTCTGAACGTTGCATCAGAAATAAACGTTATCCACCCAGCTCTTCAGAGCATTGCATCAGAAATTAATTTATCCACTCAGCTCTTCTGAGCGTTGCATCAGAAATTAATTTATCCATTCAGCTCTTCTGAGCGTTGCATCAGAAATAGACTTTATCCACTCAGCTCTTCTGAACGTTGCATCAGAAATAAACTTTATCCACTTTGCTCTTCTGAACGTTGCATCAGAAATAAACTTTATCCACTTAGCTCTTCTGAGCATTTCATCAGAAATAAACGTTATCCACGCAGCTTTTCTGAGCGTTGCATCAGAAATAAACTTTATCCACTGAGCTCTTCTGAACGTTGCATCAGAAATATAAATTATCCACTCAGCTCTTCTGAGTGTTGCATCAGAAACAAAGTTTATCCACTCAGCTCTTCTGAATGTTGGATCGCAAATAAACTTTATCCACTCAGCTCTTCTGAGCGCTGCATCAGAATTAAACGTTATCCACTGAGCTCTTTTGAATGTTGCATCAGAAATAAACTTTATCCACTTAGCTCTTCTGAGCGTTGCATCAGAAATTAATTTATCCACTCAGCTCTTCTGAGAGTTGCATCAGAAATAAACGTTATCCACTGAGCTCTTCTGAGCGTTGCATCAGAAATAAACTTAATCCACTTAGCACTTCTGAACGTTGCATCAGAAACAAACTTTGTCCACTCAGCTCTTCTGAATGTTGCATCACAAATAAACGTTATCCACTCAGCTCTTCTGAGCGTTGCATCAGAAATAAACGTTATCCACTCAGCTCTTCTGAGCGTTGCATCAGAAATTAATTTATCCACTCAGCTCTTCTGAGCGTTGCATCAGAAATAAACGTTATCCACTGAGCTCTTCTGAGCGTTGCATCAGAAATAAACTTAATCCACTTAGCAACTTCTGAATGTTGCATCAGAAATAAACTTTATCCACTCAGCTCTCCTGAATGTTTCATCAGAAATATAGTTTATCCACTCAGCTCTTCTGAGCGTTGCATCAGAAATAAACGTTATCCACTCAGCTCTTTTGAATGTTGCATCAGAAATAAACGTTATCCACTCAGCTTTTCTGAGCGTTGCATCAGAAATAAACGTTATCCACTCAGCTCTTCTGAATGTTGCATCAGAAATAGACTTTATCCACTGAGCTCTTTTGAATGTTGCATCAGAAATAAACTTTATCCACTTAGCTCTTCTGAGCGTTGCATCAGAAATTAATTTATCCACTCAGCTCTTCTGAGAGTTGCATCAGAAATAAACGTTATCCACTGAGCTCTTCTGAGCGTTGCATCAGAAATAAACTTAATCCACTTAGCACTTCTGAACGTTGCATCAGAAACAAACTTTGTCCACTCAGCTCTTCTGAATGTTGCATCACAAATAAACGTTATCCACTCAGCTCTTCTGAGCGTTGCATCAGAAATAAACGTTATCCACTCAGCTCTTCTGAGCGTTGCATCAGAAATTAATTTATCCACTCAGCTCTTCTGAGCGTTGCATCAGAAATAAACGTTATCCACTGAGCTCTTCTGAGCGTTGCATCAGAATTAAACGTTATCCACTGAGCTCTTTTGAATGTTGCATCAGAAATAAACTTTATCCACTTAGCTCTTCTGAGCGTTGCATCAGAAATTAATTTATCCACTCAGCTCTTCTGAGCGTTGCATCAGAAATAAACGTTATCCACTGAGCTCTTCTGAGCGTTGCATCAGAAATAAACTTAATCCACTTAGCACTTCTGAACGTTGCATCAGAAACAAACTTTGTCCACTCAGCTCTTCTGAATGTTGCATCACAAATAAACGTTATCCACTCAGCTCTTCTGAGCGTTGCATCAGAAATAAACGTTATCCACTCAGCTCTTCTGAGCATTGCATGAGAAATAAACTTTATCAACTCAGCTCTTCTGAACGTTGCATCAGAAATAAACGTCATCCACTCAGCTCTTCTGAATGTTGCATCAGAAATAGACTTTATCCACTCAGCTCTTCTGAACGTTGCATCAGAAATAAACTTTATCCACTTTGCTCTTCTGAACGTTGCATCAGAAATAAACTTTATCCACTCAGCTCTTCTGAGCATTTCATCAGAAATAAACGTTATCCACTCAGCTTTTCTGAGCGTTGCATCAGAAATAAACTTTATCCACTGAGCTCTTCTGAACGTTGCATCAGAAATAATTTTATCCACTCAGCTCTTCTGAGCATTGCATCAGAAATAAACTTTATCCACTCAGCTCTTCTGAACGTTGCATCAGAAATATAAATTATCCACTCAGCTCTTCTGAGCGTTGCATCAGAAATATCGTTTATCCACTCAGCTCTTCTGAGTGTTGCATCAGAAACAAACTTTATCCACTCAGCTCTTCTGAATGTTGGATCACAAATAAACTTTATCCACTCAGCTCTTCTGAGCGCTGCATCAGAATTAAACGTTATCCACTCAGATCTTCTGAACGTTGCATCAGAAATAAACTTTATCCACCCAGCTCTTCTGAACGTTGCATCAGAAATAAACTTTACCCACTCAGCTCTTCTGAACGTTGCATTGGAAATAAACGTTATCCACTCAGCTCTTCTGAGCATTGCATGAGAAATAAACTTTATCCACTCAGCTCTTCTGAGCATTGCATCAGAAATAAACGTTATCCACTCAGCTTTTCTGAGCGTTGCATCAGAAATAAACTTTATCCACTGAGCTCTTCTGAACGTTGCATCAGAAATTATTTTATCCACTCAGCTCTTTTGAGCATTGCATCAGAAATAAACTTTATCCACTCAGCTCTTCTGAACGTTGTATGAGATATAAACTTTATCCACTCAGCTCTTCTGAACGTTGCATCAGAAATAAACGTTATCCACTCAGCTCTTCTGAGCATTGCATCAGAAATTAATTTATCCACTCAGCTCTTCTGAACGTTGCATCAGAAATAAACGTTATCCACTCAGCTCTTCAGAGCATTGCATCAGAAATTAATTTATCCACTCAGCTCTTCTGAGCGTTGCATCAGAAATTAATTTATCCATTCAGCTCTTCTGAGCGTTGCATCAGAAATAGACTTTATCCACTCAGCTCTTCTGAACGTTGCATCAGAAATAAACTTTATCCACTTTGCTCTTCTGAACGTTGCATCAGAAATAAACTTTATCCACTTAGCTCTTCTGAGCATTTCATCAGAAATAAACGATATCCACGCAGCTTTTCTGAGCGTTGCATCAGAAATAAACTTTATCCACTGAGCTCTTCTGAACGTTGCATCAGAAATATAAATTATCCACTCAGCTCTTCTGAGTGTTGCATCAGAAAAAAACTTTATCCACTCAGCTCTTCTGAATGTTGGATCGCAAATAAACTTTATCCACTCAGCTCTTCTGAGCGCTGCATCAGAATTAAACGTTATCCACTGAGCTCTTTTGAATGTTGCATCAGAAATAAACTTTATCCACTTAGCTCTTCTGAGCGTTGCATCAGAAATTAATTTATCCACTCAGCTCTTCTGAGAGTTGCATCAGAAATAAACGTTATCCACTGAGCTCTTCTGAGCGTTGCATCAGAAATAAACTTAATCCACTTAGCACTTCTGAACGTTGCATCAGAAACAAACTTTGTCCACTCAGCTCTTCTGAATGTTGCATCACAAATAAACGTTATCCACTCAGCTCTTCTGAGCGTTGCATCAGAAATAAACGTTATCCACTCAGCTCTTCTGAGCGTTGCATCAGAAATTAATTTATCCACTCAGCTCTTCTGAGCGTTGCATCAGAAATAAACGTTATCCACTGAGCTCTTCTGAGCGTTGCATCAGAAATAAACTTAATCCACTTAGCAACTTCTGAATGTTTCATCAGAAATAAACTTTATCCACTCAGCTCTCCTGAATGTTTCATCAGAAATATAGTTTATCCACTCAGCTCTTCTGAGCGTTGCATCAGAAATAAACGTTATCCACTCAGCTCTTTTGAATGTTGCATCAGAAATAAACTTTATCCACTTAGCTCTTCTGAGCGTTGCATCAGAAATTAATTTATCCACTCAGCTCTTCTCAGCGTTGCATCAGAAATAAACGTTATCCACTCAGATCTTCTGAACGTTGCATCAGAAATAAACTTTATCCACCCAGCTCTTCTGAACGTTGCATCAGAAATAAACTTTACCCACTCAGCTCTTCTGAACGTTGCATTGGAAATAAACGTTATCCACTCAGCTCTTCTGAGCATTGCATGAGAAATAAACGTTATCCACTCAGCTCTTCTGAACGTTGCATCAGAAATAATTTTATCCACTCAGCTCTTCTGAGCATTGCATCAGAAATAAACTTTATCCACTCAGCTCTTCTGAACGTTGTATCAGATATACATTTTATCCACTCAGCTCTTCTGAACGTTGCATCAGAAATAAACGTTATCCACTCAGCTCTTCTGAGCATTGCATCAGAAATTAATTTATCCACTCAGCTCTTCTGAGCGTTGCATCAGAAATTAATTTATCCATTCAGCTCTTCTGAGCGTTGCATCAGAAATAAACTTTATCCACTCAGCTCTTCTGAACGTTGCATCAGAAATAATTTTATCCACTCAGCTCTTCTGAGCATTGCATCAGAAATAAACGTTATCCACTCAGCTCTTCTGAATGTTGCATCAGAAATAGACTTTATCCACTCAGCTCTTCTGAACGTTGCATCAGAAATAAACTTTATCCACTTTGCTCTTCTGAACGCTGCATCAGAAATAAACGTTATCCACTCAGCTCTTCTGAGCGTTGCATCAGAAATAAACTTTATCCACTGAGCTCTTCTGAACGTTGCATCAGAAATAAACGTTATCCACTCAGCTCTTCTGAGCATTTCATCAGAAATAAACGTTATCCACTCAGCTTTTCTGAGCGTTGCATCAGAAATAAACTTTATCCACTGAGCTCTTCTGAACGTTGCATCAGAAATAATTTTATCCACTCAGCTCTTCTGAACGTTGCATCAGAAATATAAATTATCCACTCAGCTCTACTGAGCGTTGCATCAGAAATATAGTTTATCCACTCAGCTCTTCTGAGTGTTGCATCAGATACAAACTTTATCCACTCAGCTCTTCTGAATGTTGGATCACAAATAAACTTTATCCACTCAGCTCTTCTGAGCGCTGCATCAGAAATAAACGTTATCCACTCAGCTCTTCTGAGCATTTCATCAGAAATAAACGTTATCCACTCAGCTTTTCTGAGCGTTGCATCAGAAATAAACTTTATCCACTGAGCTCTTCTGAACGTTGCATCAGAAATAATTTTATCCACTCAGCTCTTCTGAACGTTGCATCAGAAATATAAATTATCCACTCAGCTCTACTGAGCGTTGCATCAGAAATATAGTTTATCCACTCAGCTCTTCTGAGTGTTGCATCAGAAATAGACTTTATCCACTGAGCTCTTTTGAATGTTGCATCAGAAATAAACTTTATCCACTTAGCTCTTCTGAGCGTTGCATCAGAAATTAATTTATCCACTCAGCTCTTCTGAGAGTTGCATCAGAAATAAACGTTATCCACTGAGCTCTTCTGAGCGTTGCATCAGAAATAAACTTAATCCACTTAGCACTTCTGAACGTTGCATCAGAAACAAACTTTGTCCACTCAGCTCTTCTGAATGTTGCATCACAAATAAACGTTATCCACTCAGCTCTTCTGAGCGTTGCATCAGAAATAAACGTTATCCACTCAGCTCTTCTGAGCGTTGCATCAGAAATTAATTTATCCACTCAGCTCTTCTGAGCGTTGCATCAGAAATAAACGTTATCCACTGAGCTCTTCTGAGCGTTGCATCAGAATTAAACGTTATCCACTGAGCTCTTTTGAATGTTGCATCAGAAATAAACTTTATCCACTTAGCTCTTCTGAGCGTTGCATCAGAAATTAATTTATCCACTCAGCTCTTCTGAGCGTTGCATCAGAAATAAACGTTATCCACTGAGCTCTTCTGAGCGTTGCATCAGAAACAAACTTTGTCCACTCAGCTCTTCTGAATGTTGCATCACAAATAAACGTTATCCACTCAGCTCTTCTGAGCGTTGCATCAGAAATAAACGTTATCCACTCAGCTCTTCTGAGCATTGCATGAGAAATAAACTTTATCAACTCAGCTCTTCTGAACGTTGCATCAGAAATAAACGTTATCCACTCAGCTCTTCTGAATGTTGCATCAGAAATAGACTTTATCCACTCAGCTCTTCTGAACGTTGCATCAGAAATAAACTTTATCCACTTTGCTCTTCTGAACGTTGCATCAGAAATAAACTTTATCCACTCAGCTCTTCTGAGCATTTCATCAGAAATAAACGTTATCCACTCAGCTTTTCTGAGCGTTGCATCAGAAATAAACTTTATCCACTGAGCTCTTCTGAACGTTGCATCAGAAATAATTTTATCCACTCAGCTCTTCTGAGCATTGCATCAGAAATAAACTTTATCCACTCAGCTCTTCTGAACGTTGCATCAGAAATATAAATTATCCACTCAGCTCTTCTGAGCGTTGCATCAGAAATATCGTTTATCCACTCAGCTCTTCTGAGTGTTGCATCAGAAACAAACTTTATCCACTCAGCTCTTCTGAATGTTGGATCACAAATAAACTTTATCCACTCAGCTCTTCTGAGCGCTGCATCAGAATTAAACGTTATCCACTCAGATCTTCTGAACGTTGCATCAGAAATAAACTTTATCCACCCAGCTCTTCTGAACGTTGCATCAGAAATAAACTTTACCCACTCAGCTCTTCTGAACGTTGCATTGGAAATAAACGTTATCCACTCAGCTCTTCTGAGCATTGCATGAGAAATAAACTTTATCCACTCAGCTCTTCTGAGCATTGCATCAGAAATAAACGTTATCCACTCAGCTTTTCTGAGCGTTGCATCAGAAATAAACTTTATCCACTGAGCTCTTCTGAACGTTGCATCAGAAATTATTTTATCCACTCAGCTCTTTTGAGCATTGCATCAGAAATAAACTTTATCCACTCAGCTCTTCTGAACGTTGTATGAGATATAAACTTTATCCACTCAGCTCTTCTGAACGTTGCATCAGAAATAAACGTTATCCACTCAGCTCTTCTGAGCATTGCATCAGAAATTAATTTATCCACTCAGCTCTTCTGAACGTTGCATCAGAAATAAACGTTATCCACTCAGCTCTTCAGAGCATTGCATCAGAAATTAATTTATCCACTCAGCTCTTCTGAGCGTTGCATCAGAAATTAATTTATCCATTCAGCTCTTCTGAGCGTTGCATCAGAAATAGACTTTATCCACTCAGCTCTTCTGAACGTTGCATCAGAAATAAACTTTATCCACTTTGCTCTTCTGAACGTTGCATCAGAAATAAACTTTATCCACTTAGCTCTTCTGAGCATTTCATCAGAAATAAACGATATCCACGCAGCTTTTCTGAGCGTTGCATCAGAAATAAACTTTATCCACTGAGCTCTTCTGAACGTTGCATCAGAAATATAAATTATCCACTCAGCTCTTCTGAGTGTTGCATCAGAAAAAAACTTTATCCACTCAGCTCTTCTGAATGTTGGATCGCAAATAAACTTTATCCACTCAGCTCTTCTGAGCGCTGCATCAGAATTAAACGTTATCCACTGAGCTCTTTTGAATGTTGCATCAGAAATAAACTTTATCCACTTAGCTCTTCTGAGCGTTGCATCAGAAATTAATTTATCCACTCAGCTCTTCTGAGAGTTGCATCAGAAATAAACGTTATCCACTGAGCTCTTCTGAGCGTTGCATCAGAAATAAACTTAATCCACTTAGCACTTCTGAACGTTGCATCAGAAACAAACTTTGTCCACTCAGCTCTTCTGAATGTTGCATCACAAATAAACGTTATCCACTCAGCTCTTCTGAGCGTTGCATCAGAAATAAACGTTATCCACTCAGCTCTTCTGAGCGTTGCATCAGAAATTAATTTATCCACTCAGCTCTTCTGAGCGTTGCATCAGAAATAAACGTTATCCACTGAGCTCTTCTGAGCGTTGCATCAGAAATAAACTTAATCCACTTAGCAACTTCTGAATGTTTCATCAGAAATAAACTTTATCCACTCAGCTCTCCTGAATGTTTCATCAGAAATATAGTTTATCCACTCAGCTCTTCTGAGCGTTGCATCAGAAATAAACGTTATCCACTCAGCTCTTTTGAATGTTGCATCAGAAATAAACTTTATCCACTTAGCTCTTCTGAGCGTTGCATCAGAAATTAATTTATCCACTCAGCTCTTCTCAGCGTTGCATCAGAAATAAACGTTATCCACTCAGATCTTCTGAACGTTGCATCAGAAATAAACTTTATCCACCCAGCTCTTCTGAACGTTGCATCAGAAATAAACTTTACCCACTCAGCTCTTCTGAACGTTGCATTGGAAATAAACGTTATCCACTCAGCTCTTCTGAGCATTGCATGAGAAATAAACGTTATCCACTCAGCTCTTCTGAACGTTGCATCAGAAATAATTTTATCCACTCAGCTCTTCTGAGCATTGCATCAGAAATAAACTTTATCCACTCAGCTCTTCTGAACGTTGTATCAGATATACATTTTATCCACTCAGCTCTTCTGAACGTTGCATCAGAAATAAACGTTATCCACTCAGCTCTTCTGAGCATTGCATCAGAAATTAATTTATCCACTCAGCTCTTCTGAGCGTTGCATCAGAAATTAATTTATCCATTCAGCTCTTCTGAGCGTTGCATCAGAAATAAACTTTATCCACTCAGCTCTTCTGAACGTTGCATCAGAAATAATTTTATCCACTCAGCTCTTCTGAGCATTGCATCAGAAATAAACGTTATCCACTCAGCTCTTCTGAATGTTGCATCAGAAATAGACTTTATCCACTCAGCTCTTCTGAACGTTGCATCAGAAATAAACTTTATCCACTTTGCTCTTCTGAACGCTGCATCAGAAATAAACGTTATCCACTCAGCTCTTCTGAGCGTTGCATCAGAAATAAACTTTATCCACTGAGCTCTTCTGAACGTTGCATCAGAAATAAACGTTATCCACTCAGCTCTTCTGAGCATTTCATCAGAAATAAACGTTATCCACTCAGCTTTTCTGAGCGTTGCATCAGAAATAAACTTTATCCACTGAGCTCTTCTGAACGTTGCATCAGAAATAATTTTATCCACTCAGCTCTTCTGAACGTTGCATCAGAAATATAAATTATCCACTCAGCTCTACTGAGCGTTGCATCAGAAATATAGTTTATCCACTCAGCTCTTCTGAGTGTTGCATCAGATACAAACTTTATCCACTCAGCTCTTCTGAATGTTGGATCACAAATAAACTTTATCCACTCAGCTCTTCTGAGCGCTGCATCAGAATTAAACGTTATCCACTGAGCTCTTTTGAATGTTGCATCAGAAATAAACTTTATCCACTTAGCTCTTCTGAGCGTTGCATCAGAAATTAATTTATCTACTCAGCTCTTCTGAGCGTTGCATCAGAAATAAACGTTATCCACTGAGCTCTTCTGAGCGTTGCATCAGAAATAAACTTTATCCACTTAGCACTTCTGAACGTTGCATCAGAAACAAACTTTGTCCGCTCAGCTCTTCTGAATGTTGCATCACAAATAAACGTTATCCACTCAGCTCTTCTGAATGTTGCATCAGAAATAAACTTTATCCACTCAGCTCTTCTGAGCGTTGCATCAGAAATAAACGTTATCCACTTTGCTCTTCTGAACGTTGCATCAGAAATAAACTTTATCCACTCAGCTCTTCTGAGCATTTCATCAGAAATAAACGTTATCCACTCAGCTTTTCTGAGCGTTGCATCAGAAATAAACTTTATCCACTGAGCTCTTTTGAACGTTGCATCAGAAATAATTTTATCCCCTCAGCTCTTCTGAGCATTGCATCAGAAATAAACTTTATCCACTCAGCTCTTCTGAACGTTGCATCAGAAATATAAATTATCCACTCAGCTCTTCGGAGCGTTGCATCAGAAATATAATTTATCCACTCAGCTCTTCTGAGTGTTGCATCAGAAACAAACTTTATCCACTCAACTCTTCTGAATGTTGGATCACAAATAAACTTTATCCACTCAGCTCTTCTGAGCGTTGCATCAGAATTAAACGTTATCCACTGAGCTCTTTTGAATGTTGCATCAGAAATAAACTTTATCCACTTAGCTCTTCTGAGCGTTGCATCAGAAATTAATTTATCCACTCAGCTCTTCTCAGCGTTGCATCAGAAATAAACGTTATCCACTGAGCTCTTCTGAGCATTGCATCAGAAATAAACGTTATCCACTCAGATCTTCTGAACGTTGCATCAGAAATAAACTTTACCCACTCAGCTCTTCTGAACGTTGCATCGGAAATAAACGTTATCCACTCAGCTCTTCTGAGCATTGCATGAGAAATAAACTTTAACCACTCAGCTTTTCTGAACGTTGCATCAGAAATAATTTTATCCACTCAGCTCTTCTGAATGTTGCATCAGAAATAGACTTTATCCACTCAGCTCTTCTGAACGTTGCATCAGAAATAAACTTTATCCACTTAGCTCTTCTGAGCATTTCATCAGAAATAAACGTTATCCACGCAGCTTTTCTGAGCGTTGCATCAGAAATAAACTTTATCCACTGAGCTCTTCTGAACGTTGCATCAGAAATAAACGTTATCCACTCAGCTCTTCTGAGCATTGCATCAGAAATAAACTTTATCCACTGAGCTCTTCTGAACGTTGCATCAGAAATAATTTTATCCACTCAGCTCTTCTGAACGTTGCATCAGAAATATAAATTATCCACTCAGCTCTACTGAGCGTTGCATCAGAAATATAGTTTATCCACTCAGCTCTTCTGAGTGTTGCATCAGATACAAACTTTATCCACTCAGCTCTTCTGAATGTTGGATCACAAATAAACTTTATCCACTCAGCTCTTCTGAGCGCTGCATCAGAAATAAACTTTATCCACTTTGCTCTTCTGAACGCTGCATCAGAAATAAACGTTATCCACTCAGCTCTTCTGAGCGTTGCATCAGAAATAAACTTTATCCACTGAGCTCTTCTGAACGTTGCATCAGAAATAAACGTTATCCACTCAGCTCTTCTGAGCATTTCATCAGAAATAAACGTTATCCACTCAGCTTTTCTGAGCGTTGCATCAGAAATAAACTTTATCCACTGAGCTCTTCTGAACGTTGCATCAGAAATAATTTTATCCACTCAGCTCTTCTGAACGTTGCATCAGAAATATAAATTATCCACTCAGCTCTACTGAGCGTTGCATCAGAAATATAGTTTATCCACTCAGCTCTTCTGAGTGTTGCATCAGATACAAACTTTATCCACTCAGCTCTTCTGAATGTTGGATCACAAATAAACTTTATCCACTCAGCTCTTCTGAGCGCTGCATCAGAATTAAACGTTATCCACTGAGCTCTTTTGAATGTTGCATCAGAAATAAACTTTATCCACTTAGCTCTTCTGAGCGTTGCATCAGAAATTAATTTATCTACTCAGCTCTTCTGAGCGTTGCATCAGAAATAAACGTTATCCACTGAGCTCTTCTGAGCGTTGCATCAGAAATAAACTTTATCCACTTAGCACTTCTGAACGTTGCATCAGAAACAAACTTTGTCCGCTCAGCTCTTCTGAATGTTGCATCACAAATAAACGTTATCCACTCAGCTCTTCTGAATGTTGCATCAGAAATAAACTTTATCCACTCAGCTCTTCTGAGCGTTGCATCAGAAATAAACGTTATCCACTTTGCTCTTCTGAACGTTGCATCAGAAATAAACTTTATCCACTCAGCTCTTCTGAGCATTTCATCAGAAATAAACGTTATCCACTCAGCTTTTCTGAGCGTTGCATCAGAAATAAACTTTATCCACTGAGCTCTTTTGAACGTTGCATCAGAAATAATTTTATCCCCTCAGCTCTTCTGAGCATTGCATCAGAAATAAACTTTATCCACTCAGCTCTTCTGAACGTTGCATCAGAAATATAAATTATCCACTCAGCTCTTCGGAGCGTTGCATCAGAAATATAATTTATCCACTCAGCTCTTCTGAGTGTTGCATCAGAAACAAACTTTATCCACTCAACTCTTCTGAATGTTGGATCACAAATAAACTTTATCCACTCAGCTCTTCTGAGCGTTGCATCAGAATTAAACGTTATCCACTGAGCTCTTTTGAATGTTGCATCAGAAATAAACTTTATCCACTTAGCTCTTCTGAGCGTTGCATCAGAAATTAATTTATCCACTCAGCTCTTCTCAGCGTTGCATCAGAAATAAACGTTATCCACTGAGCTCTTCTGAGCATTGCATCAGAAATAAACGTTATCCACTCAGATCTTCTGAACGTTGCATCAGAAATAAACTTTACCCACTCAGCTCTTCTGAACGTTGCATCGGAAATAAACGTTATCCACTCAGCTCTTCTGAGCATTGCATGAGAAATAAACTTTAACCACTCAGCTTTTCTGAACGTTGCATCAGAAATAATTTTATCCACTCAGCTCTTCTGAATGTTGCATCAGAAATAGACTTTATCCACTCAGCTCTTCTGAACGTTGCATCAGAAATAAACTTTATCCACTTAGCTCTTCTGAGCATTTCATCAGAAATAAACGTTATCCACGCAGCTTTTCTGAGCGTTGCATCAGAAATAAACTTTATCCACTGAGCTCTTCTGAACGTTGCATCAGAAATAAACGTTATCCACTCAGCTCTTCTGAGCATTGCATCAGAAATAAACTTTATCCACTGAGCTCTTCTGAACGTTGCATCAGAAATAATTTTATCCACTCAGCTCTTCTGAACGTTGCATCAGAAATATAAATTATCCACTCAGCTCTACTGAGCGTTGCATCAGAAATATAGTTTATCCACTCAGCTCTTCTGAGTGTTGCATCAGATACAAACTTTATCCACTCAGCTCTTCTGAATGTTGGATCACAAATAAACTTTATCCACTCAGCTCTTCTGAGCGCTGCATCAGAATTAAACGTTATCCACTGAGCTCTTTTGAATGTTGCATCAGAAATAAACTTTATCCACTTAGCTCTTCTGAGCGTTGCATCAGAAATTAATTTATCTACTCAGCTCTTCTGAGCGTTGCATCAGAAATAAACGTTATCCACTGAGCTCTTCTGAGCGTTGCATCAGAAATAAACTTTATCCACTTAGCACTTCTGAACGTTGCATCAGAAACAAACTTTGTCCGCTCAGCTCTTCTGAATGTTGCATCACAAATAAACGTTATCCACTCAGCTCTTCTGAATGTTGCATCAGAAATAAACTTTATCCACTCAGCTCTTCTGAGCGTTGCATCAGAAATAAACGTTATCCACTTTGCTCTTCTGAACGTTGCATCAGAAATAAACTTTATCCACTCAGCTCTTCTGAGCATTTCATCAGAAATAAACGTTATCCACTCAGCTTTTCTGAGCGTTGCATCAGAAATAAACTTTATCCACTGAGCTCTTTTGAACGTTGCATCAGAAATAATTTTATCCCCTCAGCTCTTCTGAGCATTGCATCAGAAATAAACTTTATCCACTCAGCTCTTCTGAACGTTGCATCAGAAATATAAATTATCCACTCAGCTCTTCGGAGCGTTGCATCAGAAATATAATTTATCCACTCAGCTCTTCTGAGTGTTGCATCAGAAACAAACTTTATCCACTCAACTCTTCTGAATGTTGGATCACAAATAAACTTTATCCACTCAGCTCTTCTGAGCGTTGCATCAGAATTAAACGTTATCCACTGAGCTCTTTTGAATGTTGCATCAGAAATAAACTTTATCCACTTAGCTCTTCTGAGCGTTGCATCAGAAATTAATTTATCCACTCAGCTCTTCTCAGCGTTGCATCAGAAATAAACGTTATCCACTGAGCTCTTCTGAGCATTGCATCAGAAATAAACGTTATCCACTCAGATCTTCTGAACGTTGCATCAGAAATAAACTTTACCCACTCAGCTCTTCTGAACGTTGCATCGGAAATAAACGTTATCCACTCAGCTCTTCTGAGCATTGCATGAGAAATAAACTTTAACCACTCAGCTTTTCTGAACGTTGCATCAGAAATAATTTTATCCACTCAGCTCTTCTGAATGTTGCATCAGAAATAGACTTTATCCACTCAGCTCTTCTGAACGTTGCATCAGAAATAAACTTTATCCACTTAGCTCTTCTGAGCATTTCATCAGAAATAAACGTTATCCACGCAGCTTTTCTGAGCGTTGCATCAGAAATAAACTTTATCCACTGAGCTCTTCTGAACGTTGCATCAGAAATAAACGTTATCCACTCAGCTCTTCTGAGCATTGCATCAGAAATAAACTTTATCCACTGAGCTCTTCTGAACGTTGCATCAGAAATAATTTTATCCACTCAGCTCTTCTGAACGTTGCATCAGAAATATAAATTATCCACTCAGCTCTACTGAGCGTTGCATCAGAAATATAGTTTATCCACTCAGCTCTTCTGAGTGTTGCATCAGATACAAACTTTATCCACTCAGCTCTTCTGAATGTTGGATCACAAATAAACTTTATCCACTCAGCTCTTCTGAGCGCTGCATCAGAATTAAACGTTATCCACTGAGCTCTTTTGAATGTTGCATCAGAAATAAACTTTATCCACTTAGCTCTTCTGAGCGTTGCATCAGAAATTAATTTATCTACTCAGCTCTTCTGAGCGTTGCATCAGAAATAAACGTTATCCACTGAGCTCTTCTGAGCGTTGCATCAGAAATAAACTTTATCCACTTAGCACTTCTGAACGTTGCATCAGAAACAAACTTTGTCCGCTCAGCTCTTCTGAATGTTGCATCACAAATAAACGTTATCCACTCAGCTCTTCTGAATGTTGCATCAGAAATAAACTTTATCCACTCAGCTCTTCTGAGCGTTGCATCAGAAATAAACGTTATCCACTTTGCTCTTCTGAACGTTGCATCAGAAATAAACTTTATCCACTCAGCTCTTCTGAGCATTTCATCAGAAATAAACGTTATCCACTCAGCTTTTCTGAGCGTTGCATCAGAAATAAACTTTATCCACTGAGCTCTTTTGAACGTTGCATCAGAAATAATTTTATCCCCTCAGCTCTTCTGAGCATTGCATCAGAAATAAACTTTATCCACTCAGCTCTTCTGAACGTTGCATCAGAAATATAAATTATCCACTCAGCTCTTCGGAGCGTTGCATCAGAAATATAATTTATCCACTCAGCTCTTCTGAGTGTTGCATCAGAAACAAACTTTATCCACTCAACTCTTCTGAATGTTGGATCACAAATAAACTTTATCCACTCAGCTCTTCTGAGCGTTGCATCAGAATTAAACGTTATCCACTGAGCTCTTTTGAATGTTGCATCAGAAATAAACTTTATCCACTTAGCTCTTCTGAGCGTTGCATCAGAAATTAATTTATCCACTCAGCTCTTCTCAGCGTTGCATCAGAAATAAACGTTATCCACTGAGCTCTTCTGAGCATTGCATCAGAAATAAACGTTATCCACTCAGATCTTCTGAACGTTGCATCAGAAATAAACTTTACCCACTCAGCTCTTCTGAACGTTGCATCGGAAATAAACGTTATCCACTCAGCTCTTCTGAGCATTGCATGAGAAATAAACTTTAACCACTCAGCTTTTCTGAACGTTGCATCAGAAATAATTTTATCCACTCAGCTCTTCTGAATGTTGCATCAGAAATAGACTTTATCCACTCAGCTCTTCTGAACGTTGCATCAGAAATAAACTTTATCCACTTAGCTCTTCTGAGCATTTCATCAGAAATAAACGTTATCCACGCAGCTTTTCTGAGCGTTGCATCAGAAATAAACTTTATCCACTGAGCTCTTCTGAACGTTGCATCAGAAATAAACGTTATCCACTCAGCTCTTCTGAGCATTGCATCAGAAATAAACTTTATCCACTCAGCTCTTCTGAGCGTTGCATCAGAAATATAAATTATCCACTCAGCTCTTCTGAGCGTTGCATCAGAAATATAGTTTATCCACTCAGCTCTTCTGAGTGTTGCATCAGAAACAAACTTTATCCACTCAGCTCTTCTGAGCGCTGTATCAGAATTAAACGTTATCCACTGAGCTCTTTTGAATGTTGCATCAGAAATAAACTTTATCCACTTAGCTCTTCTGAGCGTTGCATCAGAAATAAACTTTATCCACTTAGCACTTCTGAACGTTGCATCAGAAACAAACTTTGTCCACTCAGCTCTTCTGAATGTTGCATCACAAATAAACGTTATCCACTCAGCTCTTCTGAGCGTTGCATCAGAAATTAATTTATCCATTCAGCTCTTCTGAGCGTTTCATCAGAAATAAACGTTATCCACTCAGCTCTTTTGAATGTTGCATCAGAAATAAACTTTATTCACTCAGCTCTTCTGAGCGTTGCATCAGAAATTAATTTATCCATTCAGCTCTTCTGAGCGTTGCATCAGAAATAAACTTTATCCACTAAGCTCTTCTGAACATTGCATCAGAAATAAACTTTATCCACTCAGCTCTTCTGAACGATGCATCAGAAATAAACGTTATCCACTCAGCTATTCTGAGCGTTGCATCAGAAATAAACGTTATCCACTCAGCTCTTCTAAACGTTGCATCAGAAATAAACGTTATCCACTCAGCTCTGCTGAACGTTCCATCAGAAATAAACGTTATCCACTCAGCTTTTCTGAGCATTGCATGAGAAATAAACTTTATCCACTCAGCTCTTCTGAACGTTGCATCAGAAATAAACGTTATCCACTCAGCTCTTCTGAATGTTGCATCAGAAATAGACTTTATCCACTCAGCTCTTCTGAAGGTTGCATCAGAAATAATCTTTATCCACTTTGCTCTTCTGAACGTTGCATCAGAAATAAACTTTATCCACTCAGCTCTTCTGAGCATTTCATCAGAAATAAACGTTATCCACTCAGCTTTTCTGAGCGTTGCATCAGAAATAAACTTTATCCACTGAGCTCTTCTGAAAGTTGCATCAGAAATAATTTTATCCACTCAGCTCTTCTGAGCATTGCATCAGAAATAAACTTTATCCACTCAGCTCTTCTGAACGTTGCATCAGAAATATAAATTATCCACTCAGCTCTTCTGAGCGTTGCATCAGAAATATAGTTTATCCACTCAGCTCTTCTGAGTGTTGCATCAGAAACAAACTTTATCCACTCAGCTCTTCTGAATGTTGCATCACAAATAAACGTTATCCACTCAGCTCTTCTGAATGTTGCATCAGAAATAAACTTTATCCACTCAGCTCTCCTGAATGTTGCATCAGAAATAAACTTTATCCACTCAGCTCTTCTGAGCGTTGCATCAGAAATAAACGTTATCCACTCAGCTCTTTTGAATGTTGCATCAGAAATAAACTTTATCCACTTAGCTCTTCTGAGCGTTGCATCAGAAATTAATTTATCCACTCAGATCTTCTGAACGTTGCATCAGAAATAAACTTTATCCACTCAGCTCTTCTGAACGTTGCATCAGAAATATAAATTATCCACTCAGCTCTTCTGAGCGTTGCATCAGAAATTAATTTATCTACTCAGCTCTTCTGAGCGTTGCATCAGAAATAAACGTTATCCACTGAGCTCTTCTGAGCGTTGCATCAGAAATAAACTTTATCCACTTAGCACTTCTGAACGTTGCATCAGAAACAAACTTTGTCCGCTCAGCTCTTCTGAATGTTGCATCACAAATAAACGTTATCCACTCAGCTCTTCTGAATGTTGCATCAGAAATAAACTTTATCCACTCAGCTCTTCTGAGCGTTGCATCAGAAATAAACGTTATCCACTTTGCTCTTCTGAACGTTGCATCAGAAATAAACTTTATCCACTCAGCTCTTCTGAGCATTTCATCAGAAATAAACGTTATCCACTCAGCTTTTCTGAGCGTTGCATCAGAAACAAACTTTGTCCACTCAGCTCTTCTGAATGTTGCATCACAAATAAACGTTATCCACTCAGCTCTTCTGAATGTTGCATCAGAAATAAACTTTATCCACTCAGCTCTTCTGAGTGTTGAATCACAAATAAACTTTATCCACTCAGCTCTTCTGAACGTTGCGTCAGAAATAAACGTTATCCACTCAGCTCTTCTGAGCGTTGCATCAGAAATTAATTTATCCATTCAGCTCTTCTGAGCGTTGCATCAGAAATAAACTTTATCCACTCAGCTCTCCTGAATGTTGCATCAGAAATAAACTTTATCCACTCAGCTCTTCTGAGCGTTGCATCAGAAATAAACGTTATCCACTCAGCTCTTTTGAATGTTGCATCAGAAATAAACTTTATTGACTCAGCTCTTCTGAGCATTTCATCAGAAATTAATTTATCCATTCAGCTCTTCTGAGCGTTGCATCAGAAATAAACTTTATCCACTCAGCTCTTCTGAATGTTGCATCAGAAATAAACTTTATCCACTCAGCTCTTCTGAGTGTTGAATCACAAATAAACTTTATCCACTCAGCTCTTCTGAACGTTGCGTCAGAAATAAACGTTATCCACTCAGCTCTTCTGAGTGTTGCATCAGAAATAAACTTTATTCACTCAGCTCTTCTGAGCGTTGCATCAGAAATTAATTTATCCATTCAGCTCTTCTGAGCGTTGCATCAGAAATAAACTTTATCCACTCAGCTCTTCTGAACATTGCAACAGAAATAAACTTTATTCACTCAGCTCTTCTGAGCGTTGCATCAGAAAAGAACGTTATCCACTCAGCTTTTCTGAGCATTGCATGAGAAATAAACTTTATCCACTCAGCTTTTCTGAGCGTTGCATCAGAAATAAACTTTATCCACTGAGCTCTTCTGAACGTTGCATCAGAAATAATTTTATCCACTCAGCTCTTCTGAACGTTGCATCAGAAATATAAATTATCCACTCAGCTCTACTGAGCGTTGCATCAGAAATATAGTTTATCCACTCAGCTCTTCTGAGTGTTGCATCAGAAACAAACTTTATCCACTCAGCTCTTCTGAATGTTGGATCACAAATAAACTTTATCCACTCAGCTCTTCTGAGCGCTGCATCAGAATTAAACGTTATCCACTGAGCTCTTTTGAATGTTGCATCAGAAATAAACTTTATCCACTTAGCTCTTCTGAGCGTTGCATCAGAAATTAATTTATCTACTCAGCTCTTCTGAGCGTTGCATCAGAAATAAACGTTATCCACTGAGCTCTTCTGAGCGTTGCATCAGAAATAAACTTTATCCACTTAGCACTTCTGAACGTTGCATCAGAAACAAAATTTGTCCGCTCAGCTCTTCTGAATGTTGCATCACAAATAAACGTTATCCACTCAGCTCTTCTGAATGTTGCATCAGAAACAAACTTTATCCACTCAGCTCTTCTGAATGTTGGATCACAAATAAACTTTATCCACTCAGCTCTTCTGAGCGCTGCATCAGAATTAAACGTTATCCACTCAGATCTTCTGAACGTTGCATCAGAAATAAACTTTATCCACCCAGCTCTTCTGAACGTTGCATCAGAAATAAACTTTACCCACTCATCTCTTCTGAACGTTGCATTGGAAATAAACGTTATCCACTCAGCTCTTCTGAGCATTGCATGATAAATAAACTTTATCCACTCAGCTCTTCTGAGCATTGCATCAGAAATAAACGTTATCCACTCAGCTCTTCTGAACGTTGTATGAGATATAAACTTTATCCACTCAGCTCTTCTGAACGTTGCATCAGAAATAAACGTTATCCACTCAGCTCTTCTGAGCATTGCATCAGAAATTAATTTATCCACTCAGCTCTTCTGAGCGTTGCATCAGAAATAAACGTTATCCACTCAGCTCTTCTGAGCATTGCATCAGAAATTAATTTATCCACTCAGCTCTTCTGAGCGTTGCATCAGAAATTAATTTATCCATTCAGCTCTTCTGAGCGTTGCATCAGAAATAGACTTTATCCACTCAGCTCTTCTGAACGTTGCATCAGAAATAAACTTTATCCACTTAGCTCTTCTGAGCATTTCATCAGAAATAAACGTTATCCACGCAGCTCTTCTGAACGTTGCATCAGAAATAAACTTTATCCACTGAGCTCTTAAAAACGTTGCATCAGAAATATAAATTATCCACTCAGCTCTTCTGAGTGTTGCATCAGAAACAAACTTTATCCACTCAGCTCTTCTGAATGTTGGATCGCAAATAAACTTTATCCACTCAGCTCTTCTGAGCGCTGCATCAGAATTAAACGTTATCCACTGAGCTCTTTTGAATGTTGCATCAGAAATAAACTTTATCCACTTAGCTCTTCTGAGCGTTGCATCAGAAATTAATTTATCCACTCAGCTCTTCTGAACGTTGCATCAGAAACAAACTTTGTCCACTCAGCTCTTCTGAATGGTGCATCACAAATAAACGTTATCCACTCAGCTCTTCTGAGCGTTGCATCAGAAATAAACGTTATCCACTCAGCTCTTCTGAGCGTTGCATCAGAAATTAATTTATCCACTCAGCTCTTCTGAGCGTTGCATCAGAAATAAACGTTATCCACTGAGCTCTTCTGAGCGTTGCATCAGAATTAAACGTTATCCACTGAGCTCTTTTGAATGTTGCATCAGAAATAAACTTTATCCACTTAGCTCTTCTGAGCGTTGCATCAGAAATTAATTTATCCACTCAGCTCTTCTGAGCGTTGCATCAGAAATAAACGTTATCCACTGAGCTCTTCTGAGCGTTGCATCAGAAATAAACTTAATCCACTTAGCACTTCTGAACGTTGCATCAGAAACAAACTTTGTCCACTCAGCTCTTCTGAATGTTGCATCACAAATAAACGTTATCCACTCAGCTCTTCTGAGCGTTGCATCAGAAATAAACGTTATCCACTCAGCTCTTCTGAGCATTGCATGAGAAATAAACTTTATCAACTCAGCTCTTCTGAACGTTGCATCAGAAATAAACGTTATCCACTCAGCTCTTCTGAATGTTGCATCAGAAATAGACTTTATCCACTCAGCTCTTCTGAACGTTGCATCAGAAATAAACGTTATCCACTGAGCTCTTCTGAGCGTTGCATCAGAAATAAACTTAATCCACTTAGCACTTCTGAACGTTGCATCAGAAACAAACTTTGTCCACTCAGCTCTTCTGAATGTTGCATCACAAATAAACGTTATCCACTCAGCTCTTCTGAGCGTTGCATCAGAAATAAACGTTATCCACTCAGCTCTTCTGAGCATTGCATGAGAAATAAACTTTATCAACTCAGCTCTTCTGAACGTTGCATCAGAAATAAACGTTATCCACTCAGCTCTTCTGAATGTTGCATCAGAAATAGACTTTATCCACTCAGCTCTTCTGAACGTTGCATCAGAAATAAACTTTATCCACTTTGCTCTTCTGAACGTTGCATCAGAAATTATTTTATCCACTCAGCTCTTTTGAGCATTGCATCAGAAATAAACTTTATCCACTCAGCTCTTCTGAACGTTGTATGAGATATAAACTTTATCCACTCAGCTCTTCTGAACGTTGCATCAGAAATAAACGTTATCCACTCAGCTCTTCTGAGCATTGCATCAGAAATTAATTTATCCACTCAGCTCTTCTGAACGTTGCATCAGAAATAAACGTTATCCACCCAGCTCTTCAGAGCATTGCATCAGAAATTAATTTATCCACTCAGCTCTTCTGAGCGTTGCATCAGAAATTAATTTATCCATTCAGCTCTTCTGAGCGTTGCATCAGAAATAGACTTTATCCACTCAGCTCTTCTGAACGTTGCATCAGAAATAAACTTTATCCACTTTGCTCTTCTGAACGTTGCATCAGAAATAAACTTTATCCACTTAGCTCTTCTGAGCATTTCATCAGAAATAAACGTTATCCACGCAGCTTTTCTGAGCGTTGCATCAGAAATAAACTTTATCCACTGAGCTCTTCTGAACGTTGCATCAGAAATATAAATTATCCACTCAGCTCTTCTGAGTGTTGCATCAGAAACAAACTTTATCCACTCAGCTCTTCTGAATGTTGGATCGCAAATAAACTTTATCCACTCAGCTCTTCTGAGCGCTGCATCAGAATTAAACGTTATCCACTGAGCTCTTTTGAATGTTGCATCAGAAATAAACTTTATCCACTTAGCTCTTCTGAGCGTTGCATCAGAAATTAATTTATCCACTCAGCTCTTCTGAGAGTTGCATCAGAAATAAACGTTATCCACTGAGCTCTTCTGAGCGTTGCATCAGAAATAAACTTAATCCACTTAGCACTTCTGAACGTTGCATCAGAAACAAACTTTGTCCACTCAGCTCTTCTGAATGTTGCATCACAAATAAACGTTATCCACTCAGCTCTTCTGAGCGTTGCATCAGAAATAAACGTTATCCACTCAGCTCTTCTGAGCGTTGCATCAGAAATTAATTTATCCACTCAGCTCTTCTGAGCGTTGCATCAGAAATAAACGTTATCCACTGAGCTCTTCTGAGCGTTGCATCAGAAATAAACTTAATCCACTTAGCAACTTCTGAATGTTGCATCAGAAATAAACTTTATCCACTCAGCTCTCCTGAATGTTTCATCAGAAATATAGTTTATCCACTCAGCTCTTCTGAGCGTTGCATCAGAAATAAACGTTATCCACTCAGCTCTTTTGAATGTTGCATCAGAAATAAACGTTATCCACTCAGCTTTTCTGAGCGTTGCATCAGAAATAAACGTTATCCACTCAGCTCTTCTGAATGTTGCATCAGAAATAGACTTTATCCACTGAGCTCTTTTGAATGTTGCATCAGAAATAAACTTTATCCACTTAGCTCTTCTGAGCGTTGCATCAGAAATTAATTTATCCACTCAGCTCTTCTGAGAGTTGCATCAGAAATAAACGTTATCCACTGAGCTCTTCTGAGCGTTGCATCAGAAATAAACTTAATCCACTTAGCACTTCTGAACGTTGCATCAGAAACAAACTTTGTCCACTCAGCTCTTCTGAATGTTGCATCACAAATAAACGTTATCCACTCAGCTCTTCTGAGCGTTGCATCAGAAATAAACGTTATCCACTCAGCTCTTCTGAGCGTTGCATCAGAAATTAATTTATCCACTCAGCTCTTCTGAGCGTTGCATCAGAAATAAACGTTATCCACTGAGCTCTTCTGAGCGTTGCATCAGAATTAAACGTTATCCACTGAGCTCTTTTGAATGTTGCATCAGAAATAAACTTTATCCACTTAGCTCTTCTGAGCGTTGCATCAGAAATTAATTTATCCACTCAGCTCTTCTGAGCGTTGCATCAGAAATAAACGTTATCCACTGAGCTCTTCTGAGCGTTGCATCAGAAATAAACTTAATCCACTTAGCACTTCTGAACGTTGCATCAGAAACAAACTTTGTCCACTCAGCTCTTCTGAATGTTGCATCACAAATAAACGTTATCCACTCAGCTCTTCTGAGCGTTGCATCAGAAATAAACGTTATCCACTCAGCTCTTCTGAGCATTGCATGAGAAATAAACTTTATCAACTCAGCTCTTCTGAACGTTGCATCAGAAATAAACGTTATCCACTCAGCTCTTCTGAATGTTGCATCAGAAATAGACTTTATCCACTCAGCTCTTCTGAACGTTGCATCAGAAATAAACTTTATCCACTTTGCTCTTCTGAACGTTGCATCAGAAATAAACTTTATCCACTCAGCTCTTCTGAGCATTTCATCAGAAATAAACGTTATCCACTCAGCTTTTCTGAGCGTTGCATCAGAAATAAACTTTATCCACTGAGCTCTTCTGAACGTTGCATCAGAAATAATTTTATCCACTCAGCTCTTCTGAGCATTGCATCAGAAATAAACTTTATCCACTCAGCTCTTCTGAACGTTGCATCAGAAATATAAATTATCCACTCAGCTCTACTGAGCGTTGCATCAGAAATATAGTTTATCCACTCAGCTCTTCTGAGTGTTGCATCAGAAACAAACTTTATCCACTCAGCTCTTCTGAATGTTGGATCACAAATAAACTTTATCCACTCAGCTCTTCTGAGCGCTGCATCAGAATTAAACGTTATCCACTGAGCTCTTTTGAATGTTGCATCAGAAATAAACTTTATCCACTTAGCTCTTCTGAGCGTTGCATCAGAAATTAATTTATCTACTCAGCTCTTCTGAGCGTTGCATCAGAAATAAACGTTATCCACTGAGCTCTTCTGAGCGTTGCATCAGAAATAAACTTTATCCACTTAGCACTTCTGAACGTTGCATCAGAAACAAAATTTGTCCGCTCAGCTCTTCTGAATGTTGCATCACAAATAAACGTTATCCACTCAGCTCTTCTGAATGTTGCATCAGAAACAAACTTTATCCACTCAGCTCTTCTGAATGTTGGATCACAAATAAACTTTATCCACTCAGCTCTTCTGAGCGCTGCATCAGAATTAAACGTTATCCACTCAGATCTTCTGAACGTTGCATCAGAAATAAACTTTATCCACCCAGCTCTTCTGAACGTTGCATCAGAAATAAACTTTACCCACTCATCTCTTCTGAACGTTGCATTGGAAATAAACGTTATCCACTCAGCTCTTCTGAGCATTGCATGATAAATAAACTTTATCCACTCAGCTCTTCTGAGCATTGCATCAGAAATAAACGTTATCCACTCAGCTCTTCTGAACGTTGTATGAGATATAAACTTTATCCACTCAGCTCTTCTGAACGTTGCATCAGAAATAAACGTTATCCACTCAGCTCTTCTGAGCATTGCATCAGAAATTAATTTATCCACTCAGCTCTTCTGAGCGTTGCATCAGAAATAAACGTTATCCACTCAGCTCTTCTGAGCATTGCATCAGAAATTAATTTATCCACTCAGCTCTTCTGAGCGTTGCATCAGAAATTAATTTATCCATTCAGCTCTTCTGAGCGTTGCATCAGAAATAGACTTTATCCACTCAGCTCTTCTGAACGTTGCATCAGAAATAAACTTTATCCACTTAGCTCTTCTGAGCATTTCATCAGAAATAAACGTTATCCACGCAGCTCTTCTGAACGTTGCATCAGAAATAAACTTTATCCACTGAGCTCTTAAAAACGTTGCATCAGAAATATAAATTATCCACTCAGCTCTTCTGAGTGTTGCATCAGAAACAAACTTTATCCACTCAGCTCTTCTGAATGTTGGATCGCAAATAAACTTTATCCACTCAGCTCTTCTGAGCGCTGCATCAGAATTAAACGTTATCCACTGAGCTCTTTTGAATGTTGCATCAGAAATAAACTTTATCCACTTAGCTCTTCTGAGCGTTGCATCAGAAATTAATTTATCCACTCAGCTCTTCTGAACGTTGCATCAGAAACAAACTTTGTCCACTCAGCTCTTCTGAATGGTGCATCACAAATAAACGTTATCCACTCAGCTCTTCTGAGCGTTGCATCAGAAATAAACGTTATCCACTCAGCTCTTCTGAGCGTTGCATCAGAAATTAATTTATCCACTCAGCTCTTCTGAGCGTTGCATCAGAAATAAACGTTATCCACTGAGCTCTTCTGAGCGTTGCATCAGAATTAAACGTTATCCACTGAGCTCTTTTGAATGTTGCATCAGAAATAAACTTTATCCACTTAGCTCTTCTGAGCGTTGCATCAGAAATTAATTTATCCACTCAGCTCTTCTGAGCGTTGCATCAGAAATAAACGTTATCCACTGAGCTCTTCTGAGCGTTGCATCAGAAATAAACTTAATCCACTTAGCACTTCTGAACGTTGCATCAGAAACAAACTTTGTCCACTCAGCTCTTCTGAATGTTGCATCACAAATAAACGTTATCCACTCAGCTCTTCTGAGCGTTGCATCAGAAATAAACGTTATCCACTCAGCTCTTCTGAGCATTGCATGAGAAATAAACTTTATCAACTCAGCTCTTCTGAACGTTGCATCAGAAATAAACGTTATCCACTCAGCTCTTCTGAATGTTGCATCAGAAATAGACTTTATCCACTCAGCTCTTCTGAACGTTGCATCAGAAATAAACGTTATCCACTGAGCTCTTCTGAGCGTTGCATCAGAAATAAACTTAATCCACTTAGCACTTCTGAACGTTGCATCAGAAACAAACTTTGTCCACTCAGCTCTTCTGAATGTTGCATCACAAATAAACGTTATCCACTCAGCTCTTCTGAGCGTTGCATCAGAAATAAACGTTATCCACTCAGCTCTTCTGAGCATTGCATGAGAAATAAACTTTATCAACTCAGCTCTTCTGAACGTTGCATCAGAAATAAACGTTATCCACTCAGCTCTTCTGAATGTTGCATCAGAAATAGACTTTATCCACTCAGCTCTTCTGAACGTTGCATCAGAAATAAACTTTATCCACTTTGCTCTTCTGAACGTTGCATCAGAAATTATTTTATCCACTCAGCTCTTTTGAGCATTGCATCAGAAATAAACTTTATCCACTCAGCTCTTCTGAACGTTGTATGAGATATAAACTTTATCCACTCAGCTCTTCTGAACGTTGCATCAGAAATAAACGTTATCCACTCAGCTCTTCTGAGCATTGCATCAGAAATTAATTTATCCACTCAGCTCTTCTGAACGTTGCATCAGAAATAAACGTTATCCACCCAGCTCTTCAGAGCATTGCATCAGAAATTAATTTATCCACTCAGCTCTTCTGAGCGTTGCATCAGAAATTAATTTATCCATTCAGCTCTTCTGAGCGTTGCATCAGAAATAGACTTTATCCACTCAGCTCTTCTGAACGTTGCATCAGAAATAAACTTTATCCACTTTGCTCTTCTGAACGTTGCATCAGAAATAAACTTTATCCACTTAGCTCTTCTGAGCATTTCATCAGAAATAAACGTTATCCACGCAGCTTTTCTGAGCGTTGCATCAGAAATAAACTTTATCCACTGAGCTCTTCTGAACGTTGCATCAGAAATATAAATTATCCACTCAGCTCTTCTGAGTGTTGCATCAGAAACAAACTTTATCCACTCAGCTCTTCTGAATGTTGGATCGCAAATAAACTTTATCCACTCAGCTCTTCTGAGCGCTGCATCAGAATTAAACGTTATCCACTGAGCTCTTTTGAATGTTGCATCAGAAATAAACTTTATCCACTTAGCTCTTCTGAGCGTTGCATCAGAAATTAATTTATCCACTCAGCTCTTCTGAGAGTTGCATCAGAAATAAACGTTATCCACTGAGCTCTTCTGAGCGTTGCATCAGAAATAAACTTAATCCACTTAGCACTTCTGAACGTTGCATCAGAAACAAACTTTGTCCACTCAGCTCTTCTGAATGTTGCATCACAAATAAACGTTATCCACTCAGCTCTTCTGAGCGTTGCATCAGAAATAAACGTTATCCACTCAGCTCTTCTGAGCGTTGCATCAGAAATTAATTTATCCACTCAGCTCTTCTGAGCGTTGCATCAGAAATAAACGTTATCCACTGAGCTCTTCTGAGCGTTGCATCAGAAATAAACTTAATCCACTTAGCAACTTCTGAATGTTGCATCAGAAATAAACTTTATCCACTCAGCTCTCCTGAATGTTTCATCAGAAATATAGTTTATCCACTCAGCTCTTCTGAGCGTTGCATCAGAAATAAACGTTATCCACTCAGCTCTTTTGAATGTTGCATCAGAAATAAACGTTATCCACTCAGCTTTTCTGAGCGTTGCATCAGAAATAAACGTTATCCACTCAGCTCTTCTGAATGTTGCATCAGAAATAGACTTTATCCACTGAGCTCTTTTGAATGTTGCATCAGAAATAAACTTTATCCACTTAGCTCTTCTGAGCGTTGCATCAGAAATTAATTTATCCACTCAGCTCTTCTGAGAGTTGCATCAGAAATAAACGTTATCCACTGAGCTCTTCTGAGCGTTGCATCAGAAATAAACTTAATCCACTTAGCACTTCTGAACGTTGCATCAGAAACAAACTTTGTCCACTCAGCTCTTCTGAATGTTGCATCACAAATAAACGTTATCCACTCAGCTCTTCTGAGCGTTGCATCAGAAATAAACGTTATCCACTCAGCTCTTCTGAGCGTTGCATCAGAAATTAATTTATCCACTCAGCTCTTCTGAGCGTTGCATCAGAAATAAACGTTATCCACTGAGCTCTTCTGAGCGTTGCATCAGAATTAAACGTTATCCACTGAGCTCTTTTGAATGTTGCATCAGAAATAAACTTTATCCACTTAGCTCTTCTGAGCGTTGCATCAGAAATTAATTTATCCACTCAGCTCTTCTGAGCGTTGCATCAGAAATAAACGTTATCCACTGAGCTCTTCTGAGCGTTGCATCAGAAATAAACTTAATCCACTTAGCACTTCTGAACGTTGCATCAGAAACAAACTTTGTCCACTCAGCTCTTCTGAATGTTGCATCACAAATAAACGTTATCCACTCAGCTCTTCTGAGCGTTGCATCAGAAATAAACGTTATCCACTCAGCTCTTCTGAGCATTGCATGAGAAATAAACTTTATCAACTCAGCTCTTCTGAACGTTGCATCAGAAATAAACGTTATCCACTCAGCTCTTCTGAATGTTGCATCAGAAATAGACTTTATCCACTCAGCTCTTCTGAACGTTGCATCAGAAATAAACTTTATCCACTTTGCTCTTCTGAACGTTGCATCAGAAATAAACTTTATCCACTCAGCTCTTCTGAGCATTTCATCAGAAATAAACGTTATCCACTCAGCTTTTCTGAGCGTTGCATCAGAAATAAACTTTATCCACTGAGCTCTTCTGAACGTTGCATCAGAAATAATTTTATCCACTCAGCTCTTCTGAGCATTGCATCAGAAATAAACTTTATCCACTCAGCTCTTCTGAACGTTGCATCAGAAATATAAATTATCCACTCAGCTCTTCTGAGCGTTGCATCAGAAATATCGTTTATCCACTCAGCTCTTCTGAGTGTTGCATCAGAAACAAACTTTATCCACTCAGCTCTTCTGAATGTTGGATCACAAATAAACTTTATCCACTCAGCTCTTCTGAGCGCTGCATCAGAATTAAACGTTATCCACTCAGATCTTCTGAACGTTGCATCAGAAATAAACTTTATCCACCCAGCTCTTCTGAACGTTGCATCAGAAATAAACTTTACCCACTCAGCTCTTCTGAACGTTGCATTGGAAATAAACGTTATCCACTCAGCTCTTCTGAGCATTGCATGAGAAATAAACTTTATCCACTCAGCTCTTCTGAGCATTGCATCAGAAATAAACGTTATCCACTCAGCTTTTCTGAGCGTTGCATCAGAAATAAACTTTATCCACTGAGCTCTTCTGAACGTTGCATCAGAAATTATTTTATCCACTCAGCTCTTTTGAGCATTGCATCAGAAATAAACTTTATCCACTCAGCTCTTCTGAACGTTGTATGAGATATAAACTTTATCCACTCAGCTCTTCTGAACGTTGCATCAGAAATAAACGTTATCCACTCAGCTTTTCTGAGCGTTGCATCAGAAATAAACTTTATCCACTGAGCTCTTCTGAACGTTGCATCAGAAATTATTTTATCCACTCAGCTCTTTTGAGCGTTGCATCAGAAATTAATTTATCCATTCAGCTCTTCTGAGCGTTGCATCAGAAATAGACTTTATCCACTCAGCTCTTCTGAACGTTGCATCAGAAATAAACTTTATCCACTTTGCTCTTCTGAACGTTGCATCAGAAATAAACTTTATCCACTTAGCTCTTCTGAGCATTTCATCAGAAATAAACGATATCCACGCAGCTTTTCTGAGCGTTGCATCAGAAATAAACTTTATCCACTGAGCTCTTCTGAACGTTGCATCAGAAATATAAATTATCCACTCAGCTCTTCTGAGTGTTGCATCAGAAAAAAACTTTATCCACTCAGCTCTTCTGAATGTTGGATCGCAAATAAACTTTATCCACTCAGCTCTTCTGAGCGCTGCATCAGAATTAAACGTTATCCACTGAGCTCTTTTGAATGTTGCATCAGAAATAAACTTTATCCACTTAGCTCTTCTGAGCGTTGCATCAGAAATTAATTTATCCACTCAGCTCTTCTGAGAGTTGCATCAGAAATAAACGTTATCCACTGAGCTCTTCTGAGCGTTGCATCAGAAATAAACTTAATCCACTTAGCACTTCTGAACGTTGCATCAGAAACAAACTTTGTCCACTCAGCTCTTCTGAATGTTGCATCACAAATAAACGTTATCCACTCAGCTCTTCTGAGCGTTGCATCAGAAATAAACGTTATCCACTCAGCTCTTCTGAGCGTTGCATCAGAAATTAATTTATCCACTCAGCTCTTCTGAGCGTTGCATCAGAAATAAACGTTATCCACTGAGCTCTTCTGAGCGTTGCATCAGAAATAAACTTAATCCACTTAGCAACTTCTGAATGTTTCATCAGAAATAAACTTTATCCACTCAGCTCTCCTGAATGTTTCATCAGAAATATAGTTTATCCACTCAGCTCTTCTGAGCGTTGCATCAGAAATAAACGTTATCCACTCAGCTCTTTTGAATGTTGCATCAGAAATAAACTTTATTCACTCAGCTCTTCTGAGCGTTGCATCAGAAATTAATTTATCCATTCAGCTCTTCTGAGCGTTGCATCAGAAATAAACTTTATCCACTCAGCTCTTCTGAACATTGCAACAGAAATAAACTTTATTCACTCAGCTCTTCTGAGCGTTGCATCAGAAATTAATTTATCCATTCTGCTCTTCTGAGCGTTGCATCAGAAATAAACGTTATACACTCAGCTCTTCTAAACGTTGCATCAGAAATAAACGTTATCCACTCAGCTCTGCTGAACGTTCCATCAGAAATAAACGTTATCCACTCAGCTCTTCTGAGCATTGCATCAGAAATTAATTTATCCACTCAGCTCTTCTGAGCGTTGCATCAGAAATTAATTTATCCATTCAGCTCTTCTGAGCGTTGCATCAGAAATAGACTTTATCCACTCAGCTCTTCTGAACGTTGCATCAGAAATAAACTTTATCCACTTTGCTCTTCTGAACGTTGCATCAGAATTAATTTTATCCACTCAGCTCTTCTGAGCGTTGCATCAGAAATAATTTTATCCACTCAGCTCTTCTGAGCGTTGCATCAGAAATTAATTTATCCACTTAGCTCTTCTGAGTATTTCATCAGAAATAAACGTTATCCACACAGCTTTTCTGAGCGTTGCATCAGAAATAAACTTTATCCACTGAGCTCTTCTGAACGTTGCATCAGAAATAATTTTATCCACTCAGCTCTTCTGAGCGTTGCATCAGAAATAAACTTTATCCACTCAGCTCTTCTGAGCGTTGCATCAGAAATATAAATTATCCACTCAGCTCTTCTGAGCGTTGCATCAGAAATATAGTTTATCCACTCAGCTCTTCTGAGAGTTGCATCAGAAACAAACTTTATCCACTCAGCTCTTCTGAATGTTGGATCGCAAATAAACTTTATCCACTCAGCTCTTCTGAGCGCTGCATCAGAATTAAATGTTATCCACTGAGCTCTTTTGAATGTTGCATCAGAAATAAACTTTATCCACTTAGCTCTTCTGAGCGTTGCATCAGAAATTAATTTATCCACTCAGCTCTTCTGAGCGTTGCATCAGAAATAAACGTTATCCACTGAGCTCTTCTGAGCGTTGCATCAGAAATAAACTTAATCCACTTAGCACTTCTGAACGTTGCATCAGAATCAAACTTTGTCCACTCAGCTCTTCTGAATGTTGCATCACAAATAAACGTTATCCACTCAGCTCTTCTGAGCGTTGCATCAGAAATAAACGTTATCCACTCAGCTCTTCTGAGCGTTGCATCAGAAATTAATTTATCCACTCAGCTCTTCTGAGCGTTGCATCAGAAATAAACGTTATCCACTGAGCTCTTCTAAGCGTTGCATAAGAAATAAACTTAATCCACTTAGCACTTCTGAATGTTGCATCAGAAATAAACTTTATCCACTCAGCTCTCCTGAATGTTTCATCAGAAATATACTTTATCCACTCAGCTCTTCTGAACATTGCAACAGAAATAAACTTTATTCACTCAGCTCTTCTGAGCGTTGCATCAGAAATTAATTTATCCATTCTGCTCTTCTGAGCGTTGCATCAGAAATAAACGTTATCCACTCAGCTCTTCTAAACGTTGCATCAGAAATAAACGTTATCCACTCAGCTCTGCTGAACGTTCCATCAGAAATAAACGTTATCCACTCAGCTTTTCTGAGCATTGCATGAGAAATAAACTTTATCCACTCAGCTTTTCTGAGCATTGCATGAGAAATAAACTTTATCCACTCAGCTCTTCTGAACGTTGCATCAGAAATAAACGTTATCCACTCAGCTCTTCTGAATGTTGCATCAGAAATAGACTTTATCCACTCAGCTCTTCTGAAGGTTGCATCAGAAATAATCTTTATCCACTTTGCTCTTCTGAGCGTTGCATCAGAAATAAACTTTATCCACTTAGCTCTTCTGAGCATTTCATCAGAAATAAACGTTATCCACGCAGCTTTTCTGAGCGTTGCATCAGAAATAAACTTTATCCACTGAGCTCTTCTGAACGTTGCATCAGAAATAATTTTATCCACTCAGCTCTTCTGAGCATTGCATCAGAAATAAACTTTATCCACTCAGCTCTTCTGAGCGTTGCATCAGAAATATAAATTATCCACTCAGCTCTTCTGAGCGTTGCATCAGAAATATAGTTTATCCACTCAGCTCTTCTGAGTGTTGCATCAGAAACAAACTTTATCCACTCAGCTCTTCTGAGCGCTGTATCAGAATTAAACGTTATCCACTGAGCTCTTTTGAATGTTGCATCAGAAATAAACTTTATCCACTTAGCTCTTCTGAGCGTTGCATCAGAAATAAACTTTATCCACTTAGCACTTCTGAACGTTGCATCAGAAACAAACTTTGTCCACTCAGCTCTTCTGAATGTTGCATCACAAATAAACGTTATCCACTCAGCTCTTCTGAATGTTGCATCAGAAATAAACTTTATCCACTCAGCTCTCCTGAATGTTGCATCAGAAATAAGCTTTATCCACTCAGCTCTTATGAGCGCTGCATCAGAAATAAACGTTATCCACTCAGCTCTTTTGAATGTTGCATCAGAAATAAACTTTATTCACTCAGCTCTTCTGAGCGTTGCATCAGAAATTAATTTATCCATTCAGCTCTTCTGAGCGTTTCATCAGAAATAAACGTTATCCACTCAGCTCTTTTGAATGTTGCATCAGAAATAAACTTTATTCACTCAGCTCTTCTGAGCGTTGCATCAGAAATTAATTTATCCATTCAGCTCTTCTGAGCGTTGCATCAGAAATAAACTTTATCCACTAAGCTCTTCTGAACATTGCATCAGAAATAAACTTTATCCACTCAGCTCTTCTGAACGATGCATCAGAAATAAACGTTATCCACTCAGCTATTCTGAGCGTTGCATCAGAAATAAACGTTATCCACTCAGCTCTTCTAAACGTTGCATCAGAAATAAACGTTATCCACTCAGCTCTGCTGAACGTTCCATCAGAAATAAACGTTATCCACTCAGCTTTTCTGAGCATTGCATGAGAAATGAACTTTATCCACTCAGCTCTTCTGAGCATTGCATCAGAAATAAACTTTATCTACTCAGCTCTTCTGAACGTTGCATCAGAAATAAACGTTATCCACTCAGCTCTTCTGAATGTTGCATCAGAAATAGACTTTATCCACTCAGCTCTTCTGAACGTTGCATCAGAAATAAACTTTATCCACTTTGCTCTTCTGAACGTTGCATCAGAAATAAACGTTATCCACTCAGCTCTTCTGAGTGTTGCATCAGAAATAAACTTTATCCACTGAGCTCTTCTGAACGATGCATCAAAAATAATTTTATCCACTCAGCTCTTCTGAGCATTGCATCAGAAATAAACTTTATCCACTCAGCTCTTCTGAACGTTGCATCAGAAATATAAATTATCCACTCAGCTCTTCTGAGCGTTGCATCAGAAATATAGTTTATCCACTCAGCTCTTCTGAGTGTTGCATCAGAAACAAACTTTATCCACTCAGCTCTTCTGAATGTTGGATCACAAATAAACTTTATCCACTCAGCTCTTCTGAGCGCTGCATCAGAATTAAACGTTATCCACTGAGCTCTTTTGAATGTTGCATCAGAAATAAACTTTATCCACTTAGCTCTTCTGAGCGTTGCATCAGAAATTAATTTATCCACTCAGCTCTTCTCAGCGTTGCATCAGAAATAAACGTTATCCACTCAGATCTTCTGAACGTTGCATCAGAAATAAACTTTATCCACCCAGCTCTTCTGAACGTTGCATCAGAAATAAACTTTACCCACTCAGCTCTTCTGAACGTTGCATTGGAAATAAACGTTATCCACTCAGCTCTTCTGAGCATTGCATGAGAAATAAACGTTATCCACTCAGCTCTTCTGAACGTTGCATCAGAAATAATTTTATCCACTCAGCTCTTCTGAGCATTGCATCAGAAATAAACTTTATCCACTCAGCTCTTCTGAACGTTGTATCAGATATACATTTTATCCACTCAGCTCTTCTGAACGTTGCATCAGAAATAAACGTTATCCACTCAGCTCTTCTGAGCATTGCATCAGAAATTAATTTATCCACTCAGCTCTTCTGAGCGTTGCATCAGAAATTAATTTATCCATTCAGCTCTTCTGAGCGTTGCATCAGAAATAAACTTTATCCACTCAGCTCTTCTGAACGTTGCATCAGAAATAATTTTATCCACTCAGCTCTTCTGAGCATTGCATGAGAAATAAACGTTATCCACTCAGCTCTTCTGAATGTTGCATCAGAAATAGACTTTATCCACTCAGCTCTTCTGAACGTTGCATCAGAAATAAACTTTATCCACTTTGCTCTTCTGAACGCTGCATCAGAAATAAACGTTATCCACTCAGCTCTTCTGAGCGTTGCATCAGAAATAAACTTTATCCACTGAGCTCTTCTGAACGTTGCATCAGAAATAAACGTTATCCACTCAGCTCTTCTGAGCATTTCATCAGAAATAAACGTTATCCACTCAGCTTTTCTGAGCGTTGCATCAGAAATAAACTTTATCCACTGAGCTCTTCTGAACGTTGCATCAGAAATAATTTTATCCACTCAGCTCTTCTGAACGTTGCATCAGAAATATAAATTATCCACTCAGCTCTACTGAGCGTTGCATCAGAAATATAGTTTATCCACTCAGCTCTTCTGAGTGTTGCATCAGATACAAACTTTATCCACTCAGCTCTTCTGAATGTTGGATCACAAATAAACTTTATCCACTCAGCTCTTCTGAGCGCTGCATCAGAATTAAACGTTATCCACTGAGCTCTTTTGAATGTTGCATCAGAAATAAACTTTATCCACTTAGCTCTTCTGAGCGTTGCATCAGAAATTAATTTATCTACTCAGCTCTTCTGAGCGTTGCATCAGAAATAAACGTTATCCACTGAGCTCTTCTGAGCGTTGCATCAGAAATAAACTTTATCCACTTAGCACTTCTGAACGTTGCATCAGAAACAAACTTTGTCCGCTCAGCTCTTCTGAATGTTGCATCACAAATAAACGTTATCCACTCAGCTCTTCTGAATGTTGCATCAGAAATAAACTTTATCCACTCAGCTCTTCTGAGCGTTGCATCAGAAATAAACGTTATCCACTTTGCTCTTCTGAACGTTGCATCAGAAATAAACTTTATCCACTCAGCTCTTCTGAGCATTTCATCAGAAATAAACGTTATCCACTCAGCTTTTCTGAGCGTTGCATCAGAAATAAACTTTATCCACTGAGCTCTTTTGAACGTTGCATCAGAAATAATTTTATCCCCTCAGCTCTTCTGAGCATTGCATCAGAAATAAACTTTATCCACTCAGCTCTTCTGAACGTTGCATCAGAAATATAAATTATCCACTCAGCTCTTCGGAGCGTTGCATCAGAAATATAATTTATCCACTCAGCTCTTCTGAGTGTTGCATCAGAAACAAACTTTATCCACTCAGCTCTTCTGAATGTTGGATCACAAATAAACTTTATCCACTCAGCTCTTCTGAGCGTTGCATCAGAATTAAACGTTATCCACTGAGCTCTTTTGAATGTTGCATCAGAAATAAACTTTATCCACTTAGCTCTTCTGAGCGTTGCATCAGAAATTAATTTATCCACTCAGCTCTTCTCAGCGTTGCATCAGAAATAAACGTTATCCACTGAGCTCTTCTGAGCATTGCATCAGAAATAAACGTTATCCACTCAGATCTTCTGAACGTTGCATCAGAAATAAACTTTACCCACTCAGCTCTTCTGAACGTTGCATCGGAAATAAACGTTATCCACTCAGCTCTTCTGAGCATTGCATGAGAAATAAACTTTAACCACTCAGCTTTTCTGAGCGTTGCATCAGAAATAAACTTTATCCACTGAGCTCTTCTGAACGTTGCATCAGAAATAATTTTATCCACTCAGCTCTTCTGAATGTTGCATCAGAAATAGACTTTATCCACTCAGCTCTTCTGAACGTTGCATCAGAAATAAACTTTATCCACTTAGCTCTTCTGAGCATTTCATCAGAAATAAACGTTATCCACGCAGCTTTTCTGAGCGTTGCATCAGAAATAAACTTTATCCACTGAGCTCTTCTGAACGTTGCATCAGAAATAAACGTTATCCACTCAGCTCTTCTGAGCATTGCATCAGAAATAAACTTTATCCACTCAGCTCTTCTGAGCGTTGCATCAGAAATATAAATTATCCACTCAGCTCTTCTGAGCGTTGCATCAGAAATATAGTTTATCCACTCAGCTCTTCTGAGTGTTGCATCAGAAACAAACTTTATCCACTCAGCTCTTCTGAGCGCTGTATCAGAATTAAACGTTATCCACTGAGCTCTTTTGAATGTTGCATCAGAAATAAACTTTATCCACTTAGCTCTTCTGAGCGTTGCATCAGAAATAAACTTTATCCACTTAGCACTTCTGAACGTTGCATCAGAAACAAACTTTGTCCACTCAGCTCTTCTGAATGTTGCATCACAAATAAACGTTATCCACTCAGCTCTTCTGAATGTTGCATCAGAAATAAACTTTATTCACTCAGCTCTTCTGAGCGTTGCATCAGAAATTAATTTATCCATTCAGCTCTTCTGAGCGTTTCATCAGAAATAAACGTTATCCACTCAGCTCTTTTGAATGTTGCATCAGAAATAAACTTTATTCACTCAGCTCTTCTGAGCGTTGCATCAGAAATTAATTTATCCATTCAGCTCTTCTGAGCGTTGCATCAGAAATAAACTTTATCCACTAAGCTCTTCTGAACATTGCATCAGAAATAAACTTTATCCACTCAGCTCTTCTGAACGATGCATCAGAAATAAACGTTATCCACTCAGCTATTCTGAGCGTTGCATCAGAAATAAACGTTATCCACTCAGCTCTTCTAAACGTTGCATCAGAAATAAACGTTATCCACTCAGCTCTGCTGAACGTTCCATCAGAAATAAACGTTATCCACTCAGCTTTTCTGAGCATTGCATGAGAAATAAACTTTATCCACTCAGCTCTTCTGAACGTTGCATCAGAAATAAACGTTATCCACTCAGCTCTTCTGAATGTTGCATCAGAAATAGACTTTATCCACTCAGCTCTTCTGAAGGTTGCATCAGAAATAATCTTTATCCACTTTGCTCTTCTGAACGTTGCATCAGAAATAAACTTTATCCACTCAGCTCTTCTGAGCATTTCATCAGAAATAAACGTTATCCACTCAGCTTTTCTGAGCGTTGCATCAGAAATAAACTTTATCCACTGAGCTCTTCTGAAAGTTGCATCAGAAATAATTTTATCCACTCAGCTCTTCTGAGCATTGCATCAGAAATAAACTTTATCCACTCAGCTCTTCTGAACGTTGCATCAGAAATATAAATTATCCACTCAGCTCTTCTGAGCGTTGCATCAGAAATATAGTTTATCCACTCAGCTCTTCTGAGTGTTGCATCAGAAACAAACTTTATCCACTCAGCTCTTCTGAATGTTGCATCACAAATAAACGTTATCCACTCAGCTCTTCTGAATGTTGCATCAGAAATAAACTTTATCCACTCAGCTCTCCTGAATGTTGCATCAGAAATAAACTTTATCCACTCAGCTCTTCTGAGCGTTGCATCAGAAATAAACGTTATCCACTCAGCTCTTTTGAATGTTGCATCAGAAATAAACTTTATCCACTTAGCTCTTCTGAGCGTTGCATCAGAAATTAATTTATCCACTCAGATCTTCTGAACGTTGCATCAGAAATAAACTTTATCCACTCAGCTCTTCTGAACGTTGCATCAGAAATATAAATTATCCACTCAGCTCTTCTGAGCGTTGCATCAGAAATTAATTTATCTACTCAGCTCTTCTGAGCGTTGCATCAGAAATAAACGTTATCCACTGAGCTCTTTTGAATGTTGCATCAGAAATAAACGTTATCCACTCAGCTCTTTTGAATGTTGCATCAGAAATAAACTTTATTCACTCAGCTCTTCTGAGCGTTGCATCAGAAATTAATTTATCCATTCAGCTCTTCTGAGCGTTGCATCAGAAATAAACTTTATCCACTAAGCTCTTCTGAACATTGCATCAGAAATAAACTTTATCCACTCAGCTCTTCTGAACGATGCATCAGAAATAAACGTTATCCACTCAGCTATTCTGAGCGTTGCATCAGAAATAAACGTTATCCACTCAGCTCTTCTAAACGTTGCATCAGAAATAAACGTTATCCACTCAGCTCTGCTGAACGTTCCATCAGAAATAAACGTTATCCACTCAGCTTTTCTGAGCATTGCATGAGAAATAAACTTTATCCACTCAGCTCTTCTGAACGTTGCATCAGAAATAAACGTTATCCACTCAGCTCTTCTGAATGTTGCATCAGAAATAGACTTTATCCACTCAGCTCTTCTGAAGGTTGCATCAGAAATAATCTTTATCCACTTTGCTCTTCTGAACGTTGCATCAGAAATAAACTTTATCCACTCAGCTCTTCTGAGCATTTCATCAGAAATAAACGTTATCCACTCAGCTTTTCTGAGCGTTGCATCAGAAATAAACTTTATCCACTGAGCTCTTCTGAAAGTTGCATCAGAAATAATTTTATCCACTCAGCTCTTCTGAGCATTGCATCAGAAATAAACTTTATCCACTCAGCTCTTCTGAACGTTGCATCAGAAATATAAATTATCCACTCAGCTCTTCTGAGCGTTGCATCAGAAATATAGTTTATCCACTCAGCTCTTCTGAGTGTTGCATCAGAAACAAACTTTATCCACTCAGCTCTTCTGAATGTTGCATCACAAATAAACGTTATCCACTCAGCTCTTCTGAATGTTGCATCAGAAATAAACTTTATCCACTCAGCTCTCCTGAATGTTGCATCAGAAATAAACTTTATCCACTCAGCTCTTCTGAGCGTTGCATCAGAAATAAACGTTATCCACTCAGCTCTTTTGAATGTTGCATCAGAAATAAACTTTATCCACTTAGCTCTTCTGAGCGTTGCATCAGAAATTAATTTATCCACTCAGATCTTCTGAACGTTGCATCAGAAATAAACTTTATCCACTCAGCTCTTCTGAACGTTGCATCAGAAATATAAATTATCCACTCAGCTCTTCTGAGCGTTGCATCAGAAATTAATTTATCTACTCAGCTCTTCTGAGCGTTGCATCAGAAATAAACGTTATCCACTGAGCTCTTCTGAGCGTTGCATCAGAAATAAACTTTATCCACTTAGCACTTCTGAACGTTGCATCAGAAACAAACTTTGTCCGCTCAGCTCTTCTGAATGTTGCATCACAAATAAACGTTATCCACTCAGCTCTTCTGAATGTTGCATCAGAAATAAACTTTATCCACTCAGCTCTTCTGAGCGTTGCATCAGAAATAAACGTTATCCACTTTGCTCTTCTGAACGTTGCATCAGAAATAAACTTTATCCACTCAGCTCTTCTGAGCATTTCATCAGAAATAAACGTTATCCACTCAGCTTTTCTGAGCGTTGCATCAGAAACAAACTTTGTCCACTCAGCTCTTCTGAATGTTGCATCACAAATAAACGTTATCCACTCAGCTCTTCTGAATGTTGCATCAGAAATAAACTTTATCCACTCAGCTCTCCTGAATGTTGCATCAGAAATAAGCTTTATCCACTCAGCTCTTATGAGCGCTGCATCAGAAATAAACGTTATCCACTCAGCTCTTTTGAATGTTGCATCAGAAATAAACTTTATTCACTCAGCTCTTCTGAGCGTTGCATCAGAAATTAATTTATCCATTCAGCTCTTCTGAGCGTTTCATCAGAAATAAACGTTATCCACTCAGCTCTTTTGAATGTTGCATCAGAAATAAACTTTATTCACTCAGCTCTTCTGAGCGTTGCATCAGAAATTAATTTATCCATTCAGCTCTTCTGAGCGTTGCATCAGAAATAAACTTTATCCACTCAGCTCTCCTGAATGTTGCATCAGAAATAAACTTTATCCACTCAGCTCTTCTGAGCGTTGCATCAGAAATAAACGTTATCCACTCAGCTCTTTTGAATGTTGCATCAGAAATAAACTTTATTGACTCAGCTCTTCTGAGCATTTCATCAGAAATTAATTTATCCATTCAGCTCTTCTGAGCGTTGCATCAGAAATAAACTTTATCCACTCAGCTCTTCTGAATGTTGCATCAGAAATAAACTTTATCCACTCAGCTCTTCTGAGTGTTGAATCACAAATAAACTTTATCCACTCAGCTCTTCTGAACGTTGCGTCAGAAATAAACGTTATCCACTCAGCTCTTCTGAGTGTTGCATCAGAAATAAACTTTATTCACTCAGCTCTTCTGAGCGTTGCATCAGAAATTAATTTATCCATTCAGCTCTTCTGAGCGTTGCATCAGAAATAAACTTTATCCACTCAGCTCTTCTGAACATTGCAACAGAAATAAACTTTATTCACTCAGCTCTTCTGAGCGTTGCATCAGAAAAGAACGTTATCCACTCAGCTTTTCTGAGCATTGCATGAGAAATAAACTTTATCCACTCAGCTTTTCTGAGCATTGCATGAGAAATAAACTTTATCCACTCAGCTCTTCTGAACGTTGCATCAGAAATAAACGTTATCCACTCAGCTCTTCTGAATGTTGCATCAGAAATAGACTTTATCCACTCAGCTCTTCTGAAGGTTGCATCAGAAATAATCTTTATCCACTTTGCTCTTCTGAACGTTGCATCAGAAATAAACTTTATCCACTCAGCTCTTCTGAGCATTTCATCAGAAATAAACGTTATCCACTCAGCTTTTCTGAGCGTTGCATCAGAAATAAACTTTATCCACTGAGCTCTTCTGAAAGTTGCATCAGAAATAATTTTATCCACTCAGCTCTTCTGAGCATTGCATCAGAAATAAACTTTATCCACTCAGCTCTTCTGAACGTTGCATCAGAAATATAAATTATCCACTCAGCTCTTCTGAGCGTTGCATCAGAAATATAGTTTATCCACTCAGTTCTTCTGAGTGTTGCATCAGAAACAAACTTTATCCACTCAGCTCTTCTGAATGTTGCATCACAAATAAACGTTATCCACTCAGCTCTTCTGAATGTTGCATCAGAAATAAACTTTATCCACTCAGCTCTCCTGAATGTTGCATCAGAAATAAACTTTATCCACTCAGCTCTTCTGAGCGTTGCATCAGAAATAAACGTTATCCACTCAGCTCTTTTGAATGTTGCATCAGAAATAAACTTTATTCACTCAGCTCTTCTGAGCATTTCATCAGAAATTAATTTATCCATTCAGCTCTTCTGAGCGTTGCATCAGAAATAAACTTTATCCACTCAGCTCTTCAGAACATTGCATCAGAAATAAACTTTATCCACTCAGCTCTTCTGAACGATGCATCAGAAATAAACGTTATCCACTCAGCTCTTCTGAATGTTCCATCAGAAATAAACGTTATCCACTCAGCTTTTCTGAGCATTGCATGAGAAATAAACTTTATCCACTCAGCTCTTCCGAACGTTGCATCAGAAATAAACGTTATCCACTCAGCTCTTCTGAACGTTGCATCAGAAATAAACTTTATCCACTTTGCTCTTCTGAACGTTGCATCAGAAATAAACTTTATCCACTCAGCTCTTCTGAGCATTTCATCAGAAATAAACGTTATCCACTCAGCTTTTCTGAGCTTTGCATCAGAAATATAAATTATCCACTCAGCTCTTCGGAGCGTTGCATCAGAAATATAGTTTATCCACTCAGCTCTTCTGAGTGTTGCATCAGAAACAAACTTCATCCACTCAGCTCTTCTGAATGTTGGATCACAAATAAACTTTATCCACTCAGCTCTTCTGAGCGTTGCACCAGAAATAAACGTTATCCACTGAGCTCTTTTGAATGTTGCATCAGAAATAAACTTTATCCACTTAGCTCTTCTGAGCGTTGCATCAGAAATTAATTTATCCACTCAGCTCTTCTCAGCGTTGCATCAGAAATAAACGTTATCCACTGAGCTCTTCTGAGCGTTGCATCAGAAATAAACGTTATCCGCTGAGCTCTTCTGAGCATTGCATCAGAAATAAACGTTATCCACTCAGATCTTCTGAACGTTGCATCAGAAATAAACTTTATCCACCCAGCTCTTCTGAACGTTGCATCAGAAATAAACTTTACCCACTCAGCTCTTCTGAACGTTGCATCGGAAATAAACGTTATCCACTCAGCTCTTCTGAGCATTGCATGAGAAATAAACTTTATCCACTCAGCTTTTCTGAGCGTTGCATCAGAAATAAACTTTATCCACTGAGCTCTTCTGAACGTTGCATCAGAAATAATTTTATCCACTCAGCTCTTCTGAATGTTGCATCAGAAATAGACTGTATCCACTCAGCTCTTCTGAACGTTGCATCAGAAATAAACTTTATCCACTTAGCTCTTCTGAGCATTTCATCAGAAATAAACGTTATCCACGCAGCTTTTCTGAGCGTTGCATCAGAAATAAACTTTATCCACTGAGCTCATCTGAACGTTGCATCAGAAATAATTTTATCCACTCAGCTCTTCTGAGCATTGCATCAGAAATAAACTTTATCCACTCAGCTCTTCTGAGCGTTGCATCAGAAATATAAATTATCCACTCAGCTCTTCTGAGCGTTGCATCAGAAATATAGTTTATCCACTCAGCTCTTCTGAGTGTTGAATCACAAATAAACTTTATCCACTCAGCTCTTCTGAGCGCTGTATCAGAATTAAACGTTATCCACTGAGCTCTTTTGAATGTTGCATCAGAAATAAACTTTATCCACTTAGCTCTTCTGAGCGTTTCATCAGAAATAAACGTTATCCACTCAGCTCTTCTGAATGTTGCATCAGAAATAAACTTTATCCACTCAGCTCTCCTGAATGTTGCATCAGAAATAAGCTTTATCCACTCAGCTCTCCTGAATGTTGCATCAGAAATAAACGTTATCCACTCAGCTCTTCTGAGCGTTGCATCAGAAATAAACGTTATCCACTCAGCTCTTTTGAATGTTGCATCAGAAATAAACTTTATTGACTCAGCTCTTCTGAGCATTTCATCAGAAATTAATTTATCCATTCAGCTCTTCTGAGCGTTGCATCAGAAATAAACTTTATCCACTCAGCTCTTCTGAATGTTGCATCAGAAATAAACTTTATCCACTCAGCTCTTCTGAGTGTTGAATCACAAATAAACTTTATCCACTCAGCTCTTCTGAACGTTGCATCAGAAATAAATGTTATCCACTCAGCTCTTCTGAATGTTGCATCAGAAATAGACTTTATCCACTCAGCTCTTCTGAAGGTTGCATCAGAAATAATCTTTATCCACTTTGCTCTTCTGAACGTTGCATCAGAAATAAACTTTATCCACTCAGCTCTTCTGAGCATTTCATCAGAAATAAACGTTATCCACTCAGCTTTTCTGAGCGTTGCATCAGAAATAAACTTTATCCACTGAGCTCTTCTGAAAGTTGCATCAGAAATAATTTTATCCACTCAGCTCTTCTGAGAATTGCATCAGAAATAAACTTTATCCACTCAGCTCTTCTGAACGTTGCATCAGAAATATAAATTATCCACTCAGCTCTTCTGAGCGTTGCATCAGAAATATAGTTTATCCACTCAGCTCTTCTGAGTGTTGCATCAGAAACAAACTTTATCCACTCAGCTCTTCTGAATGTTGCATCACAAATAAACGTTATCCACTCAGCTCTTCTGAATGTTGCATCAGAAATAAACTTTATTCACTCAGCTCTTCTGAGCATTTCATCAGAAATTAATTTATCCATTCAGCTCTTCTGAGCGTTGCATCAGAAATAAACTTTATCCACTCAGCTCTTCAGAACATTGCATCAGAAATAAACTTTATCCACTCAGCTCTTCTGAACGATGCATCAGAAATAAACGTTATCCACTCAGCTCTTCTGAATGTTCCATCAGAAATAAACGTTATCCACTCAGCTTTTCTGAGCATTGCATGAGAAATAAACTTTATCCACTCAGCTCTTCTGAACGTTGCATCAGAAATAAACGTTATCCACTCAGCTCTTCTGAACGTTGCATCAGAAATAAACTTTATCCACTTTGCTCTTCTGAACGTTGCATCAGAAATAAACTTTATCCACTCAGCTCTTCTGAGCATTTCATCAGAAATAAACGTTATCCACTCAGCTTTTCTGAGCTTTGCATCAGAAATATAAATTATCCACTCAGCTCTTCGGAGCGTTGCATCAGAAATATAGTTTATCCACTCAGCTCTTCTGAGTGTTGCATCAGAAACAAACTTTATCCACTCAGCTCTTCTGAATGTTGGATCACAAATAAACTTTATCCACTCAGCTCTTCTGAGCGTTGCATCAGAATTAAACGTTATCCACTGAGCTCTTTTGAATGTTGCATCAGAAATAAACTTTATCCACTTAGCTCTTCTGAGCGTTGCATCAGAAATTAATTTATCCACTCAGCTCTTCTGAGCGTTGCATCAGAAATAAACGTTATCCGCTGAGCTCTTCTGAGCATTGCATCAGAAATAAACGTTATCCACTCAGATCTTCTGAACGTTGCATCAGAAATAAACTTTATCCATCCAGCTCTTCTGAACGTTGCATCAGAAATAAACTTTACCCACTCAGCTCTTCTGAACGTTGCATCGGAAATAAACGTTATCCACTCAGATCTTCTGAGCATTGCATGAGAAATAAACTTTATCCACTCAGCTTTTCTGAGCATTTCATCAGAAATAAACGTTATCCACGCAGCTTTTCTGAGCGTTGCATCAGAAATAAACTTTATCCACTGAGCTCTTCTGAACGTTGCATCAGAAATAAACTTTACCCACTCAGCTCTTCTGAACGTTGCATCGGAAATAAACGTTATCCACTCAGATCTTCTGAGCATTGCATGAGAAATAAACTTTATCCACTTAGCTCTTCTGAGCATTTCATCAGAAATAAACGTTATCCACGCAGCTTTTCTGAGCGTTGCATCAGAAATAAACTTTATCCACTGAGCTCATCTGAACGTTGCATCAGAAATAATTTTATCCACTCAGCTCTTCTGAGCATTGCATCAGAAATAAACTTTATCCACTCAGCTCTTCTGAGCGTTGCATCAGAAATATAAATTATCCACTCAGCTCTTCTGAGCGTTGCATCAGAAATATAGTTTATCCACTCAGCTCTTCTGAGTGTTGAATCACAAATAAACTTTATCCACTCAGCTCTTCTGAGCGCTGTATCAGAATTAAACGTTATCCACTGAGCTCTTTTGAATGTTGCATCAGAAATAAACTTTATCCACTTAGCTCTTCTGAGCGTTTCATCAGAAATAAACGTTATCCACTCAGCTCTTCTGAATGTTGCATCAGAAATAAACTTTATCCACTCAGCTCTCCTGAATGTTGCATCAGAAATAAGCTTTATCCACTCAGCTCTCCTGAATGTTGCATCAGAAATAAACGTTATCCACTCAGCTCTTCTGAGCGTTGCATCAGAAATAAACGTTATCCACTCAGCTCTTTTGAATGTTGCATCAGAAATAAACTTTATTGACTCAGCTCTTCTGAGCATTTCATCAGAAATTAATTTATCCATTCAGCTCTTCTGAGCGTTGCATCAGAAATAAACTTTATCCACTCAGCTCTTCTGAATGTTGCATCAGAAATAAACTTTATCCACTCAGCTCTTCTGAGTGTTGAATCACAAATAAACTTTATCCACTCAGCTCTTCTGAACGTTGCATCAGAAATAAATGTTATCCACTCAGCTCTTCTGAATGTTGCATCAGAAATAGACTTTATCCACTCAGCTCTTCTGAAGGTTGCATCAGAAATAATCTTTATCCACTTTGCTCTTCTGAACGTTGCATCAGAAATAAACTTTATCCACTCAGCTCTTCTGAGCATTTCATCAGAAATAAACGTTATCCACTCAGCTTTTCTGAGCGTTGCATCAGAAATAAACTTTATCCACTGAGCTCTTCTGAAAGTTGCATCAGAAATAATTTTATCCACTCAGCTCTTCTGAGAATTGCATCAGAAATAAACTTTATCCACTCAGCTCTTCTGAACGTTGCATCAGAAATATAAATTATCCACTCAGCTCTTCTGAGCGTTGCATCAGAAATATAGTTTATCCACTCAGCTCTTCTGAGTGTTGCATCAGAAACAAACTTTATCCACTCAGCTCTTCTGAATGTTGCATCACAAATAAACGTTATCCACTCAGCTCTTCTGAATGTTGCATCAGAAATAAACTTTATTCACTCAGCTCTTCTGAGCATTTCATCAGAAATTAATTTATCCATTCAGCTCTTCTGAGCGTTGCATCAGAAATAAACTTTATCCACTCAGCTCTTCAGAACATTGCATCAGAAATAAACTTTATCCACTCAGCTCTTCTGAACGATGCATCAGAAATAAACGTTATCCACTCAGCTCTTCTGAATGTTCCATCAGAAATAAACGTTATCCACTCAGCTTTTCTGAGCATTGCATGAGAAATAAACTTTATCCACTCAGCTCTTCTGAACGTTGCATCAGAAATAAACGTTATCCACTCAGCTCTTCTGAACGTTGCATCAGAAATAAACTTTATCCACTTTGCTCTTCTGAACGTTGCATCAGAAATAAACTTTATCCACTCAGCTTTTCTGAGCTTTGCATCAGAAATATAAATTATCCACTCAGCTCTTCGGAGCGTTGCATCAGAAATATAGTTTATCCACTCAGCTCTTCTGAGTGTTGCATCAGAAACAAACTTTATCCACTCAGCTCTTCTGAATGTTGGATCACAAATAAACTTTATCCACTCAGCTCTTCTGAGCGTTGCATCAGAATTAAACGTTATCCACTGAGCTCTTTTGAATGTTGCATCAGAAATAAACTTTATCCACTTAGCTCTTCTGAGCGTTGCATCAGAAATTAATTTATCCACTCAGCTCTTCTGAGCGTTGCATCAGAAATAAACGTTATCCGCTGAGCTCTTCTGAGCATTGCATCAGAAATAAACGTTATCCACTCAGATCTTCTGAACGTTGCATCAGAAATAAACTTTATCCACCCAGCTCTTCTGAACGTTGCATCAGAAATAAACTTTACCCACTCAGCTCTTCTGAACGTTGCATCGGAAATAAACGTTATCCACTCAGATCTTCTGAGCATTGCATGAGAAATAAACTTTATCCACTCAGCTTTTCTGAGTGTTGCATCAGAAATAAACTTTATCCACTGAGCTCTTCTGAACGTTGCATCAGAAATAATTTTATCCACTCAGCTCTTCTGAATGTTGCATCAGAAATAGACTTTATCCACTCAGCTCTTCTGAACGTTGCATCAGAAATAAACTTTATCCACTGAGCTCTTCTGAACGTTGCATCAGAAATAAACGTTATCCACTCAGCTCTTCTGAGCATTTCATCAGAAATAAACGTTATCCACTCAGCTTTTCTGAGCGTTGCATCAGAAATAAACTTTATCCACTGAGCTCTTCTGAACGTTGCATCAGAAATAATTTTATCCACTCAGCTCTTCTGAACGTTGCATCAGAAATATAAATTATCCACTCAGCTCTACTGAGCGTTGCATCAGAAATATAGTTTATCCACTCAGCTCTTCTGAGTGTTGCATCAGAAACAAACTTTATCCACTCAGCTCTTCTGAATGTTGGATCACAAATAAACTTTATCCACTCAGCTCTTCTGAGCGCTGCATCAGAATTAAACGTTATCCACTGAGCTCTTTTGAATGTTGCATCAGAAATAAACTTTATCCACTTAGCTCTTCTGAGCGTTGCATCAGAAATTAATTTATCTACTCAGCTCTTCTGAGCGTTGCATCAGAAATAAACGTTATCCACTGAGCTCTTCTGAGCGTTGCATCAGAAATAAACTTTATCCACTTAGCACTTCTGAACGTTGCATCAGAAACAAAATTTGTCCGCTCAGCTCTTCTGAATGTTGCATCACAAATAAACTTTATCCACTTAGCACTTCTGAACGTTGCATCAGAAACAAACTTTGTCCGCTCAGCTCTTCTGAATGTTGCATCACAAATAAACGTTATCCACTCAGCTCTTCTGAATGTTGCATCAGAAATAAACTTTATCCACTCAGCTCTTCTGAGCGTTGCATCAGAAATAAACGTTATCCACTTTGCTCTTCTGAACGTTGCATCAGAAATAAACTTTATCCCCTCAGCTTTTCTGAGCATTTCATCAGAAATAAACGTTATCCACTCAGCTCTTCTGAGCGTTGCATCAGAAATAAACTTTATCCACTGAGCTCTTCTGAACGTTGCATCAGAAATAAACGTTATCCACTCAGCTCTTCTGAGCATTTCATCAGAAATAAACGTTATCCACTCAGCTTTTCTGAGCGTTGCATCAGAAATATAAATTATCCACTCAGCTCTTCGGATTGTTGCATCAGAAATATAGTTTATCCACTCAGCTCTTCTGAGTGTTGCATCAGAAACAAACTTTATCCACTCAGCTCTTCTGAATGTTGGATCACAAATAAACTTTATCCACTCAGCTCTTCTGAGCGTTGCATCAGAATTAAACGTTATCCACTGAGCTCTTTTGAATGTTGCATCAGAAATAAACTTTATCCACTTAGCTCTTCTGAGCGTTGCATCAGAAATTAATTTATCCACTCAGCTCTTCTCAGCGTTGCATCAGAAATAAACGTTATCCACTGAGCTCTTCTGAGCATTGCATCAGAAATAAACGTTATCCACTCAGATCTTCTGAACGTTGCATCAGAAATAAACTTTATCCACCCAGCTCTTATGAACGTTGCATCAGAAATAAACTTTACCCACTCAGCTCTTCTGAACGTTGCATCGGAAATAAACGTTATCCACTCAGCTCTTCTGAGCATTGAATGAGAAATAAACTTTAACCACTCAGCTTTTCTGAGCGTTGCATCAGAAATAAACTTTATCCACTGAGCTCTTCTGAACGTTGCATCAGAAATAATTTTATCCACTCAGCTCTTCTGAATGTTGCATCAGAAATAGACTTTATCCACTCAGCTCTTCTGAACGTTGCATCAGAAATAAACTTTATCCACTTAGCTCTTCTGAGCATTTCATCAGAAATAAACGTTATCCACGCAGCTTTTCTGAGCGTTGCATCAGAAATAAACTTTATCCACTGAGCTCTTCTGAACGTTGCATCAGAAATAATTTTATCCACTCAGCTCTTCTGAGCATTGCATCAGAAATAAACTTTATCCACTCAGCTCTTCTGAGCGTTGCATCAGAAATATAAATTATCCACTCAGCTCTTCTGAGCGTTGCATCAGAAATATAGTTTATCCACTCAGCTCTTCTGAGTGTTGCATCAGAAACAAACTTTATCCACTTAGCTCTTCTGAGCGTTGCATCAGAAATAAACTTTATCCACTTAGCACTTCTGAACGTTGCATCAGAAACAAACTTTGTCCACTCAGCTCTTCTGAATGTTGCATCACAAATAAACGTTATCCACTCAGCTCTTCTGAATGTTGCATCAGAAATAAACTTTATCCACTCAGCTCTCCTGAATGTTGCATCAGAAATAAGCTTTATCCACTCAGCTCTTATGAGCGCTGCATCAGAAATAAACGTTATCCACTCAGCTCTTTTGAATGTTGCATCAGAAATAAACTTTATTCACTCAGCTCTTCTGAGCGTTGCATCAGAAATAAACGTTATCCACTGAGCTCTTCTGAGCGTTGCATCAGAAATAAACTTTATCCACTTAGCACTTCTGAACGTTGCATCAGAAACAAACTTTGTCCGCTCAGCTCTTCTGAATGTTGCATCACAAATAAACGTTATCCACTCAGCTCTTCTGAATGTTGCATCAGAAATAAACTTTATCCACTCAGCTCTTCTGAGCGTTGCATCAGAAATAAACGTTATCCACTTTGCTCTTCTGAACGTTGCATCAGAAATAAACTTTATCCACTCAGCTTTTCTGAGCATTTCATCAGAAATAAACGTTATCCACTCAGCTTTTCTGAGCGTTGCATCAGAAATAAACTTTATCCACTGAGCTCTTTTGAACGTTGCATCAGAAATAATTTTATCCCCTCAGCTCTTCTGAGCATTGCATCAGAAATAAACTTTATCCACTCAGCTCTTCTGAACGTTGCATCAGAAATATAAATTATCCACTCAGCTCTTCGGAGCGTTGCATCAGAAATATAGTTTATCCACTCAGCTCTTCTGAGTGTTGCATCAGAAACAAACTTTATCCACTCAGCTCTTCTGAATGTTGGATCACAAATAAACTTTATCCACTCAGCTCTTCTGAGCGTTGCATCAGAATTAAACGTTATCCACTGAGCTCTTTTGAATGTTGCATCAGAAATAAACTTTATCCACTTAGCTCTTCTGAGCGTTGCATCAGAAATTAATTTATCCACTCAGCTCTTCTCAGCGTTGCATCAGAAATAAACGTTATCCACTGAGCTCTTCTGAGCATTGCATCAGAAATAAACGTTATCCACTCAGATCTTCTGAACGTTGCATCAGAAATAAACTTTATCCACCCAGCTCTTCTGAACGTTGCATCAGAAATAAACTTTACCCACTCAGCTCTTCTGAACGTTGCATCGGAAATAAACGTTATCCACTCAGCTCTTCTGAGCATTGAATGAGAAATAAACTTTAACCACTCAGCTTTTCTGAGCGTTGCATCAGAAATAAACTTTATCCACTGAGCTCTTCTGAACGTTGCATCAGAAATAATTTTATCCACTCAGCTCTTCTGAATGTTGCATCAGAAATAGACTTTATCCACTCAGCTCTTCTGAACGTTGCATCAGAAATAAACTTTATCCACTTTGCTCTTCTGAACGTTGCATCAGAAATAAACTTTATCCACTTAGCTCTTCTGAGCATTTCATCAGAAATAAACGTTATCCACGCAGCTTTTCTGAGCGTTGCATCAGAAATAAACTTTATCCACTGAGCTCTTCTGAACGTTGCATCAGAAATAATTTTATCCACTCAGCTCTTCTGAGCATTGCATCAGAAATAAACTTTATCCACTCAGCTCTTCTGAGCGTTGCATCAGAAATATAAATTATCCACTCAGCTCTTCTGAGCGTTGCATCAGAAATATAGTTTATCCACTCAGCTCTTCTGAGTGTTGCATCAGAAACAAACTTTATCCACTCAGCTCTTCTGAATGTTGGATCACAAATAAACTTTATCCACTCAGCTCTTCTGAGCGTTGCATCAGAATTAAACGTTATCCACTGAGCTCTTTTGAATGTTGCATCAGAAATAAACTTTATCCACTTAGCTCTTCTGAGCGTTGCATCAGAAATTAATTTATCCACTCAGCTCTTCTCAGCGTTGCATCAGAAATAAACGTTATCCACTGAGCTCTTCTGAGCATTGCATCAGAAATAAACGTTATCCACTCAGATCTTCTGAACGTTGCATCAGAAATAAACTTTATCCACCCAGCTCTTCTGAACGTTGCATCAGAAATAAACTTTACCCACTCAGCTCTTCTGAACGTTGCATCGGAAATAAACGTTATCCACTCAGCTCTTCTGAGCATTGAATGAGAAATAAACTTTAACCACTCAGCTTTTCTGAGCGTTGCATCAGAAATAAACTTTATCCACTGAGCTCTTCTGAACGTTGCATCAGAAATAATTTTATCCACTCAGCTCTTCTGAATGTTGCATCAGAAATAGACTTTATCCACTCAGCTCTTCTGAACGTTGCATCAGAAATAAACTTTATCCACTTTGCTCTTCTGAACGTTGCATCAGAAATAAACTTTATCCACTTAGCTCTTCTGAGCATTTCATCAGAAATAAACGTTATCCACGCAGCTTTTCTGAGCGTTGCATCAGAAATAAACTTTATCCACTGAGCTCTTCTGAACGTTGCATCAGAAATAATTTTATCCACTCAGCTCTTCTGAGCATTGCATCAGAAATAAACTTTATCCACTCAGCTCTTCTGAGCGTTGCATCAGAAATATAAATTATCCACTCAGCTCTTCTGAGCGTTGCATCAGAAATATAGTTTATCCACTCAGCTCTTCTGAGTGTTGCATCAGAAACAAACTTTATCCACTCAGCTCTTCTGAGCGCTGTATCAGAATTAAACGTTATCCAGTGAGCTCTTTTGAATGTTGCATCAGAAATAAACTTTATCCACTTAGCTCTTCTGAGCGTTGCATCAGAAATAAACTTTATCCACTTAGCACTTCTGAACGTTGCATCAGAAACAAACTTTGTCCACTCAGCTCTTCTGAACGTTGCATCACAAATAAACGTTATCCACTCAGCTCTTCTGAATGTTGCATCAGAAATAAACTTTATCCACTCAGCTCTCCTGAATGTTGCATCAGAAATAAGCTTTATCCACTCAGCTCTTATGAGCGCTGCATCAGAAATAAACGTTATCCACTCAGCTCTTTTGAATGTTGCATCAGAAATAAACTTTATTCACTCAGCTCTTCTGAGCGTTGCATCAGAAATAAACGTTATCCACTGAGCTCTTCTGAGCGTTGCATCAGAAATAAACTTTATCCACTTAGCACTTCTGAACGTTGCATCAGAAACAAACTTTGTCCGCTCAGCTCTTCTGAATGTTGCATCACAAATAAACGTTATCCACTCAGCTCTTCTGAATGTTGCATCAGAAATAAACTTTATCCACTCAGCTCTTCTGAGCGTTGCATCAGAAATAAACGTTATCCACTTTGCTCTTCTGAACGTTGCATCAGAAATAAACTTTATCCACTCAGCTCTTCTGAGCATTTCATCAGAAATAAACGTTATCCACTCAGCTTTTCTGAGCGTTGCATCAGAAATAAACTTTATCCACTGAGCTCTTTTGAACGTTGCATCAGAAATAATTTTATCCCCTCAGCTCTTCTGAGCATTGCATCAGAAATAAACTTTATCCACTCAGCTCTTCTGAACGTTGCATCAGAAATATAAATTATCCACTTAGCTCTTCGGAGCGTTGCATCAGAAATATAGTTTATCCACTCAGCTCTTCTGAGTGTTGCATCAGAAACAAACTTTATCCACTCAGCTCTTCTGAATGTTGGATCACAAATAAACTTTATCCACTCAGTTCTTCTGAGCGCTGCATCAGAATTAAACGTTATCCACTGAGCTCTTTTGAATGTTGCATCAGAAATAAACTTTATCCACTTAGCTCTTCTGAGCGTTGCATCAGAAATTAATTTATCTACTCAGCTCTTCTGAGCGTTGCATCAGAAATAAACGTTATCCACTGAGCTCTTCTGAGCGTTGCATCAGAAATAAACTTTATCCACTTAGCACTTCTGAACGTTGCATCAGAAACAAACTTTGTCCGCTCAGCTCTTCTGAATGTTGCATCACAATTAAACGTTATCCACTCAGCTCTTCTGAATGTTGCATCAGAAATAAACTTTATCCACTCAGCTCTTCTGAGCGTTGCATCAGAAATAAACGTTATCCACTTTGCTCTTCTGAACGTTGCATCAGAAATAAACTTTATCCACTCAGCTTTTCTGAGCATTTCATCAGAAATAAACGTTATCCACTCAGCTTTTCTGAGCGTTGCATCAGAAATAAACTTTATCCACTGAGCTCTTTTGAACGTTGCATCAGAAATAATTTTATCCCCTCAGCTCTTCTGAGCATTGCATCAGAAATAAACTTTATCCACTCAGCTCTTCTGAACGTTGCATCAGAAATATAAATTATCCACTCAGCTCTTCGGAGCGTTGCATCAGAAATATAGTTTATCCACTCAGCTCTTCTGAGTGTTGCATCAGAAACAAACTTTATCCACTCAGCTCTTCTGAATGTTGGATCACAAATAAACTTTATCCACTCATCTCTTCTGAGCGTTGCATCAGAATTAAACGTTATCCACTGAGCTCTTTTGAATGTTGCATCAGAAATAAACTTTATCCACTTAGCTCTTCTGAGCGTTGCATCAGAAATTAATTTATCCACTCAGCTCTTCTCAGCGTTGCATCAGAAATAAACGTTATCCACTGAGCTCTTCTGAGCATTGCATCAGAAATAAACGTTATCCACTCAGATCTTCTGAACGTTGCATCAGAAATAAACTTTATCCACCCAGCTCTTCTGAACGTTGCATCAGAAATAAACTTTACCCACTCAGCTCTTCTGAACGTTGCATCGGAAATAAACGTTATCCACTCAGCTCTTCTGAGCATTGAATGAGAAATAAACTTTAACCACTCAGCTTTTCTGAGCGTTGCATCAGAAATAAACTTTATCCACTGAGCTCTTCTGAACGTTGCATCAGAAATAATTTTATCCACTCAGCTCTTCTGAATGTTGCATCAGAAATAGACTTTATCCACTCAGCTCTTCTGAACGTTGCATCAGAAATAAACTTTATCCACTTTGCTCTTCTGAACGTTGCATCAGAAATAAACTTTATCCACTTAGCTCTTCTGAGCATTTCATCAGAAATAAACGTTATCCACGCAGCTTTTCTGAGCGTTGCATCAGAAATAAACTTTATCCACTGAGCTCTTCTGAACGTTGCATCAGAAATAATTTTATCCACTCAGCTCTACTGAGCATTGCATCAGAAATAAACTTTATCCACTCAGCTCTTCTGAGCGTTGCATCAGAAATATAAATTATCCACTCAGCTCTTCTGAGCGTTGCATCAGAAATATAGTTTATCCACTCAGCTCTTCTGAGTGTTGCATCAGAAACAAACTTTATCCACTCAGCTCTTCTGAGCGCTGTATCATAATTAAACGTTATCCACTGAGCTCTTTTGAATGTTGCATCAGAAATAAACTTTATCCACTTAGCTCTTCTGAGCGTTGCATCAGAAATAAACTTTATCCACTTAGCACTTCTGAACGTTGCATCAGAAACAAACTTTGTCCACTCAGCTCTTCTGAACGTTGCATCACAAATAAACGTTATCCACTCAGCTCTTCTGAATGTTGCATCAGAAATAAACTTTATCCACTCAGCTCTCCTGAATGTTGCATCAGAAATAAGCTTTATCCACTCAGCTCTTATGAGCGCTGCATCAGAAATAAACGTTATCCACTCAGCTCTTTTGAATGTTGCATCAGAAATAAACTTTATTCTCTCAGCTCTTCTGAGCGTTGCATCAGAAATAAACGTTATCCACTGAGCTCTTCTGAGCGTTGCATCAGAAATAAACTTTATCCACTTAGCACTTCTGAACGTTGCATCAGAAACAAACTTTGTCCGCTCAGCTCTTCTGAATGTTGCATCACAAATAAACGTTATCCACTCAGCTCTTCTGAATGTTGCATCAGAAATAAACTTTATCCACTCAGCTCTTCTGAGCGTTGCATCAGAAATAAACGTTATCCACTTTGCTCTTCTGAACGTTGCATCAGAAATAAACTTTATCCACTCAGCTCTTCTGAGTGTTGCATCAGAAACAAACTTTATCCACTCAGCTCTTCTGAGCGCTGTATCATAATTAAACGTTATCCACTGAGCTCTTTTGAATGTTGCATCAGAAATAAACTTTATCCACTTAGCTCTTCTGAGCGTTGCATCAGAAATAAACTTTATCCACTTAGCACTTCTGAACGTTGCATCAGAAACAAACTTTGTCCACTCAGCTCTTCTGAACGTTGCATCACAAATAAACGTTATCCACTCAGCTCTTCTGAATGTTGCATCAGAAATAAACTTTATCCACTCAGCTCTCCTGAATGTTGCATCAGAAATAAGCTTTATCCACTCAGCTCTTATGAGCGCTGCATCAGAAATAAACGTTATCCACTCAGCTCTTTTGAATGTTGCATCAGAAATAAACTTTATTCACTCAGCTCTTCTGAGCGTTGCATCAGAAATAAACGTTATCCACTGAGCTCTTCTGAGCGTTGCATCAGAAATAAACTTTAACCACTTAGCACTTCTGAAGGTTGCATCAGAAACAAACTTTGTCCGCTCAGCTCTTCTGAATGTTGCATCACAAATAAACGTTATCCACTCAGCTCTTCTGAATGTTGCATCAGAAATAAACTTTATCCACTCAGCTCTTCTGAGCGTTGCATCAGAAATAAACGTTATCCACTTTGCTCTTCTGAACGTTGCATCAGAAATAAACTTTATCCACTCAGCTCTTCTGAGCATTTCATCAGAAATAAACGTTATCCACTCAGCTTTTCTGAGCGTTGCATCAGAAATAAACTTTATCCACTGAGCTCTTTTGAACGTTGCATCAGAAATAATTTTATCCCCTCAGCTCTTCTGAGCATTGCATCAGAAATAAACTTTATCCACTCAGCTCTTCTGAACGTTGCATCAGAAATATAAATTATCCACTCAGCTCTTCGGAGCGTTGCATCAGAAATATAGTTTATCCACTCAGCTCTTCTGAGTGTTGCATCAGAAACAAACTTTATCCACTCAGCTCTTCTGAATGTTGGATCACAAATAAACTTTATCCACTCAGCTCTTCTGAGCGTTGCATCAGAATTAAACGTTATCCACTGAGCTCTTTTGAATGTTGCATCAGAAATAAACTTTATCCACTTAGCTCTTCTGAGCGTTGCATCGGAAATTAATTTATCCACTCAGCTCTTCTCAGCGTTGCATCAGAAATAAACGTTATCCACTGAGCTCTTCTGAGCATTGCATCAGAAATAAACGTTATCCACTCAGATCTTCTGAACGTTGCATCAGAAATAATTTTATCCACTCAGCTCTTCTGAATGTTGCATCAGAAATAGACTTTATCCACTCAGCTCTTCTGAACGTTGCATCAGAAATAAACTTTATCCACTTTGCTCTTCTGAACGTTGCATCAGAAATAAACTTTATCCACTTAGCTCTTCTGAGCATTTCATCAGAAATAAACGTTATCCACGCAGCTTTTCTGAGCGTTGCATCAGAAATAAACTTTATCCACTGAGCTCTTCTGAACGTTGCATCAGAAATAATTTTATCCACTCAGCTCTTCTGAGCATTGCATCAGAAATAAACTTTATCCACTCAGCTCTTCTGAGCGTTGCATCAGAAATATAAATTAACCACTCAGCTCTTCTGAGCGTTGCATCAGAAATATAGTTTATCCACTCAGCTCTTCTGAGTGTTGCATCAGAAACAAACTTTATCAACTCAGCTCTTCTGAGCGCTGTATCAGAATTAAATGTTATCCACTGAGCTCTTTTGAATGTTGCATCAGAAATAAACTTTATCCACTTAGCTCTTCTGAGCGTTGCATCAGAAATAAACTTTATCCACTTAGCACTTCTGAACGTTGCATCAGAAACAAACTTTGTCCACTCAGCTCTTCTGAATGTTGCATCAGAAATAAACTTTATCCACTCAGCTCTCCTGAATGTTGCATCAGAAATAAGCTTTATCCACTCAGCTCTTATGAGCGCTGCATCAGAAATAAACGTTATCCACTCAGCTCTTTTGAATGTTGCATCAGAAATAAACTTTATTCACTCAGCTCTTCTGAGCGTTGCATCAGAAATTAATTTATCCATTCAGCTCTTCTGAGCGTTTCATCAGAAATAAACGTTATCCACTCAGCTCTTTTGAATGTTGCATCAGAAATAAACTTTATTCACTCAGCTCTTCTGAGCGTTGCATCAGAAATTAATTTATCCATTCAGCTCTTCTGAGCGTTGCATCAGAAATAAACTTTATCCACTAAGCTCTTCTGAACATTGCATCAGAAATAAACTTTATCCACTCAGCTCTTCTGAACGATGCATCAGAAATAAACGTTATCCACTCAGCTATTCTGAGCATTGCATCAGAAATAAACGTTATCCACTCAGCTCTTCTAAACGTTGCATCAGAAATAAACGTTATCCACTCAGCTCTGCTGAACGTTCCATCAGAAATAAACGTTATCCACTCAGCTTTTCTGAGCATTGCATGAGAAATGAACTTTATCCACTCAGCTCTTCTGAGCATTGCATCAGAAATAAACTTTATCTACTCAGCTCTTCTGAACGTTGCAACAGAAATAAACGTTATCCACTCAGCTCTTCTGAATGTTGCATCAGAAATAAACTTTATCCACTTTGCTCTTCTGAACGTTGCATCAGAAATAAACTTTATCCACTCAGCTCTTCTGTGCATTTCATCAGAAATAAACGTTATCCACTCAGCTCTTCTGAGTGTTGCATCAGAAATAAACTTTATCCACTGAGCTCTTCTGAACGATGCATCAAAAATAATTTTATCCACTCAGCTCTTCTGAGCATTGCATCAGAAATAAACTTTATCCACTCAGCTCTTCTGAACGTTGCATCAGAAATATAAATTATCCACTCAGCTCTTCTGAGCGTTGCATCAGAAATATAGTTTATCCACTCAGCTCTTCTGAGTGTTGCATCAGAAACAAACTTTATCCACTCAGCTCTTCTGAATGTTGGATCACAAATAAACTTTATCCACTCAGCTCTTCTGACCGCTGCATCAGAATTAAACGTTATCCACTGAGCTCTTTTGAATGTTGCATCAGAAATAAACTTTATCCACTTAGCTCTTCTGAGCGTTGCATCAGAAATTAATTTATCCACTCAGCTCTTCTGAGCGTTGCATCAGAAATAAACGTTATCCACTCAGATCTTCTGAACGTTGCATCAGAAATAAACGTTATCCACTCAGCTCTTCTGAGCATTGCATCAGAAATTAATTTATCCACTCAGCTCTTCTGAGCGTTGCATCAGAAATAAACTTTATCCACTCAGCTCTTCTGAACGTTGCATCAGAAATAAACGTTATCCACTCAGCTCTTCTGAGCATTGCATCAGAAAATAATTTATCCACTCAGCTCTTCTGAGCGTTGCATCAGAAATTAATTTATCCATTCAGCTCTTCTGAGCGTTGCATCAGAAATAAACTTTATCCACTCAGCTCTTCTGAACGTTGCATCAGAAATAATTTTATCCACTCAGCTCTTCTGAGCATTGCATCAGAAATAAACGTTATCCACTCAGCTCTTCTGAATGTTGCATCAGAAATAGACTTTATCCACTCAGCTCTTCTGAACGTTGCATCAGAAATAAACTTTATCCACTTTGCTCTTCTGAACGCTGCATCAGAAATAAACGTTATCCACTCAGCTCTTCTGAGCGTTGCATCAGAAATAAACTTTATCCACTGAGCTCTTCTGAACGTTGCATCAGAAATAAACGTTATCCACTCAGCTCTTCTGAGCATTTCATCAGAAATAAACGTTATCCACTCAGCTTTTCTGAGCGTTGCATCAGAAATAAACTTTATCCACTGAGCTCTTCTGAACGTTGCATCAGAAATAATTTTATCCACTCAGCTCTTCTGAACGTTGCATCAGAAATATAAATTATCCACTCAGCTCTACTGAGCGTTGCATCAGAAATATAGTTTATCCACTCAGCTCTTCTGAGTGTTGCATCAGAAACAAACTTTATCCACTCAGCTCTTCTGAATGTTGGATCACAAATAAACTTTATCCAATCAGCTCTTCTGAGCGCTGCATCAGAATTAAACGTTATCCACTGAGCTCTTTTGAATGTTGCATCAGAAATAAACTTTATCCACTTAGCTCTTCTGAGCGTTGCATCAGAAATTAATTTATCTACTCAGCTCTTCTGAGCGTTGCATCAGAAATAAACGTTATCCACTGAGCTCTTCTGAGCGTTGCATCAGAAATAAACTTTATCCACTTAGCACTTCTGAACGTTGCATCAGAAACAAACTTTGTCCGCTCAGCTCTTCTGAATGTTGCATCACAAATAAACGTTATCCACTCAGCTCTTTTGAATGTTGCATCAGAAATAAACTTTATCCACTTAGCTCTTCTGAGCGTTGCATCAGAAATTAATTTATCTACTCAACTCTTCTGAGCGTTGCATCAGAAATAAACGTTATCCACTGAGCTCTTCTGAGCGTTGCATCAGAAATAAACTTTATCCACTTAGCACTTCTGAACGTTGCATCATAAACAAACTTTGTCCGCTCAGCTCTTCTGAATGTTGCATCACAAATAAACGTTATCCACTCAGCTCTTCTGAATGTTGCATCAGAAATAAACTTTATCCACTCAGCTCTTCTGAGCGTTGCATCAGAAATAAACGTTATCCACTTTGCTCTTCTGAACGTTGCATCAGAAATAAACTTTATCCACTCAGCTCTTCTGAGCATTTCATCAGAAATAAACGTTATCCACTCAGCTTTTCTGAGCGTTGCATCAGAAATAAACGTTATCCACTGAGCTCTTCTGAGCATTGCATCAGAAATAAACGTTATCCACTCAGATCTTCTGAACGTTGCATCAGAAATAAACTTTATCCACCCAGCTCTTCTGAACGTTGCATCAGAAATAAACTTTACCCACTCAGCTCTTCTGAACGTTGCATCGGAAATAAACGTTATCCACTCAGCTCTTCTGAGCATTGCATGAGAAATAAACTTTAACCACTCAGCTTTTCTGAGCGTTGCATCAGAAATAAACTTTATCCACTGAGCTGTTCTGAACGTTGCATCAGAAATAATTTTATCCACTCAGCTCTTCTGAACGTTGCATCAGAAATAAACTTTATCCACTTTGCTCTTCTGAACGCTGCATCAGAAATAAACGTTATCCACTCAGCTCTTCTGAGCGTTGCATCAGAAATAAACTTTATCCACTGAGCTCTTCTGAACGTTGCATCAGAAATAAACGTTATCCACTCAGCTCTTCTGAGCATTTCATCAGAAATAAACGTTATCCACTCAGCTTTTCTGAGCGTTGCATCAGAAATAAACTTTATCCACTGAGCTCTTCTGAACGTTGCATCAGAAATATAGTTTATCCACTCAGCTCTTCTGAGTGTTGCATCAGAAACAAACTTTATCCACTCAGCTCTTCTGAATGTTGGATCACAAATAAACTTTATCCACTCAGCTCTTCTGAGCGCTGCATCAGAATTAAACGTTATCCACTGAGCTCTTTTGAATGTTGCATCAGAAATAAACTTTATCCACTTAGCTCTTCTGAGCGTTGCATCAGAAATTAATTTATCTACTCAGCTCTTCTGAGCGTTGCATCAGAAATAAACGTTATCCACTGAGCTCTTCTGAGCGTTGCATCAGAAATAAACTTTATCCACTTAGCACTTCTGAACGTTGCATCAGAAACAAACTTTGTCCGCTCAGCTCTTCTGAATGTTGCATCACAAATAAACGTTATCCACTCAGCTCTTTTGAATGTTGCATCAGAAATAAACTTTATCCACTTAGCTCTTCTGAGCGTTGCATCAGAAATTAATTTATCTACTCAACTCTTCTGAGCGTTGCATCAGAAATAAACGTTATCCACTGAGCTCTTCTGAGCGTTGCATCAGAAATAAACTTTATCCACTTAGCACTTCTGAACGTTGCAACAGAAACAAACTTTGTCCGCTCAGCTCTTCTGAATGTTGCATCACAAATAAACGTTATCCACTCAGCTCTTCTGAATGTTGCATCAGAAATAAACTTTATCCACTCAGCTCTTCTGAACGTTGCATCAGAAACAAACTTTGTCCGCTCAGCTCTTCTGAATGTTGCATCACAAATAAACGTTATCCACTCAGCTCTTCTGAACGTTGCATCAGAAATAAACTTTATCCACTTTGCTCTTCTGAACGTTGCATCAGAAATAAACTTTATCCACTTAGCTCTTCTGAGCATTTCATCAGAAATAAACGTTATCCACGCAGCTTTTCTGAGCGTTGCATCAGAAATAAACTTTATCCACTGAGCTCTTCTGAACGTTGCATCAGAAATAATTTTATCCACTCAGCTCTTCTGAGCATTGCATCAGAAATAAACTTTATCCACTCAGCTCTTCTGAGCGTTGCATCAGAAATATAAATTAACCACTCAGCTCTTCTGAGCGTTGCATCAGAAATATAGTTTATCCACTCAGCTCTTCTGAGTGTTGCATCAGAAACAAACTTTATCAACTCAGCTCTTCTGAGCGCTGTATCAGAATTAAATGTTATCCACTGAGCTCTTTTGAATGTTGCATCAGAAATAAACTTTATCCACTTAGCTCTTCTGAGCGTTGCATCAGAAATAAACTTTATCCACTTAGCACTTCTGAACGTTGCATCAGAAACAAACTTTGTCCACTCAGCTCTTCTGAATGTTGCATCAGAAATAAACTTTATCCACTCAGCTCTCCTGAATGTTGCATCAGAAATAAGCTTTATCCACTCAGCTCTTATGAGCGCTGCATCAGAAATAAACGTTATCCACTCAGCTCTTTTGAATGTTGCATCAGAAATAAACTTTATTCACTCAGCTCTTCTGAGCGTTGCATCAGAAATTAATTTATCCATTCAGCTCTTCTGAGCGTTTCATCAGAAATAAACGTTATCCACTCAGCTCTTTTGAATGTTGCATCAGAAATAAACTTTATTCACTCAGCTCTTCTGAGCGTTGCATCAGAAATTAATTTATCCATTCAGCTCTTCTGAGCGTTGCATCAGAAATAAACTTTATCCACTAAGCTCTTCTGAACATTGCATCAGAAATAAACTTTATCCACTCAGCTCTTCTGAACGATGCATCAGAAATAAACGTTATCCACTCAGCTATTCTGAGCATTGCATCAGAAATAAACGTTATCCACTCAGCTCTTCTAAACGTTGCATCAGAAATAAACGTTATCCACTCAGCTCTGCTGAACGTTCCATCAGAAATAAACGTTATCCACTCAGCTTTTCTGAGCATTGCATGAGAAATGAACTTTATCCACTCAGCTCTTCTGAGCATTGCATCAGAAATAAACTTTATCTACTCAGCTCTTCTGAACGTTGCAACAGAAATAAACGTTATCCACTCAGCTCTTCTGAATGTTGCATCAGAAATAAACTTTATCCACTTTGCTCTTCTGAACGTTGCATCAGAAATAAACTTTATCCACTCAGCTCTTCTGTGCATTTCATCAGAAATAAACGTTATCCACTCAGCTCTTCTGAGTGTTGCATCAGAAATAAACTTTATCCACTGAGCTCTTCTGAACGATGCATCAAAAATAATTTTATCCACTCAGCTCTTCTGAGCATTGCATCAGAAATAAACTTTATCCACTCAGCTCTTCTGAACGTTGCATCAGAAATATAAATTATCCACTCAGCTCTTCTGAGCGTTGCATCAGAAATATAGTTTATCCACTCAGCTCTTCTGAGTGTTGCATCAGAAACAAACTTTATCCACTCAGCTCTTCTGAATGTTGGATCACAAATAAACTTTATCCACTCAGCTCTTCTGACCGCTGCATCAGAATTAAACGTTATCCACTGAGCTCTTTTGAATGTTGCATCAGAAATAAACTTTATCCACTTAGCTCTTCTGAGCGTTGCATCAGAAATTAATTTATCCACTCAGCTCTTCTGAGCGTTGCATCAGAAATAAACGTTATCCACTCAGATCTTCTGAACGTTGCATCAGAAATAAACGTTATCCACTCAGCTCTTCTGAGCATTGCATCAGAAATTAAATTATCCACTCAGCTCTTCTGAGCGTTGCATCAGCAATAAACTTTATCCACTCAGCTCTTCTGAACGTTGCATCAGAAATAAACGTTATCCACTCAGCTCTTCTGAGCATTGCATCAGAAAATAATTTATCCACTCAGCTCTTCTGAGCGTTGCATCAGAAATTAATTTATCCATTCAGCTCTTCTGAGCGTTGCATCAGAAATAAACTTTATCCACTCAGCTCTTCTGAACGTTGCATCAGAAATAATTTTATCCACTCAGCTCTTCTGAGCATTGCATCAGAAATAAACGTTATCCACTCAGCTCTTCTGAATGTTGCATCAGAAATAGACTTTATCCACTCAGCTCTTCTGAACGTTGCATCAGAAATAAACTTTATCCACTTTGCTCTTCTGAACGCTGCATCAGAAATAAACGTTATCCACTCAGCTCTTCTGAGCGTTGCATCAGAAATAAACTTTATCCACTGAGCTCTTCTGAACGTTGCATCAGAAATAAACGTTATCCACTCAGCTCTTCTGAGCATTTCATCAGAAATAAACGTTATCCACTCAGCTTTTCTGAGCGTTGCATCAGAAATAAACTTTATCCACTGAGCTCTTCTGAACGTTGCATCAGAAATAATTTTATCCACTCAGCTCTTCTGAACGTTGCATCAGAAATATAAATTATCCACTCAGCTCTACTGAGCGTTGCATCAGAAATATAGTTTATCCACTCAGCTCTTCTGAGTGTTGCATCAGAAACAAACTTTATCCACTCAGCTCTTCTGAATGTTGGATCACAAATAAACTTTATCCACTCAGCTCTTCTGAGCGTTGCATCAGAATTAAACGTTATCCACTGAGCTCTTTTGAATGTTGCATCAGAAATAAACTTTATCCACTTAGCTCTTCTGAGCGTTGCATCGGAAATTAATTTATCCACTCAGCTCTTCTCAGCGTTGCATCAGAAATAAACGTTATCCACTGAGCTCTTCTGAGCATTGCATCAGAAATAAACGTTATCCACTCAGATCTTCTGAACGTTGCATCAGAAATATACTTTATCCACCCAGCTCTTCTGAACGTTGCATCAGAAATAAACTTTACCCACTCAGCTCTTCTGAACGTTGCATCGGAAATAAACGTTATCCACTCAGCTCTTCTGAGCATTGCATGAGAAATAAACTTTAACCACTCAGCTTTTCTGAGCGTTGCATCAGAAATAAAATTTATCCACTGAGCTGTTCTGAACGTTGCATCAGAAATAATTTTATCCACTCAGCTCTTCTGAACGTTGCATCAGAAATAAACTTTATCCACTTTGCTCTTCTGAACGCTGCATCAGAAATAAACGTTATCCACTCAGCTCTTCTGAGCGTTGCATCAGAAATAAACTTTATCCACTGAGCTCTTCTGAACGTTGCATCAGAAATAAACGTTATCCACTCAGCTCTTCTGAATGTTGGATCACAAATAAACTTTATCCACTCAGCTCTTCTGAGCGTTGCATCAGAATTAAACGTTATCCACTGAGCTCTTTTGAATGTTGCATCAGAAATAAACTTTATCCACTTAGCTCTTCTGAGCGTTGCATCGGAAATTAATTTATCCACTCAGCTCTTCTCAGCGTTGCATCAGAAATAAACGTTATCCACTGAGCTCTTCTGAGCATTGCATCAGAAATAAACGTTATCCACTCAGATCTTCTGAACGTTGCATCAGAAATAAACTTTATCCACCCAGCTCTTCTGAACGTTGCATCAGAAATAAACTTTACCCACTCAGCTCTTCTGAACGTTGCATCGGATATAAACGTTATCCACTCAGCTCTTCTGAGCATTGCATGAGAAATAAACTTTAACCACTCAGCTTTTCTGAGCGTTGCATCAGAAATAAACTTTATCCACTGAGCTGTTCTGAACGTTGCATCAGAAATAATTTTATCCACTCAGCTCTTCTGAACGTTGCATCAGAAATAAACTTTATCCACTTTGCTCTTCTGAACGCTGCATCAGAAATAAACGTTATCCACTCAGCTCTTCTGAGCGTTGCATCAGAAATAAACTTTATCCACTGAGCTCTTCTGAACGTTGCATCAGAAATAAACGTTATCCACTCAGCTCTTCTGAGCATTTCATCAGAAATAAACGTTATCCACTCAGCTTTTCTGAGCGTTGCATCAGAAATAAACTTTATCCACTGAGCTCTTCTGAACGTTGCATCAGAAATAATTTTATCCACTCAGCTCTTCTGAACGTTGCATCAGAAATATAGTTTATCCACTCAGCTCTTCTGAGTGTTGCATCAGAAATAAACTTTATCCACTCAGCTCTTCTGAACGTTGCATCAGAAATATAAATTATCCACTCAGCTCTACTGAGCGTTGCATCAGAAATAAACTTTATCCACTTTGCTCTTCTGAACGTTGCATCAGAAATAAACTTTATCCACTTAGCTCTTCTGAGCATTTCATCAGAAATAAACGTTATCCACGCAGCTTTTCTGAGCGTTGCATCAGAAATATAAATTAACCACTCAGCTCTTCTGAGCGTTGCATCAGAAATATAGTTTATCCACTCAGCTCTTCTGAGTGTTGCATCAGAAACAAACTTTATCAACTCAGCTCTTCTGAGCGCTGTATCAGAATTAAATGTTATCCACTGAGCTCTTTTGAATGTTGCATCAGAAATAAACTTTATCCACTTAGCTCTTCTGAGCGTTGCATCAGAAATAAACTTTATCCACTTAGCACTTCTGAACGTTGCATCAGAAACAAACTTTGTCCACTCAGCTCTTCTGAATGTTGCATCAGAAATAAACTTTATCCACTCAGCTCTCCTGAATGTTGCATCAGAAATAAGCTTTATCCACTCAGCTCTTATGAGCGCTGCATCAGAAATAAACGTTATCCACTCAGCTCTTTTGAATGTTGCATCAGAAATAAACTTTATTCACTCAGCTCTTCTGAGCGTTGCATCAGAAATTAATTTATCCATTCAGCTCTTCTGAGCGTTTCATCAGAAATAAACGTTATCCACTCAGCTCTTTTGAATGTTGCATCAGAAATAAACTTTATTCACTCAGCTCTTCTGAGCGTTGCATCAGAAATTAATTTATCCATTCAGCTCTTCTGAGCGTTGCATCAGAAATAAACTTTATCCACTCAGCTCTTCTGAACGTTGCATCAGAAATATAAATTATCCACTCAGCTCTACTGAGCGTTGCATCAGAAATAAACTTTATCCACTTTGCTCTTCTGAACGTTGCATCAGAAATAAACTTTATCCACTTAGCTCTTCTGAGCATTTCATCAGAAATAAACGTTATCCACGCAGCTTTTCTGAGCGTTGCATCAGAAATAAACTTTATCCACTGAGCTCTTCTGAACGTTGCATCAGAAATAATTTTATCCACTCAGCTCTTCTGAGCATTGCATCAGAAATAAACTTTATCCACTCAGCTCTTCTGAGCGTTGCATCAGAAATATAAATTAACCACTCAGCTCTTCTGAGCGTTGCATCAGAAATATAGTTTATCCACTCAGCTCTTCTGAGTGTTGCATCAGAAACAAACTTTATCAACTCAGCTCTTCTGAGCGCTGTATCAGAATTAAATGTTATCCACTGAGCTCTTTTGAATGTTGCATCAGAAATAAACTTTATCCACTTAGCTCTTCTGAGCGTTGCATCAGAAATAAACTTTATCCACTTAGCACTTCTGAACGTTGCATCAGAAACAAACTTTGTCCACTCAGCTCTTCTGAATGTTGCATCAGAAATAAACTTTATCCACTCAGCTCTCCTGAATGTTGCATCAGAAATAAGCTTTATCCACTCAGCTCTTATGAGCGCTGCATCAGAAATAAACGTTATCCACTCAGCTCTTTTGAATGTTGCATCAGAAATAAACTTTATTCACTCAGCTCTTCTGAGCGTTGCATCAGAAATTAATTTATCCATTCAGCTCTTCTGAGCGTTTCATCAGAAATAAACGTTATCCACTCAGCTCTTTTGAATGTTGCATCAGAAATAAACTTTATTCACTCAGCTCTTCTGAGCGTTGCATCAGAAATTAATTTATCCATTCAGCTCTTCTGAGCGTTGCATCAGAAATAAACTTTATCCACTAAGCTCTTCTGAACATTGCATCAGAAATAAACTTTATCCACTCAGCTCTTCTGAACGATGCATCAGAAATAAACGTTATCCACTCAGCTATTCTGAGCATTGCATCAGAAATAAACGTTATCCACTCAGCTCTTCTAAACGTTGCATCAGAAATAAACGTTATCCACTCAGCTCTGCTGAACGTTCCATCAGAAATAAACGTTATCCACTCAGCTTTTCTGAGCATTGCATGAGAAATGAACTTTATCCACTCAGCTCTTCTGAGCATTGCATCAGAAATAAACTTTATCTACTCAGCTCTTCTGAACATTGCAACAGAAATAAACGTTATCCACTCAGCTCTTCTGAATGTTGCATCAGAAATAAACTTTATCCACTTTGCTCTTCTGAACGTTGCATCAGAAATAAACTTTATCCACTCAGCTCTTCTGTGCATTTCATCAGAAATAAACGTTATCCACTCAGCTCTTCTGAGTGTTGCATCAGAAATAAACTTTATCCACTGAGCTCTTCTGAACGATGCATCAAAAATAATTTTATCCACTCAGCTCTTCTGAGCATTGCATCAGAAATAAACTTTATCCACTTAGCTCTTCTGAACGTTGCATCAGAAATATAAATTATCCACTCAGCTCTTCTGAGCGTTGCATCAGAAATATAGTTTATCCACTCAGCTCTTCTGAGTGTTGCATCAGAAACAAACTTTATCCACTCAGCTCTTCTGAATGTTGGATCACAAATAAACTTTATCCACTCAGCTCTTCTGACCGCTGCATCAGAATTAAACGTTATCCACTGAGCTCTTTTGAATGTTGCATCAGAAATAAACTTTATCCACTTAGCTCTTCTGAGCGTTGCATCAGAAATTAATTTATCCACTCAGCTCTTCTGAGCGTTGCATCAGAAATAAACGTTATCCACTCAGATCTTCTGAACGTTGCATCAGAAATAAACGTTATCCACTCAGCTCTTCTGAGCATTGCATCAGAAATTAATTTATCCACTCAGCTCTTCTGAGCGTTGCATCAGAAATAAACTTTATCCACTCAGCTCTTCTGAACGTTGCATCAGAAATAAACGTTATCCACTCAGCTCTTCTGAGCATTGCATCAGAAAATAATTTATCCACTCAGCTCTTCTGAGCGTTGCATCAGAAATTAATTTATCCATTCAGCTCTTCTGAGCGTTGCATCAGAAATAAACTTTATCCACTCAGCTCTTCTGAACGTTGCATCAGAAATAATTTTATCCACTCAGCTCTTCTGAGCATTGCATCAGAAATAAACGTTATCCACTCAGCTCTTCTGAATGTTGCATCAGAAATAGACTTTATCCACTCAGCTCTTCTGAACGTTGCATCAGAAATAAACTTTATCCACTTTGCTCTTCTGAACGCTGCATCAGAAATAAACGTTATCCACTCAGCTCTTCTGAGCGTTGCATCAGAAATAAACTTTATCCACTGAGCTCTTCTGAACGTTGCATCAGAAATAAACGTTATCCACTCAGCTCTTCTGAGCATTTCATCAGAAATAAACGTTATCCACTCAGCTTTTCTGAGCGTTGCATCAGAAATAAACTTTATCCACTGAGCTCTTCTGAACGTTGCATCAGAAATAATTTTATCCACTCAGCTCTTCTGAACGTTGCATCAGAAATATAAATTATCCACTCAGCTCTACTGAGCGTTGCATCAGAAATATAGTTTATCCACTCAGCTCTTCTGAGTGTTGCATCAGAAACAAACTTTATCCACTCAGCTCTTCTGAATGTTGGATCACAAATAAACTTTATCCAATCAGCTCTTCTGAGCGCTGCATCAGAATTAAACGTTATCCACTGAGCTCTTTTGAATGTTGCATCAGAAATAAACTTTATCCACTTAGCTCTTCTGAGCGTTGCATCAGAAATTAATTTATCTACTCAGCTCTTCTGAGCGTTGCATCAGAAATAAACGTTATCCACTGAGCTCTTCTGAGCGTTGCATCAGAAATAAACTTTATCCACTTAGCACTTCTGAACGTTGCATCAGAAACAAACTTTGTCCGCTCAGCTCTTCTGAATGTTGCATCACAAATAAACGTTATCCACTCAGCTCTTTTGAATGTTGCATCAGAAATAAACTTTATCCACTTAGCTCTTCTGAGCGTTGCATCAGAAATTAATTTATCTACTCAACTCTTCTGAGCGTTGCATCAGAAATAAACGTTATCCACTGAGCTCTTCTGAGCGTTGCATCAGAAATAAACTTTATCCACTTAGCACTTCTGAACGTTGCATCAGAAACAAACTTTGTCCGCTCAGCTCTTCTGAATGTTGCATCACAAATAAACGTTATCCACTCAGCTCTTCTGAATGTTGCATCAGAAATAAACTTTATCCACTCAGCTCTTCTGAGCGTTGCATCAGAAATAAACGTTATCCACTTTGCTCTTCTGAACGTTGCATCAGAAATAAACTTTATCCACTCAGCTCTTCTGAGCATTTCATCAGAAATAAACGTTATCCACTCAGCTTTTCTGAGCGTTGCATCAGAAATAAACTTTATCCACTGAGCTCTTTTGAACGTTGCATCAGAAATAATTTTATCCCCTCAGCTCTTCTCAGCATTGCATCAGAAATAAACTTTATCCACTCAGCTCTTCTGAACGTTGCATCAGAAATATAAATTATCCACTCAGCTCTTCGGAGCGTTGCATCAGAAATATAGTTTATCCACTCAGCTCTTCTGAGTGTTGCATCAGAAACAAACTTTATCCACTCAGCTCTTCTGAATGTTGGATCACAAATAAACTTTATCCACTCAGCTCTTCTGAGCGTTGCATCAGAATTAAACGTTATCCACTGAGCTCTTTTGAATGTTGCATCAGAAATAAACTTTATCCACTTAGCTCTTCTGAGCGTTGCATCGGAAATTAATTTATCCACTCAGCTCTTCTCAGCGTTGCATCAGAAATAAACGTTATCCACTGAGCTCTTCTGAGCATTGCATCAGAAATAAACGTTATCCACTCAGATCTTCTGAACGTTGCATCAGAAATAAACTTTATCCACCCAGCTCTTCTGAACGTTGCATCAGAAATAAACTTTACCCACTCAGCTCTTCTGAACGTTGCATCGGAAATAAACGTTATCCACTCAGCTCTTCTGAGCATTGCATGAGAAATAAACTTTAACCACTCAGCTTTTCTGAGCGTTGCATCAGAAATAAACTTTATCCACTGAGCTGTTCTGAACGTTGCATCAGAAATAATTTTATCCACTCAGCTCTTCTGAACGTTGCATCAGAAATAAACTTTATCCACTTTGCTCTTCTGAACGCTGCATCAGAAATAAACGTTATCCACTCAGCTCTTCTGAGCGTTGCATCAGAAATAAACTTTATCCACTGAGCTCTTCTGAACGTTGCATCAGAAATAAACGTTATCCACTCAGCTCTTCTGAATGTTGGATCACAAATAAACTTTATCCAATCAGCTCTTCTGAGCGCTGCATCAGAATTAAACGTTATCCACTGAGCTCTTTTGAATGTTGCATCAGAAATAAACTTTATCCACTTAGCTCTTCTGAGCGTTGCATCAGAAATTAATTTATCTACTCAGCTCTTCTGAGCGTTGCATCAGAAATAAACGTTATCCACTGAGCTCTTCTGAGCGTTGCATCAGAAATAAACTTTATCCACTTAGCACTTCTGAACGTTGCATCAGAAACAAACTTTGTCCGCTCAGCTCTTCTGAATGTTGCATCACAAATAAACGTTATCCACTCAGCTCTTTTGAATGTTGCATCAGAAATAAACTTTATCCACTTAGCTCTTCTGAGCGTTGCATCAGAAATTAATTTATCTACTCAACTCTTCTGAGCGTTGCATCAGAAATAAACGTTATCCACTGAGCTCTTCTGAGCGTTGCATCAGAAATAAACTTTATCCACTTAGCACTTCTGAACGTTGCATCAGAAACAAACTTTGTCCGCTCAGCTCTTCTGAATGTTGCATCACAAATAAACGTTATCCACTCAGCTCTTCTGAATGTTGCATCAGAAATAAACTTTATCCACTCAGCTCTTCTGAGCGTTGCATCAGAAATAAACGTTATCCACTTTGCTCTTCTGAACGTTGCATCAGAAATAAACTTTATCCACTCAGCTCTTCTGAGCATTTCATCAGAAATAAACGTTATCCACTCAGCTTTTCTGAGCGTTGCATCAGAAATAAACTTTATCCACTGAGCTCTTTTGAACGTTGCATCAGAAATAATTTTATCCCCTCAGCTCTTCTCAGCATTGCATCAGAAATAAACTTTATCCACTCAGCTCTTCTGAACGTTGCATCAGAAATATAAATTATCCACTCAGCTCTTCGGAGCGTTGCATCAGAAATATAGTTTATCCACTCAGCTCTTCTGAGTGTTGCATCAGAAACAAACTTTATCCACTCAGCTCTTCTGAATGTTGGATCACAAATAAACTTTATCCACTCAGCTCTTCTGAGCGTTGCATCAGAATTAAACGTTATCCACTGAGCTCTTTTGAATGTTGCATCAGAAATAAACTTTATCCACTTAGCTCTTCTGAGCGTTGCATCGGAAATTAATTTATCCACTCAGCTCTTCTCAGCGTTGCATCAGAAATAAACGTTATCCACTGAGCTCTTCTGAGCATTGCATCAGAAATAAACGTTATCCACTCAGATCTTCTGAACGTTGCATCAGAAATAAACTTTATCCACCCAGCTCTTCTGAACGTTGCATCAGAAATAAACTTTACCCACTCAGCTCTTCTGAACGTTGCATCGGAAATAAACGTTATCCACTCAGCTCTTCTGAGCATTGCATGAGAAATAAACTTTAACCACTCAGCTTTTCTGAGCGTTGCATCAGAAATAAACTTTATCCACTGAGCTGTTCTGAACGTTGCATCAGAAATAATTTTATCCACTCAGCTCTTCTGAACGTTGCATCAGAAATAAACTTTATCCACTTTGCTCTTCTGAACGCTGCATCAGAAATAAACGTTATCCACTCAGCTCTTCTGAGCGTTGCATCAGAAATAAACTTTATCCACTGAGCTCTTCTGAACGTTGCATCAGAAATAAACGTTATCCACTCAGCTCTTCTGAATGTTGGATCACAAATAAACTTTATCCACTCAGCTCTTCTGAGCGTTGCATCAGAATTAAACGTTATCCACTGAGCTCTTTTGAATGTTGCATCAGAAATAAACTTTATCCACTTAGCTCTTCTGAGCGTTGCATCGGAAATTAATTTATCCACTCAGCTCTTCTCAGCGTTGCATCAGAAATAAACGTTATCCACTGAGCTCTTCTGAGCATTGCATCAGAAATAAACGTTATCCACTCAGATCTTCTGAACGTTGCATCAGAAATAAACTTTATCCACCCAGCTCTTCTGAACGTTGCATCAGAAATAAACTTTACCCACTCAGCTCTTCTGAACGTTGCATCGGATATAAACGTTATCCACTCAGCTCTTCTGAGCATTGCATGAGAAATAAACTTTAACCACTCAGCTTTTCTGAGCGTTGCATCAGAAATAAACTTTATCCACTGAGCTGTTCTGAACGTTGCATCAGAAATAATTTTATCCACTCAGCTCTTCTGAACGTTGCATCAGAAATAAACTTTATCCACTTTGCTCTTCTGAACGCTGCATCAGAAATAAACGTTATCCACTCAGCTCTTCTGAGCGTTGCATCAGAAATAAACTTTATCCACTGAGCTCTTCTGAACGTTGAATCAGAAATAAACGTTATCCACTCAGCTCTTCTGAGCATTTCATCAGAAATAAACGTTATCCACTCAGCTTTTCTGAGCGTTGCATCAGAAATAAACTTTATCCACTGAGCTCTTCTGAACGTTGCATCAGAAATAATTTTATCCACTCAGCTCTTCTGAACGTTGCATCAGAAATATAGTTTATCCACTCAGCTCTTCTGAGTGTTGCATCAGAAATAAACTTTATCCACTCAGCTCTTCTGAACGTTGCATCAGAAATATAAATTATCCACTCAGCTCTACTGAGCGTTGCATCAGAAATATAGTTTATCCACTCAGCTCTTCTGAGTGTTGCATCAGAAACAAACTTTATCCACTCAGCTCTTCTGAATGTTGGATCACAAATAAACTTTATCCACTCAGCTCTTCTGAGCGCTGAATCAGAATTAAACGTTATCCACTGAGCTCTTTTGAATGTTGCATCAGAAATAAACTTTATCCACTTAGCTCTTCTGAGCGTTGCATCAGAAATTAATTTATCTACTCAGCTCGTCTGAGCGTTGCATCAGAAATAAACGTTATCCACTGAGCTCTTCTGAGCGTTGCATCAGAAATAAACTTTATCCACTTAGCACTTCTGAACGTTGCATCAGAAACAAACTTTGTCCGCTCAGCTCTTCTGAATGTTGCATCACAAATAAACGTTATCCACTCAGCTCTTTTGAATGTTGCATCAGAAATAAACTTTATCCACTTAGCTCTTCTGAGCGTTGCATCAGAAATTAATTTATCTACTCAACTCTTCTGAGCGTTGCATCAGAAATAAACGTTATCCACTGAGCTCTTCTGAGCGTTGCATCAGAAATAAACTTTATCCACTTAGCACTTCTGAACGTTGCAACAGAAACAAACTTTGTCCGCTCAGCTCTTCTGAATGTTGCATCACAAATAAACGTTATCCACTCAGCTCTTCTGAATGTTGCATCAGAAATAAACTTTATCCACTCAGCTCTTCTGAACGTTGCATCAGAAACAAACTTTGTCCGCTCAGCTCTTCTGAATGTTGCATCACAAATAAACGTTATCCACTCAGCTCTTCTGAACGTTGCATCAGAAATAAACTTTATCCACTTTGCTCTTCTGAACGTTGCATCAGAAATAAACTTTATCCACTTAGCTCTTCTGAGCATTTCATCAGAAATAAACGTTATCCACGCAGCTTTTCTGAGCGTTGCATCAGAAATAAACTTTATCCACTGAGCTCTTCTGAACGTTGCATCAGAAATAATTTTATCCACTCAGCTCTTCTGAGCATTGCATCAGAAATAAACTTTATCCACTCAGCTCTTCTGAGCGTTGCATCAGAAATATAAATTAACCACTCAGCTCTTCTGAGCGTTGCATCAGAAATATAGTTTATCCACTCAGCTCTTCTGAGTGTTGCATCAGAAACAAACTTTATCAACTCAGCTCTTCTGAGCGCTGTATCAGAATTAAATGTTATCCACTGAGCTCTTTTGAATGTTGCATCAGAAATAAACTTTATCCACTTAGCTCTTCTGAGCGTTGCATCAGAAATAAACTTTATCCACTTAGCACTTCTGAACGTTGCATCAGAAACAAACTTTGTCCACTCAGCTCTTCTGAATGTTGCATCAGAAATAAACTTTATCCACTCAGCTCTCCTGAATGTTGCATCAGAAATAAGCTTTATCCACTCAGCTCTTATGAGCGCTGCATCAGAAATAAACGTTATCCACTCAGCTCTTTTGAATGTTGCATCAGAAATAAACTTTATTCACTCAGCTCTTCTGAGCGTTGCATCAGAAATTAATTTATCCATTCAGCTCTTCTGAGCGTTTCATCAGAAATAAACGTTATCCACTCAGCTCTTTTGAATGTTGCATCAGAAATAAACTTTATTCACTCAGCTCTTCTGAGCGTTGCATCAGAAATTAATTTATCCATTCAGCTCTTCTGAGCGTTGCATCAGAAATAAACTTTATCCACTAAGCTCTTCTGAACATTGCATCAGAAATAAACTTTATCCACTCAGCTCTTCTGAACGTTGCATCAGAAATATACTTTATCCACTCAGCTCTTCTGAGCGTTGCATCAGAAATAAACTTTATCCACTCAGTTCTTCTGAACGTTGCATCAGAAATATACTTTATCCACTCAGCTCTTCTGAGCGTTGCATCAGAAATAAACTTTATCCACTCAGCTCTTCTGAACGTTGTATCAGAAATAAATTTTATCCACTCAGCTCTTCTGAGCGTTGCATCAGAAATAAACTTCATCCACTCAGCTCTTCTGAGCGTTGCATCAGAAATAAACTTTATCCACTCAGCTCTTCTGAATATTGCATCCGATATAAACGTTATCCACTCAGCTCTTCTGAGCATTGCATCAGAAATAAACTTTATCTACTCAGCTCTTCTGAACGTTGCATCAGAAATATACTTTATCCACTCAGCTCTTCTGAGCGTTGCATCAGAAATAAACTTTATCCACTCAGTTCTTCTGAACGTTGCATCAGAAATATACTTTATCCACTCAGCTCTTCTGAGCATTGCATCAGAAATATACTTTATCCACTCAGCTCTTCTGAGCGTTGCATCCGAAATAAACTTTATCCACTCAGCTCTTCTGAACGTTGCATCAGAAATATACTTTATCCACTCAGCTCTTCTGAACGTTGCATCAGAAATATACTTTATCCACTCAGCTCTTCTGAGCGTTGCATCAGAAATAAACTTTATCCACTCAGTTCTTCTGAACGTTGCATCAGAAATATACTTTATCCACTCAGCTCTTCTGAGCATTGCATCAGAAATATACTTTATCCACTCAGCTCTTCTGAGCATTGCATCAGAAATAAACTTTATCCACTCAGCTCTTCTGAGCGTTGCATCAGAAATAAACTTTATCCACTCAGCTCTTCTGAACGTTGTATCAGAAATAAATTTTATCCACTCAGCTCTTCTGAGCGTTGCATCAGAAATAAACTTCATCAACTCAGCTCTTCTGAGCGTTTCATCAGAAATAAACCTTATCCACTGAGCTCTTTTGAACTTTGCATCAAAAATAAACTTTATCCACTCAGCTCTTCTGAGCGTTGCATCAGAAATAAACTTTATCCACTCAGCTCTTCTGAACGTTGCATCAGAAACAAACTTTATCCACTAAGCTCTTCTGAGCATTGCATGAGAAATAAACTTTATCCACTCAGCTCTTCTGAACGTTGCATCAGAAATAAACATTATCCATTTAGCTCTTCTGAGCGTTGCATCAGAAATAAACTTTATCCACTCAGCTCTTCTGAGCATTGCATCAGAAATAAACTTTATCCACTCAGCTCTTATGAACGTTGCATCAGAAATAAACTTTATCCACTCAGCTCTTCTGAGCATTGCATCAGAAATAAACTTTATCCACTCAGCTCTTCTGAATATTGCATCCGAATTAAACGTTATCCACTCAGCTCTTCTGAGCATTGCATCAGAAATAAACTTTGTCCACTCAGCTCTTCTGAACGTTGCATCAGAAATATACTTTATCCACTCAGCTCTTCTAAGCGTTGCATCAGAAATAAACTTTATCCACTCAGTTCTTCTGAACGTTGCATCAGAAATATACTTTATCCACTCAGTTCTTCTGAACGTTGCATCAGAAATATACTTTATCCACTCAGCTCTTCTGAGCATTGCATCAGAAATATACTTTATCCACTCAGCTCTTCTGAGCGTTGCATCCGAAATAAACTTTATCCACTCAGCTCTTCTGAACGTTGCATCAGAAATATACTTTATCCACTCAGCTCTTCTGAACGTTGCATCAGAAATAAACTTTATCCACTCAGCTCTTCTGAACGTTGTATCAGAAATAAATTTTATCCACTCAGCTCTTCTGAGCGTTGCATCAGAAATAAACTTTATCCACTCAGCTCTTCTGAACGTTGCATCAGAAATATACTTTATCCACTCAGCTCTTCTGAGCGTTGCATCAGAAATAAACTTTATCCACTCAGTTCTTCTGAACGTTGCATCAGAAATATACTTTATCCACTCAGCTCTTCTGAGCATTGCATCAGAAATATACTTTATCCACTCAGCTCTTCTGAGCGTTGCATCCGAAATAAACTTTATCCACTCAGCTCTTCTGAACGTTGTATCAGAAATAAATTTTATCCACTCAGCTCTTCTGAGCGTTACATCAGAAATAAACTTTATCCACTCAGCTCTTCTGAACGTTGCATCAGAAATATACTTTATCCACTCAGCTCTTCTGAGCGTTGCATCAGAAATAAACTTTATCCACTCAGTTCTTCTGAACGTTGCATCAGAAATATACTTTATCCACTCAGCTCTTCTGAGCATTGCATCAGAAATATACTTTATCCACTCAGCTCTTCTGAGCGTTGCATCCGAAATAAACTTTATCCACTCAGCTCTTCTGAACGTTGCATCAGAAATATACTTTATCCACTCAGCTCTTCTGAACGTTGCATCAGAAATATACTTTATCCACTCAGCTCTTCTGAGCGTTGCATCAGAAATAAACTTTATCCACTCAGTTCTTCTGAACGTTGCATCAGAAATATACTTTATCCACTCAGCTCTTCTGAGCATTGCATCAGAAATATACTTTATCCACTCAGCTCTTCTGAGCATTGCATCAGAAATAAACTTTATCCACTCAGCTCTTCTGAGCGTTGCATCAGAAATAAACTTTATCCACTCAGCTCTTCTGAACGTTGTATCAGAAATAAATTTTATCCACTCAGCTCTTCTGAGCGTTGCATCAGAAATAAACTTCATCAACTCAGCTCTTCTGAGCGTTTCATCAGAAATAAACCTTATCCACTGAGCTCTTTTGAACTTTGCATCAAAAATAAACTTTATCCACTCAGCTCTTCTGAGCGTTGCATCAGAAATAAACTTTATCCACTCAGCTCTTCTGAACGTTGCATCAGAAACAAACTTTATCCACTAAGCTCTTCTGAGCATTGCATGAGAAATAAACTTTATCCACTCAGCTCTTCTGAACGTTGCATCAGAAATAAACATTATCCATTTAGCTCTTCTGAGCGTTGCATCAGAAATAAACTTTATCCACTCAGCTCTTCTGAGCATTGCATCAGAAATAAACTTTATCCACTCAGCTCTTATGAACGTTGCATCAGAAATAAACTTTATCCACTCAGCTCTTCTGAGCATTGCATCAGAAATAAACTTTATCCACTCAGCTCTTCTGAATATTGCATCCGAATTAAACGTTATCCACTCAGCTCTTCTGAGCATTGCATCAGAAATAAACTTTGTCCACTCAGCTCTTCTGAACGTTGCATCAGAAATATACTTTATCCACTCAGCTCTTCTAAGCGTTGCATCAGAAATAAACTTTATCCACTCAGTTCTTCTGAACGTTGCATCAGAAATATACTTTATCCACTCAGTTCTTCTGAACGTTGCATCAGAAATATACTTTATCCACTCAGCTCTTCTGAGCATTGCATCAGAAATATACTTTATCCACTCAGCTCTTCTGAGCGTTGCATCCGAAATAAACTTTATCCACTCAGCTCTTCTGAGCGTTGCATCAGAAATAAACTTTATCCACTCAGCTCTTCTGAGCGTTGCATTAGAAATAAATTTTATCCACTCAGCTCTTCAGAACGTTGCATCAGAAATATACTTTATCCACTCAGCTCTTCTAAGCGTTGCATCAGAAATAAACTTTATCCACTCATTTCTTCTGAACGTTGCATCAGAAATATACTTTATCCACTCAGCTCTTCTGAGCATTGCATCAGAAATATACTTTATCCACTCAGCTCTTCTGAGCATTGCATCAGAAATAAACTTTATCCACTCAGCTCTTCTGAATATTGCATCCGAAATAAACGTTATCCACTCAGCTCTTCTGAGCATTGCATCAGAAATAAACTTTATCCACTCAGCTCTTCTGAACGTTGCATCAGAAATATACTTTATCCACTCAGCTCTTCTGAGCGTTGCATCAGAAATAAACTTTATCCACTCAGTTCTTCTGAACGTTGCATCAGAAATATACTTTATCCACTCAGCTCTTCTGAGCATTGCATCAGAAATATACTTTATCCACTCAGCTCTTCTGAGCATTGCATCCGAAATAAACTTTATCCACTCAGCTCTTCTGAACGTTGAATCAGAAATATACTTTATCCACTCAGCTCTTCTGAACGTTGCATCAGAAATAAACTTTATCCACTCAGCTTTTCTGAGCATTGCATCAGAAATAAACTTTATCCACTCAGCTCTTCTGAATATTGCATCCGAATTAAACGTTATCCACTCAGCTCTTCTGAGCATTGCATCAGAAATAAACTTTGTCCACTCAGCTCTTCTGAACGTTGCATCAGAAATATACTTTATCCACTAAGCTCTTCTAAGCGTTGCATCAGAAATAAACTTTATCCACTCAGTTCTTCTGAACATTGCATCAGAAATATACTTTATCCACTCAGCTCTTCTGAGCATTGCATCAGAAATATACTTTATCAACTCAGCTCTTCTGAGCGTTTCATCAGAAATAAACCTTATCCACTGAGCTCTTTTGAACTTTGCATCAAAAATAAACTTTATCCACTCAGCTCTTCTGAGCGTTGCATCAGAAATAAACTTTATCCACTCAGCTCTTCTGAACGTTGCATCAGAAACAAACTTTATCCACTAAGCTCTTCTGAGCATTGCATGAGAAATAAACTTTATCCACTCAGCTCTTCTGAACGTTGCATCAGAAATAAACATTATCCATTTAGCTCTTCTGAGCGTTGCATCAGAAATAAACTTTATCCACTCAGCTCTTCTGAGCATTGCATCAGAAATAAACTTTATCCACTCAGCTCTTATGAACGTTGCATCAGAAATAAACTTTATCCACTCAGCTCTTCTGAGCATTGCATCAGAAATAAACTTTATCCACTCAGCTCTTCTGAATATTGCATCCGAATTAAACGTTATCCACTCAGCTCTTCTGAGCATTGCATCAGAAATAAACTTTGTCCACTCAGCTCTTCTGAACGTTGCATCAGAAATATACTTTATCCACTCAGCTCTTCTAAGCGTTGCATCAGAAATAAACTTTATCCACTCAGTTCTTCTGAACGTTGAATCAGAAATATACTTTATCCACTCAGTTCTTCTGAACGTTGCATCAGAAATATACTTTATCCACTCAGCTCTTCTGAGCATTGCATCAGAAATATACTTTATCCACTCAGCTCTTCTGAGCGTTGCATCCGAAATAAACTTTATCCACTCAGCTTTTCTGAACGTTGCATCAGAAATATACTTTATCCACTCAGCTCTTCTGAACGTTGCATCAGAAATAAACTTTATCCACTCAGCTCTTCTGAACGTTGTATCAGAAATAAATTTTATCCACTCAGCTCTTCTGAGCGTTGCATCAGAAATAAACTTTATCCACTCAGCTCTTCTGAACGTTGCATCAGAAATATACTTTATCCACTCAGCTCTTCTGAACATTGCATCAGAAATATACATTATCCACTCAGCTCTTCTGAGCGTTGCATCAGAAATAAACTTTACCCACTCAGCTCTTCTGAGCGTTGCATCAGAAATAAACTTTATCCACTCAGCTCTTCTGAGCGTTGCATTAGAAATAAATTTTATCCACTCAGCTCTTCAGAACGTTGCATCAGAAATACACATTATCCATTTAGCTCTTCTGAGCGTTGCATCAGAAATAAACTTTATCCACTCAGCTCTTCTGAGCGTTGCATCAGAAATAAACTTTATCCACTCAGCTCTTCTGAGCGTTGCATCAGAAATAAACTTTATCCACTCAGCTCTTCTGAGCGTTGCATCAAAAATAAACTTTATCCACTCAGCTCTTCTGAATATTGCATCCGAAATAAACTTTATCCACTCAGCTCTTCTGAGCATTGCATCAGAAATAAACTTTATCCACTCAGCTCTTCTGAACGTTGCATCAGAAATATACTTTATCCAATCAGCTCTTCTAAGCGTTGCATCAGAAATAAACTTTATCCACTCAGTTCTTCTGAACGTTGCATCTGAAATAAACGTTATCCACTCAGCTCTTCTGAACGTTGCATCAGAAATAAACTTTATCCACTCAGCTCTTCTGAACGTTGCATCAGAAATAAACGTTATCCACTCAGCTCTTCTGAGCATTGCATCAGAAATAAACGTTATCCACTCAGCTCTTCTGAGCATTGCATGAGAAATAAACTTTATCCACTCAGCTCTTCTGAACGTTGCATCAGAAATATACTTTATCCACTCAGCTCTTCTAAGCATTGCATCAGAAATAAACTTTATCCACTCAGCTCTTCTGAGCATTGCATCAGAAATATACATTATCCACTCAGCTCTTCTGAGCGTTGCATCAGAAATAAACTTTACCCACTCAGCTCTTCTGAGCATTGCATCAGAAATAACCTTTATCCACTCAGCTCTTCTGAGCGTTGCATCAGAAATAAACTTTATCCACTCACCTCTTCAGAACGTTGCATCAGAAATAAACTTTATCAACTCAGCTCTTCTGAGCGTTTCATCAGAAATAAACGTTATCCACTGAGCTCTTTTGAACTTTGCATCAAAAATAAACTTTATCCACTCAGCTCTTCTGAGCGTTGCATCAGAAATAAACTTTATCCACTCAGCTCTTCTGAACGTTGCATCAGAAACAAACTTTATCCACTAAGCTCTTCTGAACATTGCATGAGAAATAAACTTTATCCACTCAGCTCTTCTGAACGTTGCATCAGAAATAAACATTATCCATTTAGCTCTTCTGAGCGTTGCATCAGAAATAAACTTTATCCACTCAGCTCTTCTGAGCATTGCATCAGAAATAAACTTTATCCACTCAGCTCTTCTGAGCGTTGCATCAGAAATAAACTTTATCCACTCAGCTCTTCTGAGCATTGCATCAGAAATAAACTTTATCCACTCAGCTCTTCTGAATATTGCATCCGAATTAAACGTTATCCACTCAGCTCTTCTGAGCATTGCATCAGAAATAAACATTGTCCACTCAGCTCTTCTGAACGTTGCATCAGAAATATACTTTATCCACTAAGCTCTTCTAAGCGTTGCATCAGAAATAAACTTTATCCACTCAGTTCTTCTGAACGTTGCATCAGAAATATACTTTATCCACTCAGCTCTTCTGAGCATTGCATCAGAAATATACTTTATCAACTCAGCTCTTCTGAGCGTTTCATCAGAAATAAACCTTATCCACTGAGCTCTTTTGAACTTTGCATCAAAAATAAACTTTATCCACTCAGCTCTTCTGACCGTTGCATCAGAAATAAACTTTATCCACTCAGCTCTTCTGAATATTGCATCCGAATTAAACGTTATCCACTCAGCTCTTCTGAGCATTGCATCAGAAATAAACTTTGTCCACTCAGCTCTTCTGAACGTTGCATCAGAAATATACTTTATCCACTCAGCTCTTCTAAGCGTTGCATCAGAAATAAACTTTATCCACTCAGTTCTTCTGAACGTTGCATCAGAAATATACTTTATCCACTCAGCTCTTCTGAGCATTGCATCAGAAATATACTTTATCCACTCAGCTCTTCTGAGCATTGCATCAGAAATAAACTTTATCCACTCAGCTCTTCTGAACGTTGCATCCGAAATAAACTTTATCCACTCAGCTCTTCTGAGCGTTGCATCAGAAATAAACTTTATCCACTCAGCTCTTCTGAACGTTGTATCAGAAATAAATTTTATCCACTCAGCTCTTCTGAGCGTTGCATCAGAAATAAACTTCATCCACTCAGCTCTTCTGAGCGTTGCATCAGAAATAAACTTTATCCACTCAGCTCTTCTGAATATTGCATCCGATATAAACGTTATCCACTCAGCTCTTCTGAGCATTGCATCAGAAATAAACTTTATCCACTCAGCTCTTCTGAACGTTGCATCAGAAATATACTTTATCCACTCAGCTCTTCTGAGCGTTGCATCAGAAATAAAATTTATCCACTCAGTTCTTCTGAACGTTGCATCAGAAATATACTTTATCCACTCAGCTCTTCTGAGCGTTTCATCAGAAATAAACCTTATCCACTGAGCTCTTTTGAACTTTGCATCAAAAATAAACTTTATCCACTCAGCTCTTCTGAGCGTTGCATCAGAAATAAACTTTATCCACTCAGCTCTTCTGAACGTTGCATCAGAAACAAACTTTATCCACTAAGCTCTTCTGAGCATTGCATGAGAAATAAACTTTATCCACTCAGCTCTTCTGAACGTTGCATCAGAAATAAACATCATCCATTTAGCTCTTCTGAGCGTTGCATCAGAAATAAACTTTATCCACTCAGCTCTTCTGAGCATTGCATCAGAAATAAACTTTATCCACTCAGCTCTTATGAACGTTGCATCAGAAATAAACTTTATCCACTCAGCTCTTCTGAGCATTGCATCAGAAATAAACTTTATCCACTCAGCTCTTCTGAATATTGCATCCGAATTAAACGTTATCCACTCAGCTCTTCTGAGCATTGCATCAGAAATAAACTTTGTCCACTCAGCTCTTCTGAACGTTGCATCAGAAATATACTTTATCCACTCAGCTCTTCTAAGCGTTGCATCAGAAATAAACTTTATCCACTCAGTTCTTCTGAACGTTGAATCAGAAATATACTTTATCCACTCAGCTCTTCTGAACGTTGCATCAGAAATAAACTTTATCCACTCAGCTCTTCTAAGCGTTGCATCAGAAATAAACTTTATCCACTCAGTTCTTCTGAACGTTGAATCAGAAATATACTTTATCCACTCAGCTCTTCTGAACGTTGCATCAGAAATAAACTTTATCCACTCAGCTCTTCTGAACGTTGTATCAGAAATAAATTTTATCCACTCAGCTCTTCTGAGCGTTGCATCAGAAATAAACTTTATCCACTCAGCTCTTCTGAACGTTGCATCAGAAATAAACATTATCCATTTAGCTCTTCTGAGCGTTGCATCAGAAATAAACTTTATCCACTCAGCTCTTCTGAGCATTGCATCAGAAATAAACTTTATCCACTCAGCTCTTCTGAGCGTTGCATCAGAAATAAACTTTATCCACTCAGCTCTTCTGAGCATTGCATCAGAAATAAACTTTATCCACTCAGCTCTTCTGAATATTGCATCCGAATTAAACGTTATCCACTCAGCTCTTCTGAGCATTGCATCAGAAATAAACTTTGTCCACTCAGCTCTTCTGAACGTTGCATCAGAAATATACTTTATCCACTAAGCTCTTCTAAGCGTTGCATCAGAAATAAACTTTATCCACTCAGTTCTTCTGAACGTTGCATCAGAAATATACTTTATCCACTCAGCTCTTCTGAGCATTGCATCAGAAATATACTTTATCAACTCAGCTCTTCTGAGCGTTTCATCAGAAATAAACCTTATCCACTGAGCTCTTTTGAACTTTGCATCAAAAATAAACTTTATCCACTCAGCTCTTCTGAGCGTTGCATCAGAAATAAACTTTATCCACTCAGCTCTTCTGAACGTTGCATCAGAAACAAACTTTATCCACTAAGCTCTTCTGAGCATTGCATGAGAAATAAACTTTATCCACTCAGCTCTTCTGAACGTTGCATCAGAAATAAACATTATCCATTTAGCTCTTCTGAGCGTTGCATCAGAAATAAACTTTATCCACTCAGCTCTTCTGAGCATTGCATCAGAAATAAACTTTATCCACTCAGCTCTTATGAACGTTGCATCAGAAATAAACTTTATCCACTCAGCTCTTCTGAGCATTGCATCAGAAATAAACTTTATCCACTCAGCTCTTCTGAATATTGCATCCGAATTAAACGTTATCCACTCAGCTCTTCTGAGCATTGCATCAGAAATAAACTTTGTCCACTCAGCTCTTCTGAACGTTGCATCAGAAATATACTTTATCCACTCAGCTCTTCTAAGCTTTGCATCAGAAATAAACTTTATCCACTCAGTTCTTCTGAACGTTGCATCAGAAATATACTTTATCCACTCAGTTCTTCTGAACGTTGCATCAGAAATATACTTTATCCACTCAGCTCTTCTGAGCATTGCATCAGAAATATACTTTATCCACTCAGCTCTTCTGAGCGTTGCATCCGAAATAAACTTTATCCACTCAGCTCTTCTGAACGTTGCATCAGAAATATACTTTATCCACTCAGCTCTTCTGAACGTTGCATCAGAAATAAACTTTATCCACTCAGCTCTTCTGAACGTTGTATCAGAAATAAATTTTATCCACTCAGCTCTTCTGAGCGTTGCATCAGAAATAAACTTTATCCACTCAGCTCTTCTGAACGTTGCATCAGAAATATACTTTATCCACTCAGCTCTTCTGAACATTGCATCAGAAATATACATTATCCACTCAGCTCTTCTGAGCGTTGCATCAGAAATAAACTTTACCCACTCAGCTCTTCTGAGCGTTGCATCAGAAATAAACTTTATCCACTCAGCTCTTCTGAGCATTGCATCAGAAATAAACTTTATCCACTCAGCTCTTATGAACGTTGCATCAGAAATAAACTTTATCCACTCAGCTCTTCTGAGCATTGCATCAGAAATAAACTTTATCCACTCAGCTCTTCTGAATATTGCATCCGAATTAAACGTTATCCACTCAGCTCTTCTGAACATTGCATCAGAAATATACATTATCCACTCAGCTCTTCTGAACGTTGCATCAGAAATAAACATTATCCATTTAGCTCTTCTGAGCGTTGCATCAGAAATAAACTTTATCCACTCAGCTCTTCTGAGCATTGCATCAGAAATAAACTTTATCCACTCAGCTCTTCTGAGCGTTGCATCAGAAATAAACTTTATCCACTCAGCTCTTCTGAGCATTGCATCAGAAATAAACTTTATCCACTCAGCTCTTCTGAATATTGCATCCGAATTAAACGTTATCCACTCAGCTCTTCTGAGCATTGCATCAGAAATAAACTTTGTCCACTCAGCTCTTCTGAACGTTGCATCAGAAATATACTTTATCCACTAAGCTCTTCTAAGCGTTGCATCAGAAATAAACTTTATCCACTCAGTTCTTCTGAACGTTGCATCAGAAATATACTTTATCCACTCAGCTCTTCTGAGCATTGCATCAGAAATATACTTTATCAACTCAGCTCTTCTGAGCGTTTCATCAGAAATAAACCTTATCCACTGAGCTCTTTTGAACTTTGCATCAAAAATAAACTTTATCCACTCAGCTCTTCTGAGCGTTGCATCAGAAATAAACTTTATCCACTCAGCTCTTCTGAACGTTGCATCAGAAACAAACTTTATCCACTAAGCTCTTCTGAGCATTGCATGAGAAATAAACTTTATCCACTCAGCTCTTCTGAACGTTGCATCAGAAATAAACATTATCCATTTAGCTCTTCTGAGCGTTGCATCAGAAATAAACTTTATCCACTCAGCTCTTCTGAGCATTGCATCAGAAATAAACTTTATCCACTCAGCTCTTATGAACGTTGCATCAGAAATAAACTTTATCCACTCAGCTCTTCTGAGCATTGCATCAGAAATAAACTTTATCCACTCAGCTCTTCTGAATATTGCATCCGAATTAAACGTTATCCACTCAGCTCTTCTGAGCATTGCATCAGAAATAAACTTTGTCCACTCAGCTCTTCTGAACGTTGCATCAGAAATATACTTTATCCACTCAGCTCTTCTAAGCTTTGCATCAGAAATAAACTTTATCCACTCAGTTCTTCTGAACGTTGCATCAGAAATATACTTTATCCACTCAGTTCTTCTGAACGTTGCATCAGAAATATACTTTATCCACTCAGCTCTTCTGAGCATTGCATCAGAAATATACTTTATCCACTCAGCTCTTCTGAGCGTTGCATCCGAAATAAACTTTATCCACTCAGCTCTTCTGAACGTTGCATCAGAAATATACTTTATCCACTCAGCTCTTCTGAACGTTGCATCAGAAATAAACTTTATCCACTCAGCTCTTCTGAACGTTGTATCAGAAATAAATTTTATCCACTCAGCTCTTCTGAGCGTTGCATCAGAAATAAACTTTATCCACTCAGCTCTTCTGAACGTTGCATCAGAAATATACTTTATCCACTCAGCTCTTCTGAACATTGCATCAGAAATATACATTATCCACTCAGCTCTTCTGAGCGTTGCATCAGAAATAAACTTTACCCACTCAGCTCTTCTGAGCGTTGCATCAGAAATAAACTTTATCCACTCAGCTCTTCTGAGCATTGCATCAGAAATAAACTTTATCCACTCAGCTCTTATGAACGTTGCATCAGAAATAAACTTTATCCACTCAGCTCTTCTGAGCATTGCATCAGAAATAAACTTTATCCACTCAGCTCTTCTGAATATTGCATCCGAATTAAACGTTATCCACTCAGCTCTTCTGAGCATTGCATCAGAAATAAACTTTGTCCACTCAGCTCTTCTGAACGTTGCATCAGAAATATACTTTATCCACTCAGCTCTTCTAAGCGTTGCATCAGAAATAAACTTTATCCACTCAGTTCTTCTGAACGTTGAATCAGAAATATACTTTATCCACTCAGCTCTTCTGAACGTTGCATCAGAAATAAACTTTATCCACTCAGCTCTTCTAAGCGTTGCATCAGAAATAAACTTTATCCACTCAGTTCTTCTGAACGTTGAATCAGAAATATACTTTATCCACTCAGCTCTTCTGAACGTTGCATCAGAAATAAACTTTATCCACTCAGCTCTTCTGAACGTTGTATCAGAAATAAATTTTATCCACTCAGCTCTTCTGAGCGTTGCATCAGAAATAAACTTTATCCACTCAGCTCTTCTGAACGTTGCATCAGAAATAAACATTATCCATTTAGCTCTTCTGAGCGTTGCATCAGAAATAAACTTTATCCACTCAGCTCTTCTGAGCATTGCATCAGAAATAAACTTTATCCACTCAGCTCTTCTGAGCGTTGCATCAGAAATAAACTTTATCCACTCAGCTCTTCTGAGCATTGCATCAGAAATAAACTTTATCCACTCAGCTCTTCTGAATATTGCATCCGAATTAAACGTTATCCACTCAGCTCTTCTGAGCATTGCATCAGAAATAAACTTTGTCCACTCAGCTCTTCTGAACGTTGCATCAGAAATATACTTTATCCACTAAGCTCTTCTAAGCGTTGCATCAGAAATAAACTTTATCCACTCAGTTCTTCTGAACGTTGCATCAGAAATATACTTTATCCACTCAGCTCTTCTGAGCATTGCATCAGAAATATACTTTATCAACTCAGCTCTTCTGAGCGTTTCATCAGAAATAAACCTTATCCACTGAGCTCTTTTGAACTTTGCATCAAAAATAAACTTTATCCACTCAGCTCTTCTGAGCGTTGCATCAGAAATAAACTTTATCCACTCAGCTCTTCTGAACGTTGCATCAGAAACAAACTTTATCCACTAAGCTCTTCTGAGCATTGCATGAGAAATAAACTTTATCCACTCAGCTCTTCTGAACGTTGCATCAGAAATAAACATTATCCATTTAGCTCTTCTGAGCGTTGCATCAGAAATAAACTTTATCCACTCAGCTCTTCTGAGCATTGCATCAGAAATAAACTTTATCCACTCAGCTCTTATGAACGTTGCATCAGAAATAAACTTTATCCACTCAGCTCTTCTGAGCATTGCATCAGAAATAAACTTTATCCACTCAGCTCTTCTGAACGTTGCATCAGAAATAAACTTTATCCACTCAGCTCTTCTGAACGTTGTATCAGAAATAAATTTTATCCACTCAGCTCTTCTGAGCGTTGCATCAGAAATAAACTTTATCCACTCAGCTCTTCTGAACGTTGCATCAGAAATATACTTTATCCACTCAGCTCTTCTGAACATTGCATCAGAAATATACATTATCCACTCAGCTCTTCTGAGCGTTGCATCAGAAATAAACTTTACCCACTCAGCTCTTCTGAGCGTTGCATCAGAAATAAACTTTATCCACTCAGCTCTTCTGAGCATTGCATCAGAAATAAACTTTATCCACTCAGCTCTTATGAACGTTGCATCAGAAATAAACTTTATCCACTCAGCTCTTCTGAGCATTGCATCAGAAATAAACTTTATCCACTCAGCTCTTCTGAATATTGCATCCGAATTAAACGTTATCCACTCAGCTCTTCTGAGCATTGCATCAGAAATAAACTTTGTCCACTCAGCTCTTCTGAACGTTGCATCAGAAATATACTTTATCCACTCAGCTCTTCTAAGCGTTGCATCAGAAATAAACTTTATCCACTCAGTTCTTCTGAACGTTGAATCAGAAATATACTTTATCCACTCAGCTCTTCTGAACGTTGCATCAGAAATAAACTTTATCCACTCAGCTCTTCTAAGCGTTGCATCAGAAATAAACTTTATCCACTCAGTTCTTCTGAACGTTGAATCAGAAATATACTTTATCCACTCAGCTCTTCTGAACGTTGCATCAGAAATAAACTTTATCCACTCAGCTCTTCTGAACGTTGTATCAGAAATAAATTTTATCCACTCAGCTCTTCTGAGCGTTGCATCAGAAATAAACTTTATCCACTCAGCTCTTCTGAACGTTGCATCAGAAATAAACATTATCCATTTAGCTCTTCTGAGCGTTGCATCAGAAATAAACTTTATCCACTCAGCTCTTCTGAGCATTGCATCAGAAATAAACTTTATCCACTCAGCTCTTCTGAGCGTTGCATCAGAAATAAACTTTATCCACTCAGCTCTTCTGAGCATTGCATCAGAAATAAACTTTATCCACTCAGCTCTTCTGAATATTGCATCCGAATTAAACGTTATCCACTCAGCTCTTCTGAGCATTGCATCAGAAATAAACTTTGTCCACTCAGCTCTTCTGAACGTTGCATCAGAAATATACTTTATCCACTAAGCTCTTCTAAGCGTTGCATCAGAAATAAACTTTATCCACTCAGTTCTTCTGAACGTTGCATCAGAAATATACTTTATCCACTCAGCTCTTCTGAGCATTGCATCAGAAATATACTTTATCAACTCAGCTCTTCTGAGCGTTTCATCAGAAATAAACCTTATCCACTGAGCTCTTTTGAACTTTGCATCAAAAATAAACTTTATCCACTCAGCTCTTCTGAGCGTTGCATCAGAAATAAACTTTATCCACTCAGCTCTTCTGAACGTTGCATCAGAAACAAACTTTATCCACTAAGCTCTTCTGAGCATTGCATGAGAAATAAACTTTATCCACTCAGCTCTTCTGAACGTTGCATCAGAAATAAACATTATCCATTTAGCTCTTCTGAGCGTTGCATCAGAAATAAACTTTATCCACTCAGCTCTTCTGAGCATTGCATCAGAAATAAACTTTATCCACTCAGCTCTTATGAACGTTGCATCAGAAATAAACTTTATCCACTCAGCTCTTCTGAGCATTGCATCAGAAATAAACTTTATCCACTCAGCTCTTCTGAATATTGCATCCGAATTAAACGTTATCCACTCAGCTCTTCTGAGCATTGCATCAGAAATAAACTTTGTCCACTCAGCTCTTCTGAACGTTGCATCAGAAATATACTTTATCCACTCAGCTCTTCTAAGCTTTGCATCAGAAATAAACTTTATCCACTCAGTTCTTCTGAACGTTGCATCAGAAATATACTTTATCCACTCAGTTCTTCTGAACGTTGCATCAGAAATATACTTTATCCACTCAGCTCTTCTGAGCATTGCATCAGAAATATACTTTATCCACTCAGCTCTTCTGAGCGTTGCATCCGAAATAAACTTTATCCACTCAGCTCTTCTGAACGTTGCATCAGAAATATACTTTATCCACTCAGCTCTTCTGAACGTTGCATCAGAAATAAACTTTATCCACTCAGCTCTTCCGAACGTTGTATCAGAAATAAATTTTATCCACTCAGCTCTTCTGAGCGTTGCATCAGAAATAAACTTTATCCACTCAGCTCTTCTGAACGTTGCATCAGAAATATACTTTATCCACTCAGCTCTTCTGAACGTTGCATCAGAAATAAACATTATCCATTTAGCTCTTCTGAGCGTTGCATCAGAAATAAACTTTATCCACTCAGCTCTTCTGAGCATTGCATCAGAAATAAACTTTATCCACTCAGCTCTTATGAACGTTGCATCAGAAATAAACTTTATCCACTCAGCTCTTCTGAGCATTGCATCAGAAATAAACTTTATCCACTCAGCTCTTCTGAATATTGCATCCGAATTAAACGTTATCCACTCAGCTCTTCTGAGCATTGCATCAGAAATAAACTTTGTCCACTCAGCTCTTCTGAACGTTGCATCAGAAATATACTTTATCCACTCAGCTCTTCTAAGCTTTGCATCAGAAATAAACTTTATCCACTCAGTTCTTCTGAACGTTGCATCAGAAATATACTTTATCCACTCAGTTCTTCTGAACGTTGCATCAGAAATATACTTTATCCACTCAGCTCTTCTGAGCATTGCATCAGAAATATACTTTATCCACTCAGCTCTTCTGAGCGTTGCATCCGAAATAAACTTTATCCACTCAGCTCTTCTGAACGTTGCATCAGAAATATACTTTATCCACTCAGCTCTTCTGAACGTTGCATCAGAAATAAACTTTATCCACTCAGCTCTTCCGAACGTTGTATCAGAAATAAATTTTATCCACTCAGCTCTTCTGAGCGTTGCATCAGAAATAAACTTTATCCACTCAGCTCTTCTGAACGTTGCATCAGAAATATACTTTATCCACTCAGCTCTTCTGAACATTGCATCAGAAATATACATTATCCACTCAGCTCTTCTGAGCGTTGCATCAGAAATAAACTTTACCCACTCAGCTCTTCTGAGCGTTGCATCAGAAATAAACTTTATCCACTCAGCTCTTCTGAGCGTTGCATTAGAAATAAATTTTATCCACTCAGCTCTTCAGAACGTTGCATCAGAAATAAACTTTATCCACTCAGCTCTTCTGAACGTTGCATCAGAAATACACATTATCCATTTAGCTCTTCTGAGCGTTGCATCAGAAATAAACTTTATCCACTCAGCTCTTCTGAGCATTGCATCAGAAATAAACTTTGTCCACTCAGCTCTTCTGAACGTTGCATCAGAAATATACTTTATCCACTCAGCTCTTCTAAGCTTTGCATCAGAAATAAACTTTATCCACTCAGTTCTTCTGAACGTTGCATCAGAAATATACTTTATCCACTCAGTTCTTCTGAACGTTGCATCAGAAATATACTTTATCCACTCAGCTCTTCTGAGCATTGCATCAGAAATATACTTTATCCACTCAGCTCTTCTGAGCGTTGCATCCGAAATAAACTTTATCCACTCAGCTCTTCTGAACGTTGCATCAGAAATATACTTTATCCACTCAGCTCTTCTGAACGTTGCATCAGAAATAAACTTTATCCACTCAGCTCTTCCGAACGTTGTATCAGAAATAAATTTTATCCACTCAGCTCTTCTGAGCGTTGCATCAGAAATAAACTTTATCCACTCAGCTCTTCTGAACGTTGCATCAGAAATATACTTTATCCACTCAGCTCTTCTGAACGTTGCATCAGAAATAAACATTATCCATTTAGCTCTTCTGAGCGTTGCATCAGAAATAAACTTTATCCACTCAGCTCTTCTGAGCATTGCATCAGAAATAAACTTTATCCACTCAGCTCTTATGAACGTTGCATCAGAAATAAACTTTATCCACTCAGCTCTTCTGAGCATTGCATCAGAAATAAACTTTATCCACTCAGCTCTTCTGAATATTGCATCCGAATTAAACGTTATCCACTCAGCTCTTCTGAGCATTGCATCAGAAATAAACTTTGTCCACTCAGCTCTTCTGAACGTTGCATCAGAAATATACTTTATCCACTCAGCTCTTCTAAGCTTTGCATCAGAAATAAACTTTATCCACTCAGTTCTTCTGAACGTTGCATCAGAAATATACTTTATCCACTCAGTTCTTCTGAACGTTGCATCAGAAATATACTTTATCCACTCAGCTCTTCTGAGCATTGCATCAGAAATATACTTTATCCACTCAGCTCTTCTGAGCGTTGCATCCGAAATAAACTTTATCCACTCAGCTCTTCTGAACGTTGCATCAGAAATATACTTTATCCACTCAGCTCTTCTGAACGTTGCATCAGAAATAAACTTTATCCACTCAGCTCTTCCGAACGTTGTATCAGAAATAAATTTTATCCACTCAGCTCTTCTGAGCGTTGCATCAGAAATAAACTTTATCCACTCAGCTCTTCTGAACGTTGCATCAGAAATATACTTTATCCACTCAGCTCTTCTGAACATTGCATCAGAAATATACATTATCCACTCAGCTCTTCTGAGCGTTGCATCAGAAATAAACTTTACCCACTCAGCTCTTCTGAGCGTTGCATCAGAAATAAACTTTATCCACTCAGCTCTTCTGAGCGTTGCATTAGAAATAAATTTTATCCACTCAGCTCTTCAGAACGTTGCATCAGAAATAAACTTTATCCACTCAGCTCTTCTGAACGTTGCATCAGAAATACACATTATCCATTTAGCTCTTCTGAGCGTTGCATCAGAAATAAACTTTATCCACTCAGCTCTTCTGAGCATTGCATCAGAAATAAACTTTATCCACTCAGCTCTTCTGAGCGTTGCATCAGAAATAAACTTTATCCACTCAGCTCTTCTGAGCGTTGCATCAAAAATAAACTTTATCCACTCAGCTCTTCTGAATATTGCATCCGAAATAAACTTTATCCACTCAGCTCTTCTGAGCATTGCATCAGAAATAAACTTTATCCACTCAGCTCTTCTGAACGTTGCATCAGAAATATACTTTATCCAATCAGCTCTTCTAAGCGTTGCATCAGAAATAAACTTTATCCACTCAGTTCTTCTGAACGTTGCATCTGAAATAAACGTTATCCACTCAGCTCTTCTGAACGTTGCATCAGAAATAAACTTTATCCACTCAGCTCTTCTGAACGTTGCATCAGAAATAAACGTTATCCACTCAGCTCTTCTGAGCATTGCATCAGAAATAAACGTTATCCACTCAGCTCTTCTGAGCATTGCATGAGAAATAAACTTTATCCACTCAGCTCTTCTGAACGTTGCATCAGAAATATACTTTATCCACTCAGCTCTTCTGAGCATTGCATCAGAAATAAACTTTATCCACTCAGCTCTTCTGAACGTTGCATCAGAAATATAAATTATCCACTCAGCTCTTCTGAGCGTTGCATCAGAAATATAGTTTATCCACTCAGCTCTTCTGAGTGTTGCATCAGAAATAAATTTTATCCACTCAGCTCTTCTGAGCGTTGCATCAGAAATAAACTTTATCCACTCAGCTCTTCTGAACGTTGCATCAGAAATATACTTTATCCACTCAGCTCTTCTGAACATTGCATCAGAAATATACATTATCCACTCAGCTCTTCTGAGCGTTGCATCAGAAATAAACTTTACCCACTCAGCTCTTCTGAGCGTTGCATCAGAAATAAACTTTATCCACTCAGCTCTTCTGAGCGTTGCATTAGAAATAAATTTTATCCACTCAGCTCTTCAGAGCGTTGCATCCGAAATAAACTTTATCCACTCAGCTCTTCTGAACGTTGCATCAGAAATACACATTATCCATTTAGCTCTTCTGAGCGTTGCATCAGAAATAAACTTTATCCACTCAGCTCTTCTGAGCATTGCATCAGAAATAAACTTTATCCACTCAGCTCTTCTGAGCGTTGCATCAGAAATAAACTTTATCCACTCAGCTCTTCTGAGCGTTGCATCAAAAATAAACTTTATCCACTCAGCTCTTCTGAATATTGCATCCGAAATAAACTTTATCCACTCAGCTCTTCTGAGCATTGCATCAGAAATAAACTTTATCCACTCAGCTCTTCTGAACGTTGCATCAGAAATATACTTTATCCAATCAGCTCTTCTAAGCGTTGCATCAGAAATAAACTTTATCCACTCAGTTCTTCTGAACGTTGCATCTGAAATAAACGTTATCCACTCAGCTCTTCTGAACGTTGCATCAGAAATAAACTTTATCCACTCAGCTCTTCTGAACGTTGCATCAGAAATAAACGTTATCCACTCAGCTCTTCTGAGCATTGCATCAGAAATAAACGTTATCCACTCAGCTCTTCTGAGCATTGCATGAGAAATAAACTTTATCCACTCAGCTCTTCTGAACGTTGCATCAGAAATATACTTTATCCACTCAGCTCTTCTAAGCATTGCATCAGAAATAAACTTTATCCACTCAGCTCTTCTGAGCATTGCATCAGAAATAAACTTTATCCACTCAGCTCTTCTGAACGTTGCATCAGAAATATAAATTATCCACTCAGCTCTTCTGAGCGTTGCATCAGAAATATAGTTTATCCACTCAGCTCTTCTGAGTGTTGCATCAGAAACAAACTTTATCCACTCAGCTCTTCTGAATGTTGCATCACAAATAAACGTTATCCACTCAGCTCTTCTGAATGTTGCATCAGAAATAAACTTTATCCACTCAGCTCTCCTGAATGTTGCATCAGAAATAAACTTTATCCACTCAGCTCTTCTAAGCGTTGCATCAGAAATAAACTTTATCCACTCAGTTCTTCTGAACGTTGCATCAGAAATATACTTTATCCACTCAGCTCTTCTGAGCATTGCATCAGAAATATACTTTATCCACTCAGCTCTTCTGAGCATTGCATCAGAAATAAACTTTATCCACTCAGCTCTTCTGAGCGTTGCATCAGAAATAAACTTTATCCACTCAGCTCTTCTGAACGTTGTATCAGAAATACATTTTATCCACTCAGCTCTTCTGAGCGTTGCATCAGAAATAAACTTTATCCACTCAGCTCTTCTGAGCGTTGCATCAGAAATAAACTTTATCCACTCAGCTCTTCTGAATATTGCATCCGAAATAAACGTTATCCACTCAGCTCTTCTGAGCATTGCATCAGAAATAAACTTTATCCACTCAGCTCTTCTGAACGTTGCATCAGAAATATACTTTATCCACTCAGCTCTTCTGAGCGTTGCATCAGAAATAAACTTTATCCACTCAGTTCTTCTGAACGTTGCATCAGAAATATACTTTATCCACTCAGCTCTTCTGAGCATTGCATCAGAAATATACTTTATCCACTCAGCTCTTCTGAGCATTGCATCCGAAATAAACTTTATCCACTCAGCTCTTCTGAACGTTGAATCAGAAATATACTTTATCCACTCAGCTCTTCTGAACGTTGCATCAGAAATAAACTTTATCCACTCAGCTCTTCTGAACGTTGTATCAGAAATAAATTTTATCCACTCAGCTCTTCTGAGCGTTTCATCAGAAATAAACTTTATCCACTCGGCTCTTCTGAACGTTGCATCAGAAATATACTTTATCCACTCAGCTCTTCTGAACGTTGCATCAGAAATATACATTATCCACTCAGCTCTTCTGAGCGTTGCATCAGAAATAAACTTTACCCACTCAGCTCTTCTGAGCATTGCATCAGAAATAAACTTTATCCACTCAGCTCTTCTGAGCGTTGCATCAGAAATAAACTTTATCCACTCACCTCTTCAGAACGTTGCATCAGAAATAAACTTTATCAACTCAGCTCTTCTGAGCGTTTCATCAGAAATAAACGTTATCCACTGAGCTCTTTTGAACTTTGCATCAAAAATAAACTTTATCCACTCAGCTCTTCTGAGCGTTGCATCAGAAATAAACTTTATCCACTCAGCTCTTCTGAACGTTGCATCAGAAACAAACTTTATCCACTAAGCTCTTCTGAGCATTGCATGAGAAATAAACTTTATCCACTCAGCTCTTCTGAACGTTGCATCAGAAATAAACATTATCCATTTAGCTCTTCTGAGCGTTGCATCAGAAATAAACTTTATCCACTCAGCTCTTCTGAGCATTGCATCAGAAATAAACTTTATCCACTCAGCTCTTCTGAATATTGCATCCGAATTAAACGTTATCCACTCAGCTCTTCTGAACATTGCATCAGAAATAAACTTTGTCCACTCAGCTCTTCTGAACGTTGCATCAGAAATATACTTTATCCACTAAGCTCTTCTAAGCGTTGCATCAGAAATAAACTTTATCCACTCAGTTCTTCTGAACGTTGCATCAGAAATATACTTTATCCACTCAGCTCTTCTGAGCATTGCATCAGAAATATACTTTATCAACTCAGCTCTTCTGAGCGTTTCATCAGAAATAAACCTTATCCACTGAGCTCTTTTGAACTTTGCATCAAAAATAAACTTTATCCACTCAGCTCTTCTGAGCGTTGCATCAGAAATAAACTTTATCCACTCAGCTCTTCTGAACGTTGCATCAGAAACAAACTTTATCCACTAAGCTCTTCTGAGCATTGCATGAGAAATAAACTTTATCCACTTAGCTCTTCTGAACGTTGCATCAGAAATAAACATTATCCATTTAGCTCTTCTGAGCGTTGCATCAGAAATAAACTTTATCCACTCAGCTCTTCTGAGCATTGCATCAGAAATAAACTTTATCCACTCAGCTCTTATGAACGTTGCATCAGAAATAAACTATCCACTCAGCTCTTCTGAGCATTGCATCAGAAATAAACTTTATCCACTCAGCTCTTCTGAATATTGCATCCGAATTAAACGTTATCCACTCAGCTCTTCTGAGCATTGCATCAGAAATAAACTTTGTCCACTCAGCTCTTCTGAACGTTGCATCAGAAATATACTTTATCCACTCAGCTCTTCTAAGCGTTGCATCAGAAATAAACTTTATCCACTCAGTTCTTCTGAACGTTGCATCAGAAATATACTTTATCCACTCAGCTCTTCTGAGCATTGCATCAGAAATATACTTTATCCACTCAGCTCTTCTGAGCATTGCATCAGAAATAAACTTTATCCACTCAGCTCTTCTGAACGTTGCATCCGAAATAAACTTTATCCACTCAGCTCTTCTGAGCGTTGCATCAGAAATAAACTTTATCCACTCAGCTCTTCTGAACGTTGTATCAGAAATACATTTTATCCACTCAGCTCTTCTGAGCGTTGCATCAGAAATAAACTTTATCCACTCAGCTCTTCTGAGCGTTGCATCAGAAATAAACTTTATCCACTCAGCTCTTCTGAATATTGCATCCGAAATAAACGTTATCCACTCAGCTCTTCTGAGCATTGCATCAGAAATAAACTTTATCCACTCAGCTCTTCTGAACGTTGCATCAGAAATATACTTTATCCACTCAGCTCTTCTGAGCGTTGCATCAGAAATAAACTTTATCCACTCAGTTCTTCTGAACGTTGCATCAGAAATATACTTTATCCACTCAGCTCTTCTGAGCATTGCATCAGAAATATACTTTATCCACTCAGCTCTTCTGAGCATTGCATCCGAAATAAACTTTATCCACTCAGCTCTTCTGAACGTTGAATCAGAAATATACTTTATCCACTCAGCTCTTCTGAACGTTGCATCAGAAATAAACTTTATCCACTCAGCTCTTCTGAACGTTGTATCAGAAATAAATTTTATCCACTCAGCTCTTCTGAGCGTTTCATCAGAAATAAACTTTATCCACTCGGCTCTTCTGAACGTTGCATCAGAAATATACTTTATCCACTCAGCTCTTCTGAACGTTGCATCAGAAATATACATTATCCACTCAGCTCTTCTGAGCGTTGCATCAGAAATAAACTTTACCCACTCAGCTCTTCTGAGCATTGCATCAGAAATAAACTTTATCCACTCAGCTCTTCTGAGCGTTGCATCAGAAATAAACTTTATCCACTCACCTCTTCAGAACGTTGCATCAGAAATAAACTTTATCAACTCAGCTCTTCTGAGCGTTTCATCAGAAATAAAAGTTATCCACTGAGCTCTTTTGAACTTTGCATCAAAAATAAACTTTATCCACTCAGCTCTTCTGAGCGTTGCATCAGAAATAAACTTTATCCACTCAGCTCTTCTGAACGTTGCATCAGAAACAAACTTTATCCACTAAGCTCTTCTGAGCATTGCATGAGAAATAAACTTTATCCACTCAGCTCTTCTGAACGTTGCATCAGAAATAAACATTATCCATTTAGCTCTTCTGAGCGTTGCATCAGAAATAAACTTTATCCACTCAGCTCTTCTGAGCATTGCATCAGAAATAAACTTTATCCACTCAGCTCTTCTGAATATTGCATCCGAATTAAACGTTATCCACTCAGCTCTTCTGAGCATTGCATCAGAAATAAACTTTGTCCACTCAGCTCTTCTGAACGTTGCATCAGAAATATACTTTATCCACTAAGCTCTTCTAAGCGTTGCATCAGAAATAAACTTTATCCACTCAGTTCTTCTGATCGTTGCATCAGAAATATACTTTATCCACTCAGCTCTTCTGAGCATTGCATCAGAAATATACTTTATCAACTCAGCTCTTCTGAGCGTTTCATCAGAAATAAACCTTATCCACTGAGCTCTTTTGAACTTTGCATCAAAAATAAACTTTATCCACTCAGCTCTTCTGAGCGTTGCATCAGAAATAAACTTTATCCACTCAGCTCTTCTGAACGTTGCATCAGAAACAAACTTTATCCACTAAGCTCTTCTGAGCATTGCATGAGAAATAAACTTTATCCACTCAGCTCTTCTGAACGTTGCATCAGAAATAAACATTATCCATTTAGCTCTTCTGAGCGTTGCATCAGAAATAAACTTTATCCACTCAGCTCTTCTGAGCATTGCATCAGAAATAAACTTTATCCACTCAGCTCTTATGAACGTTGCATCAGAAATAAACTATCCACTCAGCTCTTCTGAGCATTGCATCAGAAATAAACTTTATCCACTCAGCTCTTCTGAATATTGCATCCGAATTAAACGTTATCCACTCAGCTCTTCTGAGCATTGCATCAGAAATAAACTTTGTCCACTCAGCTCTTCTGAACGTTGCATCAGAAATATACTTTATCCACTCAGCTCTTCTAAGCGTTGCATCAGAAATAAACTTTATCCACTCAGTTCTTCTGAACGTTGCATCAGAAATATACTTTATCCACTCAGCTCTTCTGAGCATTGCATCAGAAATATACTTTATCCACTCAGCTCTTCTGAGCATTGCATCAGAAATAAACTTTATCCACTCAGCTCTTCTGAACGTTGCATCCGAAATAAACTTTATCCACTCAGCTCTTCTGAGCGTTGCATCAGAAATAAACTTTATCCACTCAGCTCTTCTGAACGTTGTATCAGAAATAAATTTTATCCACTCAGCTCTTCTGAGCGTTGCATCAGAAATAAACTTCATCCACTCAGCTCTTCTGAGCGTTGCATCAGAAATAAACTTTATCCACTCAGCTCTTCTGAATATTGCATCCGATATAAACGTTATCCACTCAGCTCTTCTGAGCATTGCATCAGAAATAAACTTTATCCACTCAGCTCTTCTGAACGTTGCATCAGAAATATACTTTATCCACTCAGCTCTTCTGAGCGTTGCATCAGAAATAAAATTTATCCACTCAGTTCTTCTGAACGTTGCATCAGAAATATACTTTATCCACTCAGCTCTTCTGAGCGTTTCATCAGAAATAAACCTTATCCACTGAGCTCTTTTGAACTTTGCATCAAAAATAAACTTTATCCACTCAGCTCTTCTGAGCGTTGCATCAGAAATAAACTTTATCCACTCAGCTCTTCTGAACGTTGCATCAGAAACAAACTTTATCCACTAAGCTCTTCTGAGCATTGCATGAGAAATAAACTTTATCCACTCAGCTCTTCTGAACGTTGCATCAGAAATAAACATCATCCATTTAGCTCTTCTGAGCGTTGCATCAGAAATAAACTTTATCCACTCAGCTCTTCTGAGCATTGCATCAGAAATAAACTTTATCCACTCAGCTCTTATGAACGTTGCATCAGAAATAAACTTTATCCACTCAGCTCTTCTGAGCATTGCATCAGAAATAAACTTTATCCACTCAGCTCTTCTGAATATTGCATCCGAATTAAACGTTATCCACTCAGCTCTTCTGAGCATTGCATCAGAAATAAACTTTGTCCACTCAGCTCTTCTGAACGTTGCATCAGAAATATACTTTATCCACTCAGCTCTTCTAAGTGTTGCATCAGAAATAAACTTTATCCACTCAGTTCTTCTGAACGTTGCATCAGAAATATACTTTATCCACTCAGCTCTTCTGAGCATTGCATCAGAAATATACTTTATCCACTCAGCTCTTCTGAGCATTGCATCAGAAATAAACTTTATCCACTCAGCTCTTCTGAACGTTGAATCAGAAATATACTTTATCCACTCAGCTCTTCTGAACGTTGCATCAGAAATAAACTTTATCCACTCAGCTCTTCTGAACGTTGTATCAGAAATAAATTTTATCCACTCAGCTCTTCTGAGCGTTTCATCAGAAATAAACTTTATCCACTCGGCTCTTCTGAACGTTGCATCAGAAATATACTTTATCCACTCAGCTCTTCTGAACGTTGCATCAGAAATATACATTATCCACTCAGCTCTTCTGAGCGTTGCATCAGAAATAAACTTTACCCACTCAGCTCTTCTGAGCATTGCATCAGAAATAAACTTTATCCACTCAGCTCTTCTGAGCGTTGCATCAGAAATAAACTTTATCCACTCACCTCTTCAGAACGTTGCATCAGAAATAAACTTTATCAACTCAGCTCTTCTGAGCGTTTCATCAGAAATAAAAGTTATCCACTGAGCTCTTTTGAACTTTGCATCAAAAATAAACTTTATCCACTCAGCTCTTCTGAGCGTTGCATCAGAAATAAACTTTATCCACTCAGCTCTTCTGAACGTTGCATCAGAAACAAACTTTATCCACTAAGCTCTTCTGAGCATTGCATGAGAAATAAACTTTATCCACTCAGCTCTTCTGAACGTTGCATCAGAAATAAACATTATCCATTTAGCTCTTCTGAGCGTTGCATCAGAAATAAACTTTATCCACTCAGCTCTTCTGAGCATTGCATCAGAAATAAACTTTATCCACTCAGCTCTTCTGAATATTGCATCCGAATTAAACGTTATCCACTCAGCTCTTCTGAGCATTGCATCAGAAATAAACTTTGTCCACTCAGCTCTTCTGAACGTTGCATCAGAAATATACTTTATCCACTAAGCTCTTCTAAGCGTTGCATCAGAAATAAACTTTATCCACTCAGTTCTTCTGATCGTTGCATCAGAAATATACTTTATCCACTCAGCTCTTCTGAGCATTGCATCAGAAATATACTTTATCAACTCAGCTCTTCTGAGCGTTTCATCAGAAATAAACCTTATCCACTGAGCTCTTTTGAACTTTGCATCAAAAATAAACTTTATCCACTCAGCTCTTCTGAGCGTTGCATCAGAAATAAACTTTATCCACTCAGCTCTTCTGAACGTTGCATCAGAAACAAACTTTATCCACTAAGCTCTTCTGAGCATTGCATGAGAAATAAACTTTATCCACTCAGCTCTTCTGAACGTTGCATCAGAAATAAACATTATCCATTTAGCTCTTCTGAGCGTTGCATCAGAAATAAACTTTATCCACTCAGCTCTTCTGAGCATTGCATCAGAAATAAACTTTATCCACTCAGCTCTTATGAACGTTGCATCAGAAATAAACTATCCACTCAGCTCTTCTGAGCATTGCATCAGAAATAAACTTTATCCACTCAGCTCTTCTGAATATTGCATCCGAATTAAACGTTATCCACTCAGCTCTTCTGAGCATTGCATCAGAAATAAACTTTGTCCACTCAGCTCTTCTGAACGTTGCATCAGAAATATACTTTATCCACTCAGCTCTTCTAAGCGTTGCATCAGAAATAAACTTTATCCACTCAGTTCTTCTGAACGTTGCATCAGAAATATACTTTATCCACTCAGCTCTTCTGAGCATTGCATCAGAAATATACTTTATCCACTCAGCTCTTCTGAGCATTGCATCAGAAATAAACTTTATCCACTCAGCTCTTCTGAACGTTGCATCCGAAATAAACTTTATCCACTCAGCTCTTCTGAGCGTTGCATCAGAAATAAACTTTATCCACTCAGCTCTTCTGAACGTTGTATCAGAAATAAATTTTATCCACTCAGCTCTTCTGAGCGTTGCATCAGAAATAAACTTCATCCACTCAGCTCTTCTGAGCGTTGCATCAGAAATAAACTTTATCCACTCAGCTCTTCTGAATATTGCATCCGATATAAACGTTATCCACTCAGCTCTTCTGAGCATTGCATCAGAAATAAACTTTATCCACTCAGCTCTTCTGAACGTTGCATCAGAAATATACTTTATCCACTCAGCTCTTCTGAGCGTTGCATCAGAAATAAAATTTATCCACTCAGTTCTTCTGAACGTTGCATCAGAAATATACTTTATCCACTCAGCTCTTCTGAGCGTTTCATCAGAAATAAACCTTATCCACTGAGCTCTTTTGAACTTTGCATCAAAAATAAACTTTATCCACTCAGCTCTTCTGAGCGTTGCATCAGAAATAAACTTTATCCACTCAGCTCTTCTGAACGTTGCATCAGAAACAAACTTTATCCACTAAGCTCTTCTGAGCATTGCATGAGAAATAAACTTTATCCACTCAGCTCTTCTGAACGTTGCATCAGAAATAAACATCATCCATTTAGCTCTTCTGAGCGTTGCATCAGAAATAAACTTTATCCACTCAGCTCTTCTGAGCATTGCATCAGAAATAAACTTTATCCACTCAGCTCTTATGAACGTTGCATCAGAAATAAACTTTATCCACTCAGCTCTTCTGAGCATTGCATCAGAAATAAACTTTATCCACTCAGCTCTTCTGAATATTGCATCCGAATTAAACGTTATCCACTCAGCTCTTCTGAGCATTGCATCAGAAATAAACTTTGTCCACTCAGCTCTTCTGAACGTTGCATCAGAAATATACTTTATCCACTCAGCTCTTCTAAGCGTTGCATCAGAAATAAACTTTATCCACTCAGTTCTTCTGAACGTTGCATCAGAAATATACTTTATCCACTCAGCTCTTCTGAGCATTGCATCAGAAATATACTTTATCCACTCAGCTCTTCTGAGCATTGCATCAGAAATAAACTTTATCCACTCAGCTCTTCTGAACGTTGCATCCGAAATAAACTTTATCCACTCAGCTCTTCTGAGCGTTGCATCAGAAATAAACTTTATCCACTCAGCTCTTCTGAACGTTGTATCAGAAATACATTTTATCCACTCAGCTCTTCTGAGCGTTGCATCAGAAATAAACTTCATCCACTCAGCTCTTCTGAGCGTTGCATCAGAAATAAACTTTATCCACTCAGCTCTTCTGAATATTGCATCCGATATAAACGTTATCCACTCAGCTCTTCTGAGCATTGCATCAGAAATAAACTTTATCCACTCAGCTCTTCTGAACGTTGCATCAGAAATATACTTTATCCACTCAGCTCTTCTGAGCGTTGCATCAGAAATAAACTTTATCCACTCAGTTCTTCTGAACGTTGCATCAGAAATATACTTTATCCACTCAGCTCTTCTGAGCATTGCATCAGAAATATACTTTATCCACTCAGCTCTTCTGAGCATTGCATCCGAAATAAACTTTATCCACTCAGCTCTTCTGAACGTTGCATCAGAAATATACTTTATCCACTCAGCTCTTCTGAACGTTGCATCAGAAATAAACTTTATCCACTCATCTCTTCTGAACGTTGTATCAGAAATAAATTTTATCCACTCAGCTCTTCTGAGCGTTGCATCAGAAATAAACTTTATCCACTCAGCTCTTCTGAACGTTGCATCAGAAATATACTTTATCCACTCAGCTCTTCTGAACGTTGCATCAGAAATATACATTATCCACTCAGCTCTTCTGAGCGTTGCATCAGAAATAAACTTTACCCACTCAGCTCTTCTGAGCGTTGCATCAGAAATAAACTTTATCCACTCAGCTCTTCTGAGCGTTGCATTAGAAATAAATTTTATCCACTCAGCTCTTCAGAACGTTGCATCAGAAATAAACTTTATCCACTCAGCTCTTCTGAACGTTGCATCAGAAATACACATTATCCATTTAGCTCTTCTGAGCGTTGCATCAGAAATAAACTTTATCCACTCAGCTCTTCTGAGCATTGCATCAGAAATAAACTTTATCCACTCAGCTCTTCTGAGCGTTGCATCAGAAATAAACTTTATCCACTCAGCTCTTCTGAGCGTTGCATCAAAAATAAACTTTAACCACTCAGCTCTTCTGAATATTGCATCCGAAATAAACGTTATCCACTCAGCTCTTCTGAGCATTGCATCAGAAATAAACTTTATCCACTCAGCTCTTCTGAACGTTGCATCAGAAATATACTTTATCCAATCAGCTCTTCTAAGCGTTGCATCAGAAATAAACTTTATCCACTCAGTTCTTCTGAACGTTGCATCTGAAATAAACGTTATCCACTCAGCTCTTCTGAACGTTGCATCAGAAATAAACTTTATCCACTCAGCTCTTCTGAACGTTGCATCAGAAATAAACGTTATCCACTCAGCTCTTCTGAGCATTGCATCAGAAATAAACGTTATCCACTCAGCTCTTCTGAGCATTGCATCAGAAATAAACTTTATCCACTCAGCTCTTCTGAACGTTGCATCAGAAATATACTTTATCCACTCAGCTCTTCTGAGCGTTGCATCAGAAATAAACTTTATCCACTCAGTTCTTCTGAACGTTGCATCAGAAATATACTTTATCCACTCAGCTCTTCTGAGCATTGCATCAGAAATATACTTTATCCACTCAGCTCTTCTGAGCATTGCATCCGAAATAAACTTTATCCACTCAGCTCTTCTGAACGTTGCATCAGAAATATACTTTATCCACTCAGCTCTTCTGAACGTTGCATCAGAAATAAACTTTATCCACTCATCTCTTCTGAACGTTGTATCAGAAATAAATTTTATCCACTCAGCTCTTCTGAGCGTTGCATCAGAAATAAACTTTATCCACTCAGCTCTTCTGAACGTTGCATCAGAAATATACTTTATCCACTCAGCTCTTCTGAACGTTGCATCAGAAATATACATTATCCACTCAGCTCTTCTGAGCGTTGCATCAGAAATAAACTTTACCCACTCAGCTCTTCTGAGCGTTGCATCAGAAATAAACTTTATCCACTCAGCTCTTCTGAGCGTTGCATTAGAAATAAATTTTATCCACTCAGCTCTTCAGAACGTTGCATCAGAAATAAACTTTATCCACTCAGCTCTTCTGAACGTTGCATCAGAAATACACATTATCCATTTAGCTCTTCTGAGCGTTGCATCAGAAATAAACTTTATCCACTCAGCTCTTCTGAGCATTGCATCAGAAATAAACTTTATCCACTCAGCTCTTCTGAGCGTTGCATCAAAAATAAACTTTATCCACTCAGCTCTTCTGAATATTGCATCCGAAATAAACCTTATCCACTGAGCTCTTTTGAACTTTGCATCAGAAATAAACTTTATCCACTCAGCTCTTCTGAACGTTGCATCAGAAACAAACTTTATCCACTAAGCTCTTCTGAGCATTGCATGAGAAATAAACTTTATCCACTCAGCTCTTCTGAACGTTGCATCAGAAATAAACATTATCCATTTAGCTCTTCTGAGCGTTGCATCAGAAATAAACTTTATCCACTCAGCTCTTCTGAGCATTGCATCAGAAATAAACTTTATCCACTCAGCTCTTCTGAACATTGCATCCGAATTAAACGTTATCCACTCAGCTCTTCTGAGCATTGCATCAGAAATAAACTTTGTCCACTCAGCTCTTCTGAACATTGCATCAGAAATATACTTTATCCACTCAGCTCTTCTAAGTGTTGCATCAGAAATAAACTTTATCCACTCAGTTCTTCTGAACGTTGCATCAGAAATATACTTTATCCACTCAGCTCTTCTGAGCATTGCATCAGAACTATACTTTATCCACTCAGCTCTTCTGAGCATTGCATCAGAAATAAACTTTATCCACTCAGCTCTTCTGAACGTTGCATCCGAAATAAACTTTATCCACTCAGCTCTTCTGAGCGTTGCATCAGAAATAAACTTTATCCACTCAGCTCTTCTGAACGTTGTATCAGAAATACATTTTATCCACTCAGCTCTTCTGAGCGTTGCATCAGAAATAAACTTTATCCACTCAGCTCTTCTGAGCGTTGCATCAGAAATAAACTTTATCCACTCAGCTCTTCTGAATATTGCATCCGAAATAAACGTTATCCACTCAGCTCTTCTGAGCATTGCATCAGAAATAAACTTTATCCACTCAGCTCTTGTGAACGTTGCATCAGAAATATACTTTATCCACTCAGCTCTTCTGAGCGTTGCATCAGAAATAAACTTTATCCACTCAGTTCTTCTGAACGTTGCATCAGAAATATACTTTATCCACTCAGCTCTTCTGAGCATTGCATCAGAAATATACTTTATCCACTCAGCTCTTCTGAGCATTGCATCAGAAATAAACTTTATCCACTCAGCTCTTCTGAACGTTGCATCAGAAATAAACTTTATCCACTCAGCTCTTCTGAACGTTGTATCAGAAATAAATTTTATCCACTCAGCTCTTCTGAGCGTTGCATCAGAAATAAACTTTATCCACTCAGCTCTTCTGAACGTTGCATCAGAAATATACTTTATCCACTCAGCTCTTCTGAACGTTGCATCAGAAATATACATTATCCTCTCAGCTCTTCTGAGCGTTGCATCAGAAATAAACTTTACCCACTCAGCTCTTCTGAGCGTTGCATCAGAAATAAACTTTATCCACTCAGCTCTTCTGAGCGTTGCATTAGAAATAAATTTTATCCACTCACCTCTTCAGTACGTTGCATCAGAAATAAACTTTATCAACTCAGCTCTTCTGAGCGTTTCATCAGAAATAAACCTTATCCACTGAGCTCTTTTGAACTTTGCATCAAAAATAAACTTTATCCACTCAGCTCTTCTGAGCGTTGCATCAGAAATAAACTTTATCCACTCAGCTCTTCTGAACGTTGCATCAGAAACAAACTTTATCCACTAAGCTCTTCTGAGCATTGCATGAGAAATAAACTTTATCCACTCAGCTCTTCTGAACGTTGCATCAGAAATAAACATTATCCATTTAGCTCTTCTGAGCGTTGCATCAGAAATAAACTTTATCCACTCAGCTCTTCTGAGCATTGCATCAGAAATAAACTTTATCCACTCAGCTCTTCTGAGCGTTGCATCAGAAATAAACTTTATCCACTCAGCTCTTCTGAGCATTGCATCAGAAATAAACTTTATCCACTCAGCTCTTCTGAATATTGCATCCGAATTAAACGTTATCCACTCAGCTCTTCTGAGCATTGCATCAGAAATAAACTTTGTCCACTCAGCTCTTCTGAACGTTGCATCAGAAATATACTTTATCCACTAAGCTCTTCTAAGCGTTGCATCAGAAATAAACTTTATCCACTCAGTTCTTCTGAACGTTGCATCAGAAATATACTTTATCCACTCAGCTCTTCTGAGCATTGCATCAGAAATATACTTTATCAACTCAGCTCTTCTGAGCGTTTCATCAGAAATAAACCTTATCCACTGAGCTCTTTTGAACTTTGCATCAAAAATAAACTTTATCCACTCAGCTCTTCTGAGCGTTGCATCAGAAATAAACTTTATCCACTCAGTTCTTCTGAACGTTGCATCAGAAACAAACTTTATCCACTAAGCTCTTCTGAGCATTGCATGAGAAATAAACTTTATCCACTCAGCTCTTCTGAACGTTGCATCAGAAATAAACATTATCCATTTAGCTCTTCTGAGCGTTGCATCAGAAATAAACTTTATCCACTCAGCTCTTCTGAGCATTGCATCAGAAATAAACTTTATCCACTCAGCTCTTCTGAACGTTGCATCAGAAATATACTTTATCCACTCAGCTCTTCTGAACGTTGCATCAGAAATAAAATTTATCCACTCAGCTCTTCTGAACGTTGTATCAGAAATAAATTTTATCCACTCAGCTCTTCTGAGCGTTGCATCAGAAATAAACTTTATCCACTCAGCTCTTCTGAACGTTGCATCAGAAATATACTTTATCCACTCAGCTCTTCTGAACGTTGCATCAGAAATATACATTATCCACTCAGCTCTTCTGAGCGTTGCATCAGAAATAAACTTTACCCACTCAGCTCTTCTGAGCGTTGCATCAGAAATAAACTTTATCCACTCAGCTCTTCTGAGCGTTGCATTAGAAATAAATTTTATCCACTCAGCTCTTCAGAACGTTGCATCAGAAATAAACTTTATCCACTCAGCTCTTCTGAACGTTGCATCAGAAATACACATTATCCATTTAGCTCTTCTGAGCGTTGCATCAGAAATAAACTTTATCCACTCAGCTCTTCTGAGCATTGCATCAGAAATAAACTTTATCCACTCAGCTCTTCTGAGCGTTGCATCAGAAATAAACTTTATCCACTCTGCTCTTCTGAGCGTTGCATCAAAAATAAACTTTATCCACTCAGCTCTTCTGAATATTGCATCCGAAATAAACTTTATCCACTCAGCTCTTCTGAGCATTGCATCAGAAATAAACTTTATCCACTCAGCTCTTCTGAACGTTGCATCAGAAATATACTTTATCCAATCAGCTCTTCTAAGCGTTGCATCAGAAATAAACTTTACCCACTCAGCTCTTCTGAGCGTTGCATCAGAAATAAACTTTATCCACTCAGCTCTTCTGAGCGTTGCATTAGAAATAAATTTTATCCACTCAGCTCTTCAGAACGTTGCATCAGAAATAAACTTTATCCACTCAGCTCTTCTGAACGTTGCATCAGAAATACACATTATCCATTTAGCTCTTCTGAGCGTTGCATCAGAAATAAACTTTATCCACTCAGCTCTTCTGAGCATTGCATCAGAAATAAACTTTATCCACTCAGCTCTTCTGAGCGTTGCATCAGAAATAAACTTTATCCACTCAGCTCTTCTGAGCGTTGCATCAAAAATAAACTTTATCCACTCAGCTCTTCTGAATATTGCATCCGAAATAAACTTTATCCACTCAGCTCTTCTGAGCCTTGCATCAGAAATAAACTTTATCCACTCAGCTCTTCTGAACGTTGCATCAGAAATATACTTTATCCAATCAGCTCTTCTAAGCGTTGCATCAGAAATAAACTTTATCCACTCAGTTCTTCTGAACGTTGCATCTGAAATAAACGTTATCCACTCAGCTCTTCTGAGCATTGCATCAGAAATAAACTTTATCCACTCAGCTCTTCTGAGCGTTGCATCAGAAATAAACTTTATCAACTCAGCTCTTCTGAGCGTTTCATCAGAAATAAACCTTATCCACTGAGCTCTTTTGAACTTTGCATCAAAAATAAACTTTATCCACTCAGCTCTTCTGAGCGTTGCATCAGAAATAAACTTTATCCACTCAGCTCTTCTGAACGTTGCATCAGAAACAAACTTTATCCACTAAGCTCTTCTGAGCATTGCATGAGAAATAAACTTTATCCACTCAGCTCTTCTGAACGTTGCATCAGAAATAAACATTATCCATTTAGCTCTTCTGAGCGTTGCATCAGAAATAAACTTTATCCACTCAGCTCTTCTGAACGTTGCATCAGAAATAAACTTTATCCACTAAGCTCTTCTAAGCGTTGCATCAGAAATAAACTTTATCCACTCAGTTCTTCTGAACGTTGCATCAGAAATATACTTTATCCACTCAGCTCTTCTGAGCATTGCATCAGAAATATACTTTATCAACTCAGCTCTTCTGAGCGTTTCATCAGAAATAAACCTTATCCACTGAGCTCTTTTGAACTTTGCATCAAAAATAAACTTTATCCACTCTGCTCTTCTGAGCGTTGCATCAGAAATAAACTTTATCCACTCAGCTCTTCTGAACGTTGCATCAGAAACAAACTTTATCCACTAAGCTCTTCTGAGCATTGCATGAGAAATAAACTTTATCCACTCAGCTCTTCTGAACGTTGCATCAGAAATAAACATTATCCATTTAGCTCTTCTGAGCGTTGCATCAGAAATAAACTTTATCCACTCAGCTCTTCTGAGCATTGCATCAGAAATAAACTTTATCCACTCAGCTCTTCTGAACGTTGCATCAGAAATATACTTTATCCACTCAGCTCTTCTGAACGTTGCATCAGAAATAAAATTTATCCACTCAGCTCTTCTGAACGTTGTATCAGAAATAAATTTTATCCACTCAGCTCTTCTGAGCGTTGCATCAGAAATAAACTTTATCCACTCAGCTCTTCTGAACGTTGCATCAGAAATATACTTTATCCACTCAGCTCTTCTGAACGTTGCATCAGAAATATACATTATCCACTCAGCTCTTCTGAGCGTTGCATCAGAAATAAACTTTACCCACTCAGCTCTTCTGAGCGTTGCATCAGAAATAAACTTTATCCACTCAGCTCTTCTGAGCGTTGCATTACATGAGAAATAAACTTTATCCACTCAGCTCTTCAGAACGTTGCATCAGAAATAAACTTTATCCACTCAGCTCTTCTGAACGTTGCATCAGAAATACACATTATCCATTTAGCTCTTCTGAGCGTTGCATCAGAAATAAACTTTATCCACTCAGCTCTTCTGAGCATTGCATCAGAAATAAACTTTATCCACTCAGCTCTTCTGAGCGTTGCATCAGAAATAAACTTTATCCACTCTGCTCTTCTGAGCGTTGCATCAAAAATAAACTTTATCCACTCAGCTCTTCTGAATATTGCATCCGAAATAAACTTTATCCACTCAGCTCTTCTGAGCATTGCATCAGAAATAAACTTTATCCACTCAGCTCTTCTGAACGTTGCATCAGAAATATACTTTATCCAATCAGCTCTTCTAAGCGTTGCATCAGAAATAAACTTTACCCACTCAGCTCTTCTGAGCGTTGCATCAGAAATAAACTTTATCCACTCAGCTCTTCTGAGCGTTGCATTAGAAATAAATTTTATCCACTCAGCTCTTCAGAACGTTGCATCAGAAATAAACTTTATCCACTCAGCTCTTCTGAACGTTGCATCAGAAATACACATTATCCATTTAGCTCTTCTGAGCGTTGCATCAGAAATAAACTTTATCCACTCAGCTCTTCTGAGCATTGCATCAGAAATAAACTTTATCCACTCAGCTCTTCTGAGCGTTGCATCAGAAATAAACTTTATCCACTCAGCTCTTCTGAGCGTTGCATCAAAAATAAACTTTATCCACTCAGCTCTTCTGAATATTGCATCCGAAATAAACTTTATCCACTCAGCTCTTCTGAGCCTTGCATCAGAAATAAACTTTATCCACTCAGCTCTTCTGAACGTTGCATCAGAAATATACTTTATCCACTCAGGTCTTCTGAACGTTGCATCAGAAATAAACTTTATCCACTCAGCTCTTCTGAGCGTTGCATCAGAAATAAACTTTATCCACTCAGCTCTTCTGAACGTTGCATCAGAAATAAACGTTATCCACTCAGCTCTTCTGAACATTGCATCAGAAATAAGCTTATCCACTCAGCTCTTCTGAACGTTGCATCAGAAATAAACTTTATCCACTCAGCTCTTCTGAGCGTTGCATCAGAAATAAACGTTATACACTCAGCTCTTCTAAACGTTGCATCAGAAATAAACGTTATCCACTCAGCTCTGCTGAACGTTCCATCAGAAATAAACGTTATCCACTCAGCTTTTCTGAGCATTGCATCAGAAATAAACTTTATCCATTCAGCTCTTCTGAGCATTGCATCAGAAATAAACTATATCCACTCAGCTCTTCTGAACGTTGCATCACAAATAAACGTTATCCACTCAGCTCTTCTGAATGTTGCATCAGAAATAAACTTTATCCACTCAGCTCTCCTGAATGTTGCATCAGAAATAAACTTTATCCACTCAGCTCTTCTGAACATTGCATCAGAAATAAGCTTATCCACTCAGCTCTTCTGAACGTTGCATCAGAAATAAACGTTATCCACTCAGCTATTCTGAGCGTTGCATCAGAAATAAACGTTATACACTCAGCTCTTCTAAACGTTGCATCAGAAATAAACGTTATCCACTCAGCTCTGCTGAACGTTCCATCAGAAATAAACGTTATCCACTCAGCTTTTCTGAGCATTGCATCAGAAATAAACTTTATCCATTCAGCTCTTCTGAGCATTGCATCAGAAATAAACTATATCCACTCAGCTCTTCTGAACATTGCATCAGAAATAAACTTTATCCACTCAGCTCTTCTGAACGTTGCATCAGAAATAAACGTTATCCACTCAGCTATTCTGAGCGTTGCATCAGAAATAAACGTTATCCACTCAGCTCTTCTAAACGTTGCATCAGAAATAAACGTTATCCACTCAGCTCTGCTGAACGTTCCATCAGAAATAAACGTTATCCACTCAGCTTTTCTGAGCATTGCATCAGAAATAAACTTTATCCATTCAGCTCTTCTGAGCATTGCATCAGAAATAAACTTTATCCACTCAGCTCTTCTGAACGTTGCATCAGAAATAAACGTTATCCACTCAGCTCTTCTGAATGTTGCATCAGAAATAGACTTTATCCACTTTGCTCTTCTGAACGTTGAATCAGAAATAAACTTTATCCACTTTTCTCTTCTGAACGTTGCATCAGAAATAAACTTTATCCACTCAGCTCTTCTGAGCATTTCATCCGAAATAAACGTTATCCACTCAGCTTTTCTGAGCGTTGCATCAGAAATAAACTTTATCCACTGAGCTCTTCTGAACGTTGCATCAGAAATAATTTTATCCACTCAGCTCTTCTGAGCATTGCATCAGAAATAAACTTTATCCACTCAGCTCTTCTGAACGTTGCATCAGAAATAAACGTTATCCACTCAGCTCTGCTGAACGTTCCATCAGAAATAAACGTTATCCACTCAGCTTTTCTGAGCATTGCATCAGAAATAAACTTTATCCACTCAGCTCTCCTGAATGTTGCATCAGAAATAAACTTTATCCACTCAGCTCTTCTTAACATTGCATCAGAAATAAGCTTATCCACTCAGCTCTTCTGAACGTTGCATCAGAAATAAACGTTATCCACTCAGCTATTCTGAGCGTTGCATCAGAAATAAACATTATACACTCAGCTCTTCTAAACGTTGCATCAGAAATAAACGTTATCCACTCAGCTCTGCTGAACGTTCCATCAGAAATAAACGTTATCCACTCAGCTTTTCTGAGCATTGCATCAGAAATAAACTTTATCCATTCAGCTCTTCTGAGCATTGCATCAGAAATATAGTTTATCCACTCAGCTCTTCTGAGTGTTGCATCAGAAACAAACTTTATCCACTCAGCTCTTCTGAATGTTGGATCACAAATAAACTTTATCCACTCAGCTCTTCTGAGCGCTGCATCAGAATTAAACGTTATCCAATGAGCTCTTTTGAATGTTGCATCAGAAATAAACTTTATCCACTTAGCTCTTCTGAGCGTTGCATCAGAAATAATCGTTATCCACTGAGCTCTTCTGAGCATTGCATCAGAAATAAACGTTATCCACTGAGCTCTTCTGAGCGTTGCATCAGAAATAAACTTTATCCACTTAGCACTTCTGAACGTTGCATCAGAAACAAACTTTGTCCACTCAGCTCTTCTGAATGTTGCATCACAAATAAACGTTATCCACTCAGCTCTTCTGAATGTTGCATCAGAAATAAACTTTATCCACTCAGCTCTCCTGAATGTTGCATCAGAAATAAACTTTATCCACTCAGCTCTTCTGAACATTGCATCAGAAATAAGCTTATCCACTCAGCTCTTCTGAACGTTGCATCAGAAATAAAAGTTATCCACTCAGCTATTCTGAGCGTTGCATCAGAAATAAACGTTATACACTCAGCTCTTCTAAACGTTGCATCAGAAATAAATGTTATCCACTCAGCTCTGCTGAACGTTCCATCAGAAATAAACGTTATCCACTCAGCTTTTCTGAGCATTGCATCAGAAATAAACTTTATCCATTCAGCTCTTCTGAGCATTGCATCAGAAATAAACTATATCCACTCAGCTCTTCTGAACATTGCATCAGAAATAAACTTTATCCACTCAGCTCTTCTGAACGTTGCATCAGAAATAAACGTTATCCACTCAGCTATTCTGAGCGTTGCATCAGAAATAAACGTTATCCACTCAGCTCTTCTAAACGTTGCATCAGAAATAAACGTTATCCACTCAGCTCTGCTGAACGTTCCATCAGAAATAAACGTTATCCACTCAGCTTTTCTGAGCATTGCATCAGAAATAAACTTTATCCATTCAGCTCTTCTGAGCATTGCATCAGAAATAAACTTTATCCACTCAGCTCTTCTGAACGTTGCATCAGAAATAAACGTTATCCACTCAGCTCTTCTGAATGTTGCATCAGAAATAGACTTTATCCACTTTGCTCTTCTGAACGTTGCATCAGAAATAAACTTTATCCACTTTTCTCTTCTGAACGTTGCATCAGAAATAAACTTTATCCACTCAGCTCTTCTGAGCATTTCATCCGAAATAAACGTTATCCACTCAGCTTTTCTGAGCGTTGCATCAGAAATAAACTTTATCCACTGAGCTCTTCTGAACGTTGCATCAGAAATAATTTTATCCACTCAGCTCTTCTGAGCATTGCATCAGAAATAAACTTTATCCACTCAGCTCTTCTGAACGTTGCATCAGAAATATAAATTATCCACTCAGCTCTGCTGAACGTTCCATCAGAAATAAACGTTATCCACTCAGCTTTTCTGAGCATTGCATCAGAAATAAACTTTATCCATTCAGCTCTTCTGAGCATTGCATCAGAAATAAACTATATCCACTCAGCTCTTCTGAACGTTGCATCAGAAACAAACTTTGTCCACTCAGCTCTTCTGAATGTTGCATCACAAATAAACGTTATCCACTCAGCTCTTCTGAATGTTGCATCAGAAATAAACTTTATCCACCCAGCTCTCCTGAATGTTGCATCAGAAATAAACTTTATCCACTCAGCTCTTCTGAACATTGCATCAGAAATAAGCTTATCCACTCAGCTCTTCTGAACGTTGCATCAGAAATAAACGTTATCCACTCAGCTATTCTGAGCGTTGCATCAGAAATAAACGTTATACACTCAGCTCTTCTAAACGTTGCATCAGAAATAAACGTTATCCACTCAGCTCTGCTGAACGTTCCATCAGAAATAAACGTTATCCACTCAGCTTTTCTGAGCATTGCATCAGAAATAAACTTTATCCATTCAGCTCTTCTGAGCATTGCATCAGAAATAAACTATATCCACTCAGCTCTTCTGAACGTTGCATCAGAATCAAACTTTGTCCACTCAGCTCTTCTGAATGTTGCATCACAAATAAACGTTATCCACTCAGCTCTTCTGAATGTTGCATCAGAAATAAACTTTATCCACTCAGCTCTCCTGAAGGTTGCATCAGAAATAAACTTTATCCACTCAGCTCTTCTGAACATTGCATCAGAAATAAGCTTATGCACTCAGCTCTTCTGAACGTTGCATCAGAAATAAACGTTATCCACTCAGCTATTCTGAGCGTTGCATCAGAAATAAACGTTATACACTCAGCTCTTCTAAACGTTGCATCAGAAATAAACGTTATCCACTCAGCTCTGCTGAACGTTCCATCAGAAATAAACGTTATCCACTCAGCTTTTCTGAGCATTGCATCAGAAATAAACTTTATCCATTCAGCTCTTCTGAGCATTGCATCAGAAATAAACTATATCCACTCAGCTCTTCTGAACGTTGCATCAGAAACAAACTTTGTCCACTCAGCTCTTCTGAATGTTGCATCACAAATAAACGTTATCCACTCAGCTCTTCTGAATTTTGCATCAGAAATAAACTTTATCCACTCAGCTCTCCTGAATGTTGCATCAGAAATAAACTTTATCCACTCAGCTCTCCTGAATGTTGCATCAGAAATAAACTTTATCCACTCAGCTCTTCTGAACATTGCATCAGAAATAAACTTTATCCACTCAGCTCTTCTGAACGTTGCATCAGAAATAAACGTTATCCACTCAGCTATTCTGAGCGTTGCATCAGAAATAAACGTTATCCACTCAGCTCTTCTAAACGTTGCATCAGAAATAAACGTTATCCACTCAGCTCTGCTGAACGTTCCATCAGAAATAATAGTTATCCACTGAGCTCTTCTGAGCATTGCATCAGAAATAAACGTTATCCACTGAGCTCTTCTGAGCGTTGCATCAGAAATAAACTTTATCCACTTAGCACTTCTGAACGTTGCATCAGAAACAAACTTTGTCCACTCAGCTCTTCTGAATGTTGCATCACAAATAAACGTTATCCACTCAGCTCTTCTGAATGTTGCATCAGAAATAAACTTTATCCACTCAGCTCTCCTGAATGTTGCATCAGAAATAAACTTTATCCACTCAGCTCTTCTTAACATTGCATCAGAAATAAGCTTATCCACTCAGCTCTTCTGAACGTTGCATCAGAAATAAACGTTATCCACTCAGCTATTCTGAGCGTTGCATCAGAAATAAACGTTATACACTCAGCTCTTCTAAACGTTGCATCAGAAATAAACGTTATCCACTCAGCTCTGCTGAACGTTCCATCAGAAATAAACGTTATCCACTCAGCTTTTCTGAGCATTGCATCAGAAATAAACTTTATCCATTCAGCTCTTCTGAGCATTGCATCAGAAATAAACTATATCCACTCAGCTCTTCTGAACGTTGCATCAGAAACAAACTTTGTCCACTCAGCTCTTCTGAATGTTGCATCACAAATAAACGTTATCCACTCAGCTCTTCTGAATTTTGCATCAGAAATAAACTTTATCCACTCAGCTCTCCTGAATGTTGCATCAGAAATAAACTTTATCCACTCAGCTCTCCTGAATGTTGCATCAGAAATAAACTTTATCCACTCAGCTCTTCTGAACATTGCATCAGAAATAAACTTTATCCACTCAGCTCTTCTGAACGTTGCATCAGAAATAAACGTTATCCACTCAGCTATTCTGAGCGTTGCATCAGAAATAAACGTTATCCACTCAGCTCTTCTAAACGTTGCATCAGAAATAAACGTTATCCACTCAGCTCTGCTGAACGTTCCATCAGAAATAATCGTTATCCACTGAGCTCTTCTGAGCATTGCATCAGAAATAAACGTTATCCACTGAGCTCTTCTGAGCGTTGCATCAGAAATAAACTTTATCCACTTAGCACTTCTGAACGTTGCATCAGAAACAAACTTTGTCCATTCAGCTCTTCTGAATGTTGCATCACAAATAAACGTTATCCACTCAGCTCTTCTGAATGTTGCATCAGAAATAAACTTTATCCACTCAGCTCTCCTGAATGTTGCATCAGAAATAAACTTTATCCACTCAGCTCTTCTTAACATTGCATCAGAAATAAACGTTATCCACTCAGCTATTCTGAGCGTTGCATCAGAAATAAACGTTATCCACTCAGCTATTCTGAGCGTTGCATCAGAAATAAACGTTATACACTCAGCTCTTCTAAACGTTGCATCAGAAATAAACGTTATCCACTCAGCTCTGCTGAACGTTCCATCAGAAATAGACTTTATCCACTCAGCTCTTCTGAACGTTGCATCAGAAATAAACGTTATACACTCAGCTCTTCTAAACGTTGCATCAGAAATAAACGTTATCCACTCAGCTCTGCTGAACGTTCCATCAGAAATAGACTTTATCCACTCAGCTCTTCTGAATGTTGCATCAGAAATAAACGTTATCCACTCAGCTCTTCTGAACGTTGCATCAGAAATATAAATTATCCACTCAGCTCTTCTGAGCGTTGCATCAGAAATAAACTTTATCCACTTAGCACTTCTGAACGTTGCATCAGAAACAAACTTTGTCCACTCAGCTCTTCTGAATGTTGCATCACAAATAAACGTTATCCACTCAGCTCTTCTGAATGTTGCATCAGAAATAAACTTTATCCACTCAGCTCTCCTGAATGTTGCATCAGAAATAAACTTTATCCACTCAGCTCTTCTGAACATTGCATCAGAAATAAGCTTATCCACTCAGCTCTTCTGAACGTTGCATCAGAAATAAACGTTATCCACTCAGCTATTCTGAGCGTTGCATCAGAAATAAACGTTATACACTCAGCTCTTCTAAACGTTGCATCAGAAATAAACGTTATCCACTCAGCTCTGCTGAACGTTCCATCAGAAATAAACGTTATCCACTCAGCTTTTCTGAGCATTGCATCAGAAATAAACTTTATCCATTCAGCTCTTCTGAGCATTGCATCAGAAATAAACCATATCCACTCAGCTCTTCTGAACGTTGCATCAGAAATAAACGTTATCCACTCAGCTCTTCTGAATGTTGCATCAGAAATAGACTTTATCCACTCAGCTCTTCTGAACGTTGCATCAGAAATAAACTTTATCCACTCAGCTCTTCTGAGCATTTCATCAGAAATAAACGTTATCCACTCAGCTTTTCTGAGCGTTGCATCAGAAATAAACGTTATCCACTGAGCTCTTCTGAACGTTGCATCAGAAATAATTTTATCCACTCAGTTCTTCTGAGCATTGCATCAGAAATAAACTTTATCCACTCAGCTCTTCTGAACGTTGCATCAGAAATATAAATTATCCACTCAGCTCTTCTGAGCGTTGCATCAGAAATATAGTTTATCCACTCAGCTCTTCTGAGTGTTGCATCAGAAACAAACTTTATCCACTCAGCTCTTCTGAATGTTGCATCAGAAATAAACTTTATCCACTCAGCTCTCCTGAATGTTGCATCAGAAATAAACTTTATCCACTCAGCTCTTCTGAACATTGCATCAGAAATAAACTTTATCCACTCAGCTCTTCTGAACGTTGCGTCAGAAATAAACGTTATCCACTCAGCTATTCTGAGTATTGCATCAGAAATAAACGTTATCCACTCAGCTCTTCTAAACGTTGCATCAGAAATAAACGTTATCCACTCAGCTCTGCTGAACGTTGCATCAGAAATAAACGTTATCCACTCAGCTCTTCTGAATGTTGCATCAGAAATAGACTTTATCCACTCAGCTCTTCTGAACGTTGTATCAGAAATAAACTTTATCCACTTTGCTCTTCTGAACGTTGCATCAGAAATAAACTTTATCCACTCAGCTCTTCTGAGCATTTCATCAGAAATAAACGTTATCCACTCAGCTTTTCTGAGCGTTGCATCAGAAATAAACTTTATTCACTGAGCTCTTCTGAACGTTGCATCAGAAATAATTTTATCCACTCAGCTCTTCTGAGCATTGCATCAGAAATAAACTTTATCCACTCAGCTCTTCTGAACGTTGCATCAGAAATATAAATTATCCACTCAGCTCTCTGAGCGTTGCATCAGAAATATAGTTTATCCACTCAGCTCTTCTGAGTGTTGCATCAGAAACAAACTTTATCCACTCAGCTCTTCTGAATGTTGGATCACAAATAAACTTTATCCACTCAGCTCTTCTGAGCGCAGCATCAGAATTAAACGTTATCCAATGAGCTCTTTTGAATGTTGCATCAGAAATAAACTTTATCCACTTAGCTCTTCTGAGCGTTGCATCAGAAATAAACGTTATCCACTGAGCTCTTCTGAGCATTGCATCAGAAATAAACGTTATCCACTGAGCTCTTCTGAGCGTTGCATCAGAAATAAACTTTATCCACTTAGCACTTCTGAACGTTGCATCAGAAACAAACTTTGTCCACTCAGCTCTTCTAAATATTGCATCACAAATAAACGTTATCCACTCAGCTCTTCTGAATGTTGCATCAGAAATAAACTTTATCCACTCAGCTCTCCTGAATGTTGCATCAGAAATAAACTTTATCCACTCAGCTCTTCTGAACATTGCATCAGAAATAAGCTTATCCGCTCAGCTCATCTGAACGTTGCATCAGAAATAAACGTTATCCACTCAGCTATTCTGAGCGTTGCATCAGAAATAAACGTTATACACTCAGCTCTTCTAAACGTTGCATCAGAAATAAACGTTATCCACTCAGCTCTGCTGAACGTTCCATCAGAAATAAACGTTATCCACTCAGCTTTTCTGAGCATTGCATCAGAAATAAACTTTATCCATTCAGCTCTTCTGAGCATTGCATCAGAAATAAACTATATCCACTCAGCTCTTCTGAACGTTGCATCAGAAATAAACGTTATCCACTCAGCTCTTCTGAATGTTGCATCAGAAATATACTTTATCCACTCAGCTCTTCTGAACGTTGCATCAGAAATAAACTTTATCCACTCAGCTCTTCTGAGCATTTCATCAGAAATAAACGTTATCCACTCAGCTTTTCTGAGCGTTGCATCAGAAATAAACTTTATCCACTGAGCTCTTCTGAACGTTGCATCAGAAATAATTTTATCCACTCAGCTCTTCTGAGCATTGCATCAGAAATAAACTTTATCCACTCAGCTCTTCTGAACGTTGCATCAGAAATATAAATTATCCACTCAGCTCTTCTGAGCGTTGCATCAGAAATATAGTTTATCCACTCAGCTCTTCTGAACATTGCATCAGAAATAAACTTTATCCATTCAGCTCTTTTGAGCATTGCATCAGAAATAAACTTTATCCACTCAGCTCTTCTGAACGTTGCATCAGAAATAAACGTTATCCACTCAGCTCTTCTGAATGTTGCATCAGAAATAGACTTTATCCACTTTGCTCTTCTGAACGTTGAATCAGAAATAAACTTTATCCACTTTTCTCTTCTGAACGTTGCATCAGAAATAAACTTTATCCACTCAGCTCTTCTGAGCATTTCATCCGAAATAAACGTTATCCACTCAGCTTTTCTGAGCGTTGCATCAGAAATAAACTTTATCCACTGAGCTCTTCTGAACGTTGCAACAGAAATAATTTTATCCACTCAGCTCTTCTGAACGTTGCATCAGAAACAAACTTTGTCCACTCAGCTCTTCTGAATGTTGCATCACAAATAAACGTTATCCACTCAGCTCTTCTGAATGTTGCATCAGAAATAAACTTTATCCACTCAGCTCTCCTGAATGTTGCATCAGAAATAAACTTTATCCACTCAGCTCTTCTGAACATTGCATCAGAAATAAGCTTATCCACTCAGCTCTTCTGAACGTTGCATCAGAAATAAACGTTATCCACTCAGCTATTCTGAGCGTTGCATCAGAAATAAACGTTATACACTCAGCTCTTCTAAACGTTGCATCAGAAATAAACTTTATCCACTCAGCTCTGCTGAACGTTCAATCAGAAATAAACGTTATCCACTCAGCTTTTCTGAGCATTGCATCAGAAATAAACTTTATCCATTCAGCTCTTCTGAGCATTGCATCAGAAATAAACTATATCCACTCAGCTCTTCTGAACGTTGCATCAGAAATAAACGTTATCCACTCAGCTCTTCTGAATGTTGCATCAGAAATAGACTTTATCCACTCAGCTCTTCTGAACGTTGCATCAGAAATAAACTTTATCCACTCAGCTCTTCTGAGCATTTCATCAGAAATAAACGTTATCCACTCAGCTTTTCTGAGCGTTGCATCAGAAATAAACTTTATCCACTGAGCTCTTCTGAACGTTGCATCAGAAATAATTTTATCCACTCAGCTCTTCTGAGCATTGCATCAGAAATAAACTTTATCCACTCAGCTCTTCTGAACGTTGCATCAGAAATATAAATTATCCACTCAGCTCTTCTGAGCGTTGCATCAGAAATATAGTTTATCCACTCAGCTCTTCTGAGTGTTGCATCAGAAACAAACTTTATCCACTCAGCTCTTCTGAATGTTGCATCAGAAATAAACGTTATCCACTCAGCTCTTCTGAACGTTGCATCAGAAATATAAATTATCCACTCAGCTCTTCTGAGCGTTGCATCAGAAATAAACTTTATCCACTTAGCACTTCTGAACGTTGCATCAGAAACAAACTTTGTCCACTCAGCTCTTCTGAATGTTGCATCAGAAATAAACTTTATCCACTCAGCTCTCCTGAATGTTGCATCAGAAATAAACTTTATCCACTCAGCTCTTCTGAACATTGCATCAGAAATAAACTTTATCCACTCAGCTCTTCTGAACGTTGCATCAGAAATAAACGTTATCCACTCAGCTATTCTGAGCGTTGCATCAGAAATAAACGTTATCCACTCAGCTCTTCTGAATGTTGCATCAGAAATAGACTTTATCCACTCAGCTCTTCTGAACGTTGCATCAGAAATAAACTTTATCCACTCAGCTCTTCTGAGCATTTCATCAGAAATAAACGTTATCCACTCAGCTTTTCTGAGCGTTGCATCAGAAATAAACGTTATCCACTGAGCTCTTCTGAACGTTGCATCATAAATAATTTTATCCACTCAGCTCTTCTGAGCATTGCATCAGAAATAAACTTTATCCACTCAGCTCTTCTGAACGTTGCATCAGAAATATAAATTATCCACTCAGCTCTTCTGAGCGTTGCATCAGAAATATAGTTTATCCACTCAGCTCTTCTGAGTGTTGCATCAGAAACAAACTTTATCCACTCAGCTCTTCTGAATGTTGCATCAGAAATAAACTTTATCCACTCAGCTCTCCTGAATGTTGCATCAGAAATAAACTTTATCCACTCAGCTCTTCTGAACATTGCATCAGAAATAAACTTTATCCACTCAGCTCTTCTGAACGTTGCATCAGAAATAAACGTTATCCACTCAGCTATTCTGAGCGTTGCATCAGAAATAAACGTTATCCACTCAGCTCTTCTAAACGTTGCATCAGAAATAAACGTTATCCACTCAGCTCTGCTGAACGTTGCATCAGAAATAAACGTTATCCACTTTGCTCTTCTGAACGTTGCATCAGAAATAAACTTTATCCACTCAGCTCTTCTGAGCATTTCATCAGAAATAAACGTTATCCACTCAGCTTCTCTGAGCGTTGCATCAGAAATAAACTTTATCCACTGAGCTCTTCTGAACGTTGCATCAGAAATAATTTTATCCACTCAGCTCTTCTGAGCATTGCATCAGAAATAAACTTTATCCACTCAGCTCTTCTGAACGTTGCATCAGAAATATAAATTATCCACTCAGCTCTCTGAGCGTTGCATCAGAAATATAGTTTATCCACTCAGCTCTTCTGAGTGTTGCATCAGAAACAAACTTTATCCACTCAGCTCTTCTGAATGTTGGATCACAAATAAACTTTATCCACTCAGCTCTTCTGAGCGCTGCATCAGAATTAAACGTTATCCAATGAGCTCTTTTGAATGTTTCATCAGAAATAAACTTTATCCACTTAGCTCTTCTGAGCGTTGCATCAGAAATAAACGTTATCCACTGAGCTCTTCTGAGCATTGCATCAGAAATAAACGTTATCCACTGAGCTCTTCTGAGCGTTGCATCAGAAATAAACTTTATCCACTTAGCACTTCTGAACGTTGCATCAGAAACAAACTTTGTCCACTCAGCTCTTCTGAATGTTGCATCACAAATAAACGTTATCCACTCAGCTCTTCTGAATGTTGCATCAGAAATAAACTTTATCCACTCAGCTCTCCTGAATGTTGCATCAGAAATAAACTTTATCCACTCAGCTCTTCTGAACATTGCATCAGAAATAAGCTTATCCGCTCAGCTCATCTGAACGTTGCATCAGAAATAAACGTTATCCACTCAGCTATTCTGAGCGTTGCATCAGAAATAAACGTTATACACTCAGCTCTTCTAAACGTTGCATCAGAAATAAACGTTATCCACTCAGCTCTGCTGAACGTTCCATCAGAAATAAACTTTATCCACTCAGCTCTTCTGAACATTGCATCAGAAATAAGCTTATCCACTCAGCTCTTCTGAATGTTGCATCAGAAATAGACTTTATCCACTCAGCTCTTCTGAACGTTGCATCAGAAATAAACTTTATCCACTCAGCTCTTCTGAGCATTTCATCAGAAATAAACGTTATCCACTCAGCTTTTCTGAGCGTTGCATCAGAAATAAACTTTATCCACTGAGCTCTTCTGAACGTTGCATCAGAAATAATTTTATCCACTCAGCTCTTCTGAGCTTTGCATCAGAAATAAACTTTATCCACTCAGCTCTTCTGAACGTTGCATCAGAAATATAAATTATCCACTCAGCTCTTCTAAACGTTGCATCAGAAATAAACGTTATCCACTCAGCTCTGCTGAACGTTCCATCAGAAATAAACGTTATCCACTCAGCTTTTCTGAGCATTGCATCAGAAATAAACTTTATCCACTCAGCTCTTCTGAACATTGCATCGGAAATAAGCTTATCCACTCAGCTCTTCTGAATGTTGCATCAGAAATAGACTTTATCCACTCAGCTCTTCTGAACGTTGCATCAGAAATAAACTTTATCCACTCAGCTCTTCTGAGCATTTCATCAGAAATAAACGTTATCCACTCAGCTTTTCTGAGCGTTGCATCAGAAATAAACTTTATCCACTGAGCTCTTCTGAACGTTGCATCAGAAATAATTTTATCCACTCAGCTCTTCTGAGCATTGCATCAGAAATAAACTTTATCCACTCAGCTCTTCTGAACGTTGCATCAGAAATATAAATTATCCACTCAGCTCTTCTGAGCGTTGCATCAGAAATATAGTTTATCCACTCAGCTCTTCTGAACATTGCATCAGAAATAAACTTTATCCATTCAGCTCTTCTGAGCATTGCATCAGAAATAAACTTTATCCACTCAGCTCTTCTGAACGTTGCATCAGAAATAAACGTTATCCACTCAGCTCTTCTGAATGTTGCATCAGAAATAGACTTTATCCACTTTGCTCTTCTGAACGTTGAATCAGAAATAAACTTTATCCACTTTTCTCTTCTGAACGTTGCATCAGAAATAAACTTTATCCACTCAGCTCTTCTGAGCATTTCATCCGAAATAAACGTTATCCACTCAGCTTTTCTGAGCGTTGCATCAGAAATAAACTTTATCCACTGAGCTCTTCTGAACGTTGCATCAGAAATAATTTTATCCACTCAGCTCTTCTGAGCATTGCATCAGAAATAAAAATTATCCACTCAGCTCTCTGAGCGTTGCATCAGAAATATAGTTTATCCACTCAGCTCTTCTGAGTGTTGCATCAGAAACAAACTTTATCCACTCAGCTCTTCTGAATGTTGGATCACAAATAAACTTTATCCACTCAGCTCTTCTGAGCGCTGCATCAGAATTAAACGTTATCCAATGAGCTCTTTTGAATGTTGCATCAGAAATAAACTTTATCCACTTAGCTCTTCTGAGCGTTGCATCAGAAATAAACGTTATCCACTGAGCTCTTCTGAGCATTGCATCAGAAATAAACGTTATCCACTGAGCTCTTCTGAGCGTTGCATCAGAAATAAACTTTATCCACTTAGCACTTCTGAACGTTGCATCAGAAACAAACTTTGTCCACTCAGCTCTTCTGAATGTTGCATCACAAATAAACGTTATCCACTCAGCTCTTCTGAATGTTGCATCAGAAATAAACTTTATCCACTCAGCTCTCCTGAATGTTGCATCAGAAATAAACTTTATCCACTCAGCTCTTCTGAACATTGCATCAGAAATAAGCTTATCCACTCAGCTCTTCTGAACGTTGCATCAGAAATAAACGTTATCCACTCAGCTATTCTGAGCGTTGCATCAGAAATAAACGTTATACACTCAGCTCTTCTAAACGTTGCATCAGAAATAAACGTTATCCACTCAGCTCTGCTGAACGTTCCATCAGAAATAAACGTTATCCACTCAGCTTTTCTGAGCATTGCATCAGAAGTAAACTTTATCCATTCAGCTCTTCTGAGCATTGCATCAGAAATAAACTTTATCCACTCAGCTCTTCTGAACGTTGCATCACAAATAAACGTTATCCACTCAGCTCTTCTGAATGTTGCATCAGAAATAGACTTTATCCACTCAGCTCTTCTGAACGTTGCATCAGAAATAAACTTTATCCACTCAGCTCTTCTGAGCATTTCATCAGAAATAAACGTTATCCACTCAGCTTTTCTGAGCGTTGCATCAGAAATAAACTTTATCCACTGAGCTCTTCTGAACGTTGCATCAGAAATAATTTTATCCACTCAGCTCTTCTGAATGTTGCATCAGAAATAAACGTTATCCACTCAGCTCTCCTGAATGTTGCATCAGAAATAAACTTTATCCACTCAGCTCTTCTGAACATTGCATCAGAAATAAGCTTATCCACTCAGCTCTTCTGAACGTTGCATCAGAAATAAACGTTATCCACTCAGCTATTCTGAGCGTTGCATCAGAAATAAACGTTATACACTCAGCTCTTCTAAACGTTGCATCAGAAATAAACGTTATCCACTCAGCTCTGCTGAACGTTCCATCAGAAATAAACGTTATCCACTCAGCTTTTCTGAGCATTGCATCAGAAATAAACTTTATCCATTCAGCTCTTCTGAGCATTGCATCAGAAATAAACTATATCCACTCAGCTCTTCTGAACGTTGCATCAGAAATAAACGTTATCCACTCAGCTCTTCTGAATGTTGCATCAGAAATAGACTTTATCCACTCAGCTCTTCTGAACGTTGCATCAGAAATAAACTTTATCCACTCAGCTCTTCTGAGCATTTCATCAGAAATAAACGTTATCCACTCAGCTTTTCTGAGCGTTGCATCAGAAATAAACTTTATCCACTGAGCTCTTCTGAACGTTGCATCAGAAATAATTTTATCCACTCAGCTCTTCTGAGCATTGCATCAGAAATAAACTTTATCCACTCAGCTCTTCTGAACGTTGCATCAGAAATATAAATTATCCACTCAGCTCTTCTGAGCGTTGCATCAGAAATATAGTTTATCCACTCAGCTCTTCTGAGTGTTGCATCAGAAACAAACTTTATCCACTCAGCTCTTCTGAATGTTGCATCAGAAATAAACTTTATCCACTCAGCTCTCCTGAATGTTGCATCAGAAATAAACTTTATCCACTCAGCTCTTCTGAACATTGCATCAGAAATAAACTTTATCCACTCAGCTCTTCTGAACGTTGCATCAGAAATAAACGTTATCCACTCAGCTATTCTGAGCGTTGCATCAGAAATAAACGTTATCCACTCAGCTCTTCTAAACGTTGCATCAGAAATAAACGTTATCCACTCAGCTCTGCTGAACGTTCCATCAGAAATAAACGTTATCCACTCAGCTTTTCTGAGCATTGCATCAGAATTAAACTTTATCCATTCAGCTCTTCTGAGCATTGCATCAGAAATAAACTTTATCCACTCAGCTCTTCTGAACGTTGCATCAGAAATAAACGTTATCCACTCAGCTCTTCTGAATGTTGCATCAGAAATAGACTTTATCCACTTTGCTCTTCTGAACGTTGAATCAGAAATAAACTTTATCCACTTTTCTCTTCTGAACGTTGCATCACAAATAAACTTTATCCACTCAGCTCTTCTGAGCATTTCATCCGAAATAAACGTTATCCACTCAGCTTTTCTGAGCGTTGCATCAGAAATAAACATTATCCACTGAGCTCTTCTGAACGTTGCATCAGAAATAATTTTATCCACTCAGCTCTTCTGAGCATTGCATCAGAAATAAACTTTATCCACTCAGCTCTTCTGAACGTTGCATCAGAAATATAAATTATCCACTCAGCTCTCTGAGCGTTGCATCAGAAATATAGTTTATCCACTCAGCTCTTCTGAGTGTTGCATCAGAAACAAACTTTATCCACTCAGCTCTTCTGAATGTTGGATCACAAATAAACTTTATCCACTCAGCTCTTCTGAGCGCTGCATCAGAATTAAACGTTATCTAATGAGCTCTTCTGAGCGTTGCATCAGAAATAAACGTTATCCACCGAGCTCTTCTGAGCATTGCATCAGAAATAAACGTTATCCACTGAGCTCTTCTGAGCGTTGCATCAGAAATAAACTTTATCCACTTAGCACTTCTGAACGTTGCATCAGAAACAAACTTTGTCCACTCAGCTCTTCTGAATGTTGCATCACAAATAAACGTTTACCACTCAGCTCTTCTGAATGTTGCATCAGAAATAAACTTTATCCACTCAGCTCTCCTGAATGTTGCATCAGAAATAAACTTTATCCACTCAGCTCTTCTGAACATTGCATCAGAAATAAGCTTATCCACTCAGCTCTTCTGAACGTTGCATCAGAAATAAACGTTATCCACTCAGCTATTCTGAGCGTTGCATCAGAAATAAACGTTATACACTCAGCTCTTCTAAACGTTGCATCAGAAATAAACGTTATCCACTCAGCTCTGCTGAACGTTCCATCAGAAATAAACGTTATCCACTCAGCTTTTCTGAGCATTGCATCAGAAATAAACTTTATCCATTCAGCTCTTCTGAGCATTGCATCAGAAATAAACTATATCCACTCAGCTCTTCTGAACGTTGCATCAGAAACAAACTTTGTCCACTCAGCTCTTCTGAATGTTGCATCACAAATAAACGTTATCCACTCAGCTCTTCTGAATGTTGCATCAGAAATAAACTTTATCCACTCAGCTCTCCTGAATGTTGCATCAGAAATAAACTTTATCCACTCAGCTCTTCTGAACATTGCATCAGAAATAAACTTTATCCACTCAGCTCTTCTGAACGTTGCATCAGAAATAAACGTTATCCACTCAGCTATTCTGAGCGTTGCATCAGAAATAAACGTTATCCACTCAGCTCTTCTAAACGTTGCATCAGAAATAAACGTTATCCACTCAGCTCTGCTGAACGTTCCATCAGAAATAAACGTTATCCACTCAGCTTTTCTGAGCATTGCATCAGAAATAAACTTTATCCATTCAGCTCTTCTGATCATTGCATCAGAAATAAACTTTATCCACTCAGCTCTTCTGAACGTTGCATCAGAAATAAACGTTATCCACTCAGCTCTTCTGAATGTTGCATCAGAAATAGACTTTATCCACTTTGCTCTTCTGAACGTTGAATCAGAAATAAACTTTATCCACTTTTCTCTTCTGAACGTTGCATCACAAATAAACTTTATCCACTCAGCTTTTCTGAGCATTTCATCCGAAATAAACGTTATCCACTCAGCTTTTCTGAGCGTTGCATCAGAAATAAACTTTATCCACTGAGCTCTTCTGAACGTTGCATCAGAAATAATTTTATCCACTCAGCTCTTCTGAGCATTGCATCAGAAATAAACTTTATCCACTCAGCTCTTCTGAACGTTGCATCAGAAATATAAATTATCCACTCAGCTCTCGGAGCGTTGCATCAGAAATATAGTTTATCCACTCAGCTCTTCTGAGTGTTGCATCAGAAACAAACTTTATCCACTCAGCTCTTCTGAATGTTGGATCACAAATAGACTTTATCCACTTTGCTCTTCTGAGCGCTGCATCAGAATTAAACGTTATCTAATGAGCTCTTCTGAGCGTTGCATCAGAAATAAACGTTATCCACTGAGCTCTTCTGAGCATTGCATCAGAAATAAACGTTATCCACTGAGCTCTTCTGAGCGTTGCATCAGAAATAAACTTTATCCACTTAGCACTTCTGAACGTTGCATCAGAAACAAACTTTGTCCACTCAGCTCTTCTGAATGTTGCATCATAAATAAACGTTATCCACTCAGCTCTTCTGAATGTTGCATCAGAAATAAACTTTATCCACTCAGCTCTCCTGAATGTTGCATCAGAAATAAACTTTATCCACTCAGCTCTTCTGAACATTGCATCAGAAATAAGCTTATCCACTCAGCTCTTCTGAACGTTGCATCAGAAATAAACGTTATCCACTCAGCTATTCTGAGCGTTGCATCAGAAATAAACGTTATACACTCAGCTCTTCTAAACGTTGCATCAGAAATAAACGTTATCCACTCAGCTCTGCTGAACGTTCCATCAGAAATAAACGTTATCCACTCAGCTTTTCTGAGCATTGCATCAGAAATAAACTTTATCCATTCAGCTCTTCTGAGCATTGCATCAGAAATAAACTATATCCACTCAGCTCTTCTGAACGTTGCATCAGAAACAAACTTTGTCCACTCAGCTCTTCTGAATGTTGCATCACAAATAAACGTTATCCACTCAGCTCTTCTGAATGTTGCATCAGAAATAAACTTTATCCACTCAGCTCTCCTGAATGTTGCATCAGAAATAAACTTTATCCACTCAGCTCTTCTGAACATTGCATCAGAAATAAACTTTATCCACTCAGCTCTTCTGAACGTTGCATCAGAAATAAACATTATCCACTCAGCTATTCTGAGCGTTGCATCAGAAATAAACGTTATCCACTCAGGTCTTCTAAACGTTGCATCAGAAATAAACGTTATCCACTCAGCTCTGCTGAACGTTCCATCAGAAATAAACGTTATCCACTCAGCTTTTCTGAGCATTGCATCAGAAATAAACTTTATCCATTCAGCTCTTCTGAGCATTGCATCAGAAATAAACTTTATCCACTCAGCTCTTCTGAACGTTGCATCAGAAATAAACGTTATCCACTCAGCTCTTCTGAATGTTGCATCAGAAATAGACTTTATCCACTTTGCTCTTCTGAACGTTGAATCAGAAATAAACTTTATCCACTTTTCTCTTCTGAACGTTGCATCAGAAATAAACTTTATCCACTCAGCTCTTCTGAGCATTTCATCCGAAATAAACGTTATCCACTCAGCTTTTCTGAGCGTTGCATCAGAAATAAACTTTATCCACTGAGCTCTTCTGAACGTTGCATCAGAAATAATTTTATCCACTCAGCTCTTCTGAGCATTGCATCAGAAATAAACTTTATCCACTCAGCTCTTCTGAACGTTGCATCAGAAATATAAATTATCCACTCAGCTCTCTGAGCGTTGCATCAGAAATATAGTTTATCCACTCAGCTCTTCTGAGTGTTGCATCAGAAACAAACTTTATCCACTCAGCTCTTCTGAATGTTGGATCACAAATAAACTTTATCCACTCAGCTCTTCTGAGCGCTGCATCAGAATTAAACGTTATCCAATGAGCTCTTTTGAATGTTGCATCAGAAATAAACTTTATCCACTTAGCTCTTCTGAGCGTTGCATCAGAAATAAACTTTATCCACTCAGCTCTTCTGAGCGCTGCATCAGAATTAAACGTTATCCACTCAGCTCTTCTGAATGTTGCATCAGAAATAAACTTTATCCACTCAGCTCTCCTGAATGTTGCATCAGAAATAAACTTTATCCACTCAGCTCTTCTGAACATTGCATCAGAAATAAGCTTATCCACTCAGCTCTTCTGAACGTTGCATCAGAAATAAACGTTATCCACTCAGCTATTCTGAGCGTTGCATCAGAAATAAACGTTATACACTCAGCTCTTCTAAACGTTGCATCAGAAATAAACGTTATCCACTCAGCTCTGCTGAACGTTCCATCAGAAATAAACTTTATCCACTCAGCTTTTCTGAGCATTGCATCAGAAATAAACTTTATCCATTCAGCTCTTCTGAGCATTGCATCAGAAATAAACTTTATCCACTCAGCTCTTCTGAACGTTGCATCACAAATAAACGTTATCCACTCAGCTCTTCTGAATGTTGCATCAGAAATAGACTTTATCCACTCAGCTCTTCTGAACGTTGCATCAGAAATAAACTTTATCCACTCAGCTCTTCTGAGCATTTCATCAGAAATAAACGTTATCCACTCAGCTTTTCTGAGCGTTGCATCAGAAATAAACTTTATCCACTGAGCTCTTCTGAACGTTGCATCAGAAATAATTTTATCCACTCAGCTCTTCTGAATGTTGCATCAGAAATAAACTTTATCCACTCAGCTCTTCTGAACATTGCATCAGAAATAAGCTTATCCACTCAGCTCTTCTGAACGTTGCATCAGAAATAAACGTTATCCACTCAGCTATTCTGAGCGTTGCATCAGAAATAAACGTTATACACTCAGCTCTTCTAAACGTTGCATCAGAAATAAACGTTATCCACTCAGCTCTGCTGAACGTTCCATCAGAAATAAACGTTATCCACTCAGCTTTTCTGAGCATTGCATCAGAAATAAACTTTATCCATTCAGCTCTTCTGAGCATTGCATCAGAAATAAACTATATCCACTCAGCTCTTCTGAACGTTGCATCAGAAATAAACGTTATCCACTCAGCTCTTCTGAATGTTGCATCAGAAATAGACTTTATCCACTCAGCTCTTCTGAACGTTGCATCAGAAATAAACTTTATCCACTCAGCTCTTCTGAGCATTTCATCAGAAATAAACGTTATCCACTCAGCTTTTCTGAGCGTTGCATCAGAAATGAACTTTATCCACTGAGCTCTTCTGAACGTTGCATCAGAAATAATTTTATCCACTCAGCTCTTCTGAGCATTGCATCAGAAATAAACTTTATCCACTCAGCTCTTCTGAACGTTGCATCAGAAATATAAATTATCCACTCAGCTCTTCTGAGCGTTGCATCAGAAATATAGTTTATCCACTCAGCTCTTCTGAGTGTTGCATCAGAAACAAACTTTATCCACTCAGCTCTTCTGAATGTTGCATCAGAAATAAACTTTATCCACTCAGCTCTCCAGAATGTTGCATCAGAAATAAACTTTATCCACTCAGCTCTTCTGAACGTTGCATCAGAAATAAACGTTATCCACTCAGCTCTTCTGAATGTTGCATCAGAAATAGACTTTATCCACTTTGCTCTTCTGAACGTTGAATCAGAAATAAACTTTATCCACTTTTCTCTTCTGAACGTTGCATCAGAAATAAACTTTATCCACTCAGCTCTTCTGAGCATTTCATCCGAAATAAACGTTATCCACTCAGCTTTTCTGAGCGTTGCATCAGAAATAAACTTTATCCACTGAGCTCTTCTGAACGTTGCATCAGAAATAATTTTATCCACTCAGCTCTTCTGAGCATTGCATCAGAAATAAACTTTATCCACTCAGCTCTTCTGAACGTTGCATCAGAAATATAAATTATCCACTCAGCTCTCTGAGCGTTGCATCAGAAATATAGTTTATCCACTCAGCTCTTCTTTTTTTTTTTTTTATGAATTTATTTCTGATTTTTCCCTTTTTTCTCCCAATTTAGTGGCCAATTGATCCCTATTTTAATTCAAACACCCACCCTCGTATTGCATGTGTTCGCCAACTGCATCTCTCCGGCCGGCAGCCTCGAAGGAAAGCGCCTCCCCACTTTCGTGACAAGGCGAATCCAAGCCGAACCACTGTTTTTCCGACACACACAGAGACGCATTCACATGACGAACACAAGCCGACTCCGCCCCCCTCCCGAAGACAGCGTTGCCAATGATTGCTGCTTCATCGAGTCCGGCCATAGTCGGATCTGACGAGACCGGGGCGCGAACCCCAGTCCCCAGTGGGCAACTGCATCGACACCAAGCCGATGCTTAGACCGCTACGCCACCGCGGACTCACTCAGCTCTTCTGAGTGTTGCATCAGAAACAAACTTTATCCACTCAGCTCTTCTGAATGTTGGATCACAAATAAACTTTATCCACTCAGCTCTTCTGAGCGCTGCATCAGAATTAAACGTTATCTAATGAGCTCTTCTGAGCGTTGCATCAGAAATAAACGTTATCCACTGAGCTCTTCTGAGCATTGCATCAGAAATAAACGTTATCCACTCAGCTCTTCTAAACGTTGCATCAGAAATAAACGTTATCCACTCAGCTCTGCTGAACGTTCCATCAGAAATAAACGTTATCCACTCAGCTTTTCTGAGCATTGCATCAGAATTAAACTTTATCCATTCAGCTCTTCTGAGCATTGCATCAGAAATAAACTTTATCCACTCAGCTCTTCTGAACATTGCATCAGAAATAAGCTTATCCACTCAGCTCTTCTGAACGTTGCATCAGAAATAAACGTTATCCACTCAGCTATTCTGAGCGTTGCATCAGAAATAAACGTTATACACTCAGCTCTTCTAAACGTTGCATCAGAAATAAACGTTATCCACTCAGCTCTGCTGAACGTTCCATCAGAAATAAACGTTATCCACTCAGCTTTTCTGAGCATTGCATCAGAAATAAACTTTATCCATTCAGCTCTTCTGAGCATTGCATCAGAAATAAACTATATCCACTCAGCTCTTCTGAACGTTGCATCAGAAACAAACTTTGTCCACTCAGCTCTTCTGAATGTTGCATCACAAATAAACGTTATCCACTCAGCTCTTCTGAATGTTGCATCAGAAATAAACTTTATCCACTCAGCTCTCCTGAATGTTGCATCAGAAATAAACTTTATCCACTCAGCTCTTCTGAACATTGCATCAGAAATAAACTTTATCCACTCAGCTCTTCTGAACGTTGCATCAGAAATAAACGTTATCCACTCAGCTATTCTGAGCGTTGCATCAGAAATAAACGTTATCCACTCAGCTCTTCTAAACGTTGCATCAGAAATAAACGTTATCCACTCAGCTTTTCTGAGCATTGCATCAGAAATAAACTTTATCCATTCAGCTCTTCTGAGCATTGCATCAGAAATAAACTTTATCCACTCAGTTCTTCTGAACGTTGCATCAGAAATAAACGTTATCCACTCAGCTCTTCTGAATGTTGCATCAGAAATAGACTTTATCCACTTTGCTCTTCTGAACGTTGAATCAGAAATAAACTTTATCCACTTTTCTCTTCTGAACGTTGCATCAGAAATAAACTTTATCCACTCAGCTCTTCTGAAGGTTGCATCACAAATAAACGTTATCCACTCAGCTCTTCTGAATGTTGCATCAGAAATAAACTTTATCCACTCAGCTCTCCTGAATGTTGCATCAGAAATAAACTTTATCCACTCAGCTCTTCTGAACATTGCATCAGAAATAAGCTTATCCACTCAGCTCTTCTGAACGTTGCATCAGAAATAAACGTTATCCACTCAGCTATTCTGAGCGTTGCATCAGAAATAAACGTTATACACTCAGCTCTTCTAAACGTTGCATCAGAAATAAACGTTATCCACTCAGCTCTGCTGAACGTTCCATCAGAAATAAACGTTATCCACTCAGCTTTTCTGAGCATTGCATCAGAAATAAACTTTATCCATTCAGCTCTTCTGAGCATTGCATCAGAAATAAACTATATCCACTCAGCTCTTCTGAACGTTGCATCAGAAACAAACTTTGTCCACTCAGCTCTTCTGAATGTTGCATCACAAATAAACGTTATCCACTCAGCTCTTCTGAATGTTGCATCAGAAATAAACTTTATCCACTCAGCTCTCCTGAATGTTGCATCAGAAATAAACTTTATCCACTCAGCTCTTCTGAACATTGCATCAGAAATAAGCTTATCCACTCAGCTCTTCTGAACGTTGCATCAGAAATAAACGTTATCCACTCAGCTATTCTGAGCGTTGCATCAGAAATAAACGTTATACACTCAGCTCTTCTAAACGTTGCATCAGAAATAAACGTTATCCACTCAGCTCTGCTGAACGTTCCATCAGAAATAAACGTTATCCACTCAGCTTTTCTGAGCATTGCATCAGAAATAAACTTTATCCATTCAGCTCTGCTGAGCATTGCATCAGAAATAAACTATATCCACTCAGCTCTTCTGAACGTTGCATCAGAAATAAACGTTATCCACTCAGCTCTTCTGAATGTTGCATCAGAAATAGACTTTATCCACTCAGCTCTTCTGAACGTTGCATCAGAAATAAACTTTATCCACTCAGCTCTTCTGAGCATTTCATCAGAAATAAACGTTATCCACTCAGCTTTTCTGAGCGTTGCATCAGAAATAAACTTTATCCACTGAGCTCTTCTGAATGTTGCATCAGAAATAATTTTATCCACTCAGCTCTTCTGAGCATTGCATCAGAAATAAACTTTATCCACTCAGCTCTTCTGAACGTTGCATCAGAAATAAACTTTATCCACTTTTCTCTTCTGAACGTTGCATCAGAAATAAACTTTATCCACTCAGCTCTTCTGAGCATTTCATCCGAAATAAACGTTATCCACTCAGCTTTTCTGAGCGTTGCATCAGAAATAAACTTTATCCACTGAGCTCTTCTGAACGTTGCATCAGATATAATTTTATCCACTCAGCTCTTCTGAGCATTGCATCAGAAATAAACTTTATCCACTCAGCTCTTCTGAACGTTGCATCAGAAATATAAATTATCCACTCAGCTCTCTGAGCGTTGCATCAGAAATATAGTTTATCCACTCAGCTCTTCTGAGTGTTGCATCAGAAACAAACTTTATCCACTCAGCTCTTCTGAATGTTGGATCACAAATAAACTTTATCCACTCAGCTCTTCTGAGCGCTGCATCAGAATTAAACGTTATCTAATGAGCTCTTCTGAGCGTTGCATCAGAAATAAACGTTATCCACTGAGCTCTTCTGAGCATTGCATCAGAAATAAACGTTATCCACTGAGCTCTGCTGAGCGTTGCATCAGAAATAAACTTTATCCACTTAGCACTTCTGAACGTTGCATCAGAAACAAACTTTGTCCACTCAGCTCTTCTGAAGGTTGCATCACAAATAAACGTTATCCACTCAGCTCTTCTGAATGTTGCATCAGAAATAAACTTTATCCACTCAGCTCTCCTGAATGTTGCATCAGAAATAAACTTTATCCACTCAGCTCTTCTGAACATTGCATCAGAAATAAGCTTATCCACTCAGCTCTTCTGAACGTTGCATCAGAAATAAACGTTATCCACTCAGCTATTCTGAGCGTTGCATCAGAAATAAACGTTATACACTCAGCTCTTCTAAACGTTGCATCAGAAATAAACGTTATCCACTCAGCTCTGCTGAACGTTCCATCAGAAATAAACGTTATCCACTCAGCTTTTCTGAGCATTGCATCAGAAATAAACTTTATCCATTCAGCTCTTCTGAGCATTGCATCAGAAATAAACTATATCCACTCAGCTCTTCTGAACGTTGCATCAGAAACAAACTTTGTCCACTCAGCTCTTCTGAATGTTGCATCACAAATAAACGTTATCCACTCAGCTCTTCTGAATGTTGCATCAGAAATAAACTTTATCCACTCAGCTCTATTGAATGTTGCATCAGAAATAAACTTTATCCACTCAGCTCTTCTGAACATTGCATCAGAAATAAGCTTATCCACTCAGCTCTTCTGAAAGTTGCATCAGAAATAAACGTTATCCACTCAGCTATTCTGAGCGTTGCATCAGAAATAAACGTTATACACTCAGCTCTTCTAAACGTTGCATCAGAAATAAACGTTATCCACTCAGCTCTGCTGAACGTTCCATCAGAAATAAACGTTATCCACTCAGCTTTTCTGAGCATTGCATCAGAAATAAACTTTATCCATTCAGCTCTGCTGAGCATTGCATCAGAAATAAACTATATCCACTCAGCTCTTCTGAACGTTGCATCAGAAATAAACGTTATCCACTCAGCTCTTCTGAATGTTGCATCAGAAATAGACTTTATCCACTCAGCTCTTCTGAACGTTGCATCAGAAATAAACTTTATCCACTCAGCTCTTCTGAGCATTTCATCAGAAATAAACGTTATCCACTCAGCTTTTCTGAGCGTTGCATCAGAAATAAACTTTATCCACTGAGCTCTTCTGAACGTTGCATCAGAAATAATTTTATCCACTCAGCTCTTCTGAGCATTGCATCAGAAATAAACTTTATCCACTCAGCTCTTCTGAACGTTGCATCAGAAATATAAATTATCCACTCAGCTCTTCTGAGCGTTGCATCAGAAATATAGTTTATCCACTCAGCTCTTCTGAGTGTTGCATCAGAAACAAACTTTATCCACTCAGCTCTTCTGAATGTTGCATCAGAAATAAACTTTATCCACTCAGCTCTCCAGAATGTTGCATCAGAAATAAACTTTATCCACTCAGCTCTTCTGAACATTGCATCAGAAATAAACTTTATCCACTCAGCTCTTCTGAACGTTGCATCAGAAATAAACGTTATCCACTCAGCTATTCTGAGCGTTGCTTCAGAAATAAACGTTATCCACTCAGCTCTTCTAAACGTTGCATCAGAAATAAACGTTATCCACTCAGCTCTGCTGAACGTTCCATCAGAAATAAACGTTATCCACTCAGCTTTTCTGAGCATTGCATCAGAAATAAACTTTATCCATTCAGCTCTGCTGAGCATTGCATCAGAAATAAACTATATCCACTCAGCTCTTCTGAACGTTGCATCAGAAATAAACGTTATCCACTCAGCTCTTCTGAATGTTGCATCAGAAATAGACTTTATCCACTCAGCTCTTCTGAACGTTGCATCAGAAATAAACTTTATCCACTCAGCTCTTCTGAGCATTTCATCAGAAATAAACGTTATCCACTCAGCTTTTCTGAGCGTTGCATCAGAAATAAACTTTATCCACTGAGCTCTTCTGAACGTTGCATCAGAAATAATTTTATCCACTCAGCTCTTCTGAGCATTGCATCAGAAATAAACTTTATCCACTCAGCTCTTCTGAACGTTGCATCAGAAATATAAATTATCCACTCAGCTCTTCTGAGCGTTGCATCAGAAATATAGTTTATCCACTCAGCTCTTCTGAGTGTTGCATCAGAAACAAACTTTATCCACTCAGCTCTTCTGAATGTTGCATCAGAAATAAACTTTATCCACTCAGCTCTCCAGAATGTTGCATCAGAAATAAACTTTATCCACTCAGCTCTTCTGAACATTGCATCAGAAATAAACTTTATCCACTCAGCTCTTCTGAACGTTGCATCAGAAATAAACGTTATCCACTCAGCTATTCTGAGCGTTGCTTCAGAAATAAACGTTATCCACTCAGCTCTTCTAAACGTTGCATCAGAAATAAACGTTATCCACTCAGCTCTGCTGAACGTTCCATCAGAAATAAACGTTATCCACTCAGCTTTTCTGAGCATTGCATCAGAAATAAACTTTATCCATTCAGTTCTTCTGACCATTGCATCAGAAATAAACTTTATCCACTCAGCTCTTCTGAACGTTGCATCAGAAATAAACGTTATCCACTCAGCTCTTCTGAATGTTGCATCAGACATAGACTTTATCCACTCAGCTCTTCTGAACGTTGAATCAGAAATAAACTTTATCCACTTTTCTCTTCTGAACGTTGCATCAGAAATAAACTTTATCCACTCAGCTCTTCTGAGCATTTCATCCGAAATAAACGTTATCCACTCAGCTTTTCTGAGCGTTGCATCTGAAATAAACTTTATCCACTGAGCTCTTCTGAACGTTGCATCAGAAATAATTTTATCCACTCAGCTCTTCTGAGCATTGCATCAGAAATAAACTTTATCCACTCAGCTCTTCTGAACGTTGCATCAGAAATATAAATTATCCACTCAGCTCTTCTGAGCATTGCATCAGAAATATAGTTTATCCACTGAGCTCTTCTGAGTGTTGCATCAGAAACAAACTTTATCCACTCAGCTCTTCTGAATGTTGGATTGCAAATAAACTTTATCCACTCAGCTCTTCTGAGCGCTGCATCAGAATTAAACGTTATCCACTGAGCTCTTTTGAATGTTGCATCAGAAATAAACTTTATCCACTTAGCTCTTCTGAGCGTTGCATCGGAAATTAATTTATCCATTCAGCTCTTCTGAGCGTTGCATCAGAAATAAACATTATCCACTCAGCTCTTCTGAACATTGCATCAGAAATAAACTTTATCCACTCAGCTCTTCTGAACGTTGCATCAGAAATAAACATTATCCACTCAGCTATTCTGAGCATTGCATCAGAAATATAGTTTATCCACTCAGCTCTTCTGAGCATTGCATCAGAAATATAGTTTATCCACTGAGCTCTTCTGAGTGTTGCATCAGAAACAAACTTTATCCACTCAGCTCTTCTGAATGTTGGATCGCAAATAAACTTTATCCACTCAGCTCTTCTGAGCGCTGCATCAGAATTAAACGTTATCCACTCAGCTCTTTTGAATGTTGCATCAGAAATAAACTTTATCCACTTAGCTCTTCTGAGCGTTGCATCGGAAATTAATTTATCCATTCAGCTCTTCTGAGCGTTGCATCAGAAATAAACATTATCCACTCAGCTCTTCTGAACATTGCATCAGAAATAAACTTTATCCACTCAGCTCTTCTGAATGTTGCATCAGAAATAAACTTTATCCACTCAGCTCTCCTGAATGTTGCATCAGAAATAAACTTTATCCACTCAGCTCTTCTGAACATTGCATCAGAAATAAGCTTATCCACTCAGCTCTTCTGAACGTTGCATCAGAAATAAACGTTATCCACTCAGCTATTCTGAGCGTTGCATCAGAAATAAACGTTATACACTCAGCTCTTCTAAACGTTGCATCAGAAATAAACGTTATCCACTCAGCTCTGCTGAACGTTCCATCAGAAATAAACGTTATCCACTCAGCTTTTCTGAGCATTGCATCAGAAATAAACTTTATCCATTCAGCTCTTCTGAGCATTGCATCAGAAATAAACTATATCCACTCAGCTCTTCTGAACGTTGCATCAGAAACAAACTTTGTCCACTCAGCTCTTCTGAATGTTGCATCACAAATAAACGTTATCCACTCAGCTCTTCTGAATGTTGCATCAGAAATAAACTTTATCCACTCAGCTCTCCTGAATGTTGCATCATAAATAAACTTTATCCACTCAACTCTTCTGAACGTTGCATCAGAAATATAAATTATCCACTCAGCTCTTCTGAACGTTGCATCAGAAATAAACGTTATCCACTCAGCTATTCTGAGCGTTGCATCAGAAATAAACGTTATACACTCAGCTCTTCTAAACGTTGCATCAGAAATAAACGTTATCCACTCAGCTCTGCTGAACGTTCCATCAGAAATAAACGTTATCCACTCAGCTTTTCTGAGCATTGCATCAGAAATAAACTTTATCCATTCAGCTCTTCTGAGCATTGCATCAGAAATAAACTATATCCACTCAGCTCTTCTGAACGTTGCATCAGAAACAAACTTTGTCCACTCAGCTCTTCTGAATGTTGCATCACAAATAAACGTTATCCACTCAGCTCTTCTGAATGTTGCATCAGAAATAAACTTTATCCACTCAGCTCTCCTGAATGTTGCATCAGAAATAAACTTTATCCACTCAGCTCGTCTGAACGTTGCATCAGAAATATAAATTATCCACTCAGCTCTTCTGAGCATTGCATCAGAAATATAGTTGATCCACTGAGCTCTTCTGAGTGTTGCATCAGAAACAAACTTTATCCACTCAGCTCTTCTGAATGTTGGATCGCAAATAAACTTTATCCACTCAGCTCTTCTGAGCGCTGCATCAGAATTAAACTTTATCCACTTTTCTCTTCTGAACGTTGCATCAGAAATAAACTTTATCCACTCAGCTCTTCTGAGCATTTCATCCGAAATAAACGTTATCCACTCAGCTTTTCTGAGCGTTGCATCAGAAATAAACTTTATCCACTGAGCTCTTCTGAACGTTGCATCAGAAATAATTTTATCCACTCAGCTCTTCTGAGCATTGCATCAGAAATAAACTTTATCCACTCAGCTCTTCTGAACGTTGCATCAGAAATATAAATTATCCACTCAGCTCTCTGAGCGTTGCATCAGAAATATAGTTTATCCACTCAGCTCTTCTGAGTGTTGCATCAGAAACAAACTTTATCCACTC